>CM025783.1:19778512-19830234 GCA_014636745.2 Centella asiatica | reverse complement strand
GAGTATTTGCGTTGGGTTTTTAAAAGAACCGACGCAAATACTCAAACAATAATTAAAAAAATAAATAACTATTTTTTAGTTAAATAATTAAAAAATATTATTTGAGTATTTGCGTCGGGTCTTTAAAAGAATCAACGCAAATACTCAAACAATAATTAAAAAAAATAACTAAAAAGAATTATTTTTTAATTAAATAACACATTTGCGTCATTTGTTTTAAAGAACCGACGCAAATAGTTGTACGATTAATTACGATTATGCCACCGTACGAAAAAAAAATACATTAATATATTTTACCGCCTTTGCATTTTCAAATCGCAGCATACATTTTTATTTTACCGCTTTTTGAAGACGAACCATGTTCTCTTTAAATCCTTTTCATTTCCATTGCGTGGAATACATTTTCATTTTCATTTTACAGGCTCATGTCTATTTGTAAGGGACTGGTGCAGGCTGGTACCTATATATGTTAATGTTCCTGGTTCTTGTTCTTGGTGGGTATAAAATGGAGAAAAGCATGGGTGATAGATTCAATAGTTTTGCAAGCTCTCCTCAAGAAATTCCTGATTTTTGGGTCTACCTCCATCTTTTGATATCAGTGAAAGTGAGTATTTCTTTCATATCAATCTTTTAAATTACACTATATTTCTTGAGTAGCAAATATATTTATATATGATATTCTTTTATCTAATTAAACATAAAAATAATCCTAGTTTTGCTACTTTTCTTCTTGTATCTGCAGTATACTTTACTTTACTATTCCTCATTACTATATTTTTTTTCTTTTTAATTCATATCCACTTATTTCTATTTCGTTAGATGATGATGATATACAAGAAGTTTCGTCTCAAGCTCACGAAGAATTTTTGACATATTGGTGCGCACGAATAAATTTTTCTTTCTTAAAACTTATGTTTGTATACAAGTGAAGAAGATGACACACAAGAAGTACAAGCAACCGGTCCCAAAATTGCAAGAGCAGTAGGAGAACCACAAGTGGACTTTCAGTTTTCTGTTTCTCTATATGTGTGTGTGTGTGTGTGTGTGTGTAATGTAAATGTATATGCATCAGATTAAATTTGGGAACAAAATGTAGTAAATCTAGTGTTGTTGTATGCTATCTCTCTTTTTTGTTATGAACTTTAATTTAGTGATTGTTTCTACTTATGTTTGATGGATCCTTGATGAAAACTCAACTCATTTTGTGTAAAGTAAAAAAATTTCTTGAATAATTAAAAAAATAAATAACTAAAAATAATTATTTTTTAATTAAATAATTAAAAAATATTATTGAGTATTTGCGTCGGGTCTTTAAAAGACCAAAGTAAAAACTATAAAAATAATTAAAAAAATAAATAACTAAAAATAATTATCATTTGCGTCGGTTGTTTTAAAAGTGCGATGCAAATGACCATATCATTTGTGTCGGTTGTATTAAAAGTACGACGCAAATGATAATTTTTTGCGTCATGTCTTTAACCGACGCAAAATAGTCAAGTTTTTGCGTCTCCGCCATATGCGTCTCCTGTTAACCGACGCAAAATAGTTAATTTAACCGATGCATATGATCAATTTTTTACTAGTGGCATAATCTTGAAAAAGAGAGAAAATGCAACAATGATCTTATTAAATCTCAAAAGTGTTTGAAGATTAGAAAAAGTTTCGATAATAATTTTAGTCAAACAAAAGTTTTATAATTTTAGTTGTTTTAATAGTAATTTATTTAGTAGTCAAACAAAAATTTTACACTTCCACGTTAGTACTTTCGATATTAATTTTAGTATTTTTGTAATAATTTTAATATTTATGATAAAAAACTTAGTACTTTTAATGGTAATTTTAATATTAAAGCGGAATCATTTAATATTTTTCTTATTAAAATATTATTTTATAAATCAATACATATTAAAGTGTCAATAGTACAATAGTTAATACTAGTCCAACACATGCTTTGTGACAGTTGGGTCTCTTAGTTTAGTTTTTTGAAACATTTGAAAATGTAGTTTTTTTTTCATGCCATGTGTCTATGGTTTTGTACTTAAATTACTAACATAATGTTGGTTTATTTTCTATCTGTCGATGATATGATATTGTTATCTTAATTCTAAAAATATTAATTTATTTATGCGTAATCTATTGTCATGCATGATTAATTAGATAGGTTAACTTGCTTTTCTATAGTGATATTGTTGTTAACGTTTATATTAATTATATATTTATTTTTTGCTAAATTTGATATATAAAGAACACTATATATTCTAAGTTATAGGTGTCGTAGTAGTAACTATTTTAATAGGTTCACGAATTTTGTTATTTTTCATGGTCCCGACATTTTTATGGAATTAGTATTTGAGTTTTTTCCTTTGTTTGTCTGATATTTAAATTTAGCATTTTTTAGTTTATTTATGGTGGGTGTCATATTTATTTGTATTAACGCAATTGTGGTAGTAAATATCTTTAGATTTTTTATGAGGTTTCTTGAGTCTTTAACAATACTGTAACTTGATTGAAAATTTACATTGATCGATTATGATAGGGGTTTTTTTTTACTATTTTGGTAAAAGTATTCTACGGAACTATAATTTAATATGTATGTGTGTGTGATAATTTGTATTGTATACATGTGATGATAAAACCAATTTCTATATGTGATATATGTGACTCCAGAAGTCGTATATGCATCATCTTCTACGCAACACATAACTTAATGATTAATTAATCTCGAAATCAGGAAAGTCAATAAAAATAAATATTACGGAGTAACTTTTATAATTCATTAAAGAAATTCGAAAAGTAATCTAATATGTATAACTCAGTCAATTTAAGATGACTCACCAATTTCACCCTCTAATTTTATGAATTACTAAGACCCTATTTGAATTTTTATTCATTTTCATTTTAATTTTTGAAAATAAACACAAAAGATGGACTGTTTGGTATCATTTTTGTTTTCAAAAAAAATGAAAACGTTTTCATTTTGACCCTCATTTTTAAAAACACAAAAAAAGTGTTTTCACTTTTTTCGTTTTCATTTTTCTCAGCAATTTCAAAATTATGAAAATGTAATATACTACTATATATATGTGTGTGTAAAATAATATATATATATATATATACATATATATATATATATATAGATGTATACATATATATATATATATATATATGTATATACATATATATATATATATATATGTATATACATATATATATATATGTATATTATATTATATAAAATATTATAATTAAATAATTAAATTAATCAAACAAAATTATTATATTATTAATTTTTTTAATAAATAATTAAAATATATTTACTATATTACAATAAATATATAACAACTTATATATAATATATAATATATTAGATGTTAATATAGTATTTTATATTATTACTTATACTATAATATTATTATTATTTTGATAATATTGAACTATAATTTAAATAAAATATGTATAAATAATATTATATAGAGTATAAAATATTATTTAATATATTATTTGTATTACGATAAGTTATTTTACGTATAATAATTAATAATAATGTAATATATGTAATATAATAATTAATTATTTATTAGATTATTAGAAACATGAAAAATATACAATCTTGCAACCAATTAATTATATTTTATTTTTAAAATAAATGATATAAACAAAAAAAAATTGTTCCAACTAAACGCATTTTCATTTTTAGTTTTCAAAATTTTTGAAAATAAAAAATTTTAACCAAACGTCTTTTCGTTTTCAAAAAAAAATGAAAACGAAAACACTTTTCATTTTCATTATTTTTGAAAAGAAAAAAATAAAAATGAATAAAAATTCAACCCGGACCTAACTAATAGAATGTATACAAAATTGAAATTCTCTAATCATATTGCTACTATATAGTGATGAGTTACGGTCCATTTTCCTTATTCCTATTTGTATATATAAACAGATTAGTTAGTTACAATTGTACGGTAGAATTTCCTTCATACCCATAGGATGGCCTTGGTTCAAATTCACCCTTTATTAAAAGATCTAATATCACCTAAAATTTAATTCGAACAGATTAGCTAATTTAGGTAAAAATACATTTGGATACCATATAACGGAACCCTGCTCTGTTTGGCCCACGTTGCGTACAACATCCAAAATATGGCACCTTTTGTTAAAACTTTCTGAACATGGCACATCAATGTAATTTAAAGGGAAACACGCCATTTCCAAGGGCATTATTAGACCAGAAAGAACCAAGAGTTACTCCATGTTGTCCCATCATACCGGTAACCTAATTCCTTCCAATATTATAATAATAATTTTTACATTTTAATATTCTTTATTTATAAAAACTATACTTAATATATATAATGTTTATATATAATATGTGCCACAAGACTATATATTATAATTATGTAATATATTTAATTTATATATATATATATATATATATATATATATATGGAAAAAAGGGAGATGTGCTCATATGAGTATATAATTGTTCATGCACATTATATTATATTTTTATTTTTAATTTCATTCTAAAAAATTTCTAACTTATAGATTGAAAAAGTATTTAAAGATATATGGTAATCAATTTTTTTTTCAAAAAAAAAATTATGATGTCGAACATAAATATTATGATTGTACAAAAATATTTCTTTTTTCTGTATAAACAATTTAAATATTGAATTCTTAAGAATGTTAAATATCACTAAAAATTTTGCAATATGTATTATGATATATATATATATACACACACACAATATACTTATATATGATATTGTAATATTTATTATATATATATTATATAATAATTGTAATATAATGTATTGCATAATATGTTATAATATTTAAGATTGTTTTCCTATTAGTTTTCTTATCGTATACGTTAGAACTAAATAAACTCAAGTGTTTGTAGAAAGGGGTTAAATACAAACACTTCAAACTTTTTCGGTTTTTAAAACTTAACACACAAATACTGGAATACTTAGAATGATCAGAAAAATAATACTGAAATTAAATGAACACACAAGCATTTAAGTTAAAATAGTTATATTATAACTTAGTATTCTTCTAGAAATTTGTATAATCACAAAGTGATTAACAGTTTCAAATCTGTAATGAATTACAGTTTCTTTTTCTCACACACTAGCTACTAACTTCTCTTTGAATATTTATCTCAAAATATATTACAAACCTTCTTTCTCATGTATGATTGTATATTATGTGTGGTTCACATATTCGTGTAACAACTATTTCTGTATATGTAAAATATCAGTTGTATAAACCACGTGATAAACATGCAGTCTTTTTCAACGTAGCTGCAGTTTGTTCCATCATTGTCCTTCCAAAGAAACATGTCAGACTGCTTTCGACTAGTGTTGCTTCTTTTTCATCCCCTAATCTTCATGCATTTAATGTTTAAGAGTTGTTATTGGACCACCAAACTTCAAGGAATATTTTTTCAGTTATATCCCTTGCTTCTTTACCAAATATCAATTATTTGCTTGTAAATCTTGATGACAAGTGGAATAAGTTATAATCATCCCCTGATGACAAGTATTGATGTTGACTTGATAAATACTTATGGATCCTCTAATAACAAACCCTGATGAGAACTTAATCAGTGTTTCACTATCCACTAATGCTAATCCTTAACATAAAATTAGATAAGTGTTTCTTGATCCCCTGACGTTAAGACCTACCTGTATCCACTGATGACATTCGTTGATGTAGTGTTAACATTTCCTCTGATAGTTTCCCTAACGGGTTTTTCAATCTATGTTATCCTATGATGCGGTGTTTGAACTTCTTCTGACAGTTTTTCCTGATGGGTTAATCTTTCGATGTCATCCACTAATGGATTCCCCTAACAAGTTGTCCTGAAGAGGTCATCCCCTAACAGGTTCCCCTAATAGGTTTCCCTGACAAAGTCATCTTCTGATGCAATATTTTAGGTTTTTCCACTGATAACTTATCTAGTGCAATTAAGTTTATCCCCTGATGACTAAGTTATCCATCAGTAGATGCAAAACTTGTGCAAATATAATAAGGTTTATAGAGTATCTTGAGTATTTACAGATGCACATTTATTCCTTTATAAAAAAATTATCATCATCATCATTTATATCTAACAGTATATTCCAAAAAAAATCTTGAAAAATGAAAATAACTCAACCTTCTTAATTTAGAAATTTCAAGTAAATATTATTTAATATATTTTCAAATGCACGTAAATTTTATTGACATTTGCCATTGAATTTGGATCAAAATAAAATCTTCATAAATAGTACAAGTACTATTTTAATAATTAAGTTATACATGTACTAAATTGAAATTGAACAAAAAGTACAATGACCATTTTACAATTTTTGCTCAAAAGGAATAAAAATGTTTCATAAACTACACAATATTAGTAATAAAAATCCGCGCACATGGAAAATTTGTGATTATTAGTTTAATTTAAATTATTTTATTTGCGATAGGTTTGATTTTAATTAAATTGTGATTAATAACAATTAATGTGAATGTTTTTAATTTTAATAATTATTACATGAAAATTTGTGTAAAGTTTTGTGCCATGGGAATTAATATTTTTTTAAAAAAATTAAAACTAATAATTACTAAAATTTAGTCACAATAATAACTAAAGTTATATTTTGTTGTACTTGTAATATTTTTTATATAGATGAAATCCATATATAGTTAAATTTACTTGCAATCGTTTTATAGTTTTATTACATGACAATTAGGTAAGTTGTTTTTATTGTATAATTTTTTTGTAAAGAGATAATAAATGACTTTTTTTGTTTCTTTAATTCTTAAAAAAATACTTATAATAAAATATTGAATTGTAAAAAAACTCGTGACTAGATCGAATTACTAATATAAAATATAACGGTATTAACCTATATGATAGGTTTATATTAGTATCTTAATATAATATTAAACTAAATTACGAATCCTTATATATTTCATGATATTTTGCTTCAAATTATTAAAAGAAAAAAATATTCATTTAACTTTATAATTGTATGATTTTATAAATTTATTTAACTAGTTTATTACGAAATGAAGGAAGTGTATCTTTAATATTATAAGAGATGAAATATTTTATTAACACATTTTTTATATTTGCCTCAAACCCGTCGCATAAAGCAACAATGAAGTTTACTTTATAAAAAAAATTGCATAAAATAATTATTTGGTTTCAAAATAAATCTAGCTATAAGTGGATTGATTTACTTAATTGAAATGGAAATTAAAATATACTTTCATCATTCTCTTATTTATTTACTTATTTACTTTTAGAATTATTAATGATGGAACACTTGTACGACTTTTGTCCACGGTGTCAGAAATTTTTTTTCCCTCTTCTTCTAACGCCGGTTCAATTGTTCAAAGGGCGTTTCGGTTGAAAACTTGAGAAAGGGTGCCATGTACAGAAACTACAAAGCAAAGCTGCCATCTTGATAATGACGTACCAAAGTGGGGCCAAACAGAGCACCATTCCCCATATAACCATACTGTTACTCACAATTCAAACATAATCTGATCGTAACAAAATCGATCTCCACATTACTGTCAAAAGAAAAAAATTTTACTTCATAATTGAACTCTAATCACTACTAATTTGAATTAAAGTAGCATGGTACCAATGTTTTTTTGACTCAGACCTGAGTCAAAAAAATTATTGAGGGGACGGATTAATGGTTGGATTAGTGGTTGCATCATTAATAATCTAGTGATATCATAATTATATTTTCTATAAATATATATGTATAATTTTTATTAAAAATTATTTTTTAATTTATATTTATTATTCTTATAATTATACTCATTTGAATGATTAGCACACGACATAAATGTCTCATTTTTCTAAATATAATGTATAAAATTAAATTTTAAGAGAGTTAAAATATATAAAATTTAAAATAATAAAATATAATTAAAGTGGTTGAACCAGTGAACCAGTGACTGAGTCAATAGGTCGAACGGTTCAACCGGTGGTTCACCAATCTAAAACAATTTTTAAACAAAAATAGTTTTGGAAGATCAACCGGACTGGTGACTTGACTAGTTGATGGTCCAACCGGCTGGTCCGGTTTGAGTTTCAAAACATTGCATGGTACAAAAAAAAAAATTATAATGTAATATTTCAATACAAATCTTTCTTTGTATATAAAAAGTCAAACTAAGATTTTATCTAAAACCTCCTAACTATGTGTCTAAATTAACTCTATCATCGTTCTAACTTGGTTCTACATTCAATAAAACCGATTATGAACGAGTTAGGAAAAATTAAATTAAAATCACTTATCACTTATCTAGTTAAAATTTAATTTGTAATCAATTACAATTCTTATGTAATAAACCAATTTGTGTACAATTCTAAGTTCTTAACTTTTTATTGTAATAACATTTTATTGGAGTATGTATTAAAATATATAATTATGAGAAACCATGTAAAGAAATCTTATTAAACATACATTCAAATAATCTAAAAAATACTTTTAAAAAGTTTGAAAAAAAGAAAACTAACTAAATCGACAAGTTAAACATTATTACTATTTACAAAAATTAAAAATATATTAATTACTTTAACTTTTATAATTAACTTATACAAATATACAATTATAAAAAATAAAACCCATATTTCAAACGAATAACAAAACTAGTATTCTTAAAAAAAGTAGCGAGTAAACAAAACATTGTCTTATCTATTTACAAGGACAAAAATAAGACATTTAACAAATGTGCACCAAACATAACCATATCTTTTGCGATTAAATTACATTGATGGATATAAAAACCTTAAAAATCTCAAAGGGTGTTATTTTTTTTGAAAGCCAGGTATTTCAGAATATTGATCCATCTTGTTATGTGATTTTTCTTGGTCAATATAGTTTTCATCAATTTTCTTCTTTAACTTTATCAAAACAAATCCAAGTAAACTGTTATACACCGCAAATAGATTGTTATAATGCAGTGAACCATCCCAGAAACTCGAAGCATCATCTTTAAGAAGTGCGTAATCTAGTTTTACATTTCCAGGGTCCCCGGTGTATCCATAGCATGTGTACAAATTTATAAGAAAAGGACTCTTTTCGGACGCCAAGAAATCAACAATTTGTTTTACTGTCGCAATAGAAAATGCCCCTGTTGAAGGAAGATATGATTGTCCCAATGCCTCTGTTGTAAATACAGTGCTAACCGGCACTATAACGTTAGCAGATTTTAATGCGCTTCGCATAGCTCCGACTACATATGTTGATAATGGGCCGCGAATTGCTTCATTCGCGGCTGTTATAAAGTGTGAACGTTACGTGGTGTGCATATGCCACAACATAGTTGTTGTTGCGAATGATTAGATTCTTATTTGTAAATATATTAAAATTTTGAACAAGTGAAACAAGTTATGTAGTAGAGACTAACCATAATGAGCATTAATTAAGCATGCAAAAACGAACAAGAAGCATATTTGATCCATATAAATTTCTTACCATTTTTCATAAGTTTAATTATATAGAAACTACGTGAGTGAGTGTGTGTGTGTATCCATCTACCAATTCAGTCATAGCTAGTTATTGTTTTTTAAATTAAATATAATTTTGTAACCCAAAGATAAGTGTAATTTGTGAAACCAATTTAAAACCAACAAATTGAATTAATAGCAATCTCGTGTCTTTTCTAATTAAATACAGTTTGAAAAAATTATTTAATACTGCGTAGTATCATTTCGTTTGATGGAACCTTAAACTTAGTAAGATATTGAACGAAATTCATTATTGTTAGTCTCCCTTCATATATCAATAAAATAGAGCAGAAATTATTGTCGCCAATAAAAGAGTCATCTACGACAGATATCAATGGTATTAATCGAGAATTAAATGAAACTGGTTGATTGGTTTAATTTTGGTTATATGTGTGGGTGTGGGTGTGAATTGGGCTGCAAATCAAATGGTTAATGGTTAATTTGGGCTGTATTACAAACCACGTCGACATCCATGTCAAAAGAAGTAGTTATTAGGAAAATTATATATACCATTTGTTACGATGTTAACAAATTATTTACGATAATTGTTAAGAAATAATTTTTTTTGACCAGCTAAATAAATCTCAATACTATCCTAATTCGGGAAGTTTGAACCCCGACAGGTGAAAATGCTCTTACAGTTTGAAATAATTCGCAAATATTGATTGGTTTGCAAGAGCTATTAATTACTAAAATTGGTGTAGCACAAATATATTTATCGATTTTTTTCGTGTTCCATTAAATTATGATATGGGTATTGTTATCTTCAATATAACGATAAGAAATGATGATTTTCAAATGCTCATAAAAAAATGGCCTTAATGTTTGAGAAACGTTAAGTTTTCTGCAACAAGTATGGAAATAAAAGTCAACGAGATCTTACTCAATAGTTAAAACTGACATATTTGTAATTAAGAAATTTCATGTTTAATTCTTAACACTACCGGTTGAAATTTTATCCTCCTTATTAAAGTCGGATTTCTTTTTTTTTTTTTTTTGTGAAACATTTGTCTCCTTTTAATGTAGAGTTAATTTATCTTACATGATTCATATTGTATTATTATAATTCATTTGTAATAAAATATAATAAAGTACGAAAATAAAAATGTCACTTATCGAACATCGCTAATGACAATAACTCAACCATGTTTACATTCAATTGCAATAATATTGTAATTGCAAATGCCACAGTCAACCATATAACCGCTCAAACCACCGGAATAACAAATTCAGTACATTCAAATATTCAATCAAATTCCCAGTATACTGAATTTTAACCTCAATACATCAACTAACTTTATTAGTGTTGCTATTTATCAATCAAATATACAAAAAAATAGATGTCCACGTCTATATTCTTCTCTATTGTAAATTTTTCTTGCAAGTATTATACTGTGTAGTATTATTTATGTGTAATCGCATCAATTTCTTATATTCTCCCGCTAAACAAGAACTACAATTTAAACTGCAACTGGCCTGAACTAGTTAAACCGTTTCAAATCAATTCGTTTTCAACCGAATCAGTAGTGTAATCGGTACAGTTTTAATTCAAAGATTTTTGAACCAGTAGCAATTTTAATTTTTACTACCAAGCCATTAGTGCATCGAATCGATACTTTAATTTATATAAATTTATAATATAGCTTTTATTAAATAACAATTTTATTATTTTAACTTTGATATTATACTTTATCTACCTTATATTGATTTTAGTATCAACGAATTTTGTTTATTATAATATATTTATATATCATTTTATATATAGAAAGTATTCTTTAAATATATATTATATTGTTTTTTTCAATGAGAATATCTTAAACCGATATTGATTCGATGCAGTTTTGAAGTAAAATATTTTGTAATCAATTCATTGATTTAATACTAGATCATGACATATCCGATATGAAATCGCACCATTGTCATTCCTACCGGTAAATCTTAGCAAACGAATTAAAACACTACCGATACACAAGGGAATAACAGGTTTAAAAGTGGCAGCCCATTTTTTCTAGTGTTTTTCTTTTGTGTTTATAGAGGAGATCATTGTTTAGAGTTCACACACTCACTCACCACATTATCAGAGTTACTCAGGGTTATAACAGATAATTATAGACATGTTGCAACCTTATTTGTTTGTGACTTTATTTCGTGAAATAGTTGGGATCCAGAGATTTAATCAAAACTCAAGTTGGGAATTAAAATATGAAACTCATACCCAAATTGAATTTTCCCATGAAATAAAGTCGGGCCTTATACAAGATTATAGAGCCCATCATTTTTGTGGGTGAATCAACAATATGTGGGATCATTATTCTTGGGACAATCTCTGTCTGATTACCAAAATCAACAATAATTCTTGAGCTAACATCCACTAAATATATATTATTAATGAAATAAATAATTACAAATATCTAAGATTAATCTCATTCATTAATTTCAACAAATTTGGTTGATAATTTGAATCAGAAAAGATAAACTGCTACTTATATACAATATGTATACACACACACACACACATAAACTCACTAAACTCAAACTACATATTTATAAAGTTACACCAATTGTGGCGCCCCCGAAAAAATTTTCAAGCCGGGCCTCGAGCACTGTTAGCAATGTGGGTGACAATCCCCAAGATCCCCAGGCTGGAACCCTAGGCCATGCCAAAAAACTACAACACAACATCACTTAACGGCAATGACAAACAACACTCATGCGAGAAATATATTCTCAAATACATCATTATAAATCTTAAGGTCCACATCATCTTACAAAACCTCAAATCTTGAAAATAAACAAGCTGCAGCGGAAACAAAACTTTAGATGGCTCATACGGCCTTACGACTTAAACATTCTTAAGTCATTCTCTCTTTCCCTTTATTAGGCGACTCAGTTTTCATGATATAACCTGAAAAACATTTCATGAAATTCCACATGAGCGTTTACGCTCAGCAAGTATCTATTCATAAGCAAGAGAAACAGATAATTCAAAAGCTTTTATACTCTTCGAGGTTGGGCGAAACAATGCCAACACCTCATGATAATCAATAAACATATATCATCTAGGGTGCCTGAGTGATATCAAGGGTTAACCTTCTTTCAATAAATCATGATTCGCCCTCTCTTCATCAGATAATGCATCACCTGACCAGACTGATCATTATCTGACTTCCTTTAACAATCAAATTTCATCTCAGCTGGTCAGCCTGGTCGTTTGATTCATCATTTGACATACGTAGTCACTTGTAGAAAGCATATGGTCTGCGAAAAGTCTGATTACCGATGTCTTGCCTCGATCTATCATTCCCTATCATCATTGGCCAGAATACCAGGCGAAAGCATTCAACAACCCTTTAACTTCCCATATGGAGTATATCTTCTTGAAAACATTTTCTCATTTTAAATTGGCATCCTCCACAATTAAAAACAGCGACTACCAAACATATTGGCGTGCTCAACAATTAAAAGTAGACAGCCGATGATTTTTCTGTATACCCATACAGAAGCTGCTCAGGTGTGCATACAAGTTCACGACTGCAACACCTTTGCATCATCATTATCATCTTTTGGTGTGCTAGCGACTTTAAACAACTAGCAATCACCCAATAACATGTAGCCCAATCATTAGCATCTTTTCACGTACATCGGATCAATGATCGTACGTTACTTAATCATAAAAGAGATCATCATCATGCATAAGCTTTAACATTATTTATTTACATGAATCGAATTAATGATTCTACGTAATTAGTAAGAAAGAAAGTGAAATGAGTATATAATTGCCTTGGTCCTTAGCTAAAATCACTATACTGGTTACAAAAGGGTTCTGTAAAACATCATTATTGGTATAACATGAGAAATCCATACTTAAAAGATGACCATTCAGATTAGAAAATGGTGATCAAGGCATGAGATTGCCCGATGGGGAAAAATTCACTCGTCAGAGACTAACAAATATCTCATCAGAGACTGCTGACGTCATCTTAACCCATCGGAGACCAAGGATGACGTCATCGAAGACTATTTAACCCATAAGAGACTGATGACGTCATCTTAACTTATCGGAGACTAAGGCTGACGTCATCATCATAGACTAATTAACTCATAAGAGACTGATGACATCATCTTAATTCATCGGAGACTAAGGGTGACGTTATCGGAGACTAACTTTAAATCTCCTACATCAGAGACTAACATTTGTTCGTCGGAAACTAACATTAACTCATCAGAGACTAATGTTAACTCGTCAGAGACTAACTCCATCAGAGACTAATATTTACTCATCGGAGACTAACATTAACTCATCAAAGACTAATGTTATCTCGTCAAAAACTAACTTTATCTCATCACAGACTAACTTTAGAGTTTGTCTCCGATTCGATGAAAGGCCTTACATGAACAAACTCAACCTAGGATGTCTCATGAACATAAATATGCAACAGAATGTAGCCTTTCTTTTAAAGCTTTGTTCTTCCTTGAAAATCTAGTATGCACGGCTAATACTCTCGGATGCAATACAAAAAGGAACAACAGAGGAAAACTTAAAATTCTTACCTCCTGGGTTGACGAAAGAGATCAAAGTCTGAATGAAAGTAATTGCCCAGAAAAGAGAACTTGAAATTATACGAAGATGGTGTGTTTAAGGAAGAATTTCAGAAGAGAAAATCTTTAGAAAAAAGACTAAAATGTTCCTCCGAATGAGGTATTTATAGCAGGCTAAGATTTAGCTTTGAGATAAAATGATTGGCTAATCTGGACGGTAAAACAGCTGCTCATCATGATTCTTAGCAGCTAAGCATGTAATAAACCTGTTGTCCTTCATGCAAATAAGTCAGCTACTAAAGCAGCTTACTAATCAAATTATCATACGTACACAATGATGTCATCATCCTTACGTATGTCATTCTGTTCAGCAAGAGATTTACTGATCTAAACACTTAACTCCTTCAAGCAATATCAACATAAATTGCTTGATCTTATAATCCAACATCCAAACAAACATAATCCTTTAATGGATCCAAAAATATCTAGACATCCAAAAACATCATATAATACATTTCAATAAGAAAATAAAATAAAATAAAAATAATGAGTGAATAAATTATTTATAGATAAACAAATTTTCCAGGTCATCACACCAACCCACATCACGTATATATAAATTCACAAACATTAACTCACACCACATATATGAACTCATAGCAAACACATAAATTTACTAAGAAACAACATTTGAAAATATTGAAAAAACAATAAAAATGGTTGCAAAATTGATAAATATAAGGAAACATTTAAAATTAATTGAAGATAACTTGATTCGAAAAAAGTTAATACCTCAGTTAAACTCATTCAAAACTCTAATAATGCTGGATTTTGAATGGAAAAAAAAAAGGTATAAACATACATGACAAAATGAACAAATAAAAAAAACCAATAATAAATTAAAAAATGATCTTGCATGAATTATTTCCTAAAAACAGTGAACTACCAGCAATTTTCCGCTATTTTTGTCCAAATTTAACCGATTGTTTTGGGTTCAGGTTAAATCACAGAATCTACGGGTTCGGATCTTTTTTTTCCTGGATACTAGTAATTACAGTTCAATTCTTAAAATACTACTCCCTCCTTTTATTTGTAGTTGAAGTTTTCTTCCATTTCACATGGACCATGAATTGTGCATAATGTATTGTTCAGTATTAAATATAGAAATTTATTCTACTATTACCCTTATAAATATAAGGGTGTGCATTTTCATCGAAGACAAAACTTGCTTCGAATATTAAAGAGAGTATAATATAAAGGGTATTTTTGGAAAAATAAAATAAATTTTACCTTGAAAAGTTGAAACAACTAAAAAAAAGAGAGGACGAAATCTTAAAACGCCAGCTAAAAAACGAAGCGAGTACTTGGTGCAAGTGCGTTGATCTTTTATACCAAATGAAGAAACAATAATGGACATCCTTTGATTAATTAGTTATAATGTGCACAAAATAGTGGTCATGGGAATGTTTGCAACACATGTTACAAAAAATTTAATTTGATCGGCTTTGAGGATCAATAAATTACTATTTTACACACACACACATATATATATACTACGAATACAAGTAAGTAGTTTGATAGTTGAGACCAAAACCAGTTAATAAACTGTTGGGGGTATCACTAACGAGCCTAAATTTAACTTTCAACCAAACATTAACATGGAACTTATTAGATCCAAAGGGTTTGTTTAGGAATGAGTTAGGTTCTATCAATTGACACTTTATCACTTAATTTAAAATTTTAAAAATTGCTACATCTGGAAAAAAAAAATTCCCCTAACCTCTATACTAAGTAATGAAAAATCACTTGTCACTTCTATTACATGATTTATTGTAAGAGATAAAATAGACTTTAAAACAAACTAACTGCTCCCATTTGTTCATCCTATATCTCAGTAATTAATTCCTTTCCTATTAAAGGTAGGTGTTTTCGTAATCAAAAGAAACAATATTAACCTATGTGAACTTTTTAATGAGTAAACACGTGAAAACGAAACCCACAAAGATTTTATCCAAAAGGGAAATAATAATAATAGTAATAATAAACTAAGGCAAGGTTGTGGGTTACCTCAGTGATAAAAATACTCTCTTATAACTTAAAGATTAATTTATCAAATCTCATGAGTAAGAGTTATGAATGAGAATAAGATAAAAATTGATTAGTGATGATCAAGAAAAATAATAAACAACAAAGAAAATCATGATTTAAATAATACGAGAGTTTTTTCATTTATTTTTATGAATAAATATTTGCATACGAACAAACTTATAAAAGTGTATAAAAAAATTAATTAATCACATTGATTAAGGAAGAAAAATAGTAATAAATTTGTCCGTGTGTCAAATTTTAATTGATTTGTGAATTTTTCTTGTGAATTTGTTTGTGTGTATAGATAAGTTCTATTTTTATTTGTTGGGTGCATGGGACCGGCGGGGTTTGGGGTTGAGTTTCAATTTACTCCTCCATCATGCAAAAAGAACAATTGTTCTATAGAAAAAATTATATTTGAATAAAATTTTCATTATATTTTATTTTCTAAATTTTATTATTACAATCATATTATCACCATTGATTAAGTATTAATAACAATTATATGAAAAAAATTATTATTTAAACATATAATTTTCATATCCTCTCTTAGAACTTGATTAATTTTTTTGTTTTATTATCCCCACATTTGCAATAACAAAACATGCATGGGTTTCATGAGATTCTTTTTCTTGTCGGGGTTACTTTTGTTTTTTTGCATTGATCCAAGACAGGCTTGGAAAATTCAATGGGAATATTCTAATCAATAATAAAATTTGTATCCCTATTGGTTCCTAAATTCTTCTTTAAAATTATTATAAGTAGAATGATATAACTAAAATAAGAGTTTATTATTCAAACAATAAAATTATATTATACCATTTACAATAAATTTTTAAAAGAATTTAAAAATTAATAGAGATGACAAGATATACTCCCTAATTAACCATGGCACAAGTATCTTTTTAAGGAAATATATAAGTTCTCTCCCACACATTGTTATCATTAAGGGAAATATATTAATGTTAAATATATAATGTAAGCATTATATATTATTGTATACTCTATATCAAAATGTGAATTAAATTAACCTAACATGAGCATGTAATATATATATATATATATATGGGCCGATCCATGACTAACGTTAGCTGTGGAAACTTTCGCAACTAACACATTTATAGCCGTCTATGGAATTCAAATTTAAAAAAAAAAAATCTCTTCCGCTACTAAAAAATGGTCATTTTTTTTCCTTCCACTACTAACACTGGCAGAAGGGAAAAAAAATTAAAAAAAAAAGTCCCTTCCGCTACTAACACTGGCAAAAGAGACTTTTTTTTTTTAAATTTTTTTCCCTTCCGCCAGTGTTAGTAGCGGAAGGGAAAAAAATTACCATTCTACTACTAACACTGGCGGAAGAAAAAAAAATGCTACTAACACTGATGGAAAGAAAAAAAAAATTAAAAAAAAAAGTCCCTTCCACCAATGTTAATAGCGAAAGGGAAAAAAATGACCATTTTTTTTTTCTTTCCGCCAGTGTTAGTAGCAGAAGGGAATATTATTTTTAAAAAAAATTACCCTTCCGCTACTAATACTGGCGGAAAGGATTTTTTTTTTTTTAAGTTTGATCTCAAGTGTTGGATCATTTCATGAACAGTTATAAATGTGTTAGATACAAAAGTTAACGTTAACCATGAATTTATCCCCTATATATATATATGTATATTTGTATGTATGTACGTACGTAGGTGCGCGTGCACGCCCCTATATACGTTGAGTGTGTGGCATGTTTTGAAGAAAAGTAACCGAGGAAAAACCCTTCTACCCACCAAGGTTAAAAACAGGAAAAAGGAAAACAAAATTCCATCTGTAGAAAAGTTTGTTGATGGTCCAATAGTCACTACTCCACGAGGTGGGCGCTTTACTAAAATTCACCAGAAAGGCAGCACGTGAAATAAAAGAGGGATAAAATGTTAAACGTGTCTAGAATTTAAATTTATATTAATAATTCTCTTGTATCATTATCTTTCATAATGCGATAATAAATGATACTTCATTGATTACGATTACTTCTTTTAAAAAATTGTGAAAATTTGAGTTTTGAACTTTTCAGACTAATAAAAAATTATATAAGGTAGTTGATGAATAAGTGAATGACTATGAGAGTATGTACGTGAGTTCTAAACAGTGACATTTTATGTAACAAAAAAAAAGATGATAAATTAATGAACAAGTCTTGGCTTAGGAAAAAAAAACAAATTCAATAAAAAGAAGTCTCGTATCTGAATAATTAAACCAATTAATAATACTCTATTTATTTCACAAAAATATCAACATTTGAAGTTTTGACGACCTTTAATATTGCATATGTGATTAAAATTTATGATATAGGAATAATAAATTTTTCTTATTAAATTTGTTATGAATATCCAACTAAAAATCATAAAAAAAAAATTATAATGATAAATTTTAAAAAATATAGCATTATAATAAAAAAAATTATTCAAATATTTCTCATTTTTTGTAACAAATATTATTTTTTTTGGGAACAGAGGAGCACTATATTACTATATTCCATCTTTTATTACTTTCTAATAAACCAAAGTCCTGTATATTTGAAGAGAGGCATTCATCAATATTTCCAAAAATGTCGCTCAAAATATAATTGTTAAATAATGCTCCCTCCGTTATAGATAAAAAAATTTTAATATAGTATTATTTGTGAATGTTATAATTTTATTTGTGATATGAATTTATAAAAATATTAAAATATATAAAAACTTATATTTAAGAGTATTTTTCATAAAATTTATAACATTTTACTTCAAAAATTTACAAAAGATAAAAAAAATTCATTTCAAATTTGTATTATTGAATTACACAAATTTATTTTGTATAAATTAAAATATATGTCTTATTTTAAAACGGGTAAAGTAATGTCAAAGAAAAGACGAAGAAAGGACACCAAAGAAACAAGACCGTGTACTTACTTTTCGGTGGAACATGACCGAAGAATTAGAATATGACTCGATGAATCAAGTTCAGTAATTTATTTTTTATTCTTTTTTTGACAAGACGGATCTGCAAATTATTTTGCACACTGACTTTAATAAGTGACAGCATTAAATTCAGATATTGATTTATAAAAGCGGTGTTATTCTTGTCTCCGGTTTTTATATTTGGACGGACGGAGGTAGTAACAAAAAATATTGCTGCACAATTTATACATTCAAATAATATAATTCTCCGTATTTTGATATTTTGAAATCAAATGACAATAAATTAAACTTAAATTAATACAAATTCAATTGATATTAGTTAATATAATTATTATTTATTTGTAGTTTATAACAAAACTCTTTATTTAATACATAATTTACATTTAAATTTTTTATGAATTACATTAATTTTAATATTTAATATACCATTGCTTGACTTTCAAAAATAAAGAAATGCATATCACTGTTTTAAGTGGTAGGTTTGTCAATTTCCTCCATCTGGTTTCAAGTTTTTTCCTTGTGTTTTCAGTTTGGATGTCTTTTAGTTGTTCTACATCAAATCCAATTTTGTTGGATTTCATTTTTTCAGCAATAAATTTTTTCACGTTTTGCAACCAAAAAATAAAAAATAAAAAATTATGGGCTGGTCTAGTCAAAATACTAAAATTCTCAAACAGTAGTATAACATTTCTATCCTTCCTTAGAAGTGTTTTACAAATAGTAATATAAACAAAGAGATAGTATTATTAAATATAAAATGATTAAATGTTACTATTTCGATTTCTTTTAATGTGAAAATAATAACATTGGATAATACTTTTAAGAAAAAAATAGTAACACGACACAAATAATAAACATTCCCAACCAAATTAAAGCATTTACTAAAGAATTGTTAAAAACAAAATTTTGACTTTAAAGTGCACCGTCTAGAATTTGGCCAAAAAGTATTTGCAACAATCCGACAGCCTTACAACAGCTAATCAACATAAACCTAACTATATACTTTTACATAGGAGACTAGTTACGGTTCAAGTTTCTGTAATATTTTGAACAAATTAAACAAATAAAGCCTCACACAAGGTCTTATTTATGATCCAGAATAATTGGAAAGATTACAATCACACATTTGTGAAACACGAAAAAATTGTTTCAGATAGTCAATCAGAATAATAATTATAATAGTAAAATTATGTACGCTAATAACTTATCTGCACATGTATAACTTAATGTATATAGAGGCAGATATATTAAGGGGTAGGGGTAGGCAAGTGTTCCCTTTAGTGAGATAATATGATTAAATTATTTATCATAAGCTTTTAAAAGTAATAATAAAATTAAGTTATTTCAAAACAAAAAATCAATAATTAGACACATATTTATATCTTATCATAATTATATTTCACAAAATATTATGGAGTATCGCATTTACTATTTTGTTAACTTTTCTTTTTCTCTTAGTTCGACACTTTGTTTGTGGGTTTTGGTTTGGATAAAAAGAAAAAGAAAATGTGTGAAAAGCATTGTTCTTCTATAAATTTCCTTTTTTTATGAGGATAGAAAAGAAAAGAAATAGCTAGAAAACATAAGCACTTTCCTTGTTAAAGTTTTTTTCTCAAAAAATGACATGATTTGAATAGAAAAAAAAATTAGAAGAGTAATCAAATTCTTTCTCTCTTTTCCCCTCAAATTATATGTTATGTGTCAAAACACAAGTGTTAAAAGTCAATTTTATGCCCTAGAGTTGCCCCATTTGTTATTATTTAATCTTATTTAATGTTTCAAGTATAAATAAGTTAGGTCACGATATTTACGGACCCTTTATAATAGAGTTTTGCATGAAAAATGGTCAAAAGTTGAATATTAGGTTATTTTAGTAATTTCTTTACACCTTCAGGTCAATTTTCTATTTTTCATTTGATCAATTTTAATTTTTAGGCTATTTTTCATTTATTAAATGCATTTATATCATTTTAGGCATTTTCTAAAATTATTATAAAATTCTCTAGTACTTTCTAGCATTTAATTAAATCCAAATAGCAATTTTAATTAATCTATATTAATTATTTAGAGTCATTTTATAATCTTAAAACATTTTCCCATCAATTCCAGTATTTTTAGACATTTTAGAACATTTAATTTGAATTTTATAACATTTTAGTAATTATTAAACACGTTTTGCATTTTTCAGAAAATAAAAAAAATTTATAACATTTTATTTAATATTTACTATTTGTAGGATTAAATGAAAATATAAAATCAATTTTTAGTCTCTGTGTTCGAATTTTCATAAGTAATTGCATCATACTAGTATTATTTAAGTGCTTTCCTTAATAAAATTTTCTATATTTCATTTTCTTATTTAATTTCCCTCTTAAATTAATCTCAGTAAATATCTCAGTCATTAATGCTCTTAGAATTTATTAAATACAGTAATAAATTTGTAATATTTTTAGTTGTTTATGTTATTAGGTAAGTTTCTTTAATAATATTAAATCTTCTAAATTTCTAAATGAAATAAAATTTAACTTTGGTAAGTTTGTAAATTGATATTCTCTACGTTTGGTAGAATTTTTAACTAAGATTGATGTAAATAAATATTAACTTTCCTTTTCTTTATTTTAATTAATTAAAATTTTGATACCTAATTGTTCTAGACTTTCATAAATATGCCATCTTTATCTTAGTTACCTTTTTATGATTACTTCTAAATTCAATTCCATCTTCAATTAATGCATCAGATATATCTTTAGTTCCTTAATATGTAATTTACTAATTGTATATGTTTCATTGTATTAATTCGTTTGAAATTAGTTTAGATGTAAATATTGTTTGTTAAATATTAATTAAAGTAGAGAGAATAATAGTAACCATGAGATCCATGGATGTGAAAGGTCCCCAACACCTTCCCCTTCTCTATCCAAACCCATGAATCTAGAATTTTTGTTTTGTAGACAATTAGTCACTTAAATCAAAAGAGTTCACAGTTAATTGTTTTCAAAAAATAAATAGAATAAGTTGGTACATTTCTGTCAACCGGCAACTCTAGAATAAATAAACTATTTTGATTCGTCGCATAAATATCTCAAAATTTTAGTATTTACATTAAAAATCTCAAATAAAAATTTTTCCCTAGGTGCAACATCGTGTTGATAAATTAAAATTTAAAAAGTTGAGCTTATAACAAATTAATTTTTTGTCCTTTTATTTTATAAGCACATAAACAACGTTTCAAAAATTTTGTATTCTTTTTTTACAATTAAATTTTTTATTCTTCTATTTTCTATTCAAACTTAAAAACATAGTGTTTGTATGGCCTTCGGATATAGTGCAATTCATAGACTGAAATACTGCGCTTAAGTCAAATAATAGGTGGCCGGCGTGCATGTTTTCCCAATATGTGTATGGCCTACGCATATAGTGCAATTCATAGACTGAAATACTGCGTTTAAGTCAAATAATAGGTGGCCGACGTGCATGTTTTCCGAATATGGCCGGCGTGCATGTTTTCCCAATATGGCCGGCGTGAATTTTTTATGTTTTGCATTGTTTTTCAAATATTCAATTTCCTAATGAACTTAAACAACATTGAAGAAACAAGGAGCGAGGTAGCTCCACTTAACATTGTCAATGGGTAAAATCAGAGCTAATTTATTTTGATTTGATAATATTTATTAACTTCGGTCACGAATTGGTAATTTTTGAATCTCGTCATGGGTTATTAATTTGAAACATATTTAATAATAAACCATAATTTAAATTATGATTCATTCCATACAAAAAATTGAATCATGATCCAAATTGATCAATTTCTGTAGAAATTCGTAAAGACTTAATACTTGTAAAGTATAACATAAGATTTTATTCAATTCCAACCAAATTCTCCCTAAATTGTCTAAGTAAGAGACTGTTGAGCCATTGATCCATGAATATCATTTGACGACTTTATAACTTTGCTCGAAACCGTTGTCCTTAAACCCTAAATCCTAAACTCGGAGGTACCCACATTTGCCCACAAGACTCAGCTGGATAAGGCATTAGGACTTTAAATGTTGTCTCAGTCTTCTTTGGATTTTAGATCTTTTGGCATTAGGGCTTTAAGTGTTGCCTCAGTCTTCTTTGAATTTTAGATCTTCCAATTAACGATTGTTGATCCGTTGACGGATGAATACCTTTGTTACAAGGTTTACTGAGAAAACCAATTGTTTGTATTGTGGCTTAAGGGTTACTTTAGTCCCCTTTGAGTTTTAATGTTTCAATTGACAATTGTTGAGTTGTTTGATCGATAAATATCGAATATTTGTCATTTTTTTTATTTTCTTAACAAGGGACCTTTATTAGTTAACAACTGGGCGGGGGTGTTTGGGCTAGGAGGGGATGGGTGTGTAGTAGGATTTGTGAGTATTAGAGGTGTATAGAATTAGAATAATATATATATATATATATATATATATATATATATATATATATATAATAAGGGGCTGATCCATAGCTAACGTTAACTGTGGAGTCTTTCGTAGCTAACACATTTATAACCGTCGATCGGATAATTCAACACTGTAGATCAAACATTAAAAATAAAAAAATTCCTTCCACCAGTCTCACTGACGGAAGGGGGGAATTTTTTTTTTCCCCTTTCTGCTAGTGAGACTAGCGGAAGGGAAAAAAAAATAAAAAATTTGGCGGCAGAAAGGGCCAAAATTTTTTTTTTCCCCTTCCGCTAGTGAGACTGGTGGAAGGAGAAAAAAAAATAAATAAAAAAATTTCTCCTTTCGCCAATGAGACTAGCGGAAGGAGAAAAAAAAAATTCCCCTTCCACCAGTCAAAAAATTTGGCCCCTTCCTCCAGTCTCACTGGCGGAAGAGAATTTTTTTTTTTAAAGTTTGATTTCCAGCGTTGGATTATCCGATTGACAATTATAAATGTGTTAACTACGAAAAACTCCATAGCTAACATTAGCTATGGATCGGGCTCCATAATATATATATATATATATATATATATATATATAATAATTGAATAAGCTAATATAAAATGACTTCTTTGGTATTATTTTGACTTAAATGAGATTATTTTAATAAATTAGTATTAACCTGTCTTTTACCTTAAAAATTTTACTGTTCATCTTGTATGTTTGTAGATGTGAAAATAATTCCTGATTGTATGGTTTACTGAATTATTGTGTTGAATTATAAATTAGACTTGATTTGACTCAATAAAAGTTTGAGTGTATTAAATTAGACCCGTAAAGTATTGGATTAAGGTAATTTATAATTTTGACCCATAAAAATATAATTTTATACTTTAAAATGAGAAAAAATAGTGTGAAAAATTATGATTTATAATTTATTAAATGAATGGGTCGAACTGTGAATCTAATTTGTTTTGACACAATTAAAAATATTAATTTATTAAATCAAACCCACAAATTTTTGGGTCAAAATAAATAAACCTTGAACCATTAAAATGTTATAAATTAAATCAAAACCGAATTATGATTCAACCCTTGACAACCCTAGCTCCACTTTATGGTGTGTTTAGATCGGAAGCAAAAAGAAAAATACATCAAAAATTAGAATAAATTTAATGAAAACTAATGGTTAAAACAGAGACAGAGGAATGGGTTAGGACTTAAAGAGAATCACAATGAAAAAAATAAATTAATTATTCATTAATGAACGAAATTACATATGGAAAAAATTGTGCATTCTACCCTCATATTGGATCATAAAACCTTGTGATCTTTTTTAATAATTTCTCTTGAACCAAATTTAATCTCCATTTTATTTTATTTCCTCGATCCACAATCTCAATAAAAATGAAGATTCAAATCGCACCGTCCTTTTTCCCTAAACCTTTAAATATAAGATAACAAAAATAAAAACGAAAATAAATAAGTACGGACGTGAATTTTTATAATTATATGCACTCAAGTAATGTGAACAATTTTTTAAGGTAACTTTTTTAAATTTTACATTAGTATAAAAATTATTATACATATCACTAAAACTTATAAGAAAAAAATTAGATTCTTTATTTCATTTTCCCATTTTCTTTTCTTAGTATTCTATCTAATCAATCATAAGCATGGATTTCGCCAAAGGAGATTTGAAATTTTCTATCTTACTTCATATCTTGTCTTGTATCACTTTTTTTTAAAAGTTGACACATTATCTTGAAATTTTAGATTTTTCAATATAAAAAATAAAAAGATTCACGTGTTATTTATAAAAAGTGATGAGATATAAAATGAAACACTAAAATGGACGGAGCATTGACATTCCCGAAAGGGGTGCCCGAATTGGCCACGAAATTTGGTGAAAAGATTAAAAAAAAAATTGCCCCCCTGTATATTGATGGCACCGATCAAGGAGAAAAGAGGAAGAATAAAAGGAAAAAAGGGAATTTTGGGGAACATTCGGTGAAATTTGTCGGGGAGCATAGCAGGATTCTTTCCGAAAACATTGCAAGATGGAAAAAGATATTTGTTGTAATTTAAAAACAAATTTTGATTATTTTTGTAAACTTAAGAGGTGAAACAATGTCGTTTTATTAAAATTTATAACTATAAACACCCATAAACTTGGGTGAGACAATAAGGTATGCCTTATTTTTTTTTTTTTTCATATATATATATAGAGAGAAGGTGAGGGTAAAATGTTATAACTCATTTTTTAATCTTATAAGATTACTTAAAAAATAATAAACTTTAAAAAGTTCTCCAACCTTTTATTCATTATTATTAGGACCACGTAAATATTACTTTTTTATTTTTGTAAATAATTTTTGCGTGATTATAAAAATTATATTACGTATTATATATTATTATATATTAATTGACATATCATGTTTCAAGAATAAAATTGACTCTATTGAGTCAATAACTAAAATTGGATTTCCGGTTAAATTTAGGTCATTCTTATACAAATAAATATAAAAGAATTACCAAATAGCACGCCATCTCAAAATTTAACTAATTAAAGTTGAGTATTGAGTTAAATTTGGGTCATTTCTGTACATTTTAAACTAGTTTGAAGAATTAATTGTTAAAATATTAGTTGTAAGGTTAAAGTCTTAAAAATCAAAAAAATTATAACTTTTTTTGTGTCATTAACTCTAAAAAGATTTTAAAAATTCGTATATATTATTTATAGACACGCTTCTCATTCGTACAACTAACCTTTTTTTCTTTTTTCTTCTATTTTTTTAAGTTTTAGATTACATATAAAACTTGTAACATAGTCCAATTTTTCAAATTTACGGTAGTTCATTTTCATAGCCCACCCACACAACTAATTGTTATTCTCCATAGTAAGCTTTCTACTTTAACTTGTGTGCCTATTACGAATGGCCATAAAGGAGTTTCCTCCAACATATATTTTAACCAATAAAGTTTGCTTCACTATATATGCTTAGTTTATTTAAGTAATGGAATCAGATTTGAAAACAATGTAAAATTGAATGTAGTTTTCTTGAATCAAATTTTTTTTATAAAATTCACAATTAATTAGTTTGAATTATTTGCAAATTAAATTGAATTGGGTCGAATAAGTAAATTATCCAAATCTTTAAGGGGTTAAGGAGGGAGAGAGAAAAAAATACAAGATAAAGCTATCAACAGAAGTCATCAAATAAAAATAACGGGCAGCCGCAATTGGGACTTACTCAACGATCTCTACTCAAAAAGACAAAAGTACAAGGAAGGCCGAAACATCGTGGGATCTGGAAATCAATGCCGAGTGATTTGACAGTTGGTTTACGAGATTGAAATGTAACTATGCCGGTATATGAAACTTTTTATTTAAATTTTAAAAATATTAGGAGAAACTTGTTCGGGAAATTTTCATATTTTTTTGTACATAATTCTTGATAAAATCTCTTATTTTTTGATCTTCTTGTAAACCTTCAGAATAATCACCTTTTTTCGGGCTAACTTTCGAAAATATGAGACTTACTCCTATTTAACTTAAGTGTTTACAGATTGTCATTTTTTAGCTCTTTCGATAAAATTAGTTATTGTTAAAAGTTCACTTTAATAATATAATACTGTGACTAATCCTATGTTAAGGTAAAGGGTCGCGAAACTCAACTTACTATTCTTGAACAATTTATTGATGCCCGCGTAAAATCCTGTTCAAAAAATTTAATCAATCTCTCATTAAATATGATAAAAAAATATATGTCATGTGAGAGCATTTGCATCGGATTATGTATAATGATGCAATTAGCTATATTAGCGATGAGTATACACAGAGATGAGTATACACATTGTATCAAAAAAGGCAGAGCAAAATCTCTAAATTGTCTATATTTTAGGAACAATATTTAAATTGCCACAAAATTACACCACAAATAACACAAGTTTCCAGCATCTGTATAAATTTGACTTAATAAAATGAAAGACTTGATATGGTTGCAATAGTAAATAGGTTTTACATTTTGGAGTATTTGAACCTTGAAATCGTCTGTCAATGAATGATTAAGAAGATAAATTTGATTGTCGAAAACAGGAATCAAGATCCTTGCAAAAAATTGAGTCAAATTGTGTGGCGTAATTGAAGAAGGATCGGAAGAAACGAAACGCGGTCAATGTGTTGGGCTTAAAGAAAGAACTGGGTTTTGAAGGAGATGATTGACATCATAATAATGATGATGATGTCATTATGACACATAATTAAAAAATAATCTCCATTGTACAACTAATTTAATATTAATACTATAAAACACACACATAGTAATTTTAAGATTTATGATTTACAAGATTTAAGATAATTAATTTAACCTTTTTCTATTTATAAATAATTAATTTCATTATTAATATATTTTTGTAATTAGTTTATAGATATTAATAGAAGAATATGTTATTCCGAGATGAGTAATTGTAGAAGGGAGTTGAATATAATTTTTGAATTTGTTCTCCAATGTAAAGATCACAAAAACACAGTAGATTGTATTAATCAATAAAAAATGTATTTTATTGATATTGAATTTTTGTATTAATCAATAAAAAATGTATTTTATTGATATTGAATTTGAAATTACAATCTGATTATAAAAAAGTGATACTAGCTACTGTTCAAGTGTGAACAGCTGCAAACTAGATTATAATTTATAGTTTATCAAGTTATGAAAAACTTATTTATCAAATTCTATAAATTTGTGTGTATTACAAAGTGAATAACTAAATAATCTCTCTCTATTTTGTCATTCTATTATGTTATCTGTATTGTGTATTTTGTATACTTTCCACACAGTTTTTTATTTATGATCTTTTCTGTTTTTCAACAATTACTCTATTCTATTAGAGAGTAAATAACTAAATAATCTCTCTCTATTTTGTCATTCTATTTTGTTATTTGTATTGTGCATTTTGTATATTTTCCATACAGTTTCTTATTTATGATCTTTTCTGGTTTTCAACAACTACTTTGTTCTATTAGAGTGGTTTCTCTTTATTAGTAATCGTAACAACTTTGACACCTAACAACTTTTGTTAAGCCACATCATTATTTCTTAATCACTTTGTTTTAATAGATCAGTTTCTCAACATTGTAAATTCCAATTGTAAATCTCTTATGGATATTGGTCGGCTTCTCTTTTGTTGAAAAATCTGGTAGAGGTCTTTAGTGTCAAGTCATTTATCATTTGATGTTACTTTGTTCATCAGTGGGTATATATCCCTTAATATGACTTTATTTATCAGTGAATATTTATCCCCTGTTGACTTTATTCATCAATGGATATTTATTCCATGATGACTAATTCATAAGTAGAGATTTATCTCATGATGACTTGTCTCCTAATAATTTATCCCCTGATCAACTTCGTCCCGAATTTCGTGTACCCTCCAATGCGATAAAGAGTTCTTACATTAATATCTAATAGTGTAAAATATTAGTTTCCGATAGACTAATTCTAATCTCTGATAATCTTGACTAACTTCAACTTTGTTGAAGTCTCTCAATGCATTTCTAGTAGTCTTTAATAATCACCTACGGCCTCTGGTGGTAGTTTCAACTTTGTTGAACTCTCCCAATGCATTTCTAGTAGTCTTTAATAATCACCTACGGCCTCTGGTGGTAGTTTCAACTTTGTTGAACTCTCCCAATGCATTTCTAGTAGTCTCTAATAATCACCTACGGCCTCTAGTGGTAATGTCTGATAAAACACTATTGCAAGTTCTAATACAATTCCAAGTTCTAATAATTCTAAGTATTATACATTATTATTAAATGTTATAATTCCTAACAGAATAAACACATGTAGAAATATAAGTTAATATCAATATTTTAATGTTATGGATATATAGATTAAAGATATTAATGTAGTTATGATAAAATAGAAATATTGTAAATTATTAAGAAGTATATTTAAATAGGTAAAATAGATAATATGTTAAGACATACTAATGTAAGTGACCTGAGTTGTATATGTATTTTTTAGTGTTTATTTTCTTGGAAAAACATCAACAACTGTCACCAAATAAATTTGTTAAACTGATATTGTTTGAGAACAGTCTTGTAGGAAGTTTACACATGATATAAAACGATCATTTTATACTTTAAAAATTATATGTATGACTCACACGAGTGTATTTTCTATTAAATTTAATGATGGATTGACGAATTTTTTTGATTACATATATTTTAAAAAAATTGTGTACCAAACAAGATGGAAAAAAAAATTAGAGACCAAATATACAATACTGATATAATTTCGAAACTGTCAAAAAAGTTTTTCCTAAATTATAATATCATAATTACACTCTAAAAATCTAATAACTTTAAAACCTAAACCGAAATAAACGAAACTTTACACAATAATAAATTTTGCTATAATAGGTAAATCTAAAATTAGAGAAAATTATTATAGAAGAATAGAGAAATCTAAATTGTGGCAAAAGGATCTCATGTAGAAAAAAGTACATGAAATTCCAATAAGGAAAATATTTTTTAAACAAACTAAAAGAAAAAAAAAAGAAAAAAGAAAAGGATAAGAGGAGCTTTCTCCAATTCTCCGGAGAAAAATTGTCTACATTTGAAATCCTTCTCCCATACTCTAAAAATAATACTACGGAAAACAAGAGGTTTGACGGAATAAAAACACTACTAGATTTTGGGAATTCTGTAATGGAAAGAGCACAAAATAGTCCCTTAAAGCTCGTTGTTACTTTTAGGAGGGACCGGTGAGCTTTCGGAGCAAAAGAGAATCTTTTGTCATTTTCAAACCGGACAATCTTAAGTCGCTCGTAGTTTATGATTAAAATTTCATGGAAGTCAATATGCTTCTTCTTTTTTTTTTTAATATTCTTTATTAAATTATATTTTTATCATTTTATTGTATTCTCCCTAAATTTTCTTTTTTTTAACTGTTATTATCATTTTATTTTCTCTCTCTTCCCACTATTTTTTCTCCACTTAACTAATTTATTTCAATTTGTTTGTTATATCTATCCCTCTTATTCTTCATAGATCATCTTTACTTCTTCTCCTGTATCTCCATTATCTCTATAGGCATCTATCACCACTAATATAAATTTTTTGAGTCAACAGCCATGTACCACCATGAACGTCGTTAGTGAAATGTTATTTTAATTTTACTCCATTTATATTTCATACGATACTTTTATTTTATATGTTTAATAGAATAGTGAGTTTAGTAATGTCAATTTATTTTGTATGTTTATCGTACTACAATGAATTTACTTTGTACGTATATTGATATACAATGTGTTTATTATGTTTATTGTCATATAATAATTTACTATGTATGTTTATTAATATACAGTGAATTTATTATGTTTATTACATGCACTGATTTACTGTGTACGTTTATTGGTATACAATGAGTTTATTATGTTTATTGTCATACAGTAATTTACTGTGTACGTGTATTGATATACAATGAGTTTATTATATTGATTGTCATATAATGAATTTATTTTTATTATCTCGTATATAATACTAAAATGAGAATTTTATTGTTGGTATTTGTTTGATTTGATATCTTTATCGCTATTTGATACTATATGTTTATAATTTTGTTGTTTATAAATTTTATAGTTTGTTGGTAGTAAGCTTTTTGTTTCTTGTTTTTACATTTCTTTCTATGTTACTATTTATTGTTTTATAAAATTAGAGTGAGTTATTACACCCTATATATTACACAGTGAGTTAGTAATACAAATATAATTCTTGATTTGATGTCTTTATTGTTCTTTGGTATAATATATTTTACAATTTTGTTGTTAATTATTGTTTACAGTAAGTTTTTAATTAGTTGTTTTATTATTTTCAATTTTATAGTATATTATTGTTCATTATTTTGTATAGTTATAGTAAAATTTTAAACCATATGTATTACAATGAGTAGTATTATGAATATTATGATTGGTATTTGATTTGATATCTTTAATGTTCTGGGTACAATATGTTTTATATTTATTGTTCATAATTTTATTTTTTGCTTGCAACGCGTTTATAATTTGTTACTTTATTAGTTTTTATTTTTAAGTATATTTGTTGGTCATTGCTTTTATATATCTTACGTATATATATTACAGTAAGTTAGTAATATAATAGATTGTTGGTATTTGATTGATTTGATGTTAAAGAAATATATTTGTTTGTTTAAGTTTAAATTTTGATGAAGAATAAGATGTAATTATTAAAAGTTTTGAGTTTGAATTTTGAACCGAAAGAATGAATAATGACAAAAAAGTTAAAAAGTAAAGTATGGGTATAACTAAAATTGATTATTAAATTTGAATTAAAAAAATTAAATAATAGACATGACTTGAATGGAATTTCGTCCTAAAAAATGATCGGCCTAGAATCGTCGCTTTTCAAATTTTCGAGGGTGAGATTGAATTTTTTAATATTATTATATATATGGTAGAGATCATGAAAATTAATTTTACATTAAATCCAATCCAAAAAGGCGTAATATGCATGTCATGTGGTACTTGTGGTGAACAGATTATCACTAATAATTTGTAATTGTCAGATTTGTGGTAAATAATATGTGACAAAGATCTGTTGCGGTAGAACTTCAAATTTGTGACGGAACTTATAATTTTTAACGGTAACCTGAGATAATGCGGTGATGTCTATATTGATGGTTATGTTACAAAATAATTCGTGACATACTCTCTTTAATAGAGAATATAATCAGATAAATTTTAATTGTGCCCCCGTAATATCAAATGTTACCCTATTTGAAACTGATCTCATTTTCTTTAATGACGATTCCATATGTCCTAATTTTATCGTATTCTAGTAGTCAAAGACAAAAGATAAAATGAGAAAATGGAGCAATTTTAAAGGAGATCAACTTGATTTTTAAATAAATTTGTAATCTTGGAATGTGATATTTAACAAAGAAATATAATACCAACTGTTCGGACGACGGAATTAACAAAGTATGTGTCTTGACCACTAAATTAAAGTCTCATTGACAAATTAATTATTATTTAATTAAAATCAAAACCGCATTGTGACTTGGTAATTATTCAATTAAATACGAACAACATGAAAAATTACACAAATATAAAGCGTATATAGTATACCACTTCTAGATTCAAGCCTAATAATTTTAATAGCTTTTCGCTTCTTCTTGGTCAGTATGATTTGGTAAAAAATATTTTCGTATAATACAATTAATTTTTTAATTTTTTATATTAACTTTATGTTATCATGTGCAATGTTACTATTTATTTAACAAAATTACAACGTAGATAATAATATAAGATATAAATAATAATATAATAATATAAACTGTATGAAAAAAATTCAAATATACTCAAATTATATGTTAATACTTTTCGAATAATCACTTCTATCGGTAATTTTCTATTTTCAAGAAACTACTCTTAATTCTTAAAATAATTGAGCAAGATTAAGTTTAGGATAGGAAAATGTCGCACTACGATAAGGTGGTGGAGGAGGAACATATTCGTTACATTCCCACTGAGAAATTTATTTATTGCCAGTAAAGGAAATATATCGATTCTTATGGCTCATTAACGTAATCTTGAGAATTGATTCATTCAATATTTTGCTATAAAAAATAGCTGCATTTTAAGTGGTTTTCAATTTTTACGGGTCCTATTTTCACTACTAATTAACAACTACGACGTTGAACTGGTCACACAGGCCATTCTATTTTCATACATATTCAATCTCTTAGATCAAGAAGAAGATACATTTATTCTTTTATTGAAATAAGGTCACGTTGGGTTATGGAGAGGAGGAAAATTATTAAATAAATAAAATTGATGTATATTTGAGATTTGCTTGAATCATTATATCTATTGAATATGTTTGAAATATACAAGTTTGTTGCCTCTAGAAATGTACACACACACACACACATATATATATATATATATTTATTCAATATAAGTAATTCTTATCCAATTTGAGATTGTTTAATTATTTCCGTCCAATTTATGTTACCATGTTATTATATTACTATCTGATACTCTTATATTATTATTCATATTGTAATTTTATAAAATAAATAGTAACATTACATATAATAACATGGTAACATAAATTTAATAAGAAAGGTTGAAAATTAGTTGTACCGTACGAGAATTATATTGGTAACATAGTACCGGTCGAGAATTCTCCTTTTATATATATATATATATATATATATATATATATATATATATATATATTATGATCAGATTATCGAACTCGATATAAATCTGGCCTAATATAAAATTTCACATTGGTTCATACATTGTCATTGTTTTGCTCATATATAATATTAACTAATAAAGTATAATTAATAATTAATAAATTATTACTATTAGTAGTAGTAGTAGTAGTAGTAGTATTATATTTTACATATATTCTAACAAGTTACGATAGAGATTTTTTTTACAATATATATATATACAGGGGGAAAGGAAATTGAGTTATAGCTCATTTTTATAATTTTATCTACTCCTATTATGTTTCGGTTTTCAAAACATATGAGAAAAATTTAATCGTATGGATAGGATAAAAATGCAAAAATAAATTATATATAATTTTTTGAGTTTTTTTACATAATTTTTATAATCATATAAAAATTAATATATCTTAACCATAAAAAATATATAAATTTTACATAATTATAAAAACCATGTTATACACTATAAAATGATTTAAAAATTTGTATACTACTCTATCTTTTAATATTTTTTTCAATTCGTACGGTTGGATTTTTAAGATAGATTATAAATTTATAAATATAAAATTAATTGATAGAATTTGAAATATAAACTATAGTTTAAGTACCTTAACCTCATATATATATATATATATATATATATATATATATGTATGAGATACGAAAAATAAGCTGAAGCCTACTTTTTTTTAATATGAGTTGTACTAAATCGTTTTAATTTTTACAATGCTTATAAGAAAATCAACCTTATTTATGTATAGGGTATTAAAAAAACAAAGGTATATAAATTTTTATAATTTTTTGTGTGTGTAGAGTAATTTTTATAACTATATAAAATTACATAAAAGAATTTACTCTTGAGAAGTTAATTAAATTGTATGATTATAAAAACCATGATACAGATAAAACTGAATCTGTTAAGAGATAAGTGGTAGACTAAATAAAGAGTTTAAACGATACAACATCTGAATACGTTTAGATCATTAATATGTTAAAATGTATTAAGAGGTATACAAATACAGTCTTAGTCATAATTAAATTAAATTAATTTGCAAAGGTTCGAGAGAATATAGTTGCGGAGTGTGAAGTATTATGAAATGTAAATGTTTCCATGAAAAGAAAAAGTGTTTTTGTTCCATTTGACTTTCGTAATGTACATAAATAGTTGTTCGAGGTCTTCATATGTACATGTTACAAGTGTGTAACACAGTAGACCCCAAACTCCAAGTGGAGATGACATGAGCTCTTATGTGAGCGTTCAAGGTGTTGCGTGTATAAAATTCTAAGTTTCAGTTTTGTTCTTTTCCCTCAAACCATTTCCATATCCGATTTTAGAAATTCATTTTAAGGGAGGATTCTCAATGTCTCAACATTTATTATTTTATTTTTCTCTCAACATTTATTATTTTATTTTTCTATGTTCCTAATTTATTGTTTATTATTATAACTAGCATTTAATCTAGGGGAGAAGTCCAGAGAGAAGGAATAACTCATTTTCTTTGATAATTTATAAATAAAATATATTTTTTTCCTCGATAAACTAGAACCTATGACTTTTTATAAGAAATTATTTTAGCAGTCAAACCAGCAAGTTTTAATGTTTTGAGTTCAAAACTTTAATGGAACTACGAGACCTTAATTGTTGTAAATCTATGACTTTTATTTTCTAAATTAATATAATAACAAAGTTGTTTAGACATTGTAATCTTGTGCCGTATAAAAATAAACAAAATATCATAAACATAGTCCATATTCGTCAGAGGACAAAATTTTGTTGTTCCCCCAGAATATACTGAGCAATATCTCTACCAATATACGTATAATCTTAGAAAGAATCATACTCCCTTCGTTTAAAAAAAAAAAAAAGAAAAAACATTTGAACTTTTGACAATTTTTAATTTTAGTTATTTGACTAAAAATTAAATATAAAAGTAATAAATTTTTTCATTAGATTTGTTATCATATCTTATTAAAGATCATATAAGAAATTTGTAATGATAAATTTTAAAAATATTACATTATAATAAAAAATTTATGCAAATATTATTTTTTTTGAATAAAATTTATTCTCAAATGTTGTTTCTTTTTTTTTTTTTGTTTTGGGAAGGGAAGGAGTAAGATATTAAAATAGTTACTACATCCGTTCCACAACAATAGTTACACTTGATTTTGTGACGACTAATTATATTAGATTTTTCTGAAATTTATTATGAATATATAATTAATAATAAAATACAAAAATTGTAACAAAAATATTTATAAATATAATATAATAATAAAAAAATTATATATTCTTTTTTCAAACAAATTCTTGTTATTTAAATGTAACTCTTTTATAAAATAACGAATCACTTTTATTTTGTAGAATTGTTGTGCAAACATGCAGCCATCGCTCCACTTTTAAACAAGTAAACAACGCTTTAATTCCCTCTCCCATGTATGAGAAGCCAAATATACAGTACTTCTTGTATCTAATGATTCGGAGTCTTTCCTATAATGGAAGAAATTTAAAGTACCTTCGTTTAATTTTAAAAAATAGATCTATGTATTTTCTAAATATATATTATGGTTGTACGTGCATTTCTTTGGAATTTACACAGTTACACCTATAAATAATCATTTTTTTAATTAATTTACCAATAATATAGAAGTGATACTAAGACAATAAAATCGTGACAGTAATGAATTTTAGAAGTTTTAATATAATATTAAAACATTAAATATAACTCTTTTTGATAAATTTAATTTTTTTTATCAGATAAAAACTATAAATCTTATTATATATACTATGTAAGTATGCAATATTATACCAAATTTTATAATATCAAAGAAATAATAAGCTTGTAGGAGGAGTCCTAGCTTTTGCTTCAGAATGACAAGTTTTTTTTGGTAGTGTGGAGGTTGTTGTAACATTTGATTTTGTTCTAATAGTTGTTCGCTGAGGGGTTATATTTCTTATATTTTACTTGAGTCTTAGAGTTATTTGTAATTTGTGTATAATTCAGTGGTTTAGAAGTTTTTTTAATCTGTTTTAGTTTTTTAGTTTTTTTTTTCAATATTAGGAGCAGGTGAACGTTCTTATTTCAGTTAGTAAAGTCTAATCTTGTACTCTCAATCCAAGTCTTTTTAAATTGAACTATTTTTATTGATAATATTTCTTTTGCTGTTGTTAAAAAAAAGAAGAAGAAGAAGAAGAAGACATAATAATTTTTAAAATTTTGATAATGTTTAAAATCGTTATAATTTTTAATTATTCAAAATTCATTAAATTATACCACAATTATTAAATTATAAATATTAAAAAATATTTACTCATTCATAAACTAGTACACAGATATAACGGTGACACGGGAAAACAAAGAACATATGATCCGTTCATTTTAGTTTAAATTTTATAATTTTAAATTTTTTATCGTAAATTATATTATTAAAATTTATAATTTATAAAATTTAAATCGAAACAAATAAGGACATAATAACCGAATGTTATGTTGAAACTTTGAGCAACTTTTTGGTGCCGAAATATTCATGTTGCGAAAATTAATAATATAAATTCAATATTTTACAACTGTTGAAGTTTGGTGACTGAGATAGTTGTCGTTTGTCGACTTCAATTCCACATCATATACCGACTATTATATAGCCAATTGTTTTTTGTTTTTTAAATTACTGAAATCGTGTATATATATATATTCTACATAGATATAAGAATGTAATTATTAAATTATTCATTTCTATATTCATAAAATGTAAAAGAAAATATTGTTTAGACATTTTGGGTGTAATTTTTTTAATCATATAAAAAATTATGTTGATATGAGACTCCTCAGTTTAATATCAAAACATACTCCAAATTCATATGAATGCTTATAGTTATATATACAGATTATTCATCAAGAACATTTGAAAACTCAAACTTTTAACATGATATATGATGATATATGAATTTCTACATATGTAGTATATGATATATACACAAATATGATATACACACATATATGTAGAGATAAAGCTCATATTTGATCTCTAAAATTGTGATGTTTTAAGTTTGAATTAAAGGCGATTAAACTTTGAAACAAATGTAGGAAAATGATAATGAAAGTGATAGATAATCTATGAGTTTAATACACACACACACACACACACACATATAATGTTACTGTTTTGAATTATATTTTTCATGGCGATGAAGAAATATCGTAATGAAAAATGGTTTATATTATATCTTGATGCTTTTAATTTTGAATATTTTTAAACTCTTTATATTGTGACTATATTTAAGTGTGTCATTATTGTGCATAATTATAAAGTATTAATATAAAAAGGGTATTTCAGTTAATACATTAAAATTTAAGACTAATAAGATTTGATAAAAACATAGTAGTACTATAAGAAAAATAAAATTTTCTTATGGTACCGGCATGACATTTTCTATAATAAAAAAGTTTATCAAACGAGTCTAACGAGTTGATTTAACTTCTACCTATAATATTTCTAAGACACCATAATGTTACTGTTATAATTTTTATATACTTCGTATCAGTGTTATAAAAGACTTTAGGTAGATATAGATAGTAAAGTAAAGGTTTAGTGTCTGACGGGTATTATACATGATCAATCAAAATTAGATGATAATTAAACGAATTTAAATGTTAGGCAATGCTAACGATAGAAAATCGTCTAACTAGCGCTTAAACAGAATTAGTCAAACTAAACGAGACTTTTGGAACAATGACATATGTGTGTGTATTGCAACAATTCAAAACTTTGGGGTTGACCAGTACTTATTGGAATTTTTGCGTTCTAATCTTGGAAACAATGTAAACTTTAAGAAAATGGGGAAAAGTAGAAAATGGTTCACTTGGCCGTAAAAGAAAGTGGAACAGTGATTGTACTTGTTCAGTGAAAATGGAAATATATTCATTTGGTCAACAAAATTTCGTGGGGACGCCGTCTTTGTACTCGGTTTGATTACCGGCAGCAACATCGCTACGTGGAAAAGTTGAGATTTGGATAGTACTATATATTACTAATTATTTGAATTTGAGATGCTATCAAAACCAATTTCTTATTCCTAAAACGACTTCCGTCAATTGAGAATTTTCAGTCAAATTTTGACATTCTTACTCCCATTCTTCTATAAATACCTCCTCTTCCTTTCCTCAAACTTCAACAAACACATTAACTTGCTTATATAGAATCTTAAACATCAATATTTGTAAGTGCATTTTTTCTAGAGAGAGGAGAGAGAAAGTGCTGCATTTTATTTTTAAAGGATGGGAATTCATTGGTTTTTGCAAGATGTTGGTTTAGCTATGGCTTTATTTCTTGTTTTGATATTGTTTAGATTGGTTTATAACTTCTGGGTTCTGCCTAATTTGGCTTACTACAAGCTAAGGAAGAATGGACTTGGTGGTCCTTCTCCATGTTTCCCCCTTGGAAATATTGGTGAGATGAAACCAAAATCGAAGAAGAAGAATCTGCATTCTTCTTCTTCGATCACCCATGACATCCACTCTGCTGTTCTTCCATACTTCGCTAAATGGCAAAAAGATCATGGTAGGATACAAAACATTGAAATGATCGATCTGACATTGTTATTATGCATTTATTTATAAATTAAACTAACTTATTTTATATTTTATGGGTTGCAGGGAAAGTGTTTATATACTGGCTAGGGACAGAGCCATTTCTGTATATTGCAGATCCCGAGTTTTTGAAGCGGATGTCTGCGGGTGTTTTGGGCAAAAGCTGGGGAAAACCAAGTGTTTTTAGAGATGATAGAAAACCAATGTTTGGTAATGGCTTAGTTATGGTGGAAGGTGATGATTGGGTTCGCCACAGGCATGTCATCACTCCTGCATTCTCTCCAGCCAACCTCAAGGTATATATATATATCCTCAATACTTTCTCCATTTCGAATTGACATTTGAGCTTTCTACGGATATTGAAAAAAGCCTATATATGTACTTTTGGTGCTGTATTTATATGTGTTTAATTATGTAGGCAATGGGAAGCTTAATGGTGGAGACAACTTCTAACATGCTGGACCGATGGGCTTCCATCATCAACTCCGGCAATCTGGAAATCGACGTCGAGAGCGAGATCGTAGCCACCGCCGGAGAAATCATAGCAAAGACGAGCTTCGGGATGAGTTACCAAAGTGGAAAATTAGTGTTTCAAAAACTAAGGGCCATGCAACTCACTCTATTCAACTCCAACCGTTATGTGGGAGTACCATTCAGCAAGTTCATGTACCCTAAACAACACCTTGAAGCTAAAAGACTTGGAAATGAAATCGATAGCCTCCTTTTGTCACTCATAGATGATCGGATTAAATCAATCAAACACGGCCGCGGCGGCCACGACAAGAACTTGCTCGGCCTAATGTTGGAGGATAATTGTGTAGATGGGCGTCTAGTGAATTCTTTAACAACCAGGGAGCTGGTGGATGAGTGCAAGACTTTCTTTTTCGGTGGCCACGAGACGACGGCGCTGACGCTGACGTGGACTCTGTTTCTGTTGGCCATGCATCCAGAGTGGCAAGATCAGCTTAGGGAAGAAATCAAAGAAGTTGTAGGAGAAGATGTTGTGGATGCTACCAAGATTGGTGCACTAAAGAAGGTAACCAACACGCATCTCACTGCTAGTGGTTATAGTTATAGTTATAATTATTAATATACTCTCTCCCTTCCAAAAATAATAAATAAATAACATTTAAAAATAAAATTTATTCCAAAAAAAAAAAGCAACATTTGCATAATTTTTTTCATTTTAATGTCATATTTTTAAAAATTTGTCATTATAATATACAAAATTAAAAATCATTCAAATATGCAAAATTAAAAGTTGTCAAAAGTTTAAACGTTTATATTTTTGTCAAACAAATAGTGGAACAAATGGAATATATATATATATATATATATATATATATGTGTGTGTGTGTGTATAATTTTTTAAATATCTTAATCTGTAACACACTTTCATATCGTAAATGGAACGTGAGCGGATGATAACGCGTCACTCCGGTCCCCCGGCTACGCACCATAAGTGTGCATGTGTATAAGTAATTAATTTCTGCATAAATTATAATCTTGCGCACTGAATTATGGGATTCCACTAATAGAGAATCAGGACATGCATTACGTGAGGAATAACAATAGTTACTTATCTCATTTAACTTTTTTAAAATGTTTTTCCAATTTAACAAGCAACTAATCCGACCTAACTGCAATTCTAAAATTCTCTTTAAGTTTGAGTTAGTACATGACTCGATTTTTTTATTGACTCTTTTTGAAAAGGGGTAAGATCCGATAAATTGAAAACAATTAATTAAAAATAAAAAAATATTTTATGGAACAAACATATCATATGCATGGATAATATCTTTGCTTCCATTTTCAATTCCTATGTTAATAGGAGTGGGATTTCTTCTTTTCCTGACAGCAATAAAAAAATTTCTTCGGTATGTGGGTATTTCAGATCTTAAACCAATATAAATAACATTAATATAGCACAAGATGTTACAATAATATAATATATGTTTGATAAATGAATTCTTCACTTATCACTCATGTAACAATTTATTTGTTAGGTCAAATATTAACAACGTAGATATCTCTATATAATAACTAATTTTACATATAAGTACGTGTGTGTGAACATATATATATATATATATATATATATATATATTGATAAGAGGTCACATGGCAAGGGGGTGGTGATAGTGGATAAAGAAGCGCGTAGATATAAATACTCCAAGATTGAAAATATAAATAAAAGCTAGATCAATGTTCCGTCTCAGACGACCAGTCCCATTCGGTCTCAACACGTAAATAAATATTGCCAATTCAAAGACATCGACAGAGCCTAACTTTAGTTACTTTCAAACATATATATTCTTCATCATCTTATCATACTTTTCATATAATTCTTGCTATTTCCTGGAAGTCTTCACATACTAAATACAGTACACTTCTAGAACTAGGTAAAGGGTGAATTACCGTTTAATATACATGTATTGACATTTAAAATATCATTTTAATAAGTAAAATTTTCATTAACTTTACTTGAATATTAAAATTATTATTAGAAATACTAAAATCACTATCGAAATTATTAATAAAATACAGTCTTTTTCCCTAACTAAATAATCTGTATTACTTAACAATTATATACATGCAAGCACCACCAATTTTTAAAAGTTACATATATATATATATATATATAGATATACTCTAAATTAACACAACATTTCTTACGTATATGTTTGTTTTGAAATGCAGATGGGATGGGTAATGAGCGAAGTTTTACGACTGTATCCCTCGGCGCCTAACGTACAAAGACAAGCAAGAGAAGACATTGGAGTAAATGGCGTGGTAATCCCAAAGGGAACGAACATGTGGATCGACGTGGTGGCCATGAACCATGATCATAGCCTCTGGGGCGACACCGTGAACGAGTTCAGGCCGGAGAGGTTCCGGGACGACTTAAACGGAGGATGCAACCAGAAAATGGGATATGTGCCATTTGGTTTTGGAGGAAGAATGTGTGTTGGTAGAAACTTGGCAGCTATGGAGTACAAGATTGTTTTGACCTTAATTTTGACTAGATTTTCATTCTCTCTTTCGCCTTATTATTCTCATTCCCCTGCTATGATGTTGTCCCTTAGGCCTACTAAGGGGATGCCCCTTATCGTTCAGCCTCTAAAATAAAACTTAGCAGATTTTATATATATATTGTTACATATTTAGTACACTTGGTTTGGAGATTTCATTCTTTTACGCACCTCCAACGGAATACATCTCTACATACTATAACACGTACACCTAGCTATGTTGTTACTAATGATAATAATACCATTTTTACGATGAGTTGCCATAATATACAATAATATTTTGATTTTATGTAATTTAGCTAAAGAAAAGAAATCTGTGTATTAGTGACGCATTGATCCTACTATTGACGAATTTATGCTTACCAGTAACCTACAAATTTCATGTAGTATGATATAGTGAACTTTGAATCTTTGATTCTATGTAGTTCACCAAAAACATAAAAACTATGTGCTTGTGTGTGCATGTTCGTGTGCAAATTATTAACTATGTACGGATGTACGATTGATCATAGTAATAAGTACGGAGATAACAAATTAATCATCATTATATCACCGTTTATTTTAACTTAAATTTTAGAGATTTTAAATTCTTATAAATTTGTTAGAATATGAAACAAACAAGAGTTGTATACGTTCTCCACATTTTAGATTTTAAAAATGAAAAATATTTTAAACTTTTTGAAGTAAATTTCGATAACTTTTATAATCAACACCATAGAGTTTGAGCAATAATATTATCGCATTTGTACTATAACGAGTCTAAAGTGACTCTAAAAACTTTCAAAGTATAGCTCATTTGTAATTCCATCCCCAATTTTATGTTTATGAGACTAGATCAAAAGGTTGTCCAACATATTATGACATTTGTATTCAAATGAGTCCAAATTACCTCCTTCTACATTCTCTAATTTTGGAAAATGGGAAATTTCTAAATTCTCTAATTCATCGATCAAATTAGAAATTCGCCGGTCAAAACAAAAACAGTGAAACGGAGTTGCGGATTAAAACCCTAACTGTGAATTGTAGATGGCATTATTATTGATTCAACTTGTGAGAACCCGAAATTGTAAATTTGTTTTATAATATGAGATAATATATTTTGTGGCAAATCTTATTTTATGTTATCTTATTTTTGCATGGAGTTTAATTCTTTTGAGTATGAATGATAAATTCACATCTTTAATGTGAAATTTTGATGATGATGTGATATCTATGATGATAAGGTTAAGTTCCTTAAAAAGGTATAAAAAGGGGATTAACAAATTCCATATAAGATTATTTTGATCTACATGGAAAAGAATGAAAGGATTACGTAGTTTTATAACTACGTGTGTGACTAAGAGATGTTTAGGTGGCGAAGTGTTGTGCATGAAGGACAGTAGCTGCTTATGCGTACTTAGCTGCTAAGGAATCATGATGAGCAGCCGTATTTACCGTCCAAATTAACCAATTATCTTATTTCAAGCTTAATCATAGTCAACTATTTTGAACTCTATAAATACACTACCCGGAAGGAAATTCTAACTCTTTACCAAAATTTCTCTCCTAAGAGTTTCATCAAAATTGTTATATCTGAAAACTTTCGAGATTTTCTTTCGGAGAATTTTTCTCAGAAAAGCTTTGTTTCCACTTTGAGAACGAGGAGGTAAGAACTTGGTGTTTTACTCAGTTTTCTTTCATGTATAGCATCAAAGATTTATGCTAAGATACATATTTTCTGCATCATAGCCTGTATTGTTCATGATAAGCCTTCCATCGTAGTGGAAGAAAACTTTGTTGTTAATCTCTGATGAGATACTGTTAATCTCTGATGAGATATGGTTAGTCCCTGACGAGATATTCGTAATCCCCGATGGGTTATTTAATCCCCGATGGGTTATTTAATCCCCGATGGGTTATTTAATCTCCGATGGGTTAATTAGTCCCCGATGACATCACCCCTTAATCCCCGATAGAGTTAAAATGACGTCATCAGTCCCTGAAGGGTTTTTAGTCCCCGACGTGTCTAATCCCTGGTGCATCCAATACACGTACTAGTCCCTGATACCTTTCCGTAGTCCCTGATGGCTATAATTATCAATCCCTGACGAGTTGTTAATAAGAAAATTTATCTCCGATGCATAGTCTGCTACCAAGACTATAAAATATTATTTCCTTAAAACTATTTTATCACATACATGTTTTCTTCCATAAATTCTTGTTAAAGTATTAAAAATTACTTGCATGATTTACAGAATCTCTCTCTTTCAAGTAAATTCATTTGAATTTGTGCAAGGACCGAGGCAAGTATATTTACACTCTTATATTTATTTCAAATTAACGTAAGTATATCTTCATTATTATGCTTGATAATGCAAGTATATTCTTACTCTGATGTTTATTTCAGTTAAACGCATGATCAATTGATTCGACATGCGTACAAAATTATATCCTTTATATTTAAATTTCCTTGTGAAACAAAATGCTATGCTTTAATTTCCGCTAGCATGATATGAATGAAATGCATGGGTATAAAGGAGCTTTGATTTATCTGATATTATTCAATCTTATATCTATGCAAATGAATGAGAATGATATGTCCCTTAATTGGGAAATGCCACATGGTTGGCAAGAGGAAAGGAAAGGTGCTGATTTGTTCTTCACTTAACCAAGAGGAATTTTTATGTGACTACGTACGTTCACACAAGAGGGATCATGCGGGCACAGTTAGGCCAGATGTATACCGTATGGTTAGCAGATCCAACGGGTATAGCCCCCGATGGATATTTTTACTCCAAGAAAGTTATGCTTTGTCACTAAGAAGGGCTACACAATTGATTATCATCAGTAACCCTAAAGATTTCTTAAGGAATCCAAAGGCATTGATATTGTTTCATCAAGCCTTCCAACAGAAATGAATTTCCTTGAAGCATTTCAATCTCGTTTTTCCCAAAATTGTTTATATACTTGCTGGGCGTGAATCGCTCATTCTTGTTGAATTTGAATGTCTTGCAGGGCAAGAAGTAAAGGCTGAACCCTCTGATAAGGGGAAGGCAAAAATGATTGGTTACTGAAGTTGGCTAGCCTTGTAATGCCAATAGGGAGGGAAGAAAGGAGGATGATCTGGGAAATGATATTTTGTATTACAAAATAGAAACAAAATAACTTCCGCTGTAAATGTGATATTTTGGGTTGTAATAACTCTTATCTATCGTTTCTTTTAATAGTTATTTTATGAGCGGATATATGGTTATCTTTTCCTTCTTGACGAAACCCTGATCCAGTGAGGGATTTTGGGGTCGTCACACAACCACTAATCATGTGTGGTCAATGACAAGAAGGTATGAAATGGTTATTAGGAATAAAACTGAAAACAATAAAATGAAATTATGGCCCCTTGTAATCATTACCATTCTAGAATATAATAATAATACATGTGAAAAATAAGAAACTAGTGAAAGCAAAGCACAAGAGAAAGAGAAAATGAAAACGAAAAGCTCTTCTTCATAGATTCTCAGAAAACCAACACTGTTTATGCAGATAGAGGTCCTCGCGGATTCTTTTCAAAACTTGTACTATTGACTCATTTGTGTCAAACCATTCATGTTAGGTTATTTTATATATATCTAAATTAGGTGGTTTATATTATTTATAGAGTTGTTTATTTATATCATTAATTTATAAATAATTTATAGATTGGTAATATTAGGCCTATAAGTTAATAATTAAAACCTAATTATTATATCTGGGCTTTAGGATTATATATTTTAATTGACAATTATAACTCTTAAGACTATTATAAATATAAAAGTAAGGTTAGTCTCTGTTGCCGTCTCATATTTTTTTACACCCAAATATTATTTCATCCTAATTGTTGAGAGAAACAATAAAAGACTTTTTCCTTCAAGAGTTTGTACGAACGTCAACATCAATATCTTCTCTCAATTCAGATATACATATTTATTACTTTTACTTTATGAATAAATATATGATCCATAACTATTCATGGTCTAACATGTGGTATCAGAGCCAATTCAATTATATTTGTTCATAAAGTAGAATAAGGTATAAATATTTATTACTCTTATTTTATGAATAAATATATGATCCATAACTATTAATGGCCTAACATATAGTATCAGAACTAATTATATTTATTCATAAAGTAGAATATATTAAATTCAGTAAAAATCAATCAATTCAGCTATTGAGGAAGAAGCTGAGGATTTAATTATCACGGAATACATGAATCAACATGATTGTGATTCTGTAAATTAATAACAAAACGTATAAAAATATTTAAACATGTACTAAATAAAATAAATATATAAAAGACGTGACTCGCGCTATGCAGTAACAAATTAAGTCCAGATGCAGAGACAAAATAACAGAACATCTCTTACTCCATGCATGATACGTACTGTTTGTCCATCGGTAACAATACATAGGCAATCATTTTTCTTTTCCGTTATTTCTCACACTACCCGACTTATTTTCATTAACATAACCTGATTGTTTGTATATCGTTAAGTTCTTAATGACTCGAGTTTGGTTGTTTTACCTAGCAGAGCTGCAAAGGTTTTGTTTGTTGGTTAGTTTTAATAATATATTCAACATTAATTAATATATCATTAAGTTTTGATATATCAATGAATATATTAAATTGTGTAATTTGTGATTTTTTTTAAATATTAAGATTATTAATCGGCCCAATGGAAGGTTATTAATTGAGATAATTAAAATAAGACAAAGTCACATGACGTATATTTAATAAAAGACAATTTTAATTTGATCCAACGAAAAATTAAAGTTGTATTTATTAAATAGAATTTTGCATTACTTGCATATTTATTTCGTTTCTGCCCAAAGTTGATGCGTGAATAAATATGTTTGCATTATGTTAAGGAGTTATCATTAGTATGTTATTAATTGGACCAACGAAAGATTAATAATGTACACAAATTTCTCATTAAATCTATTTTCTTGGTGTTTTTAAATAGATTTATGTAACTAACTTTTGCCCTATGGTTGGTTAATTTTAATTGTTGTTGTACTGTAAATTTCTTTAATTTTACATGAGCATTCTTATAATTTTAATCATATTTCAACATTGAATCCTGCTACTATATATCAATAATTATCTCTCTGGAATTGAACCTTTGAATGAAACTAATTTCTCTGCATGGAAAGAGCAAGTAAACATTGTTATTGGCGTTATGAATTTGAATTATGCACTAAGTGTTAAGATTCTTCCCGCTCCAACCATAGCCATTAGTACTGCAAAGTAGAAGGCTGATTATGAAATGTGGGAGCAATTTAATCGTATGTCCCTTATAATTATGAAGAACTCTATTTCGGTTGCTATTCGAGGAGTCATTCCTAACTCTGAAAATGCAAAAGAGTTCTTAACTTCTGTTAAGGAACAATTTAAAAGTTTTTCAAAAGCTCATGCGAGTACTTTTATTTTGAAGATCCTCACTAGCAAATATGATGTAGTTAGTGGTGTTCGTGAGCATATTATGATGATGAGTGACATATGACATGGACATGGGGTTTTCTCGTTCACTTCATCATGACATTTCTTCCTACGCAGTTTGGTTTTTTTAAGATCAATCATAATACACAGAAAGAAAAATGGAAGATAAGCGAATTAATTGTCATGTGTGTCCAAGAAGAAGAAAGGGTTAAAATTGAAAAACCTGATGTTACTCATTTGACTATCATTGGATTCCATAAGAATGGAAAAGGTTCCAAGAATAAGGAAAAGAATACAAATAAGGCTAGATCTTCAGGTAATAACACTAATACTGGTCATAAATGTCGCTTTTGTAAGAATTATGGGAATTTTCAGAAGGACTGTGCAAAATTTAGGGAATGGCTTGATAAGAAAGGTATGTCCTTCTGTTATCTAATTTATGAATTTTTTCATATTGATATTCTTTCTAATACATGGTGGGTTGACGCTGGTTCCATGGTTTACATTACTAATTCGTTACAGGGATTCTTTTCAAAGAAAACACTCCAAAAGGGGGGAAAGAACCATTAGAAATGGCAATGGAGAGTTTGTACAAGTTGATGTTGTAGGAACTCTTCCATTACTTTTGGATAGTGGTTTCACCTTGTATTTAAATGATGTTCTTTATGTTCCAAGTATAACCCGTAATTTGGTTTCATGATGTTTATGGTTTATTTCTTGGAGGAGTCACAAGTTAGAGTTAACGACTACTTCCACTATGATGTCTAAGTATGTGTCATGCTATCATGCTACTTGTCATGTCATATTATTGAGAAATCTTATTTCTGGACTTAAAATTGTAAATTCTATTTCGAGACCATTGAAACTTTATTTTGACAACAATTCAGTTGTTAGTTTTTCTAACAATACTAATTCCACCAATGTTGAATTTTATCTGGACACTAAGTACTTATTTGTTAGAGAGAAGGTTGAAGATCAAAGTATTGTCATTGAGTATATCAGTACACATGATATGTTAGTAGATCCATTTACTAAAGGCTTACAACCCAAAAGTTTTGTTGAGCATGTTACCAACATGAATTTAGTAAGTAGGCTTGATTAGTACTCTATTTTGATGTAAGAAAATATTAGTTTGAGCTCTTTTATTATTAGATTTTGAACTTCACATTATGATTATGGTTTGTTATTCTCGTCATTGTGTGCCTCGAGAGTTTCTGAGCAAACATTTTTGTGTGAACTATATGAATGAATTTTAATATATTACCATTAAGTGAATTCTATTCATACCGCTATGACTAATGTTAATCTTTATTCTTTTGAAAGTGTTATTCATATAATCAATAGGTGTCTTGTGTTAACAACGATACAAATGCTTATATTAGTTTGTCTTAATGCTTTTATTTGAATAAAATGTAGATATAAAAATAATGCTTGGCCAAACTAAAGATGTAAACATTATGTTTAAACGTAAATAACATTACGGACTTGTGGGAGACTGTTAGATTATTTTATATAATCTAAATTATGTGGCATATACTATTTATGGGGGTTGTTTACTTATAACATTAATTTATAAATAATTTATGGGTTGGTAATATTAGGCTCATAAATTCATTATTAATACCCAATTATTATATCTCATAATCAGCCTTAGGGTTATATATTTTGATGGACAATTGTAACCCTTAAGGCTATTATAAATATAGAGTTAGGGTTGGTCCTTATTGTCGTCTCATATTTTTTTACACACAAATATTATTTCATCTTAATTATTGAGAGAGACAATAGAAGGTTTTTTTCCTCAAGAGTTTGTACGAACGTCAACATCAATGGTTTCTCTCAATTTAGATATACATAATCATTACTCTTATTTTATGAATAAATATATGATCCATAACTATTAATGGCCTAACAATTCATACAATAAAAAACTTGCAAAGATTAGTTAAAATTCGTTCACCTAAAATAGGCAGTTTGTAAATATTGCTACTCTTATTTTTCTTTTCTTTTCTTTTCTTTTCTTTTTCAACAGGATGAGTTAAGAAATGAATTAATGAATTACAATTTAGTCTACAAATGAACTCATTCTTAATCAGCTCATTTCATGAAAGATTCTTGTGAATTTATTATCATCAACTGATTTGATAATAATAAATTTATATTAATAGATTAATTTAATTAGTAATTTATATCATAATTGATTTAGTTGATATTAATCAGTTATGATAATTATTAATTTGATTATAATTATTTTAATCACATAAATATTATTAATAATTAATTTTATTACGTTACAATTAATTTGATTGTAATTTAGTAGGTACACGGGTTAACTCTCAATTCATCCAATTCCTAAAAGACTCTTGTCAATTAATACATTAGCATAAATGGATTTGTAAATAGATAGATAGATAGATAAAGACAGTTTGCAAATAAGTTTACTCTCGATTAGTCTAATTCGTAAATATATAGAAAGATACATTTAATGAGTCTTATTAAATTTGATTTTTTTGGTCAAACTGAACAAATTTAAATTTAAAATATATTTTTATATTAATTAGATAAAGATATATAACTATTATCGTAAGAAAATATATTAAACATACTATTAAATTTAAATTTTATAATTATCAAGCATAAAAATAGTTGTCAAAAATAGTCAATTTAATTTTTAAAAACCAAATTGTGACAAATAAATTTAGGCCAATGGAATATTAGGTGCAGCAACATGTGTGTCCATAATTTAAAACACCAGAAGATGCGCTCATCTCAATGTGTCCATTGCGACTCAGTTTCCCTTGTTCGAAATTCTCAAAATCCGAGCATTTCATAATGTACATAAAATCTGATGGCATAAGGCCAAACCCAAGATTGTCCCAATTAACATCTACATATTCTTCACTGCCAGTTCTACTTTGCCCAAGAAATCAAGATATCATAAAGGAACAAACAAAAATAATTGGCCATAATGTTGCAAAATTAGAAATATAAAGAGTAAAATCCTTTTGTTTTTTTTTTCTTTTTGCAATTAAATGACATGATATTCTTAAGATGTCACCAGCAATATTACTATCATTTTTAAATTCGCATCACTAAAATTTTCTTTTAAAAAAGAGAAATGAATTATACTTCATTTTCATAATCACAATCACTCAAGTTATATTTCAAGAAAAATATAACCGTACGAATCGAAAGATAATGAAAAACTAATATAACATATGATTTTTGTAACCACACTTTCTCGTATTGTGTGTGTATATATATTTATTTATTTATTATTTTTTTTTTATGTGACAAAATTATAATTACTAGAAATATCATATAATTTATAATAAAACTTAGATGTATAAGTGGTGTGATTATAAATGTAATTGTATAATTTTAAGTCAAATAATGGTTACATTAATTGAAAAAACATCTAAAGATGCCGACAAATTAGGGATAAAATAAATATATTCAGATTCTTCATTTGCCTGAAAGTGGATGGTACATAGGATTCTAGAGAAGACACGGCCTAAGACGCATAGTATGGAAGCAAAATGATGACCAATTATTACTCCGTCCGTTAAGGTTTAACTTACACGAATTGATTATTTTTAGTCAAGTTGATAAAAAATAATAATAATAATAATAATATTATTATTATTAGTATTAGTATTATTATTATGGAAGCAAAATGATGACCAATTATTACTCCGTCCGTTACGGTTTAACTTACACGTATTGATTATTTTTAGTCAAGTTGATAAATAATAATAATAATAATAATAATAATAATAATAATAATAATAATAATAATAATAATAATAATAATAATAATAATATTATTATTATTATTATTATTATTATTATTATTATTATTATTATTATTATTATGATATA
>CM025783.1:19701227-19774182 GCA_014636745.2 Centella asiatica | reverse complement strand
TGGACCACTAAATATTATATATTTATATCTATATATATTGAAGCAAACTTCTGACCACATGCCGGCAGGATTTTAAGAGCACTTTTTGGAGCAATTTTCTAAACTCAATCATATTTTTTATTTTAAAAATTCTTAATAAAAAATAAAAAAATATTGAATTGTACAAATATCTTTATTTTAAAGTTAGTTTGATAAATGTGAACAGTAAATTCTTAAATCTATAATATTATTATTCACATTCATCAAAACTATAATATTATTTTATCTTATTTTATATCATTATATAATTCTACTTTACTATATATATCAATGTATATATATATATATATACACACACATACATACATACAAATATATTATTTATATTCATATATTATATATTAATTCAATATAACAAGTAATAATTTATTTATATTTAGATAAAAAATATTTTTACCATATATTATAGTTATTAATTAATACATTAGTATAAAATATTAATATATATATATATATATACTATTGTAATTTGTATTATATTATATAAATATTGTATTATATTATAATTATTATATATAAATGTGAGATATAAATGTGAGATATATATATATAGTATATTATATATAATACTAATAGACAATATATTAATATTACATTAAAATTATTGATATTATATTTAATAATATATTAAAATATAATTTATAATATGCATTAATATATTATCTATATGCATCAATTTTTTAATATTATCTTATAATTATATTATATATAAATGTGATATATATATATATATATTATAATATATTAATGCATAATAATATATTATCTGTTAATTAACGAGTTAACAAACATAAATGATAAAATTTTAAATATTATTATTTCTATTATAATTTATCATATATTAGATTCTAATCTAATGTAGATTAAATAAATAGAGAATTTATATATGTATAAAAAATTATGCTTAATTCTGAAACATAAAGAACATGTTAGGAAAACCGGCGTCGATAGGCTAATATTGGATCAATTCTCATGTTAGCATAAAATCCATGCACTTAACGTTCAGAAATTGCGGAGAACGAAAATTTATCTTTATCAAAAAGTTCTATGTAAGGTGTAAAATGAATTAAATAATTTGAGTTTAATTTATAATCATACACTAGAATCTTGATTTATTCTCGACCTAAGCGAAATATGATACGAATTATAAGTATGTTTGAGAGTTTAACAACTTAAATGAGTATAAGCATTGTAGTACTTCTTAGATTTATTAGTAAGAAATTTGAATATTCCAGTTATAAATCTTTTCATCTCATTAAATAATTCTTTTTTTTTTTACAATGCATATATATGTATAATATGAAAACATTAATTATTATATTGAATTTGTATGAAATATAAAGTTAAGTCTTAATTCTTCTCTAGACTAATATTAAATGACGTACATTAAATCTTCCCTATAAAAATATTCTGACCCTAGATTAGGGAGTCTTCGATCACTTAAATTTTTTAGCACAAAATAAAACTTTTTGTATAAAAATATAAATACCTTATATATGATGAGACAAATAAAATATTCTAAAAGGTCTTATTCGGTGGGGCATAAAGAGTACGTTCCAAAATATCGTACATAATATATATATATATATATATAGCAATTTTATAATCAATTGTGTCTTAATATTCATTTAATTGTTATAAATGTTAACAATTTACTTTAAAAATTGTGGTCATAAGTAAATGAATTATAACGTATGAAATATATCGTGAAAAATGAAAATTTATATTAGCAAAAACAAATATTATGAAAATGATTGAGTGAATGCTCGTGAATAGTTTATGACTAGTTTATATTCAACTATAATATAATTTTATTGTCAAAAAAAATTGATAGAATCCAAATTTTAAAATTTTATTTTGTCAAGTACTAATTAAAAAAATTTAGTATTAAAACATGAAGTTAAATATGATTCCTCAAATTCAACTTGTTTACATGCAGTTGGATAAATTCATTATTCAACTGATTCTATAAGACTGTACGGTGATGGAAATTTTTGTATAATGAAGAAACGTATTCCATCTCTACTCCATAAAAAGAATTAATTTACATATTTGACAAATATTTAGGTTGGACTTTGTTTCAAACTTATTTACATATTTAGTATACAAATTAAATACTAAAAATGACTACCGCCCATAGGTAGTTCTCAATGGAAAGTTGACATTATTCGCCGCAATCTTCTATAAATACACCGATTCCTTAAACCTCAACAAACACATTCACTAGCATGTCTAGAGTGTAGTCAAATATATACATATTTATTTTGCAAAAATATGTTGAGGGAATGGGAATTCATTGGTTTTTGCAAGATGTTGGTTTAGCTATGGCTTTGTTTCTTGCTTTGGTATTGTTTAAATTGGTGTATAACTTCTGGGTTTTGCCTAATTTGGCTTACTATAAGCTAAGGAAGAATGGACTTGGTGGTCCTTCTCCAAGTTTTCCTCTCGGAAATATCGGTGAGATGAACTCAAAATCGAAGAAGAAGGATCTGCGTTCTTCTTCTTCGATCACCCACGACATTCATTCAACCGTTTCTCCATACTTTGCGAAATGGCAGAAAAATCATGGTATTTTAGCTTGAAACCTATTTATATTCATTCTACTATATGTCGTATATAATGTATAATTCATTTAGTCTAAAATGAGGGGAAATTCTAGTTTAAACATAATATATATTATGTTTGTGATATAAATCAATTTGTTATAATGGCAAAGTTTGTACTTGAATGCGACAACTTTATAAATAATTTGTAATATTGAGTTTCGCCCTAATTGCAAAAATTTTGTAGCATAGATATTTCAACCAAATTTATTATGAGGCTAAATATTTATCCAGTTTTACAAAATTGTTACTGGAGAATATATTTGTAGGTTAAAATTGTTAATAAGTTCTACAATCCCTCTTGTCAGTGATATATTATTAAAAAATCTTGTTTTCACCAAAAAAATCATGCGTTGGCCGCTGTATACGGTATATTTTGAGTATACTTGTTTATATTAATGGATACTCGATCCGTAATATGAATTATTCATTTGGTTACAGGGAAAGTGTTTATATACTGGCTGGGGACAGAGCCATTTCTTTATATTGCAGATCCAGAGTTCTTGAGGAGGATGTCTGCAGGTGTTTCGGGGAAAAGTTGCGGAAAACCAAGTGTTTTTAGAAATGACAGATTGCCAATGTTTGGTAATTATGGCTTAACTATGGTTGAAGGTGATGACTGGGTTCGCCACAGGCATGTTATCACTCCTGCGTTCACTCCAGCCAACATTAAGGTTTCTTTAATTCATTTCCAACATTTTCATTTCAATCTTTATGTGTATTCTAAATTTCGGCGGCATAATTCACGTTATCAAAATTTATAATTTTTAAAATTTAAGTTGAAATAAATTAAAATGGCAATGTAATATTAAGTCCATGGAACAGATTGACATTCTTTGTTCAATGTAATCAGTAGATAAATTAAAAATGGCAATTAGATAAACATTTCTCGCAATTCTTTTTAGTAGTCTCGTATTATTTGCAACGCTTCCCTTTTAAATATAACGATTAGATACATTAACTAAATTAACATTTCTCTTTCTTTCTGATGTTCTCACATAGTCACATGTTATCATTATAATATTTCACAGCTCCTTCTTACTTTTTTTTAATCAAGCTATGTCTCTATCTTGCTTCTCTTTTTTTTTCTCTCAAACTCTTTTCCTCTCTACTTTTTGTTCGCAAGTATTTTTTTCGAAATTGTATACAAGGTTTATTATGGATAATATCCATAAATGGTGCAATATTACAGACAAATCGGTACAAAGGGAGTATTTACCAGCATCCACTAAATGGTTTGACAGACAAATATTGATCAGTGCCTTTCGAATATATTCCTTAGAATAGTTTAGTAAACCTTATCAGTTGAGGTTGAACTCACTTTATCTTTCAGAAGAAGAAGTGATTTTATATATATGTATATGACTATTTTGAATATATGGGGATCGTAATTTCAAATGCTTAATATATAAATCATTACCTTACACTTTTATGTTTGACTAGATACATGTTTATATGTTTGGATGTCTCCTCAGACTCTCATCAAAAAAAACATTATAAGTGGGCCAATGTCGTGCACGCTCGTGAACATGTGAAGTAATATTTTCTTCTTTCTAAAATTAGAGATATATATTCTTTTTTTTATTATTTTAAAATTAAAAATATATTTTTATTTTTAAACTATAAAAAATCATAAAAAATTTTAAATGTCATTATATTACTCAAACCAACTTCACTATCTACGACTAAATCAGTTGTTAGTGACGTCTACTATAATTACCATGACCATTATTACTACTTTAAATAACATGATAATAAAAATACGTTTGAAATATAAATTTTTTTTTAAAACTATCATTTTAAAAATGTATCTCTAATTTTAAAACCGATGGAATAACTAATATCGTGCAATATTATTTAAATATATATTAATCCCAACGTGTTTGTGTAGGCAATGGGAAGCTCAACGGTGGAGACAACTTCTAACATGCTCGACCGGTGGACTTCCCTCATCAACTCCGGCAAGCCGGAAATCGACATGGAGAGGGATATCGCAACGATGGCCAGGGAAATCATAGCGAAGACGAGCCTAGGATTAATGGATTACAAAATCGGAAAAACGGTGTTCCAAAAACAAAAGGCCATGCAACATACTCTGTTCCACTCCAACGGTTATGTGGGAGTACCATACAGCAAGTTCATGTACCCTAAACAATACCTAGAAGCTAAAAGACTTGGAAATGAAATTGATAGCCTCCTTTTGTCAATAATAAATGATCGGATTAAATCAACCAAAGACGGTGGTGGCAGCAACGGCAACGGCGACGGCGACAAGAACTTGCTCGACCTAATCTTGGAGGATAATTGTGTAGACGGCCGACTAGCAAATTCTTTAACAACTAGGGAGCTGGTGGATGAGTGCAAGACTTTCTTTATCGGTGGCCACGAGACGACGGCGCTGGCGCTGGCGTGGACATTGCTTCTGTTGGCCAAGCATCCAGAGTGGCAAGATGAGCTCAGGGAAGAATTCGGTGAAGTTATAGGACATGATGTTGTGGATGTTACCAGGCTTGGTGCCCTAAAGAAGGTAATTAACTTATTCCACTGCACTCTGTATACAATACTTCGTCCATTTCAAAAAAAAAAATTGCAATACTTAAAAGTGTTTCGCTACTTACGTAAAAATTTATGATTAAAATTTGATTTATATTTGATTGATTTTAATAATAAGATGATAAAATTCCAACAAAGTAAAATTTTTTTCGTTATATGAAAATTTTGTTAAACTTTTGACATAGTTTAAATTTTAAGATTTCACAACTTAATAGAAAATAAAATTAAATTTGATAACTAGTTTATCCGTATGACTTAGATACACGAAGGGGTCACGTCAAAATTTAGGATTTTAGTTTTAGTTCGAAGTATCTATATATAAATAGGACATGTGTTATGATCGATCTAATAGGATGATACAGATGTTAAATCATATATTGGAGCATTAAAATTAGTCCCACCACGCACTCGCATGAAAATCCATACCCATGTGATCTTCTGCATAATCAGATTCCACCGAAAAGACTGAGACATGCATTGCATGAGGAGAAAACATCTGCTTCAACTTTATATAACTTCCCTATCAAATATAAAGACACTACTTTAATTGGCCCAATTATATGTGTTTATTATCCAATATAACCAACAATATAATAATATAAATTAATAATACATGTTTTGAGAACATTTTGGAAACGTACTAAAAAAAGTTATCTGATTTTATACGGTATTATTCATTTTCTCTCTAGCGCTCTTTTATTATGTATCATTTCTTTTTATTGCATGCTACGGTTGAATGCAGATGGGATGGGTAATGAGCGAAGTTCAACGACTATATCCCTCAGCCCCGAACTTACAAAGACAAGCAAGGGAAGACATTGGAGTAAATGACGTGGTAATCCCAAAGGGAACGAACGTGTGGATCGACGTCGTGGCAATGAACCATGATCGTAGCCTCTGGGGCGACACCGCGAACGAGTTCAGGCCGGAGAGGTTCCAGGACGACTTAAACGGAGGATGCAACCAGAAAATGGGATATGTGCCATTTGGTTTTGGAGGAAGAATGTGTGTTGGTAGAAACTTGGCAGCTATGGAGTACAAGATTGTTTTGACCTTAATTTTGACTAGATTTTCACTCTCTTTCACCTTATTATTCTCATTCCCCTGCTATCATGTTGTCCCTCAAGCCTACTAAGGGGATGCCCCTTATGGTGCACCCTCGTAAATAATTTGGAAGATATATTGTAAGACACATTGTATACTCGAATTACGAAAATAATTAATGTAGCCTAAAGGCTTTTCTTCTATTTACCTTACAATACATCTATGACAAATTATGGGAAGATCAAGTACGCACTATCTTACATTCTTACCGGCAGGTGGAAAATTCAAGAAACAATTTTACTCGAATAGGTTATGGATGTCAAAATAAGCTGAAAATAAGGCCCCCTTGTGAATCTGTAATCATAGTACATGTGAAATTAAACAACCGAGTAAAAGAACAGAAAAACTCACTTCTACAAGAAAATCAACAATACTCATTGCGCTCCACATAGAAAGTAACGTTTAAAAATAAATTTTGTTCCACACAAAAAACTATATATATATATGTGTGTGTAACCTTAATATTTGTAATATCCAAACATATATATATAATATCCAAACATGTAATCTTAATATTTGTAAAAAAATTCAAATGAACTGGATTTATGGAACGGAAGAGGCCTATCCTTTTCAAACGTGCACTGTCCACTTTGGTGTGTAATTTAAACATGTCGTACAGACAAAATATATATATAAGATTGCAAAACCATTATGGAGAATGATCAACTTTAAGTTGGATACGTCATTACTTGTATATTCTTCATATTCGATGATAAACCACAAAGAATACTAAAAAGGAAAGAGGACGTGCATAGAGAAAAGAATAGATGACCTTTTATAGATTTGTGAACGTGTACAAATGATACGTATATATTAAAGAATTCCTGTGCACCATAAGATAAGATAAGATGAACAAAATGAATAAATAACCTCAGCCCTTGTGTATAAACTAACTGAATAATTCACATGAAAGGAACTGCTATTTTGTGTATCTGCTGAATGCTTCACTTTACTTGATTATGGTGATTCTGTTGTGCTATAATAACTCCTTCGCTCAAAATTTTTAGGAACTCCAAACGCTGATAAAATGAGATTCCTCGCTTTATAGTATTAGCCTATGAGGTTGTGGCAAGAACTGTCACAGGGATAAGCACAGTCAATCTCTTTCGATATACTTCTTCCAAAATACCAATCACCAACGGCTTCTGCAATCGTCTGCAAGAAAAATAAAATCTAATCATTGGCCATTGCAGAAACTTTCAGTGAATTTTATTATTTTAAATTGGAAATTCAATCTCATTAAAGGTAAATTTTTCCTTCAATTTGAATAACTAATGACATCTGGGGTTCGATTGTACAAGCTTCTAACTAGTTATCAGAATAGTAGAATACTGTGTTTAATGTACTCATAAAACTCATGGCGTGCTCTTGGAGTTGCAATTAGTAAGATTAAATGCAGTCCATTTCTTCTGAAAGTAGTTCAAGTCTCATTATTGGGCCAGCCACAACTCAACTACAGAAACATGAATGAAATGTACTTGTACTACCAGATTGATTTATTGGATTTTATTTCATGACTATGTTTTTAAAAGATCTATTAAGGATAAAAACTATACAAAATATATCAATTGTATATTAAAGATTGAGATGACTAATTATGAGACAACAAGCCAATCGAAATTTTGATGTAACTTAGTGTAGAATACTAGAATGTAATATGACGGCAAAAGCAAGAAGAATCGGATTGATATACAAGCAAATCAATGTTCATCATAATGCTGATTATGGCTATAAAGTTGGAGGAAAGACCTTGTTGTTCACTCTTGGGGAATCAGCTGCAAACCATGTGTCTTGCAATTCACTTTGGCAATGAGCAAAACAGGAATTTATAAACATCCCTCCTCTTTTTGAGAATTCGAAGAAGAACCACAAAGCTTTAAGCATATCTTTCCTAAGTCCTGAACCAGACCTTCAAGTGATTAATTGTTAATGATGATGCGAGAAAAAATTAAAATTCTTAATTTGTTACTCCTCATGCTGGCATCATCAGTTTATGTGGATATAGCAAATCTGATCGAGTCTCAATTACTTTTCTAAGGATAGAAAACCAAAAACAACATTATCAATTAGTAATGGAAAAGGATGAGAGAAGGAATAAAAATCAACCCTGTAAGATATCTATCTGGCTTGGACTACATGCTGCTGGATCGAGCTTGCAGTGTTTCCAGTGCCCGCGCGGATCAGCAGAAGGTGGCACATATATGTGATGGAACTATCAAACACAGAAAAATGTTCACACCATTGCTCAGATATAACAAGAACCTGCATATGTAAATTAAATGAAGCAAATGGAATAATATTCTTACTTGGTACACATCATATGCTGAGTTTAAGATGAATAAAGGTGTCCTGATATATCTCCATGCATATTGTGGGAAGAAGCACTGCAAAATAACTCGGAAATTGTCATAATGCCGCTTGAAGCTTATTTAGAAGTTGTTAAAACCCATAACATCATTTCAAGTAATACATACTTGATTTGGATAGTAACGAGTCGTTGTGCAGTTTTTATCCAGGTTTTGTTCTACCCCCTGCAGCATAGTTATTACAGAATTAAAATCTTAAAGAGTTGAGTGCATGGCATATATGTATGTATTTTTATGTGGTTAGAGGTTTAAATGAAATCTATGGCACCAAAGTCAAGTCAAATTTTTTTGGTACAATCTTCTTTATAATCTGCTTAAGCTACAACGTAAAAAATATCCTTGTTGTATGATCAAAAACGCAAGGATCCCTTGTTACTTAACAAAAAATTAATGGAATTTGAATTGATGCTGGACATTTCTCTTTGCAGTTATAGTGGTTTCCATGTAATGTTATGCATTAACGTGCAATGTACAGTTGGCAGATGGATTTCTTATAGGAAAAAGATATACCTGTAGGGAAATCAGACCATCATAAAAATTTCTTATAGTATGGTTCAACATAATGTCTCTCCTGCAAAAGGAGCCAAAAATTCAAGATGTCCATAAAAAGTTCTTATAGTATGATTCAACATTATGTCCCTAAAGGAAAATCTAACACTTTCATTTACAGAAATAAGAACTTACGCATCCAAGAAGTATCCAGCGTCACTTAAGCATTTGACACTGGCATTATTTGGTAGATAACTGGCAAAGCTATCACAGTGTAAAAACACAGCCAAGCCCCCTGCAGAGCACCCAGAAAGCAAAGCCTAGACAAGAAACCAGCAAAACGATTTCCATGTGATATTTATGTAATCTTTTTGTATTATGAATTGCATCCCGAAAAGGAAAAAAAAAACAGAGTATGTTTTAAAATAAATGTAAAGCCTAAGGTATAGGACTCTACCTTTCTTGCATATTGTAGACCCCTTGGAAGAAGATCAAGAATAATAGCTTTCCAAATTCTTTGCCCTCTGAAATAAAGCAAGGATGTCTGTTGTTCATTTTGAATGAGAAAAATACTCAGATTATTAGTACCCAGCAGAGATGCAATAATAAGAATTGGTCATATGACTTTGTCTATCCTAGGACAAGAACAGTTGGTCAAAAGGACAAAATAACAAGTTTGAATGACGTTCAATATAACAATGTCTTCAAGTACATAAAAGATGCAATCATATATTTGTATGGATTAGTAAATTACTAAATTCCCTTCTGCCTTTTATTTTATCATGCAGATATTCAGTTATTCATGACAGGAAATGTGCCATGGGGGAAGACCTGGAGCTAGTCATTGATATACTTACTTCATAGCAAGAACGGCAGTAATAAAATTACTCATGGGTATCTTGACACTAATGAAAATTTATGCAATGTGCATGCATTTCACTAATGTACAACAAAGAAAAGGTAAGCATTTGGCCTTCGGCAAGCAAATTGATATTTGATGAAACTGAATGTAGTGATATTATGCCTTAAACACCAAAGTGCATGGGATAAAATTCATCAAGTCGTTAGCATTACCAAACAACAAGACTTGGTACTAAAATGATAAAGTTTGCAACATAAATACCCCATTGTCAAATTTAGCATCCCCAGCAAATGAGGCTCCATCACAGTATCGAATCTTCACACGATTCCAGTTGTAAAAGTCTGTCAAGTTCATGAAATTATATTAATTTCCAAGACATTTGTAGTCACAATAAATACCACGTCATCAATGCTCAAATATCTTGTACTAAAATCAAGATCATATCCTTGAAGGGTCAATTGCTTCTTCATAAGGACATTGACCATCCTTGGATGAAAGAGTAGAACAATGACTACCACAGCTAGCAATAAATTTGGATTATGTCCGGTGATGAATTTTGGCATGGTTGATTTCCAATAAAAATATAAAATAATACTTGGCGTTCTTATTCTTAGGATGGACAGTGCAGTAATGCTTTTTGAGGTTTCGGCCACAAAAACATGATAATCGTTTGGGATCATGGAGAGATAATTGGTAGAACATTTCACTGGCAACCTTTTCTTTTTTGGGTGAATCACTTGAATCCAGTTCATCTACAAAGATCAGTAAACTTAATATCCAAACTCTACTCCAGCCCAGCTCATTCCAGATTCTTAATTAAGACCTTTGGTTGCACCTAAACGTGCATGAAACCAACTATTTGATGGAGTATAACTTTTTATATGTAAAGCCCAATTTAAAATTGACCTTATTACTGGAGGAAACATATAGAACGATGTTTATACCACATCGAAATAACGATGTAATCTTTCACACTTATAAATATTCAAATGAAAGTTTGCATTGCTTTCCTTCTTTTGTCTCCCTTTTTAAATCAGAAGAACTGACTGTCACTAACTCACCATCGCTTATGATCCATATGGTGATCCATATTCCATAACCATGTTAACAGTTTCATGATATTCATTCTCGCTGACGGGAATTCTTGAGTTAGCAATACAATAAACAGTCATATAACTTCTATATATTATTAAAAAAAAAAAAAAGAGTGAGACAAAGATATGTTTCATTTTGTACAATTAATAAGATCTAGTTTAAGCACTTATTATTTTTATAGATTTGAAAACACAAACGGATTGATATCAGTTTTAAATCCCAAAATTTCATATGTCAACTTCAAAAGGTTAAAATATCTCCTTGGAACTAGGGGAGTATACAATGGAGGGATCAACTAATTAGGTCTATTTAATTTTCCTCTTTGACTTCCTCTGATTGTATGTTATACTTTGCAAGAGTTTGGCTTTAGTAACAACTTTTACATGTGATCAAGGTATCCAACCACTTGCTAGAGTGGTTGAATCACACATGTATATACTATATATATTTTCTGTTGTCTTCCATAGTTTCATTTTTCTTATGTATTTCCTTGAGACTGATGTCGGTGCCCCATGCACAGCATAGACATCAATAAAATTATAAAAATGGCATGATCATAAAATGACAAAAGAGTCAATAATGGGACTATGACTTGAGTGGAAAAATGACTCTTTTAACCTTTAAATAGTAAACAGTACAGTGCTGGAGAATAAAGCAAACAGTCGGATAATTTAGTCCTTGTACACTCTCCCACAGACATACTGAACTGACAAAGAAGAAAAAGGCAGTGGCCACTGGTGGCTAGCATGGGGAGTGAAAGCTGGAAGGTGAAGGTCAATAAAGAAGAACAAAAGCAAGTAGCTGCCTGCTTACGGCCTAGTAGACAATAATTTATCACGTGAAAGGAGACAATAATTAATAGAGTGATTATAATACTCCAAAATATGACTCTTACCATTGTCTTAAAAATTAAATACATGTTCTTTCGTGATAAAAATATATTACCAATATTTCAGGATTGAATTGCCACACGAATATAATACATATGTTGTACTTACTAGTTACTACTTTTTTAGCACTACACATATAACATATAGAGGTCATATTATTTACCCCTATTATAAAGAGACCCCAATCAAGATTTGTAAGAAATAGAAAAGAGTACCAGGATTTAGAGAAGCATTATCACTAAGAATGCCAGAAAACACTTCCATCTTATTCATGTATTTTGTTGATCCGCGGCGCGTCTTGGCTCTATCCAAACATGAATTGATATCATTACACCACCCACCACCCTGTTATGATAATAAATGTAATTTTGAACATTTTTCTAATTATAGCAAAGGTGGGAGAATTTAAATTTCAGAGTCTAGTTATTATGCTGAGAAAAGACCAGTAAAGATTGGAATTCGTTATGTCTATGTCTTATAAATGCGATTCAGTTTCCTATCAACATCAAGAGACAAGAACATGATTCAAGGATTTAGACCATAAAATAAGGATATCCTAAAATGTTCCATCTGCCAAAATGATGCAATAGAAGAACAGATGAGGAAATAATTAATCTGTTTAGGGTAATTTCTTGAATACCGAAATTCACAAATATTTGGTTTTTTTTTTGTTGTTTAATGTGTTTGATTCATTTGATATATTTTGAGAAAAATATAGCATCGCCTTCAAAGTAAAAACTTCTTTTAAGAGTTTATGGTGTAGAGTTTAACGTATATCAGATATACTTAGATATCTCATTTTCATAATTTTATTTTTATATCTTTATCATATTTTTAATTATATTATAAATTAATACCATCCATTCATAATAGTAAACTTTTTAGAAGAAGAATGAAATTTCGTATATTAGTCATTTACACATTTCAAAATAGATATTTAAAATTTTTCAAGGAACTTAACCGATAAAATTAATTTTTCCTTTTCTCCTTCATCTATTTATGTTTCCGATGAAAGGTAAAATAGTAGTATTTTTTATTGATATTTATTATGTTAATGTAACAATTACTATTTCCGTCTAAAAATATATTTTGTTTTATGTATTTTTAGGTGACCTTTAGTATATGTTAGATATTCTTAAAAATTAATTTTTTATTTATATAAAAGTTTGATTAGAATAGTTTTATCTTATATTTATTAAAAAATATAAAATACTTAACATGTACTAAATGTCACCTAAAAATATATACGATAAGCAGCAGATATTTTTGAACAGAAATTTTATAAATTTTATTGGCATGTGTAATTTAAGCTAAAGTAACTATTATAAATAAGTATTTTTACCTGAAATTGTGCCACTAACATGAAAGGAACCAATTGTTCTAAAATTGGGGTTGCAAGTCATCATTGTACAATTTATTTCACTTACGCAATAACTTGTTCACGCCCCGGAAAACTAACAAACCATGGGATTTTAAGTTTCCAATAAAATCCGAACTACTATGATTATCATGTGATCAAAATTGGTTAATTTGTACCGAGTATATACGGCAGTCTCTACTATATACGCATTGAACAAACACAAAAATACACACCATGGAAATAAGATATACGGAGTATACGTGTATGTACATATATATAGAGGGAGAGAGTGCCGCGGAGGATAACCGATTTATAGATAAATAAATGTGTATAAATTAACGCGATTAAATTTATAAAGATCGATGAACTCTGATGAATTTAAATTAAAATTTTAATGATAAATAATTTATCCCACATATTGTGTACATTGCTAGTTGTTAATATTCATATTGTTTCTCATATATATATATATATATATATATACACTAACGTGTCAGAAGCAGATTGGACAGATGAGAATAGCATAGTATTATCCTACTTTTTGCGTTTTTGTATCATAAAAAAAAAAAAAAAAGGAAAAGGAACCATTCCAACCTCAAATTGCAAAAGCCAGTTGCGTACTCCAGCCCCAAATCCTCTATGGATATGATACGCAGGCAAACTTCCGTCCAAGCAATCTACGATTAATTTCATCATTTTTAATTAAAAAATAAATAAACTAATCAATCAGCTCGCAGAACTACAATTATCGATATTGATTTCACACATTGAAGAAAAAAATTAGCGCAGAGACCATACAAGCTTCGAGAACCGAGGCGTTCCGGACCAAAGTCATGTTCACCAGAAGCCGGTTGTCGTCGGAATAAATACACGGCGGTGCGCACGTTAGCAAAAGCAGCAAGCTAAATAACAGTCCCTTCATACTGTTCTCTTCCATTAATTTCTCAATTCACGCTCTGTATCTGTAATATATATGCGAGATGTATTTTTATATACATATGCACACACTATGAATGCAGGGGTATATATGGATCGAAGATGTATAATTTTTGTTTTGCATTTAAAAGGAGAACAGTATTATATACAGTATGTGTATATATATATATATGTATGTATGTATAGAGAGAGAGAGAGAGAGGGTTTAAGTGTTACGAGTATGACGCATTGAAGTAAGGAAGGAAAGAAAGGGAAGTAAATGAAAAGAGGAAGAGACAGAAAAAAGCGCGCGGGAGGAGTAAATATTGAGGAATGGGAATGGTGATGGTAGTGGATTTACGTTTTTGGGTTGGGTTTCCGTATTTGTTTACAATTATTCAGGGGATTCTTTCCCAAATAAATGCGAATGTTCGGCGTATTTTCTCGTTTTCTTAAAGTCTATTATTCTCTTAATTACATAAAAGAATCAAGGTTGATTTTGTTTGTACTGATATCTGAAATCCAATAATTCAATTATGACAAGAATTTATAAGAATTTCATATAATAAAAAGTTATATTGTGTAATTTTATGAAATATTAACCGAAAAGAGTTTAAACATAACACTATTTCAGATTTTACCTACTATAATACTACAAACAATGTAACACAAAAAATTGAATTTTTTTTATTTGTTTCTACTAATTCAATAGTATAGTGCTAATACATAGACGTGGTCCTCTGTATAATCATTTCGCCTTTGAAATTTTAATTGTATCATTATTCAGAAAATACGATAGAAAATAACAAATGAAAGTTAGATGGAATAGTATTGATGTAACTCTAACAAAAGACGTAATGAGGGAGACCGTGGACAGGGAAAACCGGAAATAAGTAAAAGATAAAGAGGGACCTTTTGGAGGTGAGAAAGATAAGTTAACAACGGGGAATGATGAGAAATTGAGGAAGTGGTGGTGTGACGATGGACCAGATATGGAAATGGTGATGTGAGTATCCAACAAAGTAATGGGACTCGGAAGAAGAAGTTGCAGCTACATCATCGCTCTTGACCTAGTTGGTAACAAATTACATATATCAATATATCATCCCTTTTATTAGATGTTAATATATATATATATATATATAGATATGCATTATTTAGATTTTATTGTCATTATTATTATGTTTTATAGGCATAGCAACAAGTTGGATATGGGACGGGAGAACAGTTTTCAAACCCTATCAACTAAAATTATATATTTTTCCAAACTTGTTATGCCCCGTTAACGCTTCTATCAAACTAGTTGAGTAGAATTTAAATGAAAATTGTTCTCTCATTAATTTGGGAAGTTTTTCACTGTCCCGTTAACGCTTCTATCAAACTAGTTGAGTAGAATTTAAATGAAAATTGTTCTCTCATTAATTTGGAAAGTTTTTCACTTTGAATGGAAGATGTAGAGATGAGTTAAGTGAATGGAGTTTTGTTTCATATTGGAAGTTGGAAAGAGTGGTGCTCACCGTTTATACGAAAAGGCAAATGGGTTAGTTAAGTTAACTTGTTACACTATTCTTCATTTATCCCACCCGCGTGGGGTGTAAATTCAAGGATTTTCAAAGGGTAATTTGGCTTAACTCATGCGTAGGCACGACCTCCGTAATTGGGGGGCTTGATCAACTTGACTTTTTGTTGTTTTTCAGAATTAATTCTTCTAGTTTTTATTCATGAACTCGAGTTAATTCAGATTGTCTTTTCGTAGGAAGTGGAATTGGTTGTTATGTTTTTCCAGAATTAATTCTTCCAGATTTTATTCATAAACTTGAGTTAATTCAAATTGTCTTTTCGTAGGAAGTGGAATTGGTTGTTGTGTTTTTCAGAATTAATTCTTCCAGATTTTATTCATGAACTTGAGTTAATTCAGATTGTCTTTTTGTAGGAAGTGGAGTTGGTTGTTAAATGAATTAGTGTAGTCTTCCAAAAGGCAGAAGAGAATGCCTTGTATCTAAATTAATAGATGAGAAGTCTAAGGCTTATTCCAACAATCAAAGGACACTTAATAAAAGCTTTCTTTCAGTCTTTCATCCTCGTCCCAAAGTATTTATTACAGTTTGTAGTTCTTATTTGTGTTATCTCCGTAACCATTATATCTTGGGAAACAGTAAGCACCTAGTGAGGAGACTAAACTGTTTAAAAAAAAAGCGTGTTCATACGTGACTCGGATTTCTCTATTTTGTTGAGTCGTTTCGAATATTATCTTTTTAATCCAGATAAACTTGTCCCGCCTCCGACCTATTACCCAAAATTATTATTTTTAATTTTATTTATTTATTTTTTTATATTATTTTCTTACAAAATCTTCTAAAATCATTATAAAATATGTTTTATATATAAATGGGTCGGAGTTAAATGTGGTGAGATGGTAAATCTGGTACCCTATTCTAACCGTATATGATTCAAATAATTAGATCCTATTAGGATCGGAGTTAGACGAAGTATTAACGGTTCGAATAAAATTGTCATTCATAATATTTGATATGTCAATTTAAAAAAATAATAATATTAGACGTAATAATAGCTAATGATACAGGTTAGTCCAATTACTTGGTAAGGCATGAAATATGATCTTAAGAAATGGGTCTCTGGTAAGAGAATAATTATTTTATTTTGGATAGTGAATATGTACCATGTATTTATGTGCAAATTAATTCGTTAACACACAGTTATGACGAAGTCGATTATTTTTTACATTCATAAAGTTATATTTGGCAGATGATCTCACTAGAGTTTTGTTTGAGCGCGTGTTTGATGTCTAGTTTCTTGTTCTCTTGAGGCTGAACTCTAAAGCTTTTTTTTCACCTCTAATGTAAAATTTTAAATTTTAAAATCTTTTTATTAAAAAATAAATAAATAAAGCATGAGATTATAGTAGTATAAGTGGGCCTTTTTCGGTTGGGATTATAATCATTAATCGATCTAAGCATTAATCATTACCTGCTTCCTTGACTTTTTTTTATGTTTTGGCTATAAGTAAGTTGACAGTGTTTGATGGTGCTTTTATAAATCACACACCTTCTGTTTAAACTAAACAATTAATAATTAATTTATTATATTTTAAGATCCAAAATTTGATTTGAATTTTATTGTTTCTGTTCATAAAAAGAATGTTATAGCAAACTAGATAAACATTTTAGCTGATTTAACTATTTCTTGATTCTACTTATGATAAATTTACATAATTGTTTTCTCATAATTCCTTCGGGAAAGACTCAAATAACATTATTATTGTGAAATGGAAAAAGTTTATTAAAATAATCAAGAAATTAGATGTACTTAGACTATATTAAGCTCTTAATACATCTTAACAGATTAAAGATCTAAGCATATTCAGATATTGTATCGTTCAGATCGTTTAGACTCCGTTTTATCTGAATCCAGTAAGTCAGAAAATTGAAGCTAAATGAATTAAAATCTAATAAGATAATAAAATAAATTAATTCAAATATTTAAGGCAAATTATTAAATAAATAAATACATTTATATTTATATTTAGATATAAATACTTAACTTATTAAATAAATGAATTTATTTAGATTCAGATACTTAATAATACAAACGCAACCTAAATCTAAACATTTTTATAAATTTTCAAAATGGTTAATTGAGTGTTTAAAGTGACCTAAAATATTGGTCGGAAGCCCATTTGAGCATTGATGCCTGTTTGAGTTAAGGCTCAATAGGAAATTAATTTGAGCCTTTTAAATGTGAAGCATTTTCATTTTAGTTACGGTGTTTTTAAATTATAATAGTCAATAGCTATTAATATTTTATTGTTAGTAATTTTAATAACTAATAATTTTAACAAACTTGTTAATAAAATCAACAAATATTATATTAATATTTCTAAATAGTATTCTAATTGATTTATCAATATTGCTAAAATAACCTAATAATAATATAAATATTTATTTACATCGAAACGAAAACTTTTAAAAATACATCAACAAAGATAGAAAGAGATCAAATGTAAAATGATGTGTGTAATTCCTGCAAGTGCATTACAGTATTAATACTAGTACAAGTTGATTCACAGAAATTAGAAAATTTTAATATTCTTGATATTCAACTCAGGCGAAATAGAGACGTAATGATTGAGGAGATTGTGTAATTAATCTAAATATAAATAAAACAATAAATATGATATGGATATTTTAAACGTAATAATTTAAACTAACTTAAACATAAATAAATTATATTTAAAAGAGACAGTAATAACGAACTAAAAAATCATTGTGGCGTATATTGAAATATAAGATTGCAATAGAAGATGTAATAATGAAGAATAAAATATTATTGACTTCGTAATTAAGTGTCTACAAAGATTAAATAATTGGCAATTGAATAGCAATAATAAGAAAAATAATGTATAGACAGTCAGAAGGAAAAAGGTAAAAAATAAATGGAAAAGTGTAAACTTGAATAAAAAAACTCAAAACTAAAAAAAACTCCCTTTAACCTCTAATTGTACAAGTATTTATAGGTCTAACTAGATATATTACTAGAATATGAAAACTCTTAATTTTATCACTTGAAATGTATTTAGTTTCTTCAAACTTCATCTCTTAACTTTTTTGATATCATACAATCTCTATTACTTTATCATTTCAAGTAGTGGAGATTTGTTGAACTTGCTAAGTTCATTCTTGAAAGAGTTTTCAATTTTTCAAACTGTATCTTGACAAGTCCTATTTTTACATAACTCTTTTATTTATTTATTTTACTGTAAAATAAAATAAAAGTAATAAATAATCTAATAATAATAATAATAAATTGAGCATAATTAAGGAGATAAAAATAAATAAATTATGGATTTATCATAAAAGTTTGTTAAGGTATTGTTATCGCTATAAAATGAATCAACCAATTCCAAATCTTTAAATTATTGGATGATATTTTTTTTCTTTTCTTGGTAAAGAGAAATTTATGTGAAGAGATGCTCTTGTAACATAAAATTAGGGTATGCCATCGTTTCTTTTTGAATGCTTATATTTGTACTTATAAATTATTAAAAACAACATTAATAAAACTCTGCACTTGACTTGATAACTTATTCAATGTACGAGCACATTTTGAGATACGACTGATAATTCATGCTTTTTCAATTTTATTTTCTGTTAATATTCAAATCATATTTATTTTTTAAAAATACCGGCCATTCAGGATCAAATGAATTTCATATTCAATTCAATTAGTAAATGAGTAAAATTTATTTTTATTAGAAATGATAATTTGCACAATTAAAATTAAAACAACTCAATGACTTTAGATTCTTAATCTCAGACTTAAAACATTACATTAATAAGTATCAAAAATTTCATCTCCTTTTTTATTTTTCTTTGACGCCCTAAATTAAATATTTCAACTTTATAAGCCTAGCTATCCAAAATGGAATAGATCCATAAACTTATAAAGTGAACATGTAAATATAATTTATTTAACAAAAAAAAAACATGTAAATATAATAATTTGAAAAATTAAACGACAGCGTATGATCCACATATGATAATTTGAAAAAACATATCAATTAATCGACAGCGTATAATCCACGTGACTCCCGGCTTCTAAAACCCTGCCTTGTTCATTCTCCATCGTCTTCAACAGGCCAGTCTCTGAGCTGTAAACAAATTGAAGAAGCCAGAAATTACAGAGAAAGAAGAAGAAAGAGAAAATGGGAACATCGGTGCAGGTAAAGCCGCTGTGCGGAGTATACAACGAGAATCCACTCTCTTACCTCGTTTCTGTCGACGGCTTCAATTTCCTCATCGACTGTGGCTGGAACGACCACTTCGATTCATCTCTCCTTGAACCCCTCTCCAGGTTTCTCCTTAATTTATGATCCTTACAATGTGTTCATACCCTTGCCTTCAAAGGGATGTTCTTTTTTTTACCTCAAATTATGCTAATTAAGTTTGGGTTTTAAGATGGCGTTTTTGTTGTTTTGCCCAAATTATGCGTATTATGTTGTATTCTGAGCTTTGGCTTGAAAATTTTTATGTTGTTATTTTTCGCGAGTGTCCTAACTTTGTTTTGACTAGTGGATTCTTTTCATTTTACCCAAATTATGCACATCACATTGGGTTATTTAACCCGATAATGGTTACATTGCATTGGGTTACATTGGGCACATTACATTTCGCCAGTGTCCTAACTTTGTTTATAAGCTTAGGCTTGTGATAATGGTTTTGCTATTTAACCCTAAACGAAACTAATTACAATGTCTTCATAGCTTTCGCTTGAAATGATGTTTTGTTGTTGTTGTCTTAGGGTTGCAGAAAGTGTAGATGCTGTATTGCTTTCTCATCCTGATACACTTCACTTAGGAGCTTTACCGTATGCCATGAAACAGCTTGGACTATCTGCCCCAGTTTTTGCCACAGAGCCTGTTTTTAGGTTAGGGCTACTCACTATGTATGATCACTACCTTTCTCGAAAGGTGAATTTCTTTTTTACTCCTTTCTTGTGCAAATTTTGAGCATTATATTTTTACATTTTTGTTGGCAGTAACCTTATTCTACATAAATTAATTCTGTGAATAATAACAATAATAATATTATTATTGTTATTATTTATTATTATCAATTCAAATTTTCAATCAAATACCGGATAATGGTTTCTCCTGAAAGCATTAACCCAGAACTATTTTATCAGAAAAACAGTTTCCCCAAAAAAGTTCTCCTCGAAAACAATTTCCTTGAAAATCAACAGAGCAATAGTTTCTCTAGGCTTAGTGCAGGTTATCACAAAACTGTGTTATGTTTTGCTTGAATAAACTTTGCGTTGCCTGGTTTATGTTCTTAGTATTTTCAATTGTTTTGCCTTTATGCATATATATGTCTTGCTGACATTTCTAACTGCTTCCTTTGCAGCAAATATCAGATTTTGATTTGTTTACACTGGATGATGTTGATTCTGCTTTCCAAAATGTGACAAGATTAACCTATTCTCAAAATTACCATATCTCTGGTAGGCATTTCTGCGGTTATATTATTTTATTTAATATTTAAGTTGTCTGCCCCTAATCCCTACACAAGGCTGTTTACTTGGTTATTATTATTTTTTTGTTTTCCATTTCTATGCTTTTTCTGGGAGGGTTTATGTCCACAATTTTTTTTTTCTTTTTTCCTTGTGTTTTCTCCTTTTACACAGACAAAATGGATGAAAGGTACTTTTTTCCCCCACGATAACTAATAAGTAATGACTATGGGGTGGAGTTGATGAACACTTGATATCAGTTATGACAAAAGAATTCGATATTCTCAAATATTGTGGTTATTTTATCTTTTATCATCTTTCCTGCTGTTTGCGTACTTGCTTAGCATGATCCTTGATTATAATGGGATCAGTTGCCCCTCATCAAACTCTTAGTACTAAAAATAACAATCATGTCGGTTGAATAGCTGATCACGTCATCATCAATAGGTGGACCAAACATTATTTGGACACTCAGATGGTATTAACATAGATGATAAAAAAAAGTTACTATATTCTCTTGGTCTAGTATGTCATACATATTGGTGTCTATATTTTTTATGATCTCGGTATGTGTTACTTTCTACGTGTTCCATTACTTATCTTAAACTTTAGATTGTGTACGCTCATGCTAGGAAAAGGAGAAGGAATTGTAATCGCTCCACATGTAGCTGGCCATATGTTAGGAGGCACCATATGGAAGATAACAAAAGATGGTGAAGATGTTATATATGCTGTTGACTTCAACCATCGTAAAGAAAGGTGTTTGCCAACTCACTTCGTCCACTATGCTTGATGTTAACTACTTAACCTTGAAATAGAGGTGTTAATTTACTTTTATGCTTTTCAGGCATTTGAATGGAACTGTTTTAGAATCTTTCGTTCGGCCTGCTGTTTTAATAACTGATGCCTATAATGCTTTGAATAGCCAACCTGCTAGACGCCAAAGGGACCAAGAATTTATAGGTATTATTTTATTTTCTGGGGTAAATTCAGCAAGCACCTGCTTGGAGAACTGATAATTGTGAATAGGACATCTCTTGTTCCTTGAGTTAAAGGCAACAACCCGTTAGGTTTGTTGTCTTATACTTGTTAACAGGATGTTCATAGGAAGAGCCTGCAGATTATGATTTATTTTGTGATGTCTTCCTTTCTCTATGTATATCTTTAGACGCTATACTGAAGCCTCTAAAAGCGGATGGAAATGTGTTGCTACCTGTGGATACTGCTGGGCGAATATTGGAGTTGCTTTTGATACTAGAACAGGTTGATTTGCCTAACTGTAATTAACTTATTGTCATTTATACAATTATATTATTTCTGTAAGAAAGAAAATTTTGATATTTGCAGTACTGGGCACAACATCATTTGAGCTATCCCATCTTCTTTCTCACACATGTTTCATCAAGCACGATTGATTATGTCAAGAGTTTCCTTGAGTGGATGAGTGATTCAATAGCAAAGTCGTTTGAGCAGTCTCGTGATAATGCTTTTCTTCTGAAGTAAGAGGCCTTTCAATAAATTTAATTGTTTATAGAAAAATGTTTTATCCAATTTAGTTTCATAATATATGTCTTCCTTTGAGCCTGCCACAGTTTGGTAACGCTCTGAATGTTAACCTCTAAAAAGTTTCAAAGAAACTTGACCTGATATTTCTTTGTTAATGTACAATAGTTTCTGCTTTGCATCCTCATATCTATTCTCCTGATTAGTTTATGTCTACTATGAACTCACCGAAAATTATAAAATGCAGGCATGTTACACTTTTGATCAGTAAGAATGATCTAGAAAATGTTCCAGATGGTCCAAAGGTTGGAATAACCATTTACGTCAAGGCAGTTTATTTGATCTCCTTACATTATTTGTGATGTTATTAACTATACTTCTTAATAGGTTGTTTTGGCATCCATGGCCAGTTTGGAAGCCGGGTTTTCACATGATATATTCATTGAGTGGGCTGCTGATGTGAAGAATCTTGTTCTTTTTACTGAAAGAGGCCAGGTTAGCTGTAAAATGTAGTAGCACATTATAAATGATAATTCATATGTTTTTAAGTTGTATATTCTTCATATTTTATGTTACAAAAAGTATTATCTGAATAAAAACAGGTGCTTTCTCATCAAATGAGTTTAGTTCTGGAGACTGTTGACTCCATATTTTAACTGTTGTTTTGTACTATGGCTTCGGTTGTTTCATGAAAAATGGTTTCCTAGAAAACGTTTTCCATATTTTCCACTGTTTGTAGGCAAAAATGTTTTTTGTTGTTTGTGAGGTTTATGGAAAATGCAAAGAAAGGAAAATGTTTTCAGGTTCTGTTGTATTCCTTAAGCTTCTCTGGAAAATGTCTTACGGATTTCAAAAGGAGAGAACGGTTTCCGGAGAAATTGGTAGAGCTGTCTATCACTATATATATTTAATTGTAATATGATAGTAATTATGATGTAAAATAACATAATAACATTAAATGATATAAATTACTGTTAAATTAACAAAACTGGTATAATAATATAGTAATAAAGAAATATATACTATAAAAAATAAAAATTCATAATAAGTGATAATCACCTATATAACATAATAATGTAATAAAACTAACAACAACAACAATAGTAATACTTCAAAAATTCTAATTATATAAGAGTAATAATAATAGCATAATATATTAATATGATATCGTGCTAATAGTAAAAATAGCATAAATTTATTGCAATAATATAAAGTAATAACATAAAAACAAATAAATAATAAAAGTAATTATTATAAGATAAATAGTAAGTATAGGAAATAATAGTTTCAAAATTTATTCATGATAATTAATAAATAATGTATTATCTCATAACATTAATAATAATTAAAAAAATAATGAATAATAGTTTGAATTTTATTATAAATAAATAATGTAACATAAAAAAATAAGATAATAATATAATAATCATATAAAAATAATGATATATATAATTATATTAAAATGATCACATCATCAATCATTATAATTATATAATAATAGCAACAACATAAATAATCAGATTTTCAATATTCTTTTCATATTATTAATCAAACATGGGAAAGTGATTTTTTGGGAAAAGATTTTCCTAGAAAGTATTTTCCCGGAAAATACCTTTTTTTTCCAGAAAATGTGTTCCTCAGAAAATATTTTCCCCTAAAACGAACCTTGCCTAACTAAATATTCTTATGATTTTTCTTAAGCAGAATAAGGGGACTTTTATTCTTGCTTCTATCTCTTTTGAATTTGATGTATTACTTTATTTTCCTCAGTATTTGTCATATTTTTGGAACTCTCGACAATCTTGTTCAAGTACACAATCTCTGAATTCTTCAAACTTAACCCAGGACCGTTTAAGCTACAATGTGGCTTTGTTAAAGTGACAAAATACAAGCATAGTTTTTAGCATATAAAACTATTACTTCAGGTGCCTCCTTTCTATCTCTTAAATTATTTCTTTTGCTCCTTTAACTGTTAATGTAGTTTGCCACACTCGCTCGCATGCTTCAATCAGATCCACCTCCTAAAGCTGTCAAAGTTACCATGTCCAAGAGGGTTCCTTTGGTTGGAGAAGAGTTAGCAGCTTACGAGGAAGAGCAAAATCGAAAAAAAGAAGAAGCTCTAAAAGCTACTATGGTCAGGGAGGAGGAATCAAAAGCAACTGCAGGGGCTGAGCTTCCTGTGGGTGATCCAATGGTCATTGATACCAGTACTACCCGTGCTGCATCAGATGGTATATATTTAATGCTTGATATTCAACTAACATTTGATAACTGCTACTAGAAGATCTCACGATTGAAATGACATCCATTTGAAGTATAAACATCATGCCTCCGTTCTGAAGAGTATAAAATACACGCATTTGTGAAAATTCTAACTTCAAGGATATGTCTTACTGAATTAAAATCCCTTATATTGATATCATAATCAATAAATTTTATTTGTCTGCTAAATATTTGGCTGGTGGATTTCCACTTATCAAATGCTTCCACGTGAAGTATATATTAAACTGCTAGTTGTTTGATTGCCTTGCCAGAAAATGTCATGCACATGACAGAATGAAAATTGCTTGTTGTCCTTTTTCTGAAAATTGATAAGCTACAAGTTGTTGTCTCCTTATTTCTTCTGTGACATTCATTAATGATGACTGTTTGTGGTGCATGCATTTCATAGAAGATCGTCATGTCCACGTATTTTATTGATGACAGCATATATATCTGTCATGAGCTTTGGTGGTTTTCTGTCTCTCAGTTTCTTAGTCAAGTTTGCACGCACAATACACAAACAGACAAATGTGCTGTGCTGTCCTTTATTATTATGAACTTGTATGAGATAACTTGTAATGGACTTCTAAGCATGCAACACACCAAAAATGTAAAAGTAAAAATTGTACGCCTCCATGTCAGTTTGATGTGGAGTATGGTTGTGGGATCCGATTCTCGAGCTTTGGGCCTCCGACTTGACAGATGTAATCGAGCTTGCCTTGGTGACCTACAAAAGTGCTTCAGGGAAAAGAGAGGTGGTTGGGGATGCCCTGAAGCGCCTCCGGTGTGAGTTTTAGTACGTTGAGGAATAAGGAGGAATTTCGATCAGTGTATTTGTTTGTGTGGGAGAATTAGGGTTTCTTATCTCCACCTCTTCAGTGTCCTTTACTTTTATACCTCTATTGGGGGGCCTTCTAGAGAATGTATGGCTGTTCATGTCATCCTTTGATTGGTCATATCCTTAGTACGAGCCAAGGCTATTTCTTGGAAGGTGCTGCTATCCTTTCTTTCATTCTTAGGTTGAAATGTAGTCTCTAGGGAGGAGTGTTGTGTAACTGTTTTCCCAGCTGCCCATGTCCCTTGTCCTTTTCTGCACCAGTGGCGAAATTAGGGTTCTGGACGATCGTGTGGGATTTAGCCTTATGGGCTTTGAACTTGGTCCTGTGTGGGGCTTTGATCTGTTGGGTGTGTGGCTTAGTTACCTCTCAAGTATTTGGGTTACCTAGCCCATCACATTTACATCAACTTGACATGTTCATTGTAGAACAACGTATGGATGTTTGGATTCCCTGTTACTAGTTACACGTTGGATGGTACACAATACTGTCAAGCCAGTCATCAACAGCCGCTCTGCCAGTGTTCATCCGCTCAGTGATTTTTCCATTTTATGAAGTTGATTTACTTTCTCTTTAACACATATGCTTGGGATAAGTTTAAATGCTACAGGGATACCAAAGTATTAATCAGAGTACAAGGCATAATAATTTATGTAAAGCCTTTCAAGTCCTTATTTTTGTGTGCGGAAGATTGATATAACTTTCTTTTCAGCTGGTACTCCATCTAATGATGCATACCGGGACATATTAATTGATGGATTTGTTCCACCTTCAACTAGTGTTGCCCCCATGTTTCCCTTCTTTGAAAGCTCCTGTGAATGGGATGATTTTGGTGAAGTTATCAATCCAGATGATTACGTGATCAAGGAAGAAGACATGGACCAGGCATCCATTCCAGTGAGTGACTTTTGTTTGGTATACCTTTTGGTTGGCAGCTTTTCAGTATTTATTTTACTTTCTTATTGTTGAATACATTAATTTTGCATGTTAGTTCCACTGTGTTAATTGTTCTGGAAATTCAGGTTCAAAAAAGGGAATATATTTGTCAAAACAATGAAGGCTTCCACCAACTATTTTATTTATACCTTTAGATATTTAGCAATAATATTTGTGTGGCCTTGATTCCTAGGCAGCATTCGTAAATCTCTTTTAAAAGTAAAAGTTTTCTGTAATATAAGTCGCATGTACAATAATCATGGTCTTATGCCCTTGCATGCAAAATCGTCTTGTAGTCTTGTTCGACACACACGCATATGCTATTTCAGTCTGGTCATAAATGCTTAGATCTGAAATTTTGGTGTGGTGAAACTTGTTTTGCGAAGTAGCATGCTTTTCATGGTGAAATCAAATATGCATATGAGAAAATACAGACACTAGCTATTCAAATAAAGATGGGATTGGCAGTGGGCTTGCTGAAGGTGAACTCATTTTAGGTTCACAAATAACATTCATATCAATTAATTTTTTGTGTGAATTTATTATTGCTTTGCTCATTCTGTTACTTCTATGGTCTTCTTACTACATATAAATTTGGTAGTATTTTCTGATTGTTTTGATGCGTATTATATGACAAGGAAGGACTTGCATAGACTGGGCTTTGCAATGTAGCTGTCTAGTCTGTAAGCATGATATTCCTGTTCTCTCCTGTTTAGGTTGGTGGAGATCTTGATGGAAAAATCGACGAAGGTGCTGCTAGTTTGATGCTTGATACTACACCATCGAAAGTTGTATCGTCTGAGCTCACAGTAAGTCCATTTCTGGCTTTGAGATCTTCAGGAATCTACTTAGCTTCGGTATAAAGCTAGACCGAAATGATACATGACGATGCTGAGAATGCATGTAAACTAGTACTCAATGACTGAATTCTTATTCTGGCTCAAGGGATGCTTGTTCCTCGAGTACTTATGATCAATCCACATGTACATGTAAACCTCCTTTTTGGCGTTTTTATAAATAACATTTATCCACAATCAAAATCAATTTTTTTTTTTAACTCTTCTTTGAGTGAAATTGCCACATTTTTACGAACACAGGAAAGAAGCTACTTTTATGCTGGACTGATTTCGTTTTTCTAACTTTTCTTTTTCGATGAGGAAAGATTCGCTGGATTTAATACGAACAGTTTCTTTATTACAGGTCCAAGTGAAGTGTTCGTTGGTTTACATAGATTTCGAGGGGCGTTCTGATGGCCGCTCAGTCAAATCAATTCTTGCTCACGTTGCTCCTTTAAAGCTTGTACGCACAATTTATGTTTTTATGTATATTGATCTTCATAAATGCTGTGGAGACGCTTATTATTGCCAAGTGAGTCTAGTACCAATGCCACACTCATCTAAACAAGGCCTTAAACAGGAAATATGTTAGATTCCAATAATTGAAGGATACCTTTTGACAAAGCTGAAATGTGTCGATCGGTTTCATATGGCTATGGTACAATGTAATATTATCTGATCTAGACACGTGAATACGTGATGCACTTCATGGCACTCCCTAATTGCTACAGTGTACCACTTATGGATGTTGAGATATGGCTTTTCTCAAATGTGAGTAGTTTGTGCACAAGGAAAAGCTAAAGCGATCTTCCCTCAGAAGTAAAAAGCGAATAGAAGACTATTTTGAGATGAGAAAGACATCGAAAGAAGGAACCATCAAAATAATTTTTACTTAGTGTTTTGGATGCATATTTATGTATTGTTATTTGTTAACAACTTAATGTCTTTGTTTAATAAAATTCATATTCACTTACGATGCAAGTTTATCATGAAGGCTATATGATACTGTCATACTGGTATTATTCATAGTTCATCAATCACTCGACGACAGTATTCCAAGTCCATGGAAGATAAACAAATGTTTTATTGATGTGTCTTTTGTTGTTGTACATATCAAGAAGGCTTCCGTAATTGCAAATGCCGTCAATTGGACAATCAGTCTCAATAGCATTTAGTATTACAGTATTAATATATTGTACATTATTATGTGATAGTCAAGATTCGGCAATAGGACTGGAACTGCTGTATATGGAATAGCGGCACAATTTGTAGTCAAATTTGTGTGTGATTAAGAAGAAAGCTTCTCATCTCATTGGAGGTTTTTCATTAATGGTTAAACTAAAAGAAGTCAAAGTGAATGAAATCAACAGAATTTGTTTCATCGTTTGTTAGTGTAATATAATCCACTGTTCTTGCTTTCATTTATTATGTATTTATATATGTTATGACTTCACTATTTTTGTGACAAACTAATTTTTCACCTGACTAAACATAAGGATGCAGTTCTTTGATGTAATATTCTAATTTTCCTTTTGAAATCTCTTTTCCCCCCCTTAAGGTCTTGGTGCATGGATCAGCAGAGGCCACAGAGCATTTAAAGCAGCATTGTCTGAAACATGTTTGCCCCCATGTATACACTCCTCAAGTTGATGAAACAATTGATGTCACTTCAGATTTGTGTGCATATAAGGTATTAATGGATATTAAAGTTGTGTTGTGGACCATTTATTATTTAAAATCCAGTATTAATATCTATTCGTCGGTTTGATATACAGGTGCAACTTTCTGAGAAGCTCATGAGTAATGTGCTTTTTAAGAAGGTAAGCAACTTCTTATCCCATTTTGCTTGTTATAGGTTGGTAATATGCATTCCAGGTATTTCCTTTAGCTTATCTTATCAGAAGTATGGATTTGTTTTATTCTGGTGCAGATTGAAATTTGGTTCACTCTGTGAATTGGTTGACTTTTCATCTACGTTAGTTCAAGCATAAGGCTAAACTGACCCTTTGGATATCAACTCCTGTACTTAGAATACGATAAGAATACCACCAAAGTCTCTGTTTACTTTGTGACTGGCGATTACCCCCTTTTTTCCCCTTTTCTTTCTTACAATACGTAATCAACTGAAATTGAAGACATCTGAATCTTAAAGATGGTCAAGATGACAGTGGATCTTATGTGACAAGTTTGACACATTGAGGATCTAAGTGGCACATGGGACCAACATCCAAATTACGAAAAATAGTATTCCTATGATATCACAGAAGGAAAAAATAGAAAGGAAAACCTCACTTGTATTCTTTTCCCTCTCCGGTTTTCTAGTTTTCCTCCCAATGAAAAATTCAAGAAGAGAAAATGAATTTCCTATACAATAAAAAAGTAACTAGTGAGTTGTAATGTAATGAACATAATATTTGTGCATGTCTGTGTATCTGTGTCTATGTGTTTATATATGTCAATATGTGTGTCTGTTGTTTGCATTTGTGTATGTGTTTTCATTTATCTATATCTTCCCTCATAACAGCTTGGGGATTACGAAATTGCCTGGGTTGATGCTGAAGTGGGTAAAACAGAGAGTGACATGTTGTCTTTACTTCCCCTTTCAACCCCTGCACCTCCACATAAATCAGTACTTGTGGGAGATATAAAAATGCCAGATTTTAAGCAGTTTCTTGAAAGCAAGGGTATCCAGGTACCTATAACGAGCAGTTTAATTTGTTGGCCTCAAAAAACTCTTTTTGTCATTTAGTTTGTCATACGAAGTATGTACTTGAAAAGTTAAGTCTATTCATGAAAAGTAAATAGTGAAATTTTAGACAGATTCCTGACATTTAACATGCTATTTTCAGGTGGAATTTGCTGGGGTTGGGGCCATGAGATGTGGGGAGTATGTGACATTGCGGAAAGTTGGAGATGCTAGTCAAAAGGTGAGAAATGTCTATTCTGTTCTGTAACACCTTATCATATAATTTCTGTAACCATTTATTTTCTTGTTTATATATTATCTTTTCTGAAAAAGAAAAAAGCATTTATATTGAAAAAGTGTCGGCATTGGTATTTCACAGTAGCCATGGAACTTAATAGCCTTGGGGCTGACTTCTAGTCCTGTGACCATTTGTTTCATTGACATAATAATTTTGTGTAGGGTGGTGGCGCTGCTATTCAGCAAATCGTAATTGAAGGCCCCTTATCTGAGGAATATTATATGATTCGAGACTATTTATATTCACAGTTCTACTCCCTTTGATCCAAGACGGAAAAGAAATGGCATTTGAAAAGAAATTGGAGATTGGAAATGGACTTGCTAGCAGAATTGAGTCGGTTCATATATAGCATGACCCCTCTTTTCATATGTATTTGACTATTTGTACGTGTAGATAGGAGAACAAGCTGCTGCTGTTATGGAGAGGTGGAGTGCTGATATTTGCAGAAGTTGCCTTTCTGCCTTTGGTGTGTCATTTTTGCGACTCCTGTAATTTAAATTAGAATTGTAAAACGTCCTGTGATAAATATATTATTAGACTTTAATTATGTCCATATAAGGAAGAATACATTAAAGAAGGGAGAAAAGTGTAGCATGACCCCACCCGTATTTTGTCATAAACAAACTTTCAGCCGTCATATGGCAGTTAAAGTAAATTATGAAGTTCATAGCGCCAAAATTTTAACATATTCCATAATTATATACGCCAAGTTTATAGCTAATTTATTTTAGAAATTAATAGTAGTAACTTTCTTCTTTGGGACAAGACTAATCAGGGAAGAAAAATATTTAATTACATGAATTATTTAATATTTAACTCCAATGTTATAACTATTCATCAGGGAAGAAAAATATTTAATTACATGAATTATTCACGGGAATACACGGGTTGAAATAAAAAAGAGATGGATGTTGTAAAATTGAAAGGCTAAAGCGATAGCAGTTGATTGCAACATGAGAAATTGACTCGTCATCTAACAACTAACAAGTCAATTCTTCAGGATTTTGCAATTCAAGAGTGGAGTTCTTTTTTCCCTTTTCTATTTCCCTTTTTTTAGTCGGTTTGATCATTCGATATAAAAATTGAAATGAAAAATTCTTAAGACTTGAATTAGTTCACAACCTTAAATGATATATTCGAAAGTCAGACTCTTTATTATTCAACTGTTATTTGAATTTGCGATGATCAAAGTTGTCTCGGCCGCTCCTAACTCTAATCTCTGACTTAAGTTAGTTTTATTTTTTTGTCATGTCAAATCAGCAAGTCTTATTTCCCCATTTACATATCTAAATTCCATGTCATCATTATTAATTTTTAAATTTAAGTTCCATGTTAGTTATATTGATTATGTGGCAGTAACAATGAATGGAATTGAAATCTTAATATATAGTAGGACAATTTAGAAATAAAAAATGTATATGGACTTAGTTGAAACATAACCACTAGTAGAAGGAACAAAAGAGTTATTTTGCAACCGATATTTCTAATCTAGTCCTTGGTGGAATTAAATTGGAACAAGTTCCTGTTTGAATTGGAATGAAGCTCTTTATGTGTTTGCGTTGGTATAATCATAGTGCATTTTCGACTTTAAGTGAAGAAGAAACTAATCAGTGAGTATTTAGAAAAGGTAGGAGTAGGGTTTAGGGGAGTGATGATAAATTTCTTTCACTAAATCTAAGAGCCTTAAAAAAGAAACACCTAAATAGCATGATCAATATATTATTATATTTTCATCATTACTTTTAGGCTACAATAATAAAATATACAACTGTCTAGGCATGCACATTCGAATCGATCAGACTAGATCGGACCGATTTTTTAAGAAATAAATAGTTGATCAGGTCAGTTCTGAATCAAACCAAATTAAGCCGATCCTGTAAACAAAAAGTATAAACCAATTTGGACCGTCGGTCCTGGACCAAGCTGATCCTCGACTACAATGGGCCAAACTGATTCTCTTTCATATTTTTTATTATATATATATATATATATATATATATATATATATATTTGCAATAATATACTATGTTTTTGTTAAATTTTAAATTTTTAACGAGTAAATAAATAAAAAGAGAGAATAAAATTTTAGAATAGATATATAATTCTTTATTTTATAAATTAAAATTGTCAATTACATATAATACAAATGTTAATATTTACAAATTAATTCATAAAAATGTGAAAAAATAAATTATGGAAGTTTTTAACAAATATATGCAAAATAAAATATTCAATTATATGTACATAACAAAAAATGCAAGTCATTGAATGGTGAATGTTAAAGGTATGTTAAAGGTTAATTGTAAGTGAACTGCGTCTGTCCTATGGACCCGGTCCTTAGGCAGGCCAATCTTTGGGTTAATTTTTGTTCAAATTCTCAGATTGTTAAGGATTGATCACTTCAATTTGAACCAAACCGATTTTCAAACGATCCCAATCTTTTTATGCCAATTCCAAATGGGTCCACGGTCAATCTTTTTAGAACAATCTTTATGTTCATCTCTACAACTGCCCAAGACCAATATAATTCACATAATGCTTATATATAAAGATGTAACTACTTTAATTGATGTTCATCAGATATTCACTTTATTTTTTTGTTCACGTGCTACTGAGTTTTAAGGGATATGAAATATACATTAAATAATAATTTTTAATCTATTTTTTTTATTAAAAAGGATAGAAAATGAATGCAAAACTTATTAATACAACGCAATATATTATAAAGTCGATAGAACTTTAAATTACTTTATCGGGATCTATTCGAAACCTCTTAGAAATGAGTTTTTAATTGAAAAGTCATATATTAAGATGAATACTAAAAATTTTATACCTACCTATAATTGAAATAAAAAAAAGCAAATTTTCTTTTTCCAAAAAGTCAATTTTCAAGTTAAAATTGAATTATGACAAAAATAAATTACGCAGCCGAACATAATGTATCAGTTCTCTTGTATTAAACTAAAGATGTTATTAACTCTATAATATAACATGGAGTAGTTACTCACTTTATTTATTAACCTTTTATCGAAACTCACAAAAAACATAAAAATAAAAATAAAAGAGAATCCAAATTACTGGTATTTCTGGTAACTGGGTAATTCGGTAATTCAGGTAGCCTGCAAATTTTTGCTCCCTCAAAAAAAATTTATTATTTCCAAAAAGATAGAGGAGATAATAAAGAAGATAAATTCAAAAAAGTGAAAAATCCTAGAAACAGTTCTCTAACTTTTCATTTGACATTTTCATACTTTCATCGCTCCATCGTCTTCTTCTTCTCATTAAACCACAAAACCCTACGCAAATTTAATTCTGAGAGAGATACACCATTGTCTTATACTACAATTTAATCTCCATTCCAACCACCTGAAACCCTAATTGTACTCTGTTAGCTCCGATTTGGTACAGTTGTAGTATGACTTCTCTTACTACAACATGGTGTCCGAGTTCGTTTCAGCTCCGATTCGCCTTCAATTGTCGGAAATCAAATGTTGCTGCAGCGTTTGTTCGGGTGCGAGTTCACAAGCTGGACCATCATCGGTTTCGATTGTTTGCGGTTGCCGGAGATGGTCCAGGGAATGGAAATGTTACTGAAAAGCTGCGAATGGAGAATGATGCGCGGAGTAATTCGAATTCGAATTCGGAGTCGAAGTCGAATTTGAAACCTGCTGGTGATGATTTTTCTGGGTGGTCTGATGCTGAACAATCTGATGAATCGCAAGGGAAGAGGTGGAATGGAGGTAAAAGAGGTTCATATTATGTTACATTTATTGGATTTTCAATTTGGGATGATAGTTTCTTCTGTTCAAGTGAGTGCATTTGTCCTCCATAGTATATATGATTTCTTAAGGAGAACTATAATTACTAATCTTAGTCCTTTTTAGGCAATTCTAGTAAATTACCTCGAAATTTTTGCTGGAAGGGTAGAATTATCTGTTCTGGTGCTTCATCTGATCTTTTTAGTAATTATTATCCATGAATTGATGATTTTGGTGTAGGTAAGTTCTCTTTTACAACTAATAACACTCTTGAAGTAGTTTGTTATCAGGGATTGTTGGAGCAGGAATAGCTGGAATCATTCTATTTGCTGGACTAACCTTTGCTGCATTATCTATAAGCAAAAGAAGCTCCAGTAAGTGGCCCTTTCTGTATTGCTCGCCGTCAAGTTTCTCATGCTTGAATTGTGGAATATAAGTATTATACTTCTGTTGTTCTAGTTTCAACTTGTTGTATTTATGTTGTTTTTCTCTTTTATATTCTTCTCATATTTTCCACGATCTAAGTTATAGACATAAATATTTATGCAATCATGTTGGTTTGTACAGAACCAGAACAACATATGGAGCCCATGACTACAAAGCAAGAATTGTCGTTGGACTCAACTGAAATGAATAATACAGGTGAAGAGGAATCAAATGAGGGCAAAGATGCAATTCTAGACACTGATCTCAAGACAGGTATAAAGCAGGATTCTACTTTTTCTAAAGAAATTGATGGAGTTACATCTGAATCTAGACTCAATAAAGACACCGATGTGGGCTACTCATCCAATGTTGATGATATCACAAACAATTCTTCTACTCAAGAAGATTTGCAAATTGAATCAGCTACGGATGACATTGTAGTTGCTCCTGATGGGACATCTAATCTAACCGAATCTGTGGGTCCTGTTGAACGTCTTATTTCGTCAAACTTTGACGAACCAGAAGGGAAACATGATGAAGAAATAGAAAGTTTAAGTACTGAATTGAAAGAGAGTCCTACTGATGCCCAACTTACCAACTCATTGGTCTCGGATTCTGCTATTATAAATTCAAACTCTGATTACCAGGAGTTGGTGTCTGGCTCAATTGAAAGAGAATATTCCAATTTTTCATTGGATTCATCTTCCATATCTAATGCTGATGTTCCTAGTGAGCCTTTAGGTTTTGAACACGACGTCAATTCACAGCAAGATACTGTATTAGAGGCTCAGACTGAACAAAAAGAAGATAGGGAGACGGTATACCCACTTGTAACCGATGAAGATTTTAATATTAGCAAAATGGTTGATGTTTCAGCTGAGCAAACAAAGATCTCCCTAGAAAATAATCTAAATGGAGGTGGACCATCTGGAACAACTTTGGTGTCACCATTAGCTTATCCGTTTGCAAATGAACAGAATGAAAATAGTTATAAGGATATGAATTTGATCAGAACAATTTCTGACTCCCAGAATCTTGGGGATTTATCCTTTTCTGCTGGTGTACCTGCGCCATCTGTAGTTTTTCCAGCCTTACAGGCATTTCCTGGAAAGGTTTTAGTCCCTGCAGTTGTTGATCAGGTTCAAAGCCAAGCGCTAGCTGCTTTGCAAGTTTTGAAGGTAAATTTTTGCCTTCTTTTCTTATAATCTGAAACACGAAATCAGTATTGAGTTCAACTCTTATTTTGTGGTCTAGTTTCTGGCTTCTTATGACATATATGATTCAACTCTTCCAGGAAGGCAGTTACGAAATTAGAAAATAACTAGTTTGATGTAGAATACTGAAAATTCTTTTGCACACTACTTATAACTATTTGAGTAGCTTGGAATTTATGGGAAATATGTGGATAGATCCGGTTAACATAATTTGAGTAAGAGTATGTTTTTTTTGCCTTTCTCTTTGTGTAATTGTGTGTGTGAAGAGAGGGAGGGAGGGAGGTGGGGGGTGGGGGGGAAGAGGATAGGATTAGTACAACTTGCTTGATCTTTAGGCAACTATTAACCTGAATCTTCATTCTTTGATGGAAAGTGATTCTGAGATTCAAGTTAAAGTTAACTCGTGGGTTTTAATGAGATCAATGAGAATGAGGTCTGGTTCGCTGAGTCCCCACCCACCCTCTTACAGTCTTGCCTATGTGCCTCCTCTTGACAGAAACAGGGGTCCGTCCACTGTATGACTTGGTTATTTCTTCTACTTGTAGCATTCAGTCATGGCCACGAGAATTAGTCTCCGTTTAGAATGTTTTCAGAGTTTGGTTTTTGTTTCTCCTATATTTATGAAATAGCTCCTAATATCTCATACAAAACATAGATATATTTTGATAATCTAGAACTTGTCATATTGGTAGGATTTGAGTATTTTATCTGCAAAATTAAAATTTTCAGGTTATAGAAGCTGATGTTCAACCTGGTGACTTGTGTACTCGTCGTGAGTATGCTCGCTGGTTAGTTTCAGCCAGCAGTGCTCTTTCAAGGTATTCACATTTATTTGAATTTGAATATTTTCATGTTGCAGAGAATGCTCGTAAAACTAGGGTGGCTAGACTCATATATTGATATCTAATTGTTTCCTCTTCCTTGCAGGAACACTGTTTCAAAAGTGTACCCTGCAATGTTCATAGAAAACTTCACTGAGCTTGCATTCGATGATGTTAAACCCGAAGATCCAGACTTTTCATCTATTCAAGGTGATGATGATAGGAAGATCTTTTTTGTTTTTTTCTTGTTTATGTTTAACGGTATAGTTGCATTCTAGTTTCTAAATGAGTTGGAGCTTTCAGGTTTGGCAGAAGCTGGCCTTATTTCCAGCAAGCTTTCAAGACGTGATCTACGTTCTTCTTCTGAAGTTGATGAGAGTTCTATCTGCTTTTGTCCTGAAAGGTAGACATGCAACAATTTTTATCACCCTCTGTTTAATACAGTTGTTTTTTTAATTTTATTTTATAATTTTATTTAATGTTCTTCTTCTTACTGCTGGTAACCATATCTAAATGTTTGTTTTTTGGGAACATTTTAGTTGCCCCCCTTCTTCTTCAACCTCAAACCAACTTCCTTTAAATATTAATGCTTCTTTTTCATCAGTGACAGTTTAACAATGGAAATAATATAATCTTGGAGCTGCATAGACAGTTACTTGGTGGTGTTTTAGGCTGGGTTTGACTGATATAGTCTAAGGTTCTTTCTTTTTCTTTTTCTAATTTTTGATCTCCTTTTCCAGTCCTTTATCGCGTCAGGACCTTGTGAGTTGGAAAATATCTCTTGAGAAAAGACAGCTTCCAGTAGCTGACAAGAAGGTGTACAACATAAATGATGAAATCTATTTTCAAACCTGAGTTACAAATTTTTACTATAATACTCTTTTATGCATGTGAACAGATCCTGCAACAAGTTTCTGGATTTATTGATATAGATAAGATTGACCCAGATGCATGCCCTGCGCTTGTTGCCGACTTATCCACAGGAGAACAAGGAATAATTGCCCTTGCATTCGGTTAGTTATATCCTATATAACTGCTTCTTCATTGGATTTTAATTTTACAAGCTTGTAAGAGTGGTATTCCTTTCTCTAAAGGTTATACAAGACTATTCCAACCTGATAAACCAGTGACAAAAGCCCAAGCTGCCATTGCTCTTGCAACTGGTGAGGCGTCGGACATAGTTAGTGAGGAGCTTGCTCGTATTGAAGCAGAGTCTATGGCAGAAAAGGCTGTTGCTGCACACAGTGCTCTAGTAGATCAAGTGGAGAAGGATGTCAATGCAAGTTTTGAAAAGGAGCTTTTATCAGAAAGGGAAAAAGTTGGTGTTGTGGAGAGATTGGCTGAGGAAGCCAGAGCAGAACTGGAGAAGTTAAGATCTGAGCGAGAGGAAAAGAACATTGCGTTGATGAAAGAACGTGCTGCAGTTGATTCAGAAATGGAAATTCTTTCAAGGTTAAGGCGGGAGGTGGAAGGACAGTTGCAGAGTCTGATGAGTGACCAAGTGGAAATATCTTATGAGAAGGAAAGGCTTAGTAAGCTTCGGAAAGATGCAGAAATTGAGAATCATGAGATTGCACGACTACAACACGAACTAGAGGTGGAGCGGAAGGCTTTGTCTATGGCTAGGCAAGGACCTTTTTATTCTTTGTATTTTCCTTTCAGGATATCAGCCAAGGAAAGTGTTTTGACTCCATTCTTTATGCATGAATCCTTGGTTCAGACATGGTCCATTACCGTTAAAAGTGTTTTATAAGGCTGAACTTTAAATGCGAACTCAAGTTGACTTAATTGTGTAGATTAGACTAAGCTTTGATCCCAAGCTAGTTAGATTTCCTACATAAAGCTTTCAACACCGGTCGCCACATTCCCTAATTAAGACCAACCTTAATCAATCTTCCCTTCATTGGAATACTTCTGTTATGGAGTATTATTGTGTTTCTTTACTGCAAACGACTTACATAAAACCACCTTGGGCATTTTGATTGTTTATCCATTTGCTTACTATGGCATCTTCATTCTTCATCATTTCCGACCTGCCATGCAGGGCTTGGGCTGAAGATGAAGCAAAAAGAGCTAGAGAGCAAGCGAAAGTGTTGGAGGAGGCTAGAGATCGATGGGAGAGGCGTGGCATCAAGGTGGTTGTTGACAGTGACCTCAACGACGAAGCAAATGCTGGGGTCACTTGGCTCAACGCTGGAACTGAATTATCTATTGAAGGTACTGTCAGCAGAGCGGAGAACTTGGTGGACAAGCTCAAGGCGATGACAGTTGATTTAAGAGGGAAATCAAAAGATGCAATTGACAGTGTCATTCAGAAGATACTCGTCTTAATTTCTGTCTTAAAGGAATGGCTACTGAAAGCAGGTGGCAGAGCAGAAGAACTGAAAGACAGCACTCTCTCCAAATTTGGCGGTTCTTTACAAGAGTTTCAGCAGAGTTCAAGTGAGTTTGCTTTGACTATCAAGGAAGGAGCGAAACGTGTTGCAGGAGATTGCAGGGATGGAGTTGAGAAATTTACACAGAAGTTCAAGACTTGAACCCTTACATTTTGTTCATCTCTTTCTTCTTTTATTTTTATGTTTATTTTTCTCTTCCTGATGCAACCTTATTGATAATACCAAAGAATTGGCGCACCCTTGGTTGATTTTTGTATTTTACGTTTTGTACCCTATATTGTCCAGCCGGGGGGTGAAGTGTTGGGCGACTGAGATTTGAGCCTAATCTGTAACAGTTGGAAATAAGATTGTAAGCATTGTTGCAAACTCATCAGGTGTACCATCTTGAGCGAACATCATAAATATTTGTGGTTTTATATTTAAATCTCAAGATTGGTCATGGTGATGCAATTACTAGTTTATTATATCTGAGTGAAGGTAAGAGGTATAGAAGGGAGAATGGGAGAAAAAAGTGATGAAAAAGTGATATCTTTGGTTATAAAAGAAAGAGAAGATGTAGAAGAAGAGGAAGTGATTAAAATCAAGTCGCTAATGGAGTTTGGAGGGAAGGGGGAAAAAAGAAGGAAAAAAAAGAAAGAAAAAATAGGAAAAAAAGGATAAAAGAAGGTGAAGTGTTAAGAAGTTTTCTTGGATGAAGTGGACATCAAAAGGTACTACTGAGATTGTGAGAGGTGATAGAGGGAGAATATCTGCTGTTTTCTTCTCACGCTTTGTGTATGTCTGAGTTTTGTCTTTCTCGGGTTGGTTGATCTCGAGTATCTCGAAGCATTTTATTGGTCTATTGGCTCTCGTCTTTGGCATTTTCTTCGGCTGGCTTTCTTGGGTGACGACCTTTTCTTTTAGGGCTTTGCTTGATGGATTTGGAGTGGAAGAAGTTTGGGGGTGGACGCTGCCATGTTTTCTTAGAGCATCTCCGGTTGGTGATGCTCACTTTCTCATTTTTTGGCCTCACTAATATGTCACATAAGTATAGAGTGCCCACTTACAAAAAGTGGACAATCTCTTCCAATGCAAATGCCCCAATTTTTATAAGACCCTACTTGATTCATTTATATGTTATATTTAATTTATATAATAATTTAAATATAATTTATTTAATGATGTTTAGTTATTTTAATATAATTAAAATTAAAATTAATTTTGAATTAAAAAAATATTATTAAATTCAAATCATTTAAAATTAAAATACGAAATATCCTCCATAATTAAAATACATTACATATTTAAAAAACATTCAAAGAACAACACAATTACAATTATATATATTACTTAACAGTTATATTTATACTATACATATATATATATATATGTATAAAGTAAATAAGGAGGTGACAAAGGTGGGCAACCCATTATGGTGGGCACCGATCACTTTTATTTCATGTCTTCAACGTACAGAATGAAAAAGGAAACTGCCCGGATCACTCTTTCACTTCTGAATGTGGGAAGTGAGCAGCCGCTTGAGTTGCTCTTGTGTGCAATAAGTCTCTGTTCGTTGTGTTTTTTGTGATGCAGAATATATGTTGCGAAGTATATCAGTTCCATGACATGGAAATTTTCAAAATTTCAAGGACGTAGCCATGACTTATGGGGTTACTCGGTCGATTTGGTTGGATTATTGGTCTGCATTTTGTTGGTTTTTTGGAAATTCTCATCAGCACATGTTGATGCTGATATCACCATTTGACTATTGTTCGATACATTGAAAAATTAATTCTAAAACTCAGCTCCGGGCTCGAGTTCATTCCAAGGATGCTTGAAATCATGAAGAACTGGTCTTTGCAATTGCGGATCCAATCAATTTCAATTTGGGAGATTAAGTTTTGCTATGTGCTTGGAATCTTCACAACTTCAAGTTTACTCTGTATTTTTTATATTTGTAATATGTCGCTTAGTGTGTCGTCTTGTATTACTATCCTTGTATCATGTTTTCACATATTAATGAAGGTTTTCTTATTAGAACCAAAAATAAATAAATAAAAATGTAAATTTCAAGAAAAATTAAAAAAAATAATAATATTATTCTATCTGCACGAACAAATTGACCATTAAATATTTGATATTAATTACTTTCATTTACACCAGTAACCTCCCAAGTATAGGATGTACGATGGAATTAAATAAATGTTTTTTTTTTGTTATCCTTTTAACTAACTTATTGAATATCAATCTTTTTATTGGGATAAAGATGCTTTAGTGCTCCGTATGGGAAAAAAATTCTACTTCATTCAAATAAATGTTTTATGTATCTATGTTAGTATTTCGATAGTAAATTTAGTAATTTTAATAGTAATTTAATATTTTTGAAAGTAATTTTAGTATTAAAGTGGAATCAATAAATTCTCTTATCAAAGTGTACATACTAAAATATTATTGACGCTAAAGTGTCATGGACTCTTTACTTTAAATTTAGATCTCAAATATATATAAATTTAAAATTTACAACCTTTCTTATCAATTATTTTTGAATAAATGTTAGACTAGCCTCATTAACATGGACTTTATTTGATTTAAAATTGATTGCATTTAGTCAAAATTAACATGAATCCACTTGTTATATGGATAATGCTTTGCTCTACAAAGTTTTTGCCGAACAAGTCTCGGATATGAATAAACTATCTATTATGCCCTTAATACGTTTGTCCCCCGACATCCAAATGGTAAGATGGAAGAAAAATAATGTAGATACTTCGGTCAACAGTGACTAATTTGAGGAGCACTGCACTATTCGTTACTATACACTCCTTATGTACAAAATTTAGATTGAAGAGAATTTTTCTTAATTCAGATCGGGACATAGTTATAATTTTTTTGTACTACAATATACATGTACATGTATATTTTTTTGGTACTGTATATGATATAACATACAAACATATATATTTATATATATGTGCGTGTATGTGTATAGTATGTTTTTTAAACCTTAAAATTGATAATATATGTGCATGGTTATAAAAAATTTCACCTAAACTGATTAATTTTTTGTTAAAATACTAAGCAACCTTTTATCATTTAATGTCTTCTTTCAGTTGATAAATTTTGACTAATTTTGATTAAAATTTTATTTAAACATTATGGATGTATTTATTTATAAGATTGAATTTGACAAGATTTATAGTATATTCGGATTAATAATAATATCTTTAACACTGAATTGAAGTTCACACATGATTAGAATAGTATTCCCGTCAAATTGGATTAATAAACCAATGTTCTTACTTTTTATTTAATCCCTTATATGAGAATATTATTTTTTAAATATAACTATTTAGTCCAACCTCTTGTATTAAAATAAACACAATAATATTTTTTAAATAAAACTAAATAGTTCCATCCTCACCGTAATCCGTACCTAACGGACTTACAACAATTGTGTATATAGTATAAGCCAGCACGTTGTAGGACCAGGCATTCAGCAGACAGTTAGATGACGAAAATACCACCAACACCTGCAGAGAATTCCAGTCATGCCACCAATGCTTCAAACTGCAATCAAGACAATCATGTACATTCGTCTTCTTATGGAGACCCCAAATTAATAGTCCGCATTTCTCCAGCAACTAAATCTTACTCTCTCGTGGTTGGTTGTCTTTCAAGTTGACTTGGATTCAGGTAGCCGAGATTTCCTCTGTTTCAATCATTCAGTTCAATTCTTTCATTTCACTCCTGTATGATCAAAACTCGTTTCTGTTCAATCTCGTGGTTCAATTGGTTTTTTTTTTTCATTATTTGATGCAATAATCAGTCATTGAGGCGTTGAACTCTTTGGTTTCAATTCCAATTGTTCTTTCACCGCAACATTGCTAGTGATTTCGTAACTGGAGATTGGATTTCGGATTAACGCTGGTTCCTGAATTTATAAATATTTTTGGTTAAAATTTAGCAATTCTGTGGTTGTTGGGGATCTTGGGTTTTATGATTCCCATGAACCGTAATGTTAGAGAGCTAAACTAGATCGTAAACTTTAATTTGTTACAATTTCGTTCCCTCGGTTGTGTTTTTTCCTGCACTTCGTATCGAAGCCAGTTCTCAATTTAGCTTGTTTAACTGTTTTGTATATGCTTATCTTCTTGTAACTTGTGCTTCCACTGAATTTCTGTGAATTTGACTTGATAAATACTCCTCTACCTAGTTAAAACCACGTAGTTTTGAGTATCCAGTTTAGTAAGCATTCTATTTCACCAAAATTCAGATACGGATAGTGACCAATAAACCTGGGTTAAACCCCAATCATCCGTAAGTATTCAAAATCTTACCTTTGTTGAGCACACCATTTTCCTTGATGGATGCATAATCCTTCTCCTTGATTTATATTGGCACTGTCACGTTCTAAGCAAAATGTCGATTCTTTGCGGACTACCTCTTCTTGAGTGTGTTTACTGTTTAGCTTGTGCCCGCTGGGCATGGAAAAGGTGTCTTCACACTGCAGGCCATGATAGCGAAACTTGGGGCATTGCTAGTGCTGAAGAATTTGAACCTGTACCCAGGCTGTCTCGATATATACTTTCCGTTTATGAAGATGATCTTAGAAACCCCTTGTGGGAACCTCCTGGAGGGTATGGAATTGATCCAGACTGTTTGGTTTTGAAACGGACTTATGATGATACAAAAGGACGTGCCCCACCCTATATTTTGTATCTAGATCATGCCCATGCAGACATAGTTATTGCCATCAGGGGACTTAATTTAGCAAAGGAAGGCGATTATGCTGTGCTACTGGATAATAAGTTGGGTCAAAGGAAATTTGATGGCGGGTATGTTCACAATGGTCTGTTAAAAGCAGCTGGTTTGGTTTTAGATGCAGAGTGTGACATGTTGAAGGAATTGGTGGAGAAGTATCCAAATTATACTTTAACTTTCACAGGCCATTCCCTTGGCTCTGGTGTGGCGGCATTATTGACAATGGTGGTGGTGCAGAATCTTGATAGACTGGGTAATATTGACAGGAAGAGGATCAGATGCTTTGCTATTGCTCCTGCCAGATGTATGTCTTTAAACTTAGCAGTGAGATATGCTGATGTCATCAACTCAGTGGTCCTCCAGGCAAGTCTTTTTCTTTTCATGTTTCGGGGCTCAAGTGACTGTACATTTGTTGAACTCATCTTCAGACTTTTAGTGATAAACTCATAGTTGATATGGTTGATATTCTTAGCATCTAGAATTCTCTTTTGCATCATCGTGTCACCAAATCTTCTATTTAACAATCCCTTTGTTCTAAAATTAGAGATATGTTCGACTTTTTTTTAAGTAAAACGACACCATATTGAACTTTACAATTTGGATGATTGATAAAATTTCGGAATATAAAATTTATTATGATCAAAAGTTTTTGTTATAAACTATACAATTGTAATAATTGTTTCACTTAAAATTAAATAAATTTACATGAATTTAAAGTTTAGTATACCGTAGTTAGACCAAATAAAGTTAAATGCATTTCTAGCTTGTGTGCTCAACCCGTTGAAGTTATTCTCTTGTAGGAAGTATTGCGCCAATGACATGCTTGTATTGTTTTTGTATTCAAACAGTTGGAGGAATCGTCTTGGCTTCATTATTATCTGTAGGTGTTAATTATGCTATCTAATAGAGATGTGATTATGATATTAGAGCTGGTTCAGTTATAGTTGCTGGAAGACTAAACTGTCTGTATTTTTGAATCTTACATTGGTTAGTATGGTTGATTTCTTATTTTTGATGTAGGAATGTGGTCATCTTACACTGGAGTTTTATTGTGTTAGATTTGACTTTTGAGTTCTAGCAAGGAATGAGTATAGAGACTTTAATCAGGATTTTGATTCACTAAACTTGAGGCTTGAGGTCCCCTGGGTTAATAGTTAAAATCATTTAATACCATATATAATCCATTCCGGCAGCATATTAAGTGTAATTACAAGATTGGGACCATAAATACTTTTTCTTATTATTCAATTAACCAATGAAGTCCATTCTAAATGGGAAGGAAACATGAATTGGATTACGGAGATTAGAGTTTGTCTGACAAATTAATTACTGTCACTAATATCACATTTTTTAGAGGTGAGCACTAATTAAATTTACCTCTATTTGTATTTTATTTATAAAAAAGTTAGCTAGACTTTGTTGTCATACTCGTATATTGGATACATACAGCCACACAAACTCTGTAGCTCGTGCACAAGGTTGGTGTATGTTTGAAACTTTAGTATCATTATTTATGTGTTCATGAGTTTTTTTCCTTTCTTTCAAGTTTCAAATGATATCTACTTACATTCTTACCGGAATAATTATATTTAATAAAAGACAAATTATATTGCAGTTTGCAGAGGAAAGAAATTGATTAGTTGATGCACAAGTAATGATGTTTTGATACTTGCTACGTAGACCCTAGCTATATTGCTGTGCGGACCTAGCTGTATCACTTGGCAATTTCTGTAAATTTACTTGTATGTTTATATTGGATGTGAGGTATAAGAACCATATGGTATTCCTCGTAAAATTAACCAATTAAAATCTTGTAAGTCACAACAAATTCATTCAGTAGAGCTTCAAAATCTTCATTGAATTGATGCAGTAGAGGACAGATTCCATCAGATAGGCAGCCAAACAAATTGAGGGAAATATAGAATTGATGCTTAGGCAGGGATTTATCGAGCACTGACAATTAATGAAGTTTAAGACAACTTGTACATGTAGATGTGCTTATGAGATGAATTATTAGTTTTTTCATGGTAAGAACTAGTTTATTCTCCCCACTGGATTATTTGTTGTTAAATTTCGTACAACATATTTTTTCCTTGTTCAATCTTACTGTTTGAATCATCTCTCATTAAATTCTGAAATTGATTTCTACTTCCTAGGAGAATTCGTTTAGCATCTTTACCTCTGATGTTGTTCTGAGTGAATAATAAACTTGTTTAGATTTTCGAGTATTATATACAAACCATTAAGAATTAAAACTACTCCTTTTCCCTTTCCAGAGATCCATATTTTACATCTGTGATCTCATAAAATTTTGAAATTATTTTTATTATTATAATAGGTTGAAATCATAAACTTATCTTCTTTTTTATATTTAACTTCAATTACTATCTGTGAACTTTAAGAATCGAAACCACACCTTTTCATTTAGCTGGAGAAAAAGAACTGCACATTTTTTCTTTCTAAAGATCCACGTTTTAAATATATGATCTCGTAAAATATTTAATTAATTTTTTATCATTAAATTATCAAACAGTAATACGGCTTTGTTTTTGTCTCTTCAGTTTTATGTTCAATTTAAATATATACACATATACCAATGTGTAGATGATACACAGTATTATTCTTTTGTGCTAATATATAATCTTTGTATCATATATGAAACATAAGTGGCCATTAAATTCAAATTATATTTCTATCTTAATCTTATTCTTATCAAATTTTGTATGTTCATTTGAGGCCCTCTTTCCTTTTTAACTAAAAGAGTCTTGAAAAGTTTCAACTGTAAAGTTTCATTTTCTGTATAATCATAATTTTTATTCTGAAGCAGGATGACTTCTTGCCTCGGACAGCTACCCCATTGGAAGACATTTTCAAGTCCCTTTTCTGGTAAATTGTTTTTTGTACTTCATCAGTTCTTAGCACCTTTTTCTGCACTTTCTATTTTTGTTTAATTGAGTGAAATTCCCGAACATTCCAAACCTACCCATTATGTTGTGAACTTCTGCATGTTGTGGGAGATTTGTTGAGAAAAGGGCTTATAATTATAAGTGTTTCAACTGAAGTCCAGCTTTCTGTCGTGAGTTTATTTAGTTGGTAAAAGTAGTTATCTAGGCATTTCTATATTTAAATCCTCCAACTATTTACAAGTTTGATCTTCATTCATCTTTTCTTGTCTGCAGTTTACCATGCCTACTTTGCTTGAGGTGCATGAGAGACACATGTATACCAGAGGAGAAGATGATCAGAGATCCACGGAGGCTGTATGCACCAGGTCGTCTCTATCACATTGTTGAGAGAAAACCCTTTAGGTATATTTATTTATACGATAAGCGTAGAGTCTAATAGACTATTATACACGAGTTAAGTGGGTTGTCAGTATTTGACCATGTAATCTGCCAACAAATAAGAATTAACTAAAATATCCTTTTCATTAGCATATCCTTCATATCAACATAGAGTAGATTAAGTTGAAGGTATTATTACATCTTTGGCTTATTATATACACGTGGTGTCTGCATCTGTGCATGTTACGTGCACGTCTTCTAATTTGTTAAGAATCAGTTTTATTTTAATTTTGTTGTCCATTTCCCAAGTGCTGAGTTGACTTCAGAAGTTCTAACAACATTGACTTATAGATGTTAGTAACTTGAGGGTCAGCTCTGATTAATGACCAATCTGAAGTCTAAAATGTCTACTTACATTTTATGTTTTATAGATGTGGAAGGTTTCCCCCAGTTGTGAGGACAGCTGTACCTGTAGATGGAAGATTCGAGCACATAGTTCTATCTTGTAATGCTACATCTGACCATTCCATAGTTTGGATAGAGAGAGAATCTAAAAGGGCTTTAAACGTGAGTTGTCTGACTTTTCTGGTTGTTTATGTGTCTTACCTATTTTACATTTTTCTGTTCCAAGTTAGGATTTTATTTATATTAGAACGGAGGTCCTAACCATCAGAGAGGAACTCCTTTTTTATCTGGCGTCTTTTACAAACCTTAATCTTCTTTACATAAGTTCAAGACAGGTAATCTTCCCAAAAAAAAAAAAGAATATTAGGATTTGCATAATACGACACTTGTTCTTAATCATAAAAGATAGTCTAGGCTTTGGTTTTGGGTTCGTGTTATATTTTTTGAATTCGAGCACTATGAGAAAATCAAGAATTTGGTCCGCATTAGTAATGAAAAAGAAGGTGCTCCTGTTATTTGCTTAACTTTTATTTGGATTAAAAGTTTTCATATTTAGAATTCCCTACATTCTACATTTAGCAATCTTTGGATCATTTTCTTAAGAAATACATACTCTGCTTGAGTGCTTGTCATTGTTGGTTGTTCACATCCATAGCATTGTGAAATAAATTTCGAGTTTCCCCTCAAGGATGTCCACACAACCACCCTCTCACAAGCACATTATCTGGTGTTTTAAGTAGTATGTATTATTTATACAGAATTACAATTTTTTGCCTTCTCTTTATCCAGTTAATGCTAGAGCAAGAACCTATTACGGAGGTTCCACCAAAACAAAAGATGGAGCGACAGCAGACTTTGGCCAGAGAACACAGCGAGGAGCATAAGGCTGCACTGCGGAGGGCTGTTACATTGGCTGTGCCGCATGCCTTTTCACCTGCTGGATATGGGACCTTTGAGGAGCTAGAGGACAAGAACTTGAATACGTCGAGTGGGGATTCGTCCACCGGATCATCTAATAGGAGCAAGCCGAGGGAAAGCTGGGATGAGTTGATAGAGCGTTTTTTTGAAAAAGACGAATCCGGTCACATGGTGTTGAAAAAAGTAAAGGCCTAAAAATTTTATATGTAAACACAACTCTACAACACATGTAAGATGATATGTTATGGTGAACATCATTCATTCATTCATTCATTCATTTGTGAGCAGCTTTCAGCTGAACTTAAGTTCTATGATATTTTTCCACACCAACTTAAAATGAGGACATGTATTTATTTGCGGAATGGAATACTGGTGATAATATGTGAAGTAGATATGCTGAATTTCGAGGATTCCAGTTGCAGCTGTTTGGATGCAAGAGAAACAATGTATGCAAATTCAGAATAAAGAGGAGATTTGTTGACGTTTGAGTCGACTACTGGTTTAAATTTGCATTGGTGTCTACTATTTGCAAGAAAATATTTAGAAAGCTTACTTGATTCTATATCTATGTGCCTTCTAAATAAAAAAAATGTAATAACCAAATGATATTTCATTTGAAATACAGTTACTCCTCGTTACGATTCAAGTTGTAAAAGATGAGGCAACTTTTAATTAGGCCATTTAATTCAAACTTGAGATTTGGACAATTTGGTCTTCCATGTTTGTTGCAAGGCAACTCTTTTGTTTTGCTGCAACAGAGGAGACACAACATCATAGATTTTTTAGGCTTTCGAGTGATGTTGTTGTATCCCACATCACCAAAATGCAAACTTTAAAAGAAATAGAGCTTTGATTGGATTTGCATGATGGTCGCCTCTTTTTTCAATGAAATACAACTAAACTTTTCTAATTTATATTGATTTTCTAGTTAGTGCACAAAGATCTACTTTGTATTATTTTAAAGTTGACATACCAGCCATTTTAGACATAATAACGCCAAGCTTTTGCATTGAGAAGTTGGTAATCTTTTATAATATACTCTTTCGAATGCTCTATGCAATATGTCTGCTTTTTAAAGTACATTTAAATTGGAAGTTACTATTATTGTTTTATTTTGATTTTCAAGTTATGGGTATACAATATTTATAACCGTTTTGGTTCTGGTTAAAGTTTAATATTATTTTGACCTAAATAAAAAAATTAGTGAATTACTTTGCTAAAACTTAATAATATTTGATATTTGAGTTCACATTTGGCCAACAAAAAATTATTTTATTTTGACCATAATAATATTTTATTTTGGCCTTTACAACACACAATTTCAGGGTATTTTATTGTTAATAATTTACACTTCTTCTCATTATAATGGGTGATGGGTGAACGGTGAACCTCCATTGCCTCTACAGTGGTTCAAGAACCCTTTTAAATCAGTTTCTATATAGTGTTATATTTATTTAATGAATTATAAAATAAAATATATTAAATAAGTTTTCTAAAAACTAATTATATCTTAGATTTTTAGAAGGTGGGATATCTTTCTTCAAATTAATGACTGCCATGGTTCCTCACAATCTGTCTGCTCCAAATTGACAATTCCTTTTACCTACTAATGAACAATCAAGTTGTAATTTTGAGTGAAAATTAAATATTGTACTCGTATTCTGGACTGGAGCAATTTTATTTTATTTTTTTTGCAATTTCTGTATTTATTTTGCACCAAATTAACAATTCTTTTGACACGTGTGTATAGGTTACTCATCTTTTATTTATTACCGGTATTAAATTTTGTTTTTCCTTGAGACTGGTGTACTACCATTTTGCTGAGTAGCGCTGATCGATCTCCTATATTTCCAATCGCTCGTCGATCTCTTTCAATATCGGTGTGTATTTCAGTTTCTCAGCAATCATCAATGGCGACCCATCTCTTACTTTGTCTTCTGTTAACGTTTATGTGTAGTTTCTCGCGTCTTTCTGCAGAAATGTAAGATACCCATCATCCATTCCCTCCCTTTTTCAGCTTTTATTATCTCAAATTTGTGTGATTAGTATTTTATATCCAATGAAATTGCGTTTCCGTTTCTTAATTATTATTTATGAAGTGATAAACCGCTATTTTGCTCATTTATTATGTGAATTATTACCCATATGAAATGCTGAAAGACCATATTTGAACTTTTTTTTTAAGGTCCAGAGACTAAATTTGGAATTAACAGATTAATTAGTGATAATGGCGTGGAATAAATTTGAAAGACCGTATCTCTTTATCGTTTTTGTATTGGGAATTTGAGAGAATTCTTTTAGAAGCTTTAAAATCCAAGAAACTCTTATTGTTGATTTGAAACTAGAATCTATGTCTAGTCAATTATCAGAGAGAATTGAAGTAAGAATGTGAATTATGGAGTAAGAATATGTGACTAGCTCGTATTTAGATTTGGTGGTTAAAGCTTATTCATCTTATGATTTATGGAGTAAGAATATGTCATTAGCTCGTATTTAGGTTTGGTGGTTAAAGCTTATTCATCTTATGATTTATGGAGTAAGAATATGTCATTAGCTCGTATTTAGGTTTGGTGGTTAAAGTTTATTCATCTTTTGTCTTCTTCTTGTTCTTGACGTAATCTATTATGATCTATGATTTCATATTCGTGAGGGGATATAGAACCTGATCTCAGCTCTGTAAAAGTAGGTCTGATTGTCTAAACTAGCTGAAAGTTTTATATGACATGATAATACTCCATTTACTCCCTTGAGAGATTCGTTTACATGCTGCTTCCTGTTAGAGTAGGAGAGGTGACAACTATGACCTAGGGCTCATTGGTAAAAAGTAGGGTTAGTAATTCTATTATTAAGGTGAGTGATGTTGAAAGCTTAAATGGTTCGGAGCCTAACGATCTTAATATGTTTACCATGATTATAGATAGTTTACAGAAACCAATTTTGAACAATTTATATATTCAGTAATCAGAGAGTAATTACAACAATGTATGTATTCATCTGTCTTCAAATGCCGAAGTAAGCCTTTCAAACTTATGATAACTATTGTTTAATTTCTCAGTACTGCCAATTACACGAAGTGATCTAATGATATATTTACATGATTTAGCCCAAATATGCAATGGTAAGCTTTACTAGCCATGTGGAAGTAAGACTTGTATTTATTTGTTGCGCTATTTGTTGGGGCAGATAATATTATATCGCAAAATTTGTTTCCAAACTTTAAGCTTGTGCATTTAAGGGTCAAGTTTGATTTTTCAAACTAGCATTGAAAGGATTTGTTTCCCTGTTCTAGTGTTTGGTAGTTTTGCTGTTATTTGATAAGGCTAGTGAATTGAGCTCCGTTTTGTTTCTTTCTGCTACGTATTTCTCTTGAAAAAACAGGCCAAAGATGATGATGGTACAAAAAATATTTTTGCGAACCATTATACACATTTACAGACAGCCACCTTATGTTTCTCGTAGTATTTTAGCTTTTTGAATAGGGATGGTAACAAGAGAGAGGGTTGTTTTCCAGTAACTTCTGTATGTTAGAATATTATCTCTCACTAATGATGAGAGTCTTTTGTGTGTTGCTGATATGGCCATCTAATCTCTTTGCTTCAGTAGTAGGAAGGAATTGAAAACCAAGACGACAAACCAAGATGCTATAATACAATTGAATCATCCAATTCAATCCAACAAATTTGATCCATCAAGAGCCATTCAGCTCTCTTGGCGACCAAGGTCAGGTACTGCCACTTAAACAATTAGATGACGCTGTTTACTGTACTTTAATTTCTTCTGAATATACATCATGCTAGTAGTCAAGCATTTCTCTTATTTTTTTTAAGGTGATTGTGTCAATTTAAATAAAGTAAATAAGATTTTTTTTTCTTTTGATATAAAAATATTACCTATGTTTTATTTTTAGCACATATTAGGAGATACTATTGACATTATTTTCTTGGGATATATAGGGTCTTCATATATGAACACTTTCTATCAGATGAGGAATGTGACCACCTGATTTCATTGGTAACATCCCATTTGCTTCCTTCACAATTATCTGTATCTTCCTCTCACCCAGCCCCCAGCCCCACATGAGCCCCTTTTTCAGTAATGAGTATATTCTCTATAAACTTGGACTCAGCCCAGCTCATTGAGGCCTTTTGCTGAGCTTTTTGTTGAATATTCGTCGTGTTGATTTAGGGGCATGGAAAGCAAGAAAATTATATGAGCAGTGTCAATGATTCAGGGAAGACTAGTAGCCGGCCTTCAGATTTTGATATTCTTGTTGATAAGGAAGTAAGTGAATTTTTTCTTCAACAATTACTTACTAATATAGGTCTGGTATGTGTACCCAGCCACTATCTTCAAATACAAGATGCAATGTCTGACAAGTTTTGATATTCTTATAGATAATGAAGTAAGTTTGATTTTAATACCTAATTGCTCGATGAAATGAGAATAAATTAGTCTTTTATATGCATGAAGCCACTATATATCATGCCATATGAGATACAACGTAAATAGTGGATCATAAATTGTTATAGACATGTTTTGTGTACTTTCTTCTTAACCAATCGTGAATTATATTACTCTTTGTCTCTTATAGTAAACGTCTTAATTTGACTTTGGAGATGAATTGACCAATTTCAAAATTAAATTTCCTCCTATTTATTGGGTGAAAAACTATAATCACAGAAAAGTTTGTAGAATTTACTACAAGGCTCAATTTTTATCATTTTGAAATTATAAAATTGTCTAATTTTGAAGTAAAAAATTGTTTATTTGACTATAAAATTCAAACTAGTACATTTATTTTGGGACGCAGGTAGTATTTAAATAATAAAATGTATGGTGACTCTACTCAAGCTGTTTGGGATGCATGATTCTGAAATTGCATATTGCTCATGATCGTCAAAGCTGAAAAATACTTTCTTTTTCTATACACAAGCTGCTAGTTATTTGCTTACACATAACCTATATAATTTTTTATGTTCGGCTTTAAATTTTTGTGAGATGCTGTTTTTTTAGCTAAGTGAACTTTGGTAAAAAAAATAAAAATAAATAAATAAATGAACAATTAGAGTTCTTTTTATTTCTGCCTTTCCTTTCTTCATGTATTACCTTTTAATGTTCCCTCCATCCCCATTTCACATTATTTGCATCGCTTTCTGGTGTGTTTGGCACATAACTTAGGAATATATGTCGATATTGTATTCAAACACCTTTTTGATGTATTCAATGATAGACAATATCTTCAATTACAATACATTTTCTGAAGCAGTATCCAATTGTGCTGTTGATGCGTCTTAAAATCTGTGCTCACAGAAAAAATGTGTTGCAAACATGGGATGGAGGGAACGTAAGATTCTGTATGATTCTATCTAGAACTGAATCATAGACACTATTGATATTTGCTAAATATTTGATCAGTCGCCAGGCTCATTAGACTTCTGTCACTGTATGACTTTACTCGTGTCACTTGATTAAAGGTTTTTAGTGATTTCTAGGATGAGATAACTGCAAGGGTTGGGGAAAGGATTTCAGCTTGGACTTTCCTTCCTAAAGGTAATACCTTGATAATGCTCGTCCAGTCCCTAAAATAGCTTCCATCTGGAAAGTAAAACTGTTTTTGTTTATTTTTTAACTTCTTGGCATGGTATTATATGTTATCATGTACTTTTCCTGGTTGTTCAGAAAACAGCAAGTCGCTGAAAATTATGCATTTTGGGCCTGAAGATGACAGACGGAATTATGACTTTTTTGGTGATAAATCCACAGTTCTGAGTGAACCTATAATGGCAACAGTTATATTGTATCTCTCGAATGTCAGTCGAGGTGGCCAGATCCTCTTTCCTGATTCAGATGTAAGGGGAAAAGATGTGTATGGCCTCTTTTCTGTTTTGGCCATTGCTTTCTTTCAAGGATGTTAATCAATCTTCATATTGGGATTTACAGATGGGAAATTCTCATACAAAAGACGTTATTTCATCTGATTGTACAAAAAGTGGTTACAGCATGAGATCCAGTAAAGGAACTGCCATTCTTTTCTTCAATTCCCACCTCAACGCGACTCCGGACCAGAGTAGTTCTCATGCCAGATGCCCGGTCCTTGAAGGTCAAATGTGGTGTGCTACCAAAACCTTCCGTGTCAATGGCAAGCGTGGGGTAAATACCCAGTTGGAAGTAGAAAACAGTGATTGTACTGATGAAGATGATAGCTGTCCAAAGTGGGCTGCAATTGGAGAGTGTCAAAGGAATCCCGTCTTCATGGTCGGTTCTCCTGATTACTATGGGACATGTAGGAAGAGTTGCAATGCGTGCTGACGGTAATTTCTCATGATCTTAGGAAAGTGCAAAATGTAGCTTTTGTAGTTGGTAAATCATGCTTATTTGATTTCTGTTATAGATAAGAGTAGGATACCTTGGCTTACACAGCATAAATAATAAGACAATGGAGTAATTTATTGGTCAAATTAGGATGATACATTTATTTAGGGGCGAGTAATTTATAACGATCACATCATTTTCTTTGCTTTGGATGATGGTGTCTTAATGTCTGGAAGACTGTAAAAGACCCCGCCTTTTGTCACCTTTGGATCATATAAGAACGATCAATTTTAAAGAGAGAAGTTGATTTATTCTTGAATTAAGTTTGGATAAACAAGTCTTTTACCATCCGTCTCAAATGGTTTTTCACCATCCGTCTCAAATGGTGATAGTTTTGTTTTGCAGAGAGGTGATGCGAAAGCCTTTTGCATATATAACTTTCCTGTAGTCTTAATAGAGGAAGAACTCGGTCTTTGTAGGGGAAGGTGGCTCCAGATGGCCAAACCTTCTGGCTACAATATTTATAGATTTTTGGTCTCTCAATAGAGGAAAACTTTTTTGAAGTTTTGTCAACATCAACCATCAATTATTGTCAGTTGAGATGACTGTTAGAGGTTTAGTTGTACAAATATAACCAGTTCTACCAAAACGTTCTCATGTGTGTATATGTATATTTATGTGTGGATTTATATATAAGAAATTTCTGTCGTTTCTTCTGTTTTGGGTTGGGGTGGGGGAGGGGGGGGGGGGGGGGGGGGGTGGAGCTGGTGTAACTATAATTCAATAATGGGTGGAGCTTTGACCCACGAGAATTAAATTTGCAGCACAGCAGGAGATGAAGCATTTATTGTTATTGTTAGGCAAAGTCATCGGAAGCTTGCCAGGAAAATTGAGTTGTAATTTTGCTTCTTTAATGTTCGGAAGTGCATTTAGACCTGCAAGGTTGGATGAATAAATATAGTTATATGCAGATTCCTTGACGATAAAATAATTATCTGATAGCTTGGTGGGCAAGCATAATCACAAACTTGTGTTGTTTGAGTTGCACTTTATTATTTTTAATTGCAGTATTCAGTTTTAATTTCTTATAGAAAATAGCCTATAAGATTAATGTTTACTCTAAAAGTTTTCTTCAGGAATTCACAACTCTGTACTGTGAAAAGAATCAATAGCAGTTCAACAATATCATTTATTCAATGATATAATTACTACATACTAGATATCTTCTTCTTCTTTTTATCTTTATTTTTTATATAAATTTTAGTTGAGTAAAGCTCTCGCTATACTAAATAGTTAGAACCTCAAATGCATCAATATCATTGCTAAATCGAGGAAGTTAATAAGTTGAGCTTTTCAACCGACCAAATTAATTTTGAATTTCGGAATTATAGTGTGTATCATAATTAAATACCCATCAACCCCCACCCTCCCACCCCTTCTCACTTATCCCATAACTTTAATGGTCAATTTATAGGATTTCGTAAAATAACCAGACATTTTTACGACATTATAATAGATCAACTTGATCCTTATGGCAAAAAAACAAATTGAAATCATCAAAGGAAAACATTTAGAACAAACAAACAAAGAAACAAATATTGTCAATCGACAAATAATGTGAATTCACGAATCAGTACGACATTATAGTAGATCAACTTGATCCTTATGACAAAAAAACAAATCGAAATCATCAAAGGAGAACATTTAGAACAAACAAACAAAGAAACAAATATTGTCAATCAACAAATAATTTGAATTCACGAATCAGTCAAATTTTAGCATGTAGATAAATTTATTGCTCTTTCCCCTTCTTCTTTAAGTGGAATCTAATATTCATTTTTAATTAAATTATTTGTGAGTTTTTATTGTAAACATTGAGACAAAGTATCTATGTTATGATAATAATTGCCTTCAACTTTAGATAAGCAATATTTGCATTCTCTCCTATTTTTGTATATTTCTTCAGTTAGAATGATTAAGGATTTCTTTGATAACAGACTTAAATCTTAAAATTTAATATCTTAAATATTTTTGTAACAAACTTGTCTGATAAGTAAAAGATCATTTGTCTTAAAAATTGGGCAACTTATTGATCGATGTGCTAAGAAGTATAAAATTCCATAGCAGTTCCTAATTTTTTTTATTGTTCCCAATAAGTAATATTTTTTTATTATTTCACCCTTAATTATATATATATTTTATGTAAAAGTTAAATCTCTCATACCGACATTAAATCCTTATTCAAACTTTCAGATTTAAGATTTCAAGTTAAATTAAATCAAACTTTTGTTAGAATTTAAACATTAACATCAACGGATTCAGACAAATCGTCATATTATAATAGCAGATTATATGTTAGTGTTTATGTTTCATGTTACTGTTTAGTAAACATTCATTAAACATGTTTGGAAAAAAAATCAAATACGTCCTTGAAATCAAATCCAACGAGGCATGGAATGGGGAGTTGTTCTCAAAGCGGCCCCATTAACGTTTTTACCAAATCCGTCCCATTACCTTAAATTATTTTATTTATTTAATTTATTTATTTTTTCCCTTTATTTTTTTTATATTATTATCTTACAAAATCTTCTAAAATTATTATAAAATATGTTTTATATATAAAGGGGTCGGAGTTAAATGGAGTGAAATCTCATACCCTACTCTAACCTTATAAGGTTCAAATAATCGGGTAGTATTAGGGTCGGAGTTGGGAGAAGTATTAGCGATTATGATGAAATTGTCATCCCTAATATCAAATAAAAATAAATGCAGAAGATTAAAAAAAATAGCAACATCACAGTTCATATTAATGATCTAATATGTATGTATGTTACTGTTCTTCCTTTATGTTACTATTGACAAACATATCAAAACAATTCAAAATAAATCCAAAGACAATGCAAATCTAAATATATCACAAAAAAAAAATATAAAAACAAAATATTAAAGAACTAGAAACACTAATATTAACAATAAAACTAGCAGTTACGTGAGAATTCGAAATAGTAATACACTTGTGTTACTGTGTTTGCCTAAAGTATTCTTATTCAAAACAAAAAAACACACACTTAATTCATAACACTCCAAACAAATAATTTTAGAAATCAAATAGATATTATATAGAGAATATATAAGAAAATGTAGGATGATATAAATAATAACTCTAATGAAAAAAGCAATATATTTGTACTAAATAGGACCCTACTAAATGTTATTACATGCATGTTACTATTTAAAAAATTAGATATAATCTAGAGGAAGAAAAAATAATAGTTGAATGTAGATCCGTTGGTCATAATAGTAGATCTGGTGATAGAAAAGATCTAGTAGGAGCCGTGGAGGAGGTGGAGAGAGATAAGTATATCTATGGAGGAGGAGTGGGAAGATGATGACTCTGACGAAAGAGATGGAGGAATAATAGACATAATATTGACATACAAAGGTTGAGGATTTCCGTGACTGAAAATAAAAGATGAGATGTAGATGGAGGAAATATGGAAGCCATGTCTACTTCTTCTATGGGAAGAGATAAGAAGCAAGGAGAAGAAGGAAAGCGACGATGGATGACAATGACGTCGAAGTAACGGCGGCGGCGGCGATAGTGGCAGCAACGACAGTAGCGACGACGACGGTTTACTACAACAGTGGTTGAAGATGAAGATGATGGAGGATAGATTAAAAACTGCGGAAGAAGATGATACAAGAATAAAGATGGAGAGATTGGGAAAGAAAGATAATGAGAGGATTAGATTTGGTAAAATAGTCATTCACTGCTAAGGAAAGGTTGAAAACAAGCACCAGTGGAATGTAATTTCAATCTGTTCTATGTGCTGGGATGACAATCTCTCTTAAAAATTTAAATTTAAACCTAATACAATTTTAAAAATTTAATCCGATAAATTGACTTAAATTTTAAAGCGCTAAGCCAGTTTAACACAAATGCTATGTAAGTACTTTTATGAATTATTAATTGTCATAATGATTTTTTTTAAAAAATGATACAGCCCAATATAAGTAATACAATTACACATCAAAAGTAACAAATTTAACATCTTAGAGGAAAATATAAAATTTTCTCAAATGAAAATATTAAATTTGTTGTTTTCAATTATGTATCACACAATTATTGAACAATATATTGATTTCAGCTCTTAATTTTCAAACTTTTTAATAAACAACAAATACTTAAATTTCTATAAGTTTAAATTTTCGACTCTTATTATTCAGTTCTTATAATTTTTAGGTCTTAATTTTCAGTTTTATCAAATAGGCTCTTAGAAAAAAAGGATGTACATTTTTCTTTTGCCTATAAAACAAAAAAAAAAAAAGAAGAAGAAAGATATACTTTACTCGTTTTAAATTAGATAAATTAATTTTAATATAAAGTGTGAAGTGTTTTTGAAAATTTAAGACTTAGTTTGTTAACTTGATCATCAATAAACTACATAATGTCACATTAAATTTGAAATATAACGATTATAATAATCCAATGAATCTCTTTTATAGTAGTTGAACTAACAGAGATCATCAATAAACTACATAATGTCACATTAAATTTGAAATATAACGATTGTAATAATCCAATAAATCTCTTTTATAGTCGTTGAACTAGCTGAGAATCTCTTTAATAGTAGTTTGAACTAGTAGACAAACTCATGCACAACGCGAGTTTATTATTATTATTTTTTAGTATTTGATATTTATTTATTTTATTTTTTAATATAATTTTTGTATTGGTATGTTTTTATGTTTTACAAATTTAAATTAGTGATTAAAATTATAATTAATTTGATTGTAATTATTTCTTTATGAATTATTTCTATTCGGTTGCATGATTTTTCTTTTATTAAATTGATTAGATTATTATTATTATTTATAATATTTATTTTACAAAATTTGAAAATAACCTTCAATTATTATTTATGGGAATAATTATTTCTAATGTAATTAAACAGACTTAAATATAAGTGGTGAAATTCTTGTTGTAATTAAGGGTGGAAAATGAATATTAGAGAATTCAATTGAGAGAGGAATGCCAAAAAAGTTGTTTTGAACATTTTCTTCTCTTATAAATTAATATATAGTAATAAAATAAAATAGATATATAGATGCACCTATTGGCCACCGTGTCACTAGGTTTATACCATTTTTGTTCCCCACCCCCCACAAAAAAAAATCACATAAAGCGCGGAAGATATTAATAAAAATTAAAAACCGAGTTACATATACGATAAGCGCAAGGATAAAGCTTCGTACCAAATATGAAATCTAAACGCAATAAAAATCATAAAACCCGAGAACTCAAATTCAAGATAAAAATATATATTTTACTCTAAGAAGAGTTATAAGTCCAATAAATCATGTCCGCACACACAATACACATCCAGCTTGTAAGTCGAGTGGGTGTGTATTGTGTGTAATTACTGCTTCCAATTATTAAATCAGACATTTATATCTTTAATTTGACTCTGACGCTAAGCTCCACAATACAAAACATTTATGCAAAAAAAAAAAAAAATATTATGCAAATACAGAATTGAAAATCTTTAAGATTTCCTGAAAGCTAGCGCAATCGTTAAACGTAAATTATTTATTTATGATTAAAATCCACTTGATGTTCATATTTAGGTTCGTCACTGTTCAGTTTATTTCATATTTTTCCTACCAAGTTAAATTAGTTAAATTTTTATACCGCAACACGAAAGAGTGCTACATGCACATAAATAAATACAATAAAATTTGTGTGCGGATTTATATATACGATAAGCATTAGTGGAAAATGGTCAACCTCAACGAGTAGTTATTTTAATTCAAACATATGAAAACAATAATCCAGAGAATAACAGTACTCAATAATTTGCATATAAAAGACTGCAAATAAGACTCCAAAACCCAATAACAGATTAACAAGTATGCAATACCCCAATCTCATCTCAGTACCTCCAAATTGACTTTAACAAGGTCACAAAGAAAATTTTTATTTAAAAAAAAATTTAAACAATATGATTACAAATTAGAATTCTTAGAATAAACCTTTCAGCCTCCGGTACCTGCAAAATCTTTAACGGTAAAGCCAACTTTCTCAAATTTTCCCTTTTCACTATTCTCTCTGAATTTCATATAGTCTGCACAAACAAAAGGCTTGTAAGCCCTCAAAATCCCATCACCCACCACTTCATCAGGTGCATAAATTTCTTTCTCATCTTCAAAACACCAAAAGAAAGCCAGCGAAAATCGATTCACGGGCTTCTTCAGAACAACTCTGTGCTCAGATGATCTCAACTTTCCACTGCTCCAAGCTTGCATTAAGTCTCCAATGTTCACCACCAACGTTTCTTCACATGGATTTATATCCATCCATTTTCCTTCATTTGACCTTACTTGAAGCCCGCCGATCTCATCCTGATATACAATTGTTACGCAGCTCATGTCAGTGTGCATGCCAAGTCCTTCAACTTCCTCAGGGCCACACTCATGTGGCGAATAGTTGATTATCCGCAGATAGCCATGACAGTTATTGAATTCGGATTTGAATTTCGATTCAAAATCATCACCCATACACATCAGTACAATTTCAACTATGCTTTTAGATAGGCGTGCCATGTTGCTCCCATACTCTTTCATTACCTCACTGGGACAAAAGAAACAACAGGATACATAAGAACAACAGGATACATAGCACTAGTATATGTTAGTTAGTGTGCCTGTAAAAGGGTAAAAATCTATCCATCCACCCAAGAGTTTGGCAGATATTTGACCGTCGGCCATCCACCCAATAATTTCGCTGATAAACAATTCAAATTATTGTCCGCCCAACTATTGGGTGGAAAACCTACAATGATGTATGTGGAAACTTGTATATATACAAGAATATATGTTTGTGTGTGTCTGTGTGTGTGAGTGTGTTTATGTTTTTTACCAGAATTCTAAATTTGGCTGGTTCATGAGTGCCTCTACAGAATTCTGAGCAGAGGTGAAGAAGTCGGGTCCAGAAACACGGAGAGACTCGAAGAAAGGGGAAGCAATGAACTGGGGGGTGTATGTGTTAACGGCTGATGAGGGGCCCGCTTTGAGTTTCATCTCAGAAGGAAGATTGAAAAGGTGGTTGGAAAGGGAATGAAGTTTCCTATAAAGATCTTTAGAGACTCCATGGTTGATGATGTGAAAGAAACCCCATTCTTTGCAGGCAACAGAGAGGGAGGAGAGCAAACATGGGCTTAAGGGTTGGGAGATGTCAAATATTGGGAGCTTTATGGATGTCTGAGACTCAGACATTATAGTTTAGGAATATGAGATTTCAGTTAGTTTGTACAGTTGGGTTGGAGTTTGCTATATAGGTGGCCGGTTATAAAACCATGTAGCTTGAAATAGACACACATACAAAGATAGAAAAGACATTGAATAATGCTTGATTTTAAAATAGCTGGTTAATAATATAAGGGCCACATTTATTGAAAAAGACAAATTAGATGTGTACACAAGTAATTCAGTTGCACAGAAATAGGTATAAAACGGCATGCATATGGATTAAGATAATGGAAACATCATATAGAGACAAACATTAAAAAAATCCCAAAGAGCCAATTATAATATTAGGATACCAAAGTTCTAGGACAAGTTTCATATGTGTAAGTACAACTATATGTAGAGTACAAATTAAACAAGAATATAAAAGGTTTGACACTAGAGTTGGCCATTCCTGAAAGTATTTTTCTAATCACGGATTCTCATGAGAAGAAGGTCAATGAAGAAAGGAGAGCTTTGGATATGAAAGCAGATGGGTAGCAGAAGACGGGAATGGTGGAAGTATATGCTGGTATTCTCATCCTCTTTGTCAAATTTTGTTATGCATAGACTCTTGAGCCTAGATTCTTCAGTATGAAGTGTTTGACTAGTCTGCTCATACTGAAATGAGACAAACATTATATAGACTAAGCAGCTTTATAATCCATAAAGCACCAGAAATGGCCTAGTTGACTTGAATTTTCTTCAAGTTGCACCAGCTGCCAAGTGCGCCATCCTCCTTCCCTTCCGTTTTCTTTGGAGAAAAGAAGAGAAGAAAGACACTTTTCTTCTACTTGAAATATTATAATAGAGATTCTATTACTTTGCCACCAAGGCAAAAGTAGACTTTTACAACCCTGAAATAAGATACCTCCCACGGGTAGGCATGCACTGTTTAATATTAACCACCATAAACACATGATTTCTTTAAGAAAAAACCTGCATCATTTGTCAGTTTGACGGCTTATGATAATCGAATAGTAAAGTAAAAGCAATAAGGTTAGCAGAGCATGAAGACGGGATAAGACATTATGCTGTACATATGCTATTATTCTGGTCTACATTACTCAGAGACTTGAGACATTTCTCTGTAAATTTCCCCAAGGACAGACATTGAAATTGCTCGATATGCAGGAAGTAAATAAATCCCACATGTGAAGTTGCTTCAAATCCATTGACTACTCTATTGCTCTTCAAATTGGAGTCTTACTCGCATGTTAAGCATATAATGTGCAAGAGCATTAATGAAGGAAATACAGAAATGTCCAGGTACATGTAATCTGTTCAGAAAACAAACATGTACCTGCAAGGAACGCAAGTGTATCCTGTAGCAAATGAATGATAAAAAAATATTCATGTCTTGGGCCAAAAAGAACATTTGAACTTCAGATTAATATATGAAAGGGGAACTTGAAGAAACAAATGAAGGATCTAAAATTAACAATTTCTTGGCCCTAAAGAATATTGGAACTTCAAATAATTATATGAAAAGGAACTTAACGTCCCCTAGATTAAAAAAAGACGCTGTGCGCCAACACAAGAAGAGAAAAAATAAGTCCAGAATACCACAATAAATGTCTCCATCCATCCAATAATAACAATAACAGCAGAACGTCCTTGATTTGACTTGATTTATAATTCTCATTGAAAAATATGGCAATAACGATTCTCCTATTTAACTTGCTGATTCCCCTACCAATAACAACTCTCCTATTTAACTTGCTGATTCCCTCACATTCACCCCTAACCCCCTCCCACTTTTTTATTTATGCATGGTAAGATTACTTATGACAGAATCAAACAATTCTAATTTCTCCATTGCAGTTGAATACCTAATTTATGCATAAGAAACAAAAAGTACTAGCTGATAAGGATTTTGTTACCAGTCACATGCTACAAAATCCTCACTTCTCTTAACTTTTGTTGGATCTAACGGTTTATGCCCCTATATCTAAATGTCCATCTGAAACTCAAATCTTTGGCATACCACTTATCACCTGAAACCAGACTGATACTATTTGTAAATATATAATCTAATATCGAGAACATTCACATAAATGTAATAAATTCATCAGAAAAATAATGAAATAATTCTGAAGTTCAAGTCGAAGTGCTTTAACAAAACTATCTCCTGTTTTAAGCATAACCAACAATCGTACCATTTCTCTAATTAAAATTAAAATAAAATTTTGGGCTTCAAATTTCAGTATCATGCAGAGGATACTGACATTAGAGGCAATAAAGGGAGGTTTAGACACACCAAAAATACTCGGACATATATGGTGGTATATGCCTTTTCGTTTGTTACTGCAAGGCTAACTAAAGTGCTTGATCAAATTATATTTTATATCACCAACTCACACATGGAAACTGCTAGGACAACCGGAGCAGCTTGATCAGCCCTTTTTACCAAAGCTTATTAGTTGATCTAAATGCTGAATAAGATTTAAATAATGATCTCAAGAATTTAATGAAGAAAGGTAACTGGATATCGACAACGATCAAAGGCAAGGAACTTAAAGGACCTTCCTTTCCTCGAGCTCATTTGAGGTCATTTATTTTGCTAGTCTATGATACTAAATTCAGAGTTCGTAGACGCTACATCATCAGGCAGCCAAGGGCTCTTGGTCTAGTTCCCAGAAACTGTATTCTGCAGTCTCAGTTTATTAAGAGATACAAATAAGTTACAGTAAAGATACAGTATATTTGGTAATAGTACTCTACAATTCAATATTGTTCACAAAGATCATATGATAATGTTACCAACTGCAAATAGCTCAAGGAAAATTGGTCTTGAAAAAAGAAAACAAGTTGAAATGCATGTGTACACATAACAAAGAAAGACATCTATAAATATTTTATATATATATACATCTATGTACATAAATGTTGTATATATAAAATACTTAGTATATTATAACTAGCCTCCTCCTCACCTACTAAACGCCTATAATGATCAAGTATTCTTACCCCTTACCCCTAAACTTTGTAGTGCCTCGGTAAACAACAAACATGTTATGCCAAAAACTAAATGCGATTGACATTTCCACAGATAATTGTACCACGAAATTGACGGAAAAGAGAGCTACTTCTAAAGGTCCATCATAAGTCATACTGTTCAGGACTCCATAGTATGACATGTATTAAGGAATACAATAAGTCCTTGCAAATTCAGAACACAAGAATAATCAGCATCAAATTAAAATTCAACTATCCGGCGAATAAGAATTAGTAACTTATTGAACAACCAATCAACATCAACACCACCTTTTAACCAATGAAAACACTAATCATCATTCTAAAAACCAAATTTCATCTCAATAATAAAAATCACGCATTTTAGCCGGCCAACTGAAACAACTATGCAAGCAAAACTCTAAATTTCAGTTGGTTTACTTCTTTTATTCATCACGACAAGGATTCAATCTATACTTTCAGTTACAAGGTTCTATGAAATAAACCAACAGTAGAAAATTGTACAAAAATCAAATTCGGAAATGGATTCATTACATAATTGGAAGAAATGAATGCCCTAGTCGAAGATGAGAGGACAGACCGGTGCAGGGACATGAAATTTTCAAGGAGAAGCAGTTGTTGGTTTTTTGAGAGAACAAGAAGACTTAAAAGCTTCAATATGAGATTGGCATTTAACTTGATCGCCTTTATTTTCTTCCAAACATTTCTTCAGAGCTTCCACATCACAGGCCGATGCTATTTTCTTCACACCGTTGCTCTCTCTTTTCTCCGCCTCCATTGTCTCTCACTCTCTGCTTCTTAAACCCCCACCAAAATAATGGAATACTTGAGTTTCAGATCGAATCACATGGAGCAATGGAGCTTCAAATACACAAAACCCCTAGCTCTACGAATCAAATTGTAAAGGAAATCAATGGAATTGGGAAAGGAGAAACCATAGATTGGGGTTTATCGGACCAAAATTAATACAACCTTGTGAGCTTTTATATTTAGGGCTTAAACTCTAAATGACAGCCCAAGCCCAAACTGAATTTGAATTTGAGGTGGAAAATTAACAAATAAATTAGAACGGATAAAAATAAAAGGGAAAATGATACTAGAGTGTTATTTGGAGGGGGAAAAGTTCACTTTAATTGACTTAACTTCTTAAATATTATACTCAAGTTTTATTACCAAAATTATTACGGGCCGCGGCGGTAATAATGATGCATTTATTTTTCTTGGGGTATGGAGGGAATAATTAAGATGCAAACTCCATAGAGATAATGCAACATATTTTTTTGTATACTAAATTTCTCTATTTATAAGAATTTAAGTAGGTTTCGAAATTGAATCGAATCAAGTTGAAGAAATTTAGTTAAGTTTATATGTCAATGGTGTTTGAAATTGGTTTGTGTAATTAGTTGTTCAATAAATTTATTAGAATATTAAAACTTAAATTGAGGTAAATCGAGTCTAAACTTTTAAAAATAACAAATCAAACTATATAAATTTCGATCGAATTAAACAGTCAAACAAGCTACAAGCTGAGTTTCCAGACATAGCGGTTTGATATTCTTAAGGACTTATTGAATAATTTACTTTAAGAATAACTTTTCCCACAAAAAAAAAAAAAAAACTATAAGTTATCACTTCAAACAAGGCATAAAATGGTGATGAGAAATAATATGTCATCTCAAAATAATGATAGAAATGATAATAATTAATTGGTTGAGAATTTTAAATCATTAATAGAGTGTTTGACAATAATTTGTCATATTAGTAAATATATAAGATAAAATAGGATGAATGATATTTGGATAATTATGACTTATAGTTGAAATATATTATAGATTCACTAAAAATGATTTGTAAGTTAAAAGGAATTTAAGAGAGAATGAATAAATATGTAATTGTAATTGGTCAATTCTGCTCATTTTTACTTATAATTCTAACTTATATTTTTCTTATTTATACGTAACAAAATATGTTTTTTGCCAAACACAAAATTTAATAAAATTACTTATAATATAAGTCATTGCCAACCATCCCCTAATCAATATATCAATATATAGTATAATGATTAGAGAACTCATATTTTGTGTACATTAGTTGGTTAATAACTCAGCGAGTTGTTAGATGAATTCAGTGAATCATATTAAGTTGTTGAGTTACAAGAAATAAATGTCTTTTCATATTTATTTGATGAATACTAAAAATTTTACATTTCAATAATAATTGCACCTAACTTACATTTGATATAACACACACAATAATTTTTTGATAGATATATCCTTTACACTGATACACTAAAATGTTACAAATAATTACATTAAAATCAATAAAAAAATTGTCACAGTATCATCATAAACATCTATAAAATTAAATTTTAAATTTATTGTTATGAAAAGAAAAAAAAACTCGGGTATGCATCATATGTGATACAGTATATAAATATACATTATAAAAAATCTCACAATATTAACAATCATGACAAATCTGTGTTGGGCACGAGTGAGATTAATGCACATTCACCAAATCTTTGTGGGTACATTCGTAAATTTGTTTTTATTTTCATACGTATTGTTTTTTCCTGTCACTCGAGATGGCGTAGAGTGTGTTTGTATAATGTTAGATAAAATAAACATAACAAAAAGTAATAAATAAGAATAAAAATGAGTCTCATCTAATACATAATTAATAAAAATGTAAACGCTCTAATTAAATTTATAAATAGCAATTCAAGTGACAAAAAAGCTAAGTTCTATCAATTATCGTTCCAAAGATTTGACAAAATATTATTAACTCCTAATATCTCATATCTTAAATTTTCTATTGCAATTTGACAAATTATATTTCAGCAAACACATTCAGCCATTATTATTATTAATATTAGTGGAATTATTATTATTAAACTTATTTTTCGATGACAAATATACCCTTCTTGGACCCGTCGTGTACAATAGGCGCCTATAACCAAAAATTTGAAAACCACACAGCAATATTACCCAACGGCTACTACCAATTGCAGCGTCTCTCACACTCTATTCTCCACCCCGTTCTGCAATTTCTCACTCTATTAAACCTCAACAACTTGATTTCAGTTTTCAATTACTTTCTAAAACAAAAATCTTTTAATGGCTTCTTCGAATTTCACCTCAAATCAAACTCCAAAAGTGAGAATCATTGCCAAAATTAGGGGTTTTGACCACGAATCTAAATCGTCTAATGGAAGCTCAACGCCGTGGATCTCCGTCCGTAGACACGACGAAGATGGGCAAACTGAAAAAGTCACCATCTCTTTCGGAGATCAATCAGCTGGGTACTCTCTTTATCTTCTTTGATTTCTTTAGTTCTTGAGTTTGTAGAACGTTTATTTTCCTTTAATTCAAAATTTAAAAAATCTAAACCCCTTTCCTACAATTCATCAGTTTATAAAAATATTGAGTTTTAGGGTTTTGTAATTTTTCTTTTCAGCCGCAAAAATGCCTATGATATGGATTATTGCTATGAACAAAATGAGGATTTGGGTATGATATTCTCAAGAGAGGTAAAACCTCTGGTTTCTGGGGTTCTTGATGGTCAAAATGCAACAGTTGTTGCTTATGGAGCTAGAGGCAGTGGAAAAACATACACAATTCAGGTTGATTTTTTATTTTATTTATTGTTGATTACAATTATTTTTTTTTCCCTTTCAAATTTCCGTCAATTTTAACTTCAAAATTATGGTTGTGCTATTCTGATAATTGTACAATTGAAGGGCTCTGAGGAGAAACCAGGCTTGGCAACACTGGCCATGACCGAAATCCTCTCAACGACTGAGGAAACAGGGAAGTCAATTACAGTATCTTTATATGAGGTGTATCAGGATCATGTTTATGATCTTTTGGGTTCAAATTATCCCGAAGTTCAAGTGTTCGAAAATGCTCCGGGTAAAATTGAACTAAAAGGACTTTCTCAGGCAAGTGAAATTGGCTTTTCTATAAGCATAATTAAATAAATTAGTTTAAAAAGGTACTAAAAAGAGTCATATTTATGCGGTGCATAAGTTTTCTGTATGTATTATATAGGTTCCTATCACATCCATATCAGAATTTCACAAGTTATACTATAGTGGTGGATCTGGTTATCGTAAACCTGCAGACAAGATAGGACTCAAAGTGTCGCGAAGGAGCCACAAGGGTTTGACAATACGCATACTATCAAATTGCAAGCATGGAGGAAAGATGAATTTTGTGGATCTAGCAGGTGAATATTTGAATTAAAACAAAATCCTAGATTGTCAGCCTATTACTGAGTTTCTGAATTATTTCTATTTGCTTTTTTATTTAGGCTATGAGGATGCTAGAAGAAATAGTATTGATTGCACAAATCTTGGTGAAAGTGCTAAGATCAACAAGTCTTTGTATGCCTTGTTGAATGTTGTATATGCCGTCAATGCAAATGAAAGTCGTGTGCCTTATCGAGAAAGTAAACTCACTCGTGTATTGCAAGATTCTATTGGGGGTCCAAATCGGGTATTGATGCTCACTTGTTTGGTAAGACCTATGATCTTATTGTGACATGCTATTTTTATTGGTCATTTTGTTTTCTTTCTGTTCATCTCTTTAAAGTTTGAAATTCTTAGTAATTGATAATTTGAATGCTAAACACTAGCTTGTCTGAATGCAGAATTCATCTTATTGTCAAGATACAATTTACACAGCGAGTTTAGCTGCACGGTCATTTCAAGGAATCAATGGAGGCACAGATTCTATAAAGAGAGGTAGTAAAAGTTCAAACAAAATTATGGAAATGCCATCAACAAAAAATAGGAAGCCTGTACCTGTTTCTTCCACAAAGAAGAAAGAAATCAGCTCACAAGTACGTCTTCATGAAATGAAATCCAGTGATATCAAGAATGGAAGGTAGTAGTGTTTTTTCTGTTCACAATGTCAAGAGATTGAATTGATTAATTTCCTTTAATTTATAAATATTTGTTTCTTTGTTTAAGGAAACTCTTTGACGATGGAATCCCTTCGACTACTCCTAAGCAGGTAACTATCAATTTCATGTTCTAAGTTTTTTCCTAAAACAGAACAGAAAGGGAAAAATAAAGAGATGAACTGAAACTGGGAAATTTTCGCTTTCTTTGAATCATTCAGATATACCTTTTTGTGGGTTGTGATTTTTAAATTTCTTGATGAGGCTGAGATATGTTTGAAATGTGATTTATGGTGATTGTTATATCATGTGTAATAGGCAAAGTTACCTCTGAAATGTGCTTCAGTCATGGTGCTGCCAGATTCAAGTCTATTTGTTGAATCTTCCTTACAAAAAGAGGTACAACAACCAACAGTTACATTCATATATAATTACTACATAGATATGGAATACCTAAACCATAACTTGCTACAGAAAAATTCTACTTCAGATGTTATCTTCACGAATGCAGAATCTACAAGTACCCTTGAGAAGGTAATGATTATATAAATTGAGTCATAATCTGTATCTTTATGTTCTATTACCAGTTTTTAAGGCAAGTCTTAATTTATCTAGGAGACCTCAATGACACCAGCTTTCAAGGCACTAGAAGGTTCTCTGCCAGACAAGGTAATCAATCTTATTCTTATCTACATTTATCCTTTTTCCTTTTCTTGGTTATGAATTATGAGAAATGAACAAAATTCCATGCTCAAAAACTTGTCATTTGTGTTCAGGTTTTATCTCCACAGATTGAAAACAATCATTTTGAAGCTATTACTGTACTTGATACTGACACTAAAACATCAATCCCTTTTGAAAAGGAGGGTGAGTAGAGAAGAACCTAGAAGTGTAACTCTGTAGGTCTGTGATTCAATTTTAGGAATGTATCTTTTTATTAATTGTGATCCATTGGCCTATAGGTGATTTCTCAGAAAAGGAGAACAAAAATTCTCAGAGTATTGAAGGAAAATCACCACCTTTGAGTGAGAGACTACGAGAATTGTCAAACAACTTAAAATCTCTGTGCTCTTCTACTCCTTCAGCTGTAATGGATCCTTCATTCCTTAATACTGATTATATAGAACCAAAAACTCCAGTAATTGAACAAAGTTTGAGAGCCAGTGACAAATGGGAGTTGGCAAGGTTCCAAAGTTCTCGAGAAATATTCAATAGTCACAATTCAGGAATGAAGGTTAGTTTCAATACAATATGATTATAAATTTCTTTTGCTTATGCATATTTTGGTTTTCATGTTGCTACTTTGTTTTCTTTTTAATAGCAATCGCTGGTGGAAAACTGCCTACAGTTTTTAAATTCCGCTACCAAGTGAGTAATGCTTCCTCTAATTCCATTTGTACAGATTTTCATTCTTTTGTCTCTTTTTCTTTTTTTCTTGTTATAGTTTCTTTGTCCACCTCTTCCAAGTTTAAACATATAAAAGAAAACACAAGTTCCCTAATTGAAAAGTTCTTGTAGCAACCTCTTTTCCACGTGCAGCTGGCTGCATTATTAATTAGTTAATCAGTAAGAAATGAACAAGTTAGTTTTAATCATGACTAGGATAAATGAGATTATTTTAGTGGGGTGTGTCTGGCATCTAATTTTGCACAATTTATTTTAAATACTCAACTATTCAAGTGTTCAGGTTTGTGTTTTCTGCATATATTAATTGTTTCTGGCTTTTGACTTGCAGAGAAGAGCTGAAAGAGTTGAAGGTAGTATTGTTATATTTTAAATTTTATAATCTGTAAATTTTCTTATCAATTTTAATGACAGAGCATTAAACGATTTAGGGTATTGGAGATAAGAGGGCGACATACATTATTGAGCTCCGGGAAAAATCTCCTGAGCCCTTCAAGAATGTAAGAATTCCTAACAGCATGAATTTCATGAATAACGCGTTGGTAATCATAATTCAAAGAATTTACGTAGTCTTTATGTCTTTGTTCAGATTGAAGATTTGCAGGATATTGGGCTTTCAGCAAAGCAGGTATGTATATCTAATTGTTGCTAACAAACAACATATTCCTTTCCAGTATAGTTTACACAGTTTTGGGATAAATGATATATGGATGCTAACTGGTGTTTTTTTTTCTTTCGTACAATATTATATAGGACATTATGAATTTTTATTTTGCATTGTTTACTTCATTGTGCAGGTTAAGGGCATGATGAAAAGTGTTGCTGCAGAGCTTTTTGATTAAATCTTTGTTGAAAGTATATAATGTTATGAATGGTAATACGAAGTTGCCTATTTCTATTTCTGGCCGATTTCTATTTCTGTTTATTCTACCTTGTGACTCACAATAACTTCCCCCGACATCATTGGTAGCTCGATTTGTTGTTGTCTTACGCGCGCTATTGAGATTTAAACATTTTGCATGCAATGTTGCTTTTATTTGACAAGCAAACCCTCTTTTTCAATAATCTCGGCTGTGCTTTGATGGGGTTTGATATTTTCCTTAATTCTTGCATTTAAGCCATTTAGTTGATTTCAGAATGTAATCTTCATAATTTAGGAGCGGACGATGTAAGTCCAAGTACTGCAGTCCCCATCTCTTCAAGTTGCCAATAAAGAGTCGATCATTAGCGAATTGCAAAAGAAAAGGATGTTATATCTCATCTATCTATAACGTAGTATACTAAACACGTTTTATATAAGGAAGGTGTAACACGTTTTAGATAACGAAGGTGAAACACCTTTTAGATAAGGAATATTAAATCTAATTGATATGCCCTTCCTCTACTTTTTATACAAACATACATAAATAATATATATATATATATATATATATATATATATATATATATATATATA
>CM025783.1:19676687-19701217 GCA_014636745.2 Centella asiatica | reverse complement strand
TATATATATATATATATATATATATATATATATATATATATATATATGAGAAAAAGGAGAATAGTAGTATATCTTTGTGAAAAGGAGTTGTAATATTTTTTTTTTCCATTTTTATAATGCTTTTAAAGATCCATCTCATCGAGCATCCAAAAATAATACGATTAGCAAGTTTTCATAATTTTAACATCACATACTTTAAATATGTCAATTAAGAGAAATTTCAATTTTACAATTGTTATGTTTGTATTAGGCTCTGTTTATTTCAAGGAAATTTTTTTTCAGAAAACATTTTCTGAAAATCAGAAATGTTTTTTGGAAACCAGAAATATTTTCCGAGAAAAACATTTTGTGAAGAAATTATTTTCTGGAAAATATTTTCTAAAAAAAAAATGTTTTCCGAAAAAATTATTCTCGGGTGTTTGTTTGATAATATGAGAAAAATACTGAAATTTTGATTTTCTATTTTGTTTCTATTATTATATTATTATAATGTTTGATGGTGATGATCATTTTAATATAATTATATATATCCTTATTTTTTTTACAACTATTATATTATTATCTTATTTGTTTATGTTATATTTGTAATAAAATTAAATTTGTTATGTTAATATTCTTTTATTATTATTATTATTGGTATGAGATAATACATTATTTACTAACTATCATGATCAGATTTTGAAACTATTATTTTCTATAATTACCATTTATCTTATTATAATTGCTTTTATTATTTATTTGATTTTATGTTATTATTTTATATTATTGTAATAAATTTATTATGTATTTATTATTAGCTTGTTATCATATTATGCTATTATTTATTACTCTTATATTATTAGATTTTTATAATATTACTGCTATTATTATTATTGTTATTAGTTTTGTTACTTTATTATGTATATTAAGGTTATTATCACTTATTATGAGTAATTATTTTATTTTATTATTTATATTAAATAGTTATTTATTATTATATTATTTACTTAATAGTAATTTATATTATTAATGTTGTTATGTTATTACACACACACACAACATACACAACTCTACCAATTTTTCTGGAAAATATTTTCCTAAAAAGTTTAAAGAAATAGAAAAGAACCGAAAATGTTTTCCGTTCTTTTCATTTTTCTATAGACATCACAATCAATGGAAAACTTTTTCCGAAAAACAATTTTACCTAGCAAACAACGAAAAATATGAAAAATATTTTATAGGAACTCATTTTCCATGAAAAAAAATGAAGCCTAAGGTACTAATTACCACGAAATACTAATCTAAATTAAAATTTAAAATTATTAACATATAAATGATGATAATATAATGTAGAATAGTTACATAAATTAATAAATGACTAGTTTTAAAACTCGTGCACAACACAGATAATTTATTATTATTTATTATAAATATTTTTTTGAATAGATTAGTTTAATTAATAATTTATATCATAATTGATTTAGCTAGCATTGACTATTATTATTTGACTTGATTGTATTTTTGAAGTTGTTTTTATATTTTTTAAAATCTTAAGTTATTTTAATTATCTAAATAATTTAGATAGCGTAATACTAAATATATTTTACTTTATATTAATCAAAATAACTACATAAATCTTACTTTTTTTTTAATTTTTTAATTCTTTTATATTAATTTTATCGTGTGGCTCTAGTTTCTTTTGTTATATAATTTGTTGTAGTTTTTATTTATTTTATTTTGTATTTTTTTTATTATCTTGTTATTATTTTAGTTTTTTATTTGTTATTATTATTTTTTTGTTGTGAAACTTTAATTTTGAGAGTTGTACATGATATTTTTAATGTTGAGATAATAATTTAAAACAATATTTAATGCGGAAATAAAATTATACATGTGCCTTAACAATATTTTTAAGTTTATTGTTTTATTTTCGCATTAAATATTGTTTTAAATTATTATCTCTGAGATCCCCTAGGTTCTAGTTTGGTATTAGAGCCAAGTTATTGTTTGTATTTTAAATTAATTCATATCCTTAGAAGTTCTCTCTAGTCTCGTAAGGCATTAAATCTCGAGGATAGGGTAAATAAGACCGAGGAACAGTTATCTCCAAATAAAATATATATTATTGGCACATTTGATTTTGAATCTAAGAAAATTATTAAAACAGTTGAAAGGACTGTACCAATATTAAATCAATTAGAAACTATCCATATGTTTGATTCAAAAATAATGAAACATAAAAATAATTATAATTTTTTACATATTGGATTAGTACAAATTAGCACTAAACATATTTTTTACAAATTAGTACAAAATTTTTACAGCTGCGGAATTCTTCTTGTGCAGTAGCAACGATTGGTTTTCTATCAAAATACAGACTTAGAGAAGGGGAAATGGTATAAAAGATAAAACGCAGTCAATTTGTGCTGTTGCGGTCTGTGTTTTTACTCGTTATATTACACTGCACCTACAAAATGAAAAGTGAAGACCGGAAAACTAACAAATAATTTGCAAAGTTGGTGATTCAAATATCAAATCAGCAATACACGATCTGATAAAATGTTCCAAAGAGAAATAAAAGGAAGTGGAGCTACATTTAGTCCAGTCACCTTAATGCTAATGTACAGAAACTTCTTTATATAATCTCATTATGAAATGGATCACAATAGTACATATTCCCATCAAGATCAACACTTTGTGCTTCTTATCTATTAAAACCCTAGTACTGATGTCTTCAATCAAATTCCTAGGCATTGGCCCTTTCCGGTACTCCCAACACATAGACAGACATGCGTTTATGAGTGACTAGTCAGGTCTCACGCCCGTAATCTCTTTAGTGTTGTCTATTTCAAAAAAGTATATATGGTTAATGGTTTTTTTTTTTCAAATTTTAATAATTATTTTGTAATTTGATAAATTAACACTGTTAGATATTAATATTCAACTGCAAATTTGTTTGATATTATACAATAAGATATTGTCATTAAATTCTACCATGGCTAAACTTATTGATTCAGGTGAAGCGTGAGCTCTTCCCCCACCGACTTTAGCATAAACTCAATAATACAATAATAAAGGTAATTCAATACCTGAAGTCCTAGAATGAACAAAAATTGGAAACTTGTCCCTCAAATTTATGGGACACTTGAAAATCTCTCCATTCAAATAATATTTTTTTTTTCAATTGTTCCCTCGTCTTACCAATAATTATCAAAGCTAACCCAGTCCAGTTTTCCACCTAAAAATTCTAACGGAAGTCAATAAAAAGTACTGTTTACATTCTACAAAAAGAGTTATATTTGAAAACAAAAATTATTTCACAAAAAAAGTTATATTTGCAATTTTTTTTATTATAATGTTATATTTTCTAAATTTATCATTACAATTTTTTTATCTTATTTTTAATTATCTTATCTTATCATGAACTAAACATTTATAACAAATTTTATGAGAAAAACTTATTATTCAAACATGTAATTATTGATCAATTAAACATATAGTATTAATATTTGTCAAAACCTCATATGTAACTTTTTTGTGAAAAATATAAGATTTATTAAGTGTGAAGGCTGAACTATCATTTAAATGGGCCAAAATAAAAATAGAACATAACCCTCTCAACTGGACACAAATAATGAGAGATCAGGAAGATCAAAAGGAGAAAAAGAACAAATTCGTCTTATTAGCTTCTATTGAAATTACTACAATGACCTTAATTGGATCACATGTCCAGATGTCCTTCGCAAGACATGATTTTTTTCATTTTCTATTATTTCAATTATTATTTTTGGATGGAAATGTGGATTAGTTCATATTTGCTAGAATTTTATTACTTGAAGAAACACTTTTGAAAACAAAACAATTGAAATGAGGAATATGCAAATGACTTTAAGTTGAAGGGAGAATGTTGCTTTTCAGTCTACTAAAATGTACCCCAAACTAGAAAAATGAGCACATTTAGCATATTATTCACAAACACCTCAAAGTATATGTCAGCAATGATGGCTTAGTATATTACATGTATTAGCAGTTGTGTCTCGTTGTATTTGTTTGATTGTTGAGTTTTTGGACACTTTACCTTATAATTAATCAATTTTATTTTTCGATAGGTGCAAAGAAGGGAGGAAATATAATTTATCGGTAGAGTGTCACCTTGACGTGATGAAAGTTATCATTTTTCTGTTTTAATTTACACTCCTCCATAATTGAATGAGAATAGATAAGAAATTCATGGGATTGACACGAGGAGGCAGAGATGGCTGTAGTGCTACTATGTATGTCCGTATGCGCACATTTGTGAATAAGCTAGTCATCCCTATATAAAGGTGAGGCAATGTAATTGCTTGCCATGAACTGAAATAAAAACTTTCATTTGAGAATTTCTCTCTCTCTCAAGATTTTGCTCTTGTATCTGGTTCCGTTTATTTCTGACTTAAAATTTTGATTTTGATATTATAAATTCTTACTATATAAATTAAACCTTAAAAGTCTATTATCTCTAAAATTTAAACCTAAAATTTAAACCGAAACAAAAAGGCTTATATCTCTCTCTCCCTTCCTCTCTTTCTCTCTCGACCTCTGATCTCTGAATCTCACTCATCTCATTCTTTTCCTCCTTCAATCCTTGTTATTTGTTGTTTTTAACTGGTTTAGATCAGGAATCACTATCACTAGCAACTGCTTGACATACATTTGGTATCCGAATCTTGAAATTGATCAATCTCGCTTCTGTTCTTTGAGGTTCAGATAGCAATTTAGATTCGTTGGTGGAGAACTGTTTGTTTCTTCAAATTTTTGCTTGAAATCATCTCCTAAAATCCAAACCTGCTACACTCGTCTACATAACCAAAAGCAAGACCAAACTATGCAGATCTAAAACGTTCTTGGTAGGCTCTGTTTTTACCAGAATCGGAATTTTAGCAAAAATCATGTTGATTCCTTGATATTGATTCCTATTCCATTAGTGTCGGATAGCCTATCAAGTACACCTTTCGTTCTAAAATTAAAAATATATTTTAATTCATACAAAAAATAAATTTATGAAATCTTATACTTCAAATTTAAAATAAAATATTTTATTTTATATAATTTTAAAGTAAAATATAATTAAATACACAAATAATATTATTAAATACAAAATTTTATTTTTATATCTTTTTTATAAGTCTATATCACAACTGAAATTATAAAATTCACAAATAGTGATATATTAAAAATAAAATATATCTGAGAGTACTAATCAGGGTTTTGATCCAAGGGATTTCTCGAAATTTCATAAATTTTGGGGGTGAAAATTGATTTGCTTCATTTGATGTGTTGCGAATGTTCGAGATGAAAAAATTTTGGTTTCCTAGTTTGATTTCTATTCTGGAATCATTTATTGCATGTTCACCTCATTTACCCTATTCTATTTTAGCTGCTCCCAAGCCTAGGTATAGACATCTCAATTTCTTCAAGATTCTGAGAACAATAACCCCAATTCAACTCTTAGAACAAGTTTAGTAACCCAGATTTCATCTCTGAAATAAGGAGTACATACTCGTGATAGTTATCTTTGCGCTTTAGTTTTCTTTTCCTATAGTTCAATCACTCAAGTTAATGATTGTTTTAGCTTTGGCCGAACACTCATTACCAATTTTCTTGAAATTCTGAAGTTACAATTGTTCTTCCATTTCATTCTTAGGTCAGTACTGCTCTTTGCTCATTTACTCCTAAGATTCTATAGCGTTGGCACTATAGAACAAGTTCTTGAATTCTTAAATTGAACTTGTAAATCTTTATTTCATTTCTTCTCTTGACTTTACTGCTTGAGAGAGATGGCAGGATTTTCTAGTCAATCACCACCTCATCTTCTGCAGCAAGATTTCTTAAGCAACTGAGAATTTACAAAAAATAAAATTCAGAAAGTAGATGGCAAACCGGCTCTTTAATGGAATGCATGGCTAGATCATAGTTGTTAAAAGACCCAAAAAGACAGAGGGCTTAGGCCCAAGGCACACCTTTTGCGCCTCTCCTTGCCTAGGGATGCTGAGAAGAAAAGAAACGAAGGCATTATTATTGGAAGTCCTTGGTCAGAAGGAGATAGATGATGGTTATGATAGACTTGAAACACCTCAAACTAGTTTTCCCTACTTTCACTGAAGGTAGTGATGCCTTAGAATGGCCGAGGAACTGCACCGAGTACTTAGACTATGGGTTCATGACTTAAGAAAGGCTCCTATAGCCGCCATGCACTTGAGTGGAGCACCAGGAGCTGGTACAAATCATTTATGGTGGGAAGGGTTCATGTTAACTGGGAAAAGTTCTCCAGAGCCTTTGTTACCAGATTTGGAGTTGATGAAAGGTGACCATTCCTTTGAACATTTCAAGTATCTCAGGCAAGAGTCTGATGTGGCCAGCTATTATGATTCTTTTGAGGAATACAGAGGGGCAGTTCTTGAGATGATTCCAACCTTAACTGAGGACCCTTTCACTGAGAATTTTATTAAGGGGATGAGCCCGTCATTAGAGCAACCACCAGTTAAGCCATTAGGTCTGTTTCTGATTTGAAAATATAACTAAAGAATGTAGGAGCAATGGGGTTTTGCCGGTGGAAGCCCATTGCCCCATTGCTTCTGTATTTTGAAATCCTCCCATACCATTATATATCGAGCACGTATTTTTTGTGGTAATTGAGTAGTAGCAACGACTCATTTTTAACAAATTACAGAGCTTAAAAGGAAAAATGGTATAAAAGATAAAATGCAGTGTTATGTTTATGCTTGTTGTCGTCTGTGTTTACTCTTTGTAGCCTATACACCCACCAAAAATTGAAATGGGAAGACTGGAACACTGACAAATAATTTGCAAAGTTGGTGATTCATATATTATATCAGCAATACACGATCCGATAAAATGTCCAAGGAGAAATAAAAGGAATTGGAGCTACATTTGGTTCAGTCATCTGACTGCTAATGTACAGACACTTGGCCAATATGCTCTCGTTAAAGCCGAGCAAAGTAGCTTGGTAAGTCTTCAGGGGCAACCTCCTCATAAACAATATATATAAATCTAAGTCATACCACATTATCTGTACAGCAATTTTGGAACCCAAAAAAATTAATCCTAAAGCTATTTATTATCATGGGTTATTTTCTTCTCTTTTCTATGTGATGATACGCTACAACTTTATGGGAAGGATTTGTATAGAACCACCAGAACTGGTATCACCCTAGCGTGGAAGCAGAACTCGTTCTCATGCCTTACAGGCTCGGATCAGTCCAGCTTTTGATGAAGGCTTCAATAAACTCTGTACAAGTCAGATTCCGCATTGTATAAAATCTATCCGCTGCAGCAAATCTTCTGTTTGTGGTATGCAAACTCGACCTCAAATAGCAACTTGTACAAACAAGTCATTTAATCGAATTTCACGTGCTCAAATGCTGCCATTATCAGCATGATTCACATAAAAGACTTGAGTAACTACTGCTTCCTTGACCCAATTCATACTCCAATTTTCTCACTTTATTAAATAGTTTTTTTTTCCTTCTCTTGTCCATGTCACAGATTCACAGTTGAAATGCTAAGTAAAATCATGTTCTAAACCCCCAACAGTGATAGTTAGCAAGTTTTTTCCTGAATGATGATCCTAATTATGTTCTGCTATGGTTTGTTGATGGAGAGTAAGAATTGAGATCTAGAGATGGTTTCAAGTTTACTTGATCCCTCAGGAGCTGCTGAGACACACAATCGGCCAAGACTGATTGCCCTTCATGCAATTCTCCTTGAGTAGGCCTCCCAAACTGCTTTCCAAGAACAAAAGGCTGAGACCCAGACTGCATCCCTCGAAAAAGATCGGGACTAGAATCACGGTAAGTAGTGCCATTCATATAGGGGCCGTGGGGGGACTTTGGAACTTCTTGCAAGTAAACTGAATGATTGATACTATGAAACGGAATAGCGCCATTGGTACCAGTGAGAGGGGTTGATGAACCAGAAGTGGTACGAGGGCTAGATATAGGTGAGGGAGACATCCTTCCACTCATTTGTTGTGGAGACCTTGGCTGCAACAAAGGGCTCCCAATTGGAGAAACTGGGCACGATATATTCCTTGGGATGTGGATATCACTGGAAGTAATAAGAACCGAGTCAGACAATAAGGCCTAATAGTTGCTGAAGTAATTGATGCTGCTTCAGTGCTTCTTGTAATCTTCAAAGCATATTAGTACAGAAACTAAAAAAATAAAACCTGAATTCTTCTAATTTATAGAAGTAAAGAGAGAGAGACCTGGAACTAAAACCAGATTTCAGCAACCTTGAGGAGTGGATAGCAAGCCTATCTGAATCCAAAGTTGGACGATTCCTTGAATGTGCTTTACCCTGAAAATAAATTTAAGATATAAAAAAAAAGGGAAGAACAAGAAAGAAACATAAAACCTAAGACACTTGCCTCTTAGGTCACACACGGCTAACAGATTTTACACACTGTGTATCACATTAGTTTGTTTCAGAATTCAAGTTAAATGCATATGTACTCTAAAGCTTCCAAAGAGGAGAATTAAAGCAACAAAATTTCTGAGAAAACCTGGTTTACTAATTTGTGCATCAAGTTGGCTCCTTTCAGAATTCACGTTCAGTGCGTGTTCTATTCAAAAGGGTAGAAATGAATCTCTTGAGTTACAAGGATCCAAACATGGATCACTAATAATCAGTGTTTCTGGATGCCAATAGACTGACAAAGTGATAGTCACGTATATTTTCTTTGTTTAGACAACTGACATCCAAATACATGGATGTGAGATTATGTATTAAAATGGTAAATTAAGAACATATATCCTGTATACTCATAGCAGCAGATCTACTACTGTAGGGAAATTATAATATATACATGTAGCAATTTCCACAGGCATGTACCATCACTCCTGAGGAACAGAATTACCCCCGACCCTCAGGCATGTAAGAAAGATAGGGAGCTTAGTCCTCCACTCATGCAGTTAGTGGTGGAAAAGTCGTTGCCTCTTTCTAAGTCAAAACAACTCAAGCTGCATTTTATACACAGAAATAATACATTGCATGACGAAGACAAGAGGTTTTCATAATCAATATTTCTGATTAGTAAAGGGACCCTTTTCCTAAAGAGCCACGCCTGCTTGATTTCTAAGCTGAAGAACCACAAATATTGAAGATGGAGATAAATCTAGGATATACTTGATATGTCCCGCATAAATTAGAAGTCAAGTACCACTGTTTCTTAAAAGCATGATGCAACTCTCTCCAGTGAGACACCTTTTCCAATAAAGGACAAATAGTCAAAGACAAAAGCCTCTTTGCTGACACCCCAAAATGAACAAGGCCTCACCAAACATGCCTAGTCACATTTGTTGGCCCATGCAAGTCCCAAGTACATGAGTACCTGCAGCTCCTCAAAACCTTGACCCAATGAAGATACTATATTTCCCACATTGACTAAAGTTGAGGACCTTTGGTTGCTTATAAGAATGACATACCTCTTTCTCAAGTGAGACACTTTATCCAAAAAGGAACAAAAACGTGCAAGCAAAACCGTCCTAGCCGATAACCCAAATTGGACAATACCTCACCAAGCAAGCCTAACATGTGACAAAATGGAATTCATCATTTGATGACCCATCAAGGTATTGTCCCTTTGTCCAAAAAGGAACAAAACCGTGCCAGCAAAACCTTCCTTGCCGATAACCCAAAGTGGACAATACCTCACCAAGCAAGCCTAACTATGTGTGACACAATGGAATTCATCATTTGCTGACCCATCAAGGTATTGCCCCTCTGGGGTGCAGGTTCAGATGTTTTGCCCAAACAATTATGTCCTTGATTGAAAACAGGGTCTCACATGAGAGAATTATCCTTTGCTTATATCCAACAAAGGTCCTCATCTTATGTGAGAGATATGGTAATCATCATTGTCCCTAATCAAGGAGATAAGATATCTGTCATTACCCCCCGTCGAGAATTCAAGGAGCTACAAGTTCAACCAAAACTAGACAGTTCGCAGATACAGGACTTTCATGGATCACCGAATGATGATACCACATCTCCAACATAAACTAGGCACCAAGGACCTTCCTTGCTTATAAGCACAAGGTACTTCTCACCTAAGTGAGCCATCTTTTTCAGACATCGTGCGGCCAAAAACTTTTTGAGTCCCTATCCCCAAAGCGGACAATAGCTCATTGAGCGAGTCTAATCGCATGTACTCAAAATAGAACTCAATGAATACTTAAAATGATAGATTTGTCCTCTTCAAGAGCCTAATGATTACTTGTAGTATGTAATGACTACTAATGAGGCATGAACTGGGGCTACTACCAAGTCGACAAAGAAGTTCAGGAGTTCTAATGAAATTTTAATAATGATCCATGGACATAAATACAGGAAAAATATGTGATAAATTTGTGTGCAGAAGGAACTAATTGCTTATCCAAAAAATAAAACAGGAAAAATAAAACATATAATCTTAAGATGGCAGAAAAAAGTGGCAAATATGGCGTTTCTGTTTATCACCTAGGTAACGTCTGGCTTGGAAATATGGAAGAAATACCAGGTCTCATATACTGGGATTTTATTTCCTACCATATTACTATTGCATGCCAGAGGTTTGTTTTTTTGTTATTCCTATGGCTCGGCCTAGCCACCTAGGATAGAGGTCAATTCTTACTCCATGAAATTGAGTAAATTTTCTGTTTCTCTTACAAAGATAAAATAAATCTTACCCCTAAAGAAATTGCTAAATGCTTCATATCATTTTCCTCGTATAATCTAGATTTGAATTCAGTTCTCATGTTTCTAGTAACTCTAAATAAATGCATTGACTTACTCAATGCATAAGAAGAAATTTGCAAAATTGAAAAAAGACTAGTTTTCTTATTGTTTGAACTTTGAAGACTTTCTAGAAGAATAATTTATGGATACTGCAGTTTGGTTAAGGAAGGATTTCATCTCCAAGGTGCAATAATTCTCGGATCAAAAGAGAAAACCTAAATTCCTTGACAGTAGCCAAAATGCTTAACAGAAGCACTTAACCCCCAAAGACAATGTAGTGCCCAGAAAAAATACCATAGAATTCACTCCATTTGTAATGCCTTGTGGAGGATCTGAAGACTCATGTCCACCAATCGGTTTTTCTATAGGTGCGGCATTTTTCACAAAACGATGCTCCAAAAGCTGAGCAGCTGTTGGACGGTGCATTGGATTTCGCTGCAAACACTGCCGCACAAAGTCCTTTCCATCATCTGACAGGGTGTCTGGAATTGCAGGGAGTTCTTTACTGTTCCCAATTTTGAACATTGCAGCAACCTTTCAGCAAAAGGTGAGATACATAAGACAAAAAGAGGAAAAGGAACAATTTTTTAGCAAATAACCTGCAAGCTTAAAGTTTTTAACCGTCTATGATGAATACTTCAGATTGAAAACATAATTTCAAGTCAGGAGACCTTTTTCTGATTAAAAAAATCACTAACCCCTTCATATTGGCTCCAAGGTGGTTTTGTTGTGGCCATTTCAAGAACAGTGCACCCAAGGCTCCAAATATCAACAGCGAGATGGCTACCATTTGCATTTCTGATAACCTGAATGATTGGTGTATGGAAGATGAGAAGTATGCAAAGAAATCATATGAACAAGAGCACATAAACTAGAAACAAGTCCAGACCTCAGGTGCCATCCAGTAAGGGCTTCCTTTAAGTGATAGTGGGCATGCTTGCCCTGTGATCTGCAAATAATATAGAGAATTGTCAAGAGTTCTGTGAGAAAATTAAATCTTTTATGCAAGATCTTAGGACCAAATTAAATCAAATGGAATGTACTTTGGCTTCACTGGTTACTACTGTCTACTAATGGCGCGTTGAAGTTCATGTTAGTTATGGACAAGATAATGGGGAATGGAAGGGAAAGGTAAAATTAAAATATATAATATGAGTAGGTCTATGGAGTATATTACATCACTAAAGCAGCTAATTTTACAGTTTCTTAGATGATTTTATTTCATAATTAATGTCTACTAATGGCGCATCGAAGTTCATGGTTGGACAAGATAATGGGGAATGGATGAGAAAGGTAAAAATAAACTATATTATGAGTAGGTCTATGGAATATAGTACATCACTAAAGCAGATAAATTTACAGTTTCTTAGGTGATTTTATTTCATAATTTGTTCTCAAACAGAATTATCTCAGTTCTTTTCAGCTTATTTTATAAATATAAAGTTTGCTAGGAGCAAATTTAAACAATGTTACCAATTAAAGCTTCATATGAGGAAATATTATAGTAAATAGTTGAGTAAAATAAATTATGTGTAAATTTGTTTGTGCAATTGTACATGTCATCAGCATAATCTAACATCCGTAAAAGAATGTAAAAGATCAACCATGATCTGTCTCATTTTTCAGAGAGAGAGTAACAGAAGCACAAGGACTCTCAAGCTGCTAAAAAACTGTGATTGATGGTGGGGTATGTTATTCAAAGTATGTGATTATGATTATTAACCGCTATATTTTTAAGTTCTCTGAAAAGATAAATCAAGTAACTTCTGATACTAGGCCGATTGGGTATTCTTGTAACACTAACCTGAAGCAAAAGATAGGTATAGAAGGTTGTAATTTACAGATTAATAGAAATTAATTTGAGCGTTTCATGCAGAAGAAAACCTGACGAGGAAACAAAGGTGTACAAGGTTGTACTTTATAGATCAATAGAAAATTGCTTCAGTCTTTTATTCAGAAGAACTGAAGAGTTATGGCTGAAGCCATAAATCACTTGATCTAATTGATTTTCATTTCAAACATCAAGAAAAACATTCAATCTATTCTTTTCAGTCAAATTTCTACTAGATGCCAGCATTGACACTTAGTCGCTTACATGCTTTGCCATGCCAAAATCTGCCAACTTGACGCGACCATTTGGGTCAACAAGAATATTTGCTCCTTTAATATCCCTACAAACAGCATATTACACATAAAAATTATAGAAAGGTGACAATTAAGCAAGAATACAACGTAAAAACATGAAGAGTAAGTGTTACTTTTTCTTTTAAGGCATAATATTATGAAAAGATCATCCACATGAAAATGATTAACTTGTTTAAATTGATTTACCGGTGTACAGTATTTTTTGCATGTAAATATGCAAGCCCAGATAAGATCTGTTGGGTGTAACTGCGGATTGCCAATTCACCAAATTGTCCATATTCTTGAAGAAGCTTATATATGGAACCACCCGAGACATATTCCAAATATATATATAGCTTATCATCTACCTGCTCAAGGATCACACATTCAGAGAAAAATTAACATGATAATGACAAAAAGAAAATGTGTGCAGATTAATGCAAGGCAATATTGAAGCTTATGCTAAGAGGAAAGTCATATAGCTAATTCTTCGGTTAGTTTCTGTTATGATTAGTCGCACAACAGAAATCACTTAAAAATGGAAACTTTGATGAAAAATTAGCAGGACATAACTCCCAGAGGAACAAGACAACTGCAGTAAACTACATCTTTTCAGCACTTCTGAAGGAAGCTCTCAGTATTTTTTTAGCAACAAGCTAAAATATATTAGTGCTTTATTGTTATTTGCAGATATTAATCACACAAACTAAAAGATGAAACTGAATGTTGCTAAACTGTCAAAAATAAAACAGCAGGCACAAAACTTACTGTTTCAGATCCGTAATACTGCACAATATTAGGATGACGTAAGCGGCTTAGTAAAGTAATTTCCTGTCAGAACAATAGCCATAAAATTCCATCACAAGGCTACATGAAAGAGTTATGTCAAAAATAAAAATACTGATTCCCAACAAAATTTTCAAACAGATTTCTAATATCTCCACAAATCTGACACCTAATAATTTACCTGTCCCAATTGCTTTGCACTTTCTTTTGACTTTGCATCATCTGAGAATAAGGTAACCTCCTTCATTGCACACATTTCACCACTTTCACTAAACCAGTCATGTAGCCCCAGATTTGCAGAAACATCATTAGTCAGTAATCATCACTTAGGAATTAGCCAAACATGAAGAAACTTTTGCATACAATTATCACCAATTGTATAGATGCGATAACGTATTTGATAATAATTAAAAGAATTGTTAGGGCAGGCCTTGAACACTGGCAACATCTCCAAATTAAAGAAAAGTCAAAAAAAATGAAGCTATATGGTAAGAATATAACAAACAAACAGAATGTGGAGAAGAGAAGAGTTCAAGCCTTAATCATTTAGTACCTATTGAAACCAACATAGACATGTCCAAATGAACCTCTACCCAACAGCTTTCCCTTTTTCCAGCGTGAACCAGGGCTTGTCAGATTTTCTGCTCTTCCAGGACTTCGTGGTATAGAGGGAGATGTTGCCGCTGAATTTGAATGAGAAAAAGGTGAAGTGTTGCAAATTGTTATGGGGGGAAGAGGTAATCGGTGGCTCTGTTGTTTTCCCTCATCAGGCCGGATACTCTGTGATTCGGTGACCGCCCCTCCTGCTCTAGGATGAAGTGGTGTGACAGCACCGCTATGAATTCTAGAACTGGGACCAGGGCTAGTCATTCTGGGACTTGGAAGTGGAGAATACTCTGGGCTACCCCTGCTAGGCTGCCAAAATAGTTGCCCTGACATATCACCTCCCATTGAATTGTGCCCTGAATTCTGACCAGATCCTGGGCTAGAGCATTGACCAGATCCAAGAAAGGGAAGATCTGGATAATGTTTTCCAGCCCAGAAAGCTGAATTTATAGCTTGTTCAGTGCCAAATACTCTCATTGGACTTCTAGAAGGACTTGACATTGAGCTGTCTGGGGCACTGCATAATGCACCATTATATGGACTCTGTAGATTAGGCACATGATTGCTTAAAGGTCTCCTTTTAGGAGATTGATTATTGAAGGAAAGATTAGCTGGCTTCAGCACCTCCCTTGAAGTTAGCTTCATAGTTGGAGAGTGATCTTTAATCATCACACTTCAAGCCAACAAAAACACAGCAAACAGAAAGAAATAGTCAGGACAAATACTGAACCAAGAAATAAAAGAATAATAACCTTTATTATGAACATTATCATAAATTACCACAAATCATGACCATTTAACATATTAAACACTAGGGATGGAGGCAAAAGAGAGGTAATAATTTTACAGTAATATCATTATTACAATTTTGATATTTTATCTTTCACCTGGAAGGGCTGCCTGTCGCTGTTCTACTGCCAAGTTCACAATCAGATGCCAGGGGACTAAGCTGGCTTGAGTCAGCTGGATCATCACTATCACTAGAACATTCACTAGAAACATAATCAGTTGCCAAATCTCCATCTAAATCAGCGGGATCTTGCCTGCTCCTGATGCACCCAGGTCTTGGCAGAGGCAGAAATGATGCTTTGACACCCTTGTCTTGTCTTGGTTTTGCCGACCCACTGATTCCAGAATCCGTACGAGCTACACTTGCAGGATGCAGACCTGGAAGGGGAAGTGGTTGGGCCTGAGACCTTTCAGCAAAACTTTGACATCTTGCGACATGTTTCGAAGGTGATGATGACCTGGACACTGGTCGGGAAAGAAACTGAGTTTCTGAAACTGCCTCTCGTTTTCGAGACCCTCCCTGTCTACTGCTAGATTTTCCTTCTGACGGGGTCCTGAACTTCCGGTGCAATGTATCAATAAAACTCTCTTTGTTTGGTTTCTTCTTTGCTTCCTTTGTGGAAGACTTTCCAAACCACGAGCGCATGTTTCCTGACTAAATCTCTAAAAGAATTAGAAGTTTACTCCACAGGAGTACAATCTAATGCATCATCTATAAGCGATGTCTATTACCTGTACATGAGGTTACCGACTGAACAACATACCGATACCGCTTTTTTGGCACAAATATGAATTTGTATGCAGAAGTTCGCTTTCCCAAAAGTCACTTGATATTCACTTCAAAAAATGTGAGATCTGAGTTAGATGATGAGTGCTGTCACATCAAGCTCCCACCTTAACATTTGTTCTCTTTCTCTGAGATAAGTGTCAATTAACATATGCATGTGTGTGTGTTGTATAAAACTGAAACATAATATAAAATTCCAAATTTGTTAACAGTAGGTCCTAATATGCGCACGCCGCTTATGAAGAAATGGGTAACAATACAAATTCCAACTCCATTATCCATGTAATGATAATTATACACTCAGAGAACCAGATAGAGTTTTAACCTAAGAGCATACAAAGATCTATCGACAAGCAGATATTAAAACCGAAGTTGTCTCACTGACGAACCCAAAGGCAATTTGATCTAGTTCCCATAAAGACTACTAATTTAGCTGGTACAGCTAAAAGATGATTGTCCTTGTAAAATTAGTTAGAACAACATAAAGATCAATTTGACATTGATGACAGTTAGGGTAGATCTTTTTGGTACCTCTACTTATTCTAAAATAACCGTCCATCTATGAAAAATTGCTAGGTCAACCTAGGTTGTAGAGGAGGTGCTTCACACTGAAGCATTTCGCTTGGTGATTATAATAATTATTCTTTAGTATAATGTTTGTGTATACTACATAAAGAATAAAGCAAATGTAAGATTCTGAATTTTCAGTGAAAACAGTACCATGAGGTACACACATTCTTCTCAGAAATTAGTGAATTACAGTTCATAGATTTTTACTAAATCGATGAGATAGAGGCTGATTTTTCCTAGTCATTGATTAAAGGCCCTAGTTGGGGTTTTTCAGAACAATGTCATTGTCTAGTTATGCCAAATCCATAGGAATTTGATGTGCGTTGAAAAAAACAGCAAATGTATTCAAAGATCCTTGCATACAGCAAATGCATTCAAAGTTTCTAATTGATGTCAGACATATGAGAGAAGAAATAATAAAGAGATAACCACAGTAAGACAAACAAAGCAAACACCTATATACAATAGTACAGTAATAATCAATTCAATGATTGAAAGCTTGCATATCCTTATATAGGGTGAAAGAAGCCTTAATTCTAGTAGGCTAAGTAATATCTCACATAATCTAATTAAATAAAAAACAAAATCTTAGTAATTATCTACTACTTTAGTAATAATAATAACCTAGAACAGTCCAATATAATACTATGTTAAATTAGGAGGCAAGAACAATAATTAAATAAATAATTAAAGAGGATACTGTATATATTTTGAATTTGCTTGAAGCATTACACCCAAGGTATCAAGTTTGGAATACCAAGTTTATTGCCCCCAGAAGGATATATATACATACCCTTGTGATCAGATTATCAAACTCAACATAGATCCATTCCTATTAGGATTCTACATTGGCCCACACACCTTCAGTTTTTTGTCCACATATAATATTAATTAATAAAGTATAATTAATATTTATCAAATTATTATTATTAATATATTTTGAACATATTATCCAACATACTACTATATGTTAAATATATATTTCGAAAAAATTATATATATAATAATTAACGATTAATTATTTATTCTCCTTTTCAGTATCACAAGTACTTGTTCTCGTGCACATTTATCAGCAGCAGCTATATCGGGTACGATTATAACATCAATACGGTGAATATTGGTGAGTAAAAACTAGAGAGTTACTCTAGTTAGATCAGTCAGCACTTGTGAGCAATTAGCTAAAACACATGGAGCAACCTTGAGGTTATTTCTTAAGTGCTTTGCCATCTCACGGACCCTTGAGATCGATAAATTAGCTGTTCGGCACACATGTGCTCCTCTTTTTTGTCCATCTCGATGAGAAGGTGGAAATGAACAATTCCAAACTATGTCATGAATTGTCATCTTCATAGGATAATGGTGTTTTATTCTACAATATAGGATTTGGAAAAAGATGGCATTCCCCGAAACATGAGATACTGCAGTTTTCTGGAAAACATAACCATTTCATGCACGTTTCCAAAAAAAAAATTCCCGTTTTCGAGAGTTGGGGTTATAATGGGCTCCATTTTACTTTGACCGTGCTTTGTTCGGAAGATATTTCGATCAGATGTCTTGAAGAGACTTTTACGTCATTTCAACGGCATAACCAAAATTAAATCTTTTCCCTTAATTATTTCCAAACAAAAACCACCATAAACACAGAATTCAATTTAAAATTTCTGCTCTACGCCAATCTTTACTTCTAAAATATTCTAGTAATCCATTTTTAATTATCAATGTCCCAAATCACTCATAATCTTACTATTATTAGGTCAAAAATCAGCTTGATCTCAACTAACATAACAACAGATCTACACATACATGGAAATCAAGAGAAATAACTAAATTGTGCCAAAAGTATTTCCAAGTAAATTAAATATCCAAGTGATTTAATACAAGTATGATGATAAAAACGATATCAACAAACAAAATAGAAAAACAAACCTTTAAAGTCTTTCAGGGATCCTCAAGTGCGATATAGTTGCCTTAGATTGAAGCAATTACATGTAAAAACAAAACCGTATAAGTAGGTGGTGATAGAGAGATAGAAAGATTGAGATTTATAATTAGCAGTGAAGAGATAGAGACCCTTTGGAAGGAATTGGGATTGTGAGGTTTTGAAGAGATCGCGTAGAGACAGAAAATGGAGAGAGGCGGAAATGTAGAGAGAGAAAAGAGAGAAGTGTCGGAGCAGAGAGAAGTGGACTTGTCTGACTAATAAATTTATGTTATGAACTCAAATCTATTTTACTGTAGTATTATTTATTATTTATTGATCAAAAACTTAACGGAACCCTTAACCTCTAACAATTAAAAAGAAGGAAATTTTAATTAAGTATAAATAAAGACTATTTTCATTTATGTCGATACACATTACACGGTTAAAAATTGTTTAACATCTAAATATATATTAACTAAATAATATGAAAACTATTTATGGTAATAATTATTTATGATAAGTTGTGCATGATTTTGGAGTGAATAGGGACAGTTTACATATTAATTTTGTACACAATAAAAGCATAAATAATATTTTTGTATTCGGTTCATGATAATTTTGAATCTATAGAATAAAATTTATTTTATACTGATAATTGTATATGTATTTTATATTTGTTTACCATTATTGAGTGCTAAAACTAGGCATGTAAATGGTAATAATCAAAATAACTGATATTCGCCTGCATCTGTATACGTAAAAGAGGATAATATATGTATTTGGTTATAAACGGCACGAATACGAATATATGTGTATTGTATCCATAATATACATTAGTGATTATAATTGTTATTTATAATAGATTTTACAAAACATTTATATTATTCTTCTATAAATATTTAGTTTTATTATAATTTATCTTTAGATATGGTCAAATTAAATTAAGAATATATAACACAATAAGTATTAATGTTTTGGTAGTTTGTGAAGTATAAAATTATTTCACATATATTAAAAAAGTTATTGAAGTATTATAATAAATTGTTTTATCATATCTAAAAATTTGATATTCGTATTATCCGACGAATATTATACGTATTCTTATTTGCACTAAATATATATGAATACCAATATAAATTTAATTTATTTGTATCTGTATTCAACTGTTTATACCCCTAAATAAAACTTAAAAGTTGTTACTTTTGGTAAAGCATGCAGACATAATTGTCTAATAAACTTGACTTCATTGAATATCCTTTGGTTATTATTTGAATGTATAATTTGGAATTGTTAAAGATTATGAAATTGATATAGTCGTTGATCTTATTGGTCATAAACTAACTCTTGTGAAAAATGAGAATATCATAATTTTAAATTCTTGTAAGTTAATAAAAAGTCATGCAAGGTAGTTGAATAATGCATAAATGTGTGTGAGTTTATAGACATTAGTCTCTCACAAGCTTGACTAAATCATGTCTTATATTCATTTTCCTCGTATATAAAGTTTTACTAAACTGCGTAATAGTAAAGGTTTAGAATGTTAGTTATGGATGTATCTGGCCAAAAATCTTACGAAAAAGATACTTGATTATATTTTGGAAAAAATTATATTTTAGTCAAACAAATATTTTACCTTTTTAGTACTTTTTATACTAATTTTAATACTTATGATAGTAATTTTAGTATTTTTGATATCAAATTAATATTTACATAGTAGTTTTAGTATTTCTAATAGTAATTTTAATATTTTTGACAGTAATTTGAGTAACTATGATAGTAATTTTAATAATAAAGTGGAATCAACAAAAAATTTGTTTGTTAAAATAATATTTTATATTTCAATATATATTAAAGTGTCATTAGTCTTAAAACCTTCCATATATCTACAATCTATTATAAATGAACAATAAAGTAACATTTATCAATAAATTCAAAAATTATAAATCGCAAAATGATAAAGGCAACTTGTATTTGAAGTAACTAACTAATACGGGGAGTACTATTGAATTAATAGGGTCTATAAACTTGAAATTTTTTTATTAATCTATAGAATAAAATTTTCATAACATTTAGGTTGAAGTAGTTTTCTTGTATGCATACCCAAATTTCGGTGATATATCAAAATTATGTAGGCAGCCGCTCAATATTACACATCTTCCTCTTTATTAAAGAGTACTTTTTTTCTCTCTCTTTAAATCTAATTTCTTTTGAGTTTCCAACTACTTCGATTAGAAGAATTATTTCCTACGAGTAACTAAAGAAGATTAGGTGAGAAAATTTTCAATTAAAAATTATAAAATGATATATCTATTGAATGAGAAATAAAAGTGAATTTTAGGAAAAATGTTCACATATATTATGACATAATCATGAGGTACTTAATGAATCTTTTTAACGTTGTAAGGTTTTGGATAAATGCAAAAATGCTTTTTTGTGTAACGTAGTGTATGTTTAAATCTTAATTAGAAGTTATTACATGGATTATTATGAATCTATTTCAAATTGTCTGAGCGGCCATTAGTCATTAATACCCTAATAGATATATTTAACCATTCGAAGGTTTTTTTTTTCTTTTATTAGTTTTATTTTAAAATAACGATAAGAACAAAGTATATTTTGCACTCTATATGTGTATCTTTTATCTCTCATACAAAATTAGAACACTTAGAAATGATATAATGAAATTATTTGATTGGTTCTTCCAAAGAAATGATCCTTTTTATTGTTGTTTGAACAAATAAACAAATAGAAAATCGATATAGATAGGATATATAAAACTATAGAAGAATCTAAATATAATTAATATAAAAATATAAATAATAAATAGAAAAAAAAAATTGTCTTTTTTTATTCTTGAGTTATCATTTATAATCAATATAACAAAAAATGCTATATGGACTCAAGCAATATAAGAATATCTAAATGATTTAATCAAAATTAGTCGAGATTAATTAAAAATATACATAATGAAATGTTAAACGACAAAAAACCACTTGACACATATATAAACGGATTAATTAAATTAGACGAAAAAATTTGGACTAATTATTATAACACGTTACACATGCAAAGACATTGTTCGTTTTTTTTTCTTTTTTTCTTTTTTTGTACCAATAAGAAATTTTTATTCACTATATAACCTAGTTGTGGATGTAGAGAAAATGGTGGGATGTAATTTATAATTACATTTATATTTCTCTATAATTAGATCGTAATAACATATTTTATAGTTTGTTTGGAAGTGTTATTAGGTATTTTTTTTGTATTATTAAAAAATTGTAACATCTATTAAATTGAAAGAGTGGATTTGAACCTTGATCTATTATCAAGGGATATGGATATCTATCACTGGAGTAACCGCTCAAACTATTTTTGTTAGGTATTAAATACTTACTAATTTACGATTTCAGTTCCCCTTCATTGCACAGATTAATATTTATCCATGTATATTTTTATTTAGCATTTATATTATCGCTCAAATGCTTATGAGTTAGTTTAAATAGTGAGAAACACTATTTCTAGACTTTGAAATCAAATTGCATTGGATTAGAATTAATGAAAATTTCATTAGGTGAGAACTTCATTGGGTTAGTATTAAGAAAAAATTTACTCATAAAAAAAATGCTCATTTGAAAGTTGTAAATCTATTACTATATATTAATCAATAAGTGTCGTTTTAGATATAGAGTTAATTATGTTAAGTCAATTTATTAACTCAGTTAACTTAATATTTTTTATTATTAAAATTAATTTTATAATCCAAATACTATTTGAATTTGACTTATAACAATTTCTACTTCGATAAAAGAATCAATAAAACTAAAACATGTTAACTTTTCAAAAATATTTAAAATATTGAAAAATATATTTTATCTAACATAAATTACATATGTTTAGACATGTCAATGGGACGAGGGAGCCGTTTTCAAATCCTATCCGTTAAAATTACATAGTCTCCCAAATCAGCCCCGATCCCGTTACCTAAAATTATTATTTTTATTTTATTTATTTATTTTTTTCTCTTTGTTTTTTTTATATTATTCTCTTTTAAAATATTCTAAAATTATTATAAAATATGTTTTATATATAAACGGGTCAGAGTCGGAGTTAAATGAGGTGAGATGATAAACCTCATACCTTACTCTATCCTAATAGAATTCAAATAATCGGGTTCTATTAAGATTGGAATTGGATAGAGTATTAACGGGTTAGGTGAAATTATCATCTCTACATATGTTTTATACATATAAAACATACTAATAGAGGTGACATTTCATTAGAGGATTTTCGATCATGCAAAATAAATATGAAAATGTAAATGTAATTTCTTTTGATCAAAATACCCCTCTTTAAAAATTGTGAATTTGCAGAACTTGTAAATGAGATTCCAACCCTACAACATAGTAAATTCTCTCCTTGTCCAAGCTATTGACCGGGCTTCTTCCACTATTGTTCTCATAACCACCCAAAACACCATACACCACCATCATCTCCTTTCAATCTCTTAACTCCTTATTTCAATTCCCAAAACAAATTATGGGGGGCACAATTAATCCCTCTCCTGCCCCAATCATACTTTAAAAAATCCTAAGTTTCCAAAAATCAAGATTGTACTTCATTATTGACTACATACAAATACATAACGGAAATTTATTTAAAATTATATATATAATACACATATATAGTTTAATAATCTATTTTTTTTGTTCTCATATTGCTTAATTTTTAAATTTATTCTGAGGAGGAAAGATTGTCGGTGATCAAAGCCAAATATCTTCTCATCATCGATTGAAGATGAGGAAGTGATAGTGGGTTTTGGTCTGTCGACAAATCGAGATATTATGTTATATGTTTGAATCAATAATGGAGCAATCTAAAACTTAATATCAAGAGAATAGACGGTATAAATGTTACTTATTCTATTTCGTAAAACGAGTAATATTTAAAATTTTGATAAATATTAATTTATAATTAAATATACAAATAATAAATTTTTTTTTATAAAATTTATTGTGAATCTTCAATTAAAAATAAAATTAGAAGATTATAATAATAAATTTAAAAAAATATAGTATTATAATAAAAAAATTATTTAAACGTTTCTATTTTTTTTTAAAAATAAATATTATTTTCAAATATTACGAGGAGGAGGAGATGATGAATTTACAATGTGACTTGCAAGTCTACGCCAATTGTGGACCATGCAAAGAAACTGATGTAGTAAGCCAGAAGAATAAATTACAGACGGAAAAGACAAGGATATAGACGGCTAGGTAGAATTATTTTTGTTAAAGGATATTTTCGTCCAACGAAAACTAATTGCTCTGGAAGCATAAAGATTTGATATCACTCCCATATGAAAATACTTGATTATACCGACTTCGCTTTCGTCCTTCCATCAATCGATCCACGTGCAAGATTCCCACATTTGTTAGGCATCATAACCTTTATTAGTATGATATAAATGTGCCTCATCCATTGCTCCTCGGTCCCAAAAAAAAATAATTAAAATATAATTTGTATACAATTTAAAAAGATCATAAAATTTTAATTATATTTTTAAGATGAGTTTACTTAATATTTTTTAAATATAAAAATTGTATTTATTATTGTTTTGAAATAGAGAGTGTATTCACTTTAAAAGATAAAATAATAATTATGTAACTTTTTAATATATTTAAATAATTATTTTTTAGACAGAATTTTATTGTACACGAATCATTACGAAAAGTAGTACATGATTATATCGGAGGCTACAATTGAGATGATTCCTCGTTTTGTTAGTGGTGGCCTGGTAACAATAATGTATTATAAACTTTTAAACTAAAAATAAGAATTAAAAATAGTTTATGGCAATTTGGCAAATACGTATATTTTTTATTTGCAGCTACTTTAATTGTGTTTAAGGTTAATTGGATGATTTTTCACATTAATTATACTTAGCCTTCTCCATCACTAATTAGATAGGATATAATTTGCTCCACCCCACTCGAAACACTGGAGAGAAAGAAAATATTTCCTCTTTTTTCGTTTACATTATCTTTTAATAATTATTTAAAAAACCTTGGACCTCATAATTTGTCTTTTGAAGTGAAAGAAATATATGCACATTTACATATTGTTGCTAGGAAAATACCTAAACAAATACTTCCTCCATTTTAAAATTACATATATATTTTACTTCCTCCATTT
>CM025783.1:19558649-19676677 GCA_014636745.2 Centella asiatica | reverse complement strand
TACTTCCTCCATTTTAAAATTACATATATATTTTACTTCCTCCATTTTAAAATTACATATATATTTTACTTCGCACAAAATAAATTTATGAAATTTTATTATTCAAAATTAAAGTCAAGATTTTATCTTCTATAATTTTAAGATGGAGTAGTTTGAAGTATATAAAACTTATTCTTGAATATAAATATTCATATTTTCACACGTTTATAAATTTATGCCACAAATAAAATTTTAGAATTTAGATATTATACTACATTAAAAATAAGTATATCTCTATTTTTTGAAGAGAGAGAGTAGTATATAATTAGTTACGATGCACATATATATATATAATACACGTGTATATACTAATTATAATTAGTATATAATTAGTTACAATGCACATAAACTTATTTTTGAAAATGGCAAAAGTATGGAAAGGGGGATGAATATTGATATGGCTGGCTATAAAATAAAGAAAGAAATAGGTCATGTGGGGCACAAAAGAAACACACATCCCCCCACTATATAGGAATTTTCCTTATTGTTACTCCCTTTAAATGGTTCTGGAAAACGTTTATCAACAAAAACTCATTTCAATATTTCATGAATGTTAATAATACTCTACAATTAACTTTAAAATTGTACTCCTTTCGTGATAAAAACAGAAATATATTTTAATTCATACAAAATATATTTGTAAAGTTTTATAATTAAAAATGAAGTAAATTTTTTTACTTTTAAAAATTTTAGAATAAAATATACGAAAAATATTCTCAAATATAAATTTTTATATTATAATATATTTATAAATTAAATTACAAAATAAAATTATAAAATTTATAAATAGTATTATATGTGTGTGTATATGTATGTATGTATAAAAAAGAGGATATTATGCTGTTTATATAAAAATTGTGACTTTCTTTATGGAAATCAGAATCATTTTCTTGCGGGATTAAGATATGCCGCCGCGTAAGAATACTTTAAAAGGCATGACACGAATAATTTGTATAATATAATATACTAAACTATTGTTAAACTATTGTCGCAATTTGAATTTAAAATTTTATAACTTATTACGATTAAAATGAAATGTTGTTTTTTTTTTTTAAAACCGAGAGAGTATAATTTTTAGCAAAGTTCAAAATGTTGAAAACTGTTTCAAGCAAGGTAACCCACGTGCATATCATAATTGATTTTTTTTTCCCGCAGCAACATCATAATTGAAAATTATTACATGCAGTATCGGAAAATCTTTGCAACCTATAGAACTATAGTATCGGTAATTTTTTCAGTCATGTACCACGGTCAGAAAATTTCTAACTACGAATAGTACGCAAAAATCTTTCCCAAAGGAAAGAAATTTTAAGAAAAGGTGAAAAAAAGGGAAAGAAAAGAAAAGAAAAAAAGAACAGACTTATAATTGGGACATAGCCATAATACATGAAAATAATTTCCCTATTTCGAAATTGAAATTTTGGAATTAGTTTTCCTTTTTTCTATCAGAACTTTGCAGAAAAAAACGAAAAAAAGAAATGAAGTACACTTTTAGGATTATTTTGGGGCTAAGTTTTGGGACTGTATTTTAGGAAAAGAGCCCATCTAACATTCTACTAGTCCAACATATACGTACATCCATATATATATATATATATATATAGTATAGCCATTTTATTTGTTTTTTAAATAATGAATCACGAGTAAGAGAAAGCAACATTTGTGTTGCAATTGAAAATTTTGTACTGCAATTATATATTACTCTTCTATTTCCTACTTGTAATATTACAAACAATACATATTTTTTGTGAAGTACTTATTTTAAACATGTCTGACTTCTATTGCAAGTAGACACACAATTAAATGACTTGCATTAAAATTCAAATGCAGGAATAGTTTATTGCCTTGTCTATTCTTAACGGAAGTAGGAACATTATTGTCGTAGAACATTTTTTTGCCTCAATGTTAGTATTAACTTAACTAACTAGCATGCATGGCAGCCCTCGCACCACATGGATATTTGTTTTTTTATTAATTTTTTTATTATTGTTTTGAGTATTTTAGTATACATATTTATTTGTGTTTTAGTTAAAAGTATTTGTATGATTATTTCGTGTGGGTTTTATTTGTTTTGGAATTTATGAATATTCAAAATTAAGTTTTAGAAATTAAAATTTTAAATTAGGTCTGTTAGTATTTTACTCAATGAAGCATTCCAAAAAAATAAAAAAATAAATAAGTATACAAAACTCAACTAAACGTACGACTATTAATATCTTAATCTTATATAATATTAGTTTAGTTGTCCGTGCAAACACGGACACATTTTTTGTGTCATTTTATATAATTTTGTTATAGTTTGTTTAAAATGTGTATTTTATTTATAAGTTTTTTTGATCATTTAGACGTAGTAACGAACTTAAAATTTAGTTTCAACATAAATACTTGATTAATAAATAGTTATGTGAATATTTATATTGATTAATAATTTCTTTGTTTATATTATATAGGTTTTGGGGTCTATCATTTTAATTAATAACTTTTGTAGTTATTATATTTATGATGGTCATATATTTGTTAGTTGATTTTTAGTATTTTCATATTTTTGTTCATATTTTAGTTGAGTATATAATCTATTTTTTCGATATAATAATTGTGTTGCATATATTATAACGAAATAGATCTATTTTCTCGTTATAATAATTGTGTTGCGTATATGATGATCATATATTGTGTTGCGTATGAACAAAAACATATCTATTCACTAATTAATTATATTAGTTGCATATATTTTTTCGTTATAATAATTGTGTTGGTTTTATTATATGTTGTTTGGTGTACGAAAATTATTCGCATAACTCGAATTGAAAAAATATAAAAAAAAAATTTATGTTATAAAAGATAGAATAAAAATAATAACTAAATTAATTAAGTCTTACTAACTTAACTAATTTAATTCAAAATAAGATAGAAGTTTTATATATAAATATTGATTAATATTGCCAACTAAACGTACATACGATTAATTCTCCTCTTCCTCGTATATATATAAATATATATAGATTTTATGATAAAAAGGAATGTTACCAGGGAAGGGAGAACGACGTTGGTGAATTTTAAATATTTATTTATTAGGTTAGGATCGAAACAATCATATTTATACCTATTATTATTACTTTGCGGTATTATGTCTCTAATATTTGAAATTCAAATTTATTTTGTGCGAAAAGGTAATTGTGATTATCTTCGACAACCGTCAGATCTAATAAATTCAATTCTAAAATGGTGAATATTCTCAACTTAAACTTTTCTTAGTAACACACACACACATACACACATACATATCCCTCCTTATTTCCTTTTGTTTTGAAGAGTTGAGTAAATCACCATAAGAAACATATACACATGGCTGGGATCTCAGAATCATATCTTATGTGCATATGTTTCAACTTTTACCTAAAATTCCACCGACTGGGTTAATTGTATCATGTATAAACTATCACTCCCTCCATTTATATATTTTTTAATGTAACATTATTTGCAAATCTTATAATTCATATGTGATATAATTTGTAAAAATATTAAAATATAAAAAATTGTATTTATGAGTATGCTTTAAATGTTTTAAAAGTAAAAATTTCACTGAATTATAGAATTTTACAAACTTATTTTATGTGAATTAAAATGTAATGGTAATTTTAGAATATATGGGATATTAATCTATATATTCTTTCAAAACAACTAACGGTGCGTGTATATACAAAAATTTTACTTATGAAAGTTGCTTTCTTTATATTTAAAGAACAAGAAATTGCTTGCACACATGATATACCACAAGTCAACTTTCGCTGCGTTTTCTTTTTATATTTTTCATTTAATTTGTGTTGTTGATAAACAAAGTCAACTGTGTTCATAGCGATGGCCAATCCTAAGTTTTACTAGTCAATGAAATTAAATTCATTCATCCAATTCATTTTGTCAAGTTGCATAAAGTTTGGGTTCATCTCTTTGGTTCATGGTAGAAAATTCTTGAAGCAGAACATACGGATCCTCAATCTTTAGTTCTTGACCGTACATTGTGTTATAATTACGGATATAAACTGATAAAAAAAATACTAGTACAAAAGTAAGTCCCGGGTGGATAGGTGTTAATCATATTCAAGTAGTACCATAAAAGAGCATACTCAAGTAAGTTTGTCTAAACTTACTTAAGTTTTGAATTTGAGTCAAAATACTTAAATGAAGAAAAAAACATGTAGTATATTGACTCATTCTTTTAAACAAATCAAGTCAAATAAATTTTAAACAATTTGAGCCAAATCGAGTAAAACAAATAAACAACTCAATTCATTTACAACTCTATATTCAGGTATAAGTCATAAGATACATGTTTTTGTGGTACACCGAAGTTTCTAGACACAAATATGATAGTTTCCAACTATATTCTTTGCAATTATTTGATTAATCAAATATCATTTCTTTGAACTCCTCAAGAATTTGTTAATATTTCCAATTCAATCATATTGTTCTTAGATATTTCACTAATATTTCAAAATTTCCTAACAATAAATTGTTATTATGTTCTTCCACACAAATTTTTTTATTCCAAATCACAACATAATAACCTTTCTTGACGGTAGACCAATGCAACACAATGATGATGTCTAGGCTTAGAATTTCACATCAACCTATTTGTTTTGTACTTTGGAATCTTGTGCTTTTTTCACGTATAAGCTTTTCCCTGTGCTAGGATGCAAGTCCTACCTAACTAATATAACCTGCTTGCTGGCTTGCCATTCTACTAGTAGATCGAAATGAAGATGATCTGTGAGAACAGCATCAATGGAAAGCAAATCGCAAGCTCCCTTCTAATTTAGTTAGTCTCTCACTGTCTCATTGCTTTCTTTTACCGGGACTACAAGCCTTCAAATTCCCATAAAGGTTCCAACTGAACTATGTAATATGCAAAAATACAAAAGTAAGAAGGGCAAAACAAAGACAAAAAATCATCGTCTCTGATTTTTAAGTTATAAAAATAAAATCAAAGGGAATGTTGTACTTCTTTGTTCCCCAAAAGATTTTCAATTTCTTTTATTTAAAAAATTAATAAATACAACCTGAAAACAACTAATTCAGAGAACATCTATATGTGCATTTTTTTAACGGTATACATCAAGAAGACAAGAAGGATATAATAAAGGAAACCCAAGTAGTGCTCACTGATTAATTTCGTTACGCATAGGAAGGATTCAGACATTGCCCTTTGATTGCGAAGTTGAATGGTACCGGTCCGTCCATATTGTCGTGTATAAAGTTCAAGATCTTCTACTGTTTCAAATACCCGCCCACTTCTTGTTTACAGTTACTGCATGTGTTCAATCCTATAAATCCAAATAATTCTTTGAGGTGAAGGAAAGGGGACTTTGTACGTTGCGGCCTTAGCTGACCTCTGGCTGCAGCATTGGGAAGAAAGTCCAGTTGGCTTTAGGCCCCATGTCCTTTCCTAGGACCTTCTCACTGGACCACCACTCACAACCAAGGGTAGTCTTTTCGGAGACATCTCCCTTTGTGTTGTCAAATATGAAATCTTTGCTTGGACCAAGTTTGCTGGGATGATTCTTGCATTGACACTGCTGCTCCTGATCATCTCCAATATCTTTCCCGAGCATGATAAGCTCAGTCACGCCTCCACAATCACAAGAATTATCAGTTTTCTCTGATAATACATTGTTTGTGGCTGCTCCTTCAGTGGCCTCATTTTGTTGAAACTCCAATACAGTTTCAAGTGATGAGTTGAGACCCTTTTTCAGACATGTTGGAACATCTTCATTGGGCAACTCAAATGAGACTCTGTGACCAAACACTACTTCCTCATCATCAGATCCATTGTCCGAGTTGGCAAGTGATACCACCTCAGAAATTTGGGTCTCCATAGGTAGATTGTCTTTAGATATGGGCTCTCCACCAGTTGGTGTCAGAGAACCGGAACCTAGCCTTGAATCCCAACCATTTGGAGTCAGAGAACCAGAATCCAACCTTGAGACAGCACCATTCGGTGTCAAAGAGCCAGAACCTAATCTGGAACCCAAACCATTTGGTGTTAAAGATCCTGAACCTAGCCTTGAACCTGATTTCTGAGAAGAAAAGTATTCGTAGCCTACAAATTTGGTAGTTTCCCCCACGTGAAACTCAATGATAGTTTGCCTATCAGGGAAAGGTGAACAAGTGCCTGAATTTGGAATTGTCGAGCCTGGTGATATGAGGTAGCCACCTGGGCTTCCTGGGTAAAACTGAGAAGGCTGAAACTCATACTGAGACAATGAGAACTTTTGATTAGTCCCACCATTCCGTCGAGTGCGAGCCAGAGATGAAGCCAAAAGCTGAGCAAAAGGTACTTCAGGTGATGAAGGTGTTGTCAACTGCACAGGTTCAGGAGGCGGTGTGAAATTAGCAGTTGATGGTTCAGTGGTAAAGGTAGAAAATACAGGTGGTGACACCAACTGAGTTTCATAAGCATAGGGTCCAATGGCAAAAATTGAGGCTGCCCCACCTAATGAGTAGGCATTGAGAGAAAGAGATTTAAGGGAAAATGATTTAGCTGGTGACTGCATAGTGGAGGGAGGATCTGACTGGAGAAAAGATGCTGGAGATGAAGGAGGGGCAATGAAAGGTATTACTATGGTTGATGAGTGGTTCAGAGTTTCAGAAACAGGAACTGCAGCTCCGGGTCCTGCTGGTTCAGGAACAAGGGTGGCATGACCAAATCGTTTGCTGTGTTTGTGAGACCCAAAACACCAGTACAAACTCCAGCAGCTTCCCCATCTTCTCTTCTGAAATCAAATAAAAGAGTTGTTTCCATCACTAGGTAGTATGAACAGTTACTTGTCACTCAGCAAGACTCAAACTTCAATGCTAGACAAGAAATACCATATTATCATGGTTAGATCCTTCTAAAAACTATAGGAGGCAGAAAATTTGGAATGTCATGCGGTTGTGTCAATTAGCAGCTAACACAATCAGCTGCATAACTTCAACTCCAACTGATGAACCAAAAGACTGCATGGCTAGTAGGTAACATGTGTCACTTCACCTCAAATACAATTTATGTAAAATGCATATAATACCCTAGCAAGAGTATGTTATATTTATGTAAAATGCATATGATACCCTAGCAAGAGTGTGTTATATTTATGTAAATTGCATATAATACCCTAGCAAGAGTGTGTTATTATCGACCCAAAAGTGAAGTTATGAACCTTCCGGCAACATCTTGTGACCCCAAAGGGAACAAATACAAATTTTTTGTTGTTTTCGTTTTGAAAGGGCACTGCAAAAATATTCCAAATAATTGGGATTTTTCTCTACCCATTTTCAGCCTCCAGTAACCAGTTTGGTGACAAAGCCAGTTGAACCCTGCTAATCTGAGAGCAGATAAAGTTGCAATTCTATCCAAAATTAAGTAGTAAGAGTAGCTTGTCTGGAATGAGTAATCATCATAGTATCATACTCAAAAAACTTGGACGCAAGTTTGCTTATAACACCCTCCCCCTGTCTCCGCCCCAATAGTCATTTAAATTATTTATGTTCTTGAAATTTTCAGATTGAAAAAAACAAACTTTTAGCATTGGATCACATTAAAAGGTCAACTTCTTTGGAAGTAAATTTGTTGAGGCTTAATGCTCACTGTATTGCATATAGAAAAACTGATACTCCCCTGGATGAAAGAATATTTAGGAGTTGTCTGCAGTTCATGTATCAAATATTATGTTTCTTCGATTTGCTAGGCTGACTGCTGAACCAAACAATGAGTCATAACTAGATTACTACTGAATATCTCTATTAAAAAAGTTCTGAGTAACTATTCCATTAAAATATATACCTGTACTTGGCAACCCTTGACTACGGATAACAGATGGGACGGAAGAGGAAGGCTTTGACCAGAAAAAACATGAAAGATTCAATAAAAAGTCCTTTCAATTTAATCCTACAAGGAACAAAACTTGATTTGGCCTTATATAAGTAGGTGATGAAACGCGGAAGCTACACAAGCTCCAAAATTCACACTCACGATGGTCAAAAGTAAAAGGGTTGCGTTTTTATCTATATCCATTTCAAAATTAACAGTAATCAAGTCACTTGACATGATAAACAATTCCAAAAGTGACTCCGCCTGAACTAAACAAAAAGGAATAGTGCAATGCCAAAGTAGAGATATACTTTGCTCTTGTTCATCATTACAAATATGGTCATTGTGTTCCACATACAAGTGCAAGTAATTTTAAGCTGGTCTCTTATGAGAAAGAACCAATGGTTTCAAAACATAATTATGAAAAGGAATTGGAATATGAAGCCTTTCAATTATCAGTAGCAGTTGATAGGAAACTTTTTAAAGTATCACTATTTCAGTCTTGTTACAGTCAAGGGTCCAATGCACTTACCGAAAATAGTAAAAAATGAAAACAATCAAGGATCCCTCGTATGCATAAATTTATTTTTTAAGGGGGGCACACCTCTGACATGACTCGTGAAGGATAATACTCTCTTTGGTAATTAAAAGTTGTTCATTTTTTGACAAAATTTTTATTCTTTAAAAATATAGATGACAAAATTATAATTATAAGAAAGTTCATACAATTTACAATAAAATTTAATTTCTATAATTGTATGAGTGTAAATATATATGTCTAGTTTTAAAGTAAAAAAATAGTCAATTTAACCTGAAAAATGTGAATGTGTCAACTCATTAGCAACAAAGCAAGTACAAAAGACAACCCTATTTAGAAACACAAACGTTGGACAAAGTGACTTTTGGTAGTTTTCTTTTTTACTTTTTTTTTCTGTTTTGCTAAATTTCTTTTTTACTTTTTCCTTTTGATGCTTAAAATTCCAAAGCAGCAAAAAGTTGAAGCCTCTTGATTCTACAGTCAATGGACCACATAATTGTAAACCGAAAAACCTTTGTACTTGAGAAAGTTAGCAGTAATAATTTACTCAAACATCAGTAACATACAAACTCCAAACAATCTATACCAAACATGTCTAATCTACATACCCAAGCACCACAAGAAAATCACATCTGATTGATATAGATTCAAACATAGTGATCATAACTTTCAATTGGAAAATAGACATAAATACAACAATTGAGCAAATTAAACACCCCAAATTAATAAAACACATAAGAAACTCGTAAAGAAAAAAGTATAAAACAGATCAAAACGTACAGAATTGACATACCGGAACACTAGTTGGTTGGACTCGACTCTCAGCAGTAACAATAGCAGTAGCCGCAGCATTTAAAGTCTCAAAACTGCGACTAGAGAAATCGCTCATACCGAATCTATCGGATGAGGAGAATTTCTTCCAAAAGCAAACGAGAAATCCAGTTCTCGGAAGTCAACGTTTCTCCGGCGACGGGAAATTCTATTTCCAACCGATGATCGATCAGAATCTAAGGACTAGATTCTCGTGGGAATTGAATCGGAAAAAATGGAGATCAGACGAGACGACATTCACTCAATCTACAGTGGGACTGTATAAATGTGAACCCAAAGAATGAACACACAGACTTTTCCCTCTCTCCTTCCCTCCTTAAGTTATTTTGTAATTATCTGGGGTCCGTACTAATAATAAAAATTTGGGTTAATGACACTTCATATAAAATTAAACTATAATAAGCGAATTTTTTATTATTGCACTTTAGTAAAGTTAAATATTAAAATTTCTATAAAAATTATTATTATAAAAAATACTAAAATTACTATTAAAAGTATTAATGTGAAAATATAAAATATTTGTTTAACTGAAATAGAATTTTTTTCCCCAAAATACACTAAAGTGCCTTTTTTCTAAAAATTTTCCTATAACTATAATTAGGTTTATAATATTTTAAATGTACTCATTCGTTCCAAAAAAATATTTTTTTAATTTTTGGCAAATATTAATAATATACATTTGTTTGAAAATTACATGTGTAAATAATCATTTCATTTGATGTAGATGTCAATTAATAATAATATAAGAAGATTATAATTATAAATTTTAAACAATTATACTGATGTACTTCTCCTTCTTCTTCTTCTTTTTTTTTTTTTGTATAAATCTTATTCTTAAATGTTGTTTTTTTAACAGATGGAATACTTTTTTTCTTTATTGTTGGAAAATACTAAGTGAGCCAACAAATATATGAGTCTAATGAGCCTAAATGTGAGGTGTTGTAAAAATATATTTGTGCATTTAAAATTTTGAATTTTCATTTGGGAGAAATTTTTTTTTAACTGTGCAATCTTGATATAAAAATGTGTAACTGATTTATTTATGAATATATACAACTAAGCTTTTTAGCCTAAAGTAAGCCGTAGGCTTGCATAAAATTACTCTCTCTCTCTCTGTTTTTTTTTTTGTAAAAAAAGTTTATGTTATAGTTAACTCATGTTACCAATTTTTTTAAAGAGTTTATGGTGATACTTATAAATTATCTATTAAATAAATCAACTATAAATGTTTGAATTCTGAATTTAATAAAAATATTTGTTGAATTTTGTCAGTTAAACTAATTTCTATTAACTAAAAGTAATGTTACTCCTTAAATAAATGCACTTTTAAACTTTAAAGTTTGAAAGTACTCCTAATTTTTTTTTTTTAAAAAATACTCATAAAAAAACAAAAGCAATATTTGTGTCTATTAAGATTGTTATAGAAATTTCTCATCTAGTTTGATTAAATCTTTTGTTAAGGTTTTAGGTATTCTCTTTGATAACAATAATTATCTCATACTTTAAAAAGAACTTAACCTTAGAAATTACTAGTATTAATTTTATCATAATGGTCCAACAAGTAACTGGAACGCAATTAAAATTTGATGAATTTTTTCTAAATTCCATAAAATAAGAGCTTGAGTTTATATAAATACTACGTATAACTTTAGAAATAAGCACTCTTCATAATTGTTACATGTATTTGAGATGTGATAGATACTTTGTTTTGGGTACTAAACTACAAGAACAAGATTGTTAACCGGTCAAAATCATGAACTACAAGTCTAGAGTTACAAAAGTGTTCCATACTTCCATGTATACACAAGATATTAGCAAGATACTTTTCAAGTACAAAACTATTTTCCTTTAGTGTTCATGTGGACCTCCAAGTATATTGTACAATTTCACAGTTAGAATTTTAAAGGAAAAAAAATATAATTTAGTGCGCTAAAAGTTCCACTTTAATCAAATAAATATCTTACGCTTTTACATTAATATTTTTATAATAATTTTAGTATTTTTGATAGTAATTTTAATAATTATGTAATAATTTTAGTACTTTTGACAATAATTTTAATACTTTTGATGATAATTTTAGTACTTCTATTAATAATTTTAATATTTTCACTAGTAACTTTAATATTAAGTGAAATTAATGAAAACTTTGTTTATTAAAATGATATTTTATATATTAATAAATACTAAATTGTCATTGATCCAATTTTAAATCCATCAAATCAAATACACTATAATATTATTATACACACAAAAAGTTGATTATATATTTATATTATTGAGGTAGTTTAAGAGTGGGATATTTACTAAACTGACCTTTGGGTGGGGTTATAATTAAGGTATGCATGTGTGAGTTTTGTTGGGGTATTAATGGCAAGAACTGGTGCCAGGTGGGAGTAGGGTTGTCCTTATTTAATGTATGTTTTAGTCATCTTATCCTTTTTAGTTTGCTTGTACGGGGAGACAATTACAACGTCCCGTGCCCTTCGTGATCACATTTATTTCAGTACTGCTTATTTACTATACATTAGTTAAAAAAAAAAACATATAGTAATATTTGAGAATATAATTTATTTCATAAAAAAGTAATGTTTATGTAACTTTTTTATTATAATATTATATTTTTAAAAATTTATCATTACAATACTTTTAACTTATCTTTGATAGAATATTTATAACAAATTTTATTAGAAAAATGTATTATTTGTATATATAATTATCAGTTAATAACGTAATATTAATATTTGTCTAAAATTTTAATTGTGACTTTTTTTTTGTAAAATATTATTATTATTATTATTATTACCAGTACCATGAGTCACACACGTCTATGTGTGCACAAAGTTTAATTCTGTTACACAGTATCGGATAATGCGAAATATGTGAGAGTGGATAGTATAAGTGAGGAAGGAAACTAAAACCCAATTTCATATTTTTCTATTACACACATATCAGATCTATGTGAGATAAACAAATGAATGCACATAAATTTTGATTTTTAGCGCTCCACAAATGTACTACTACCTACATAGTAGCAAAAACTAATACTCCGTACGAAATTGAAATAAACATAACCAGTAGCAGCAATTTTAAGAAGATAATGGATTTTCAAGTTTCACCCTGCAATAATCCAGAAAACCGAACAATTTTACCAAATCGATAGAGGTTGAGGAGAAATTATGGGCAAGTGAAGACGATGACGGGATGAAAGAACAAACGTAGATAAGAGGGGAGAGACGACCACAAGGGATTGAATTGAATTTGGATCTCGTAAAACTCAATACACTAAAGTATAATCAATTAAAATTTCACTTATTAAAGTGATATTTTGTATTTTAATACATATTAAAGCGAAAGAGAAGTTTTTCTTTTAAAAATAATCTTATTCTCTCGATCATATTTTATTTCTAATTATCAAAATCAAAGATTTCTATCACATGTCTAATTTTCAAAATAAAAAATCAATTAGTGATCATTACCATATATATAAAATATTAAAAATATCATGTATATCTCTCAAAATTAAAACCTCACAACAAAAAATATAAACAAATAAAAAATTGACAAAATAATCAACAATAAAATAAAATTTCCAATAACTTATATAAATTAAAATAGAACACCACAAAATTAAGTTATGCCTGGACAATCGGTCAAAAAGCAGGCTCGATAGGTAAACACGTTATTGGGGGCTAAAGAGCCGATATCAACCTCGAAAACAGACATACAACGATTTTCAATATATTTGAAGATCGTATTTTTCGTGTTCCGCTGGATTAAATAAAGTTTTCACAATGTAATCCTATCCACTTTTAACAGTGTGCTACAATTTCATCGAATAGAAAATGCGTTGCGAGTTTGACACGAATACGAAATCAAAAACGTGTTTGGCACCTCATTCTCTTCTGAGCTATTTGCTTCAATAAAATTACTAAAAAAATAATAATAAACATTATGAATTTAGATTTAATGAATTATTTTGATTAATATAAAGTAAAACATATTTAGTATTATTAGGCCGTGTAAATTATTTTAAATAATTACAGTAATTTGAAAACTTGAAAAATATAAAATAACTTCATAAATATAATCAAATGAAATAAGAACTTATTAAATAACTTATAACTAAAAAAAAAAATAGAAAATGCTCATTAAATTTCAAATTTATACATATAAAACTAATAATATTATATACAACAATATGAAGTATTGGTCCCATATTTATTATAACAACAATATGAATGATGAACTTCTTTGGTACATGAGAACCTTCTTCTAGCACCGTCAAGTATTCATCATCAATAAATTTGAGATGAACAATTATTCTTTGTCTCCAGAAAAAGTATTTTTCTTTTTCCAACATGAGAACCTTGTTGTTTCCAGTTTTGTTTACAATCTTCAAGGATCTTCTAACAAGTGTAACTAGCACCAATTGTTAGAACTAAAACAAGCACAATATTTTTTTATTTTTTTTTTGGGTGTGGGGCAGGGAGTGGATGAATACAAACTATCACACTTTTTGCTCTATTTAAAACTTTGACAAATTTATACAACTGAAAAACAGTTTTGAATAATATTATCTGATGGACGTAAATAAATAAGAATAGGAAGAGGAACAAAGAAAAATTCAAGTAATAATAATTATATTAATACTTGGAAGTTTTTCTGAGAATTTGGATAATCAACAAGTGATTACCCAGCTACAATTTCTATTGAACAACAACTTCTATTTTCACACATTTGCTACCCAAAACTTGAACAATTTAGGCTAAAGCTTTTTCTTTACAATTTTCTCTCATAAGAAAATTACAGAGCTTCACTCTCTAGTGTATGAGCAGTATGGATAAGTCTATGTGTATTTTTTTTTTTTTTTTTACAATATGATACAACCTTTGCATATATAAGAAAACATAAGCAAAAATCATGGGCTAGGCATGCTCCTCTTTCCGTGTAGTTGTCATTGTCCTCTTGTGAAGACAAGTGTCCGACATTTGATGGTTACAACTGCTTTTTTTTTTCAGTTCTTGTTTTCCATGCAGTTCTATTACAAAAGGTTGTTACTAGACCACCATATCTCAAGCAGTATATTCCCTAGAAATACCCCTTACTTCCGTGCCAAGTATCAGATTAGGACAAGACATTCTCTGATGTTCATCGGTGCTCAAGTCATTCCCTGATGTCTATTAGTGCTTAGATCATTCCATGATGTAGGTTTGATTAGGCCTTGACGATTCCCTGACACTAAGCCTTGATTAAGGATTTGATCGGTATTTCTCAATCTCCTAATGCTAAGCCCTGATGTTATCCCTCAATGTTAAGTCCTGGTAATTAGATTGCTCAAACTTTTCGTCATTCCATGGTGTTATCCCAAAGTTCACTAGCACCTTCTTGAACAATGAAGTCTTTAGCCCCTGATACATTCTTGGCAAGATTTTTGAATGTCCGATGTGCTGAAACTTAAGCATTGAGGCACAACAGACATTTCTAATAACTAGTAAATTCTTTGTATTTAATCACTGATAACTTAACTAGCTCAGTTTATGACTATTTCTTGATAGATCAAGATATTCATCCGTGAATATTATTTGTACTATTATACTAAGATTTATATATCATGTTTATCATTTACAAATGTACAAACACATTATTAACATACACCATGTCTAGGAGTATAGACATCATCGTCTTTCTCAATATACTTAACACTTTTCGTCTTTCCAGTTCATTTCTTTTTCATGGTTAGCAAGTTATTATGTGCTTTTTTTATGTGATGTGACATTTGCATTTCAATATGTAGTTAATGAAGTATTTGATTTCAATATGTAGTTAATAAAGTATTTGATTGATATAGCTTTGTGTTTGTGCAAGTATCTTTACATTTATTTATGCCTTGTGTAGGATGTTATTAATGCGTTTCCTATTAACTGTAGACATAAATACCTGCTACTTATACCTTTAATTTTTCTTTCTCTCATTAAATACTGAAAATTTTCGTTGAGATAGTCAAGTAGCAATTTGTAGTCACTTAATCAGATGATATTGGATGTACATCATTTGATGAAAACTCTCTTCTATTTGTTCAAAATTCTCTACAAAGTAATACATTCTTCTTTGATGCATTGTGACTTTTGATATATTACTGTTGACATAAGGAGTTTCTTTTGGATGTTTTTAATATGATTATATAAGAATGTCAAGTTCTTATTAAATACTAAAAAAAATTACTTGAGATAGTCAAGTGGCAATTTGTAGTCACTTAATCATATGATAATGGACGTACATTTGATGCAAACTCTATTCTATTTGTTCAAAATTCTCCACAAAGTAATATATTCTTCTTTGATGCATCGTGGCTTTTGATCTACTACTGATGACATAATATATAAGTGTGTAAAATTTTATGACAAAATTTTAGCTTCTTTAGTTTTTATCTAGCCAACTTAGTTCCAGCTTTAGAATTGTGAAAACATGATAAAAAATTGAAGGATTACATAATAGAGAACTTTAAATAGGAATTGTTGGATCATAGGTAGGGATAAATTGAGATATTTGGAAACATGGAAGAAAGAAGAGATAATGTAAACTACATTAAAATAAGTAGTATAAAAACGTAGAACGAAAATTGGTTGGATATTTTTCATCGCATCTCCTATTTTCTCTTTTCCTAGTTCCAATTTAATGCAAGGTATATCGAGTGCGTTTTCTGAGTGTTATTTCAATGCGGGTTTAATGTTATCTTGGATGTAGGAAGAAGATTTAGATTTTCTGTATATATGGAGGAGTAAGACTTATATTTTCTTCGTTCTAATTTTATCATGGATGGCATCGGGTTTCTATTTTTTCATTGATCTATTTTCTTCTACTAATACGAATAGTCATCACTTCCCATTCTTGTATATTTTGTCCTTCCAATATGATATGATTTATGCTACATTTCGTGAGTTTTTCATATCATGCTCATGAGTTTTTGGTGATTTTCTCATTATGGTGTGGGTGATAGGTACACTATCAAGAATCTGCTTGTGATTCCTGATAGAATCAACAAAGAGTGAAAAAGGAGAAGAAGATAGAAATGAGAGAGATTCAGAGGAGAGAGAGGAGATAAGAAGTGAGAGAAGGTTTGAGAGAGAGAGAGAGAGAAATATAGAGAGACATGAGCAGAATCTAGGGGGAGAAATAGAGGTTCTCAAATGACAATTGTTATTTCATTCTTAGGAAACAATTACACAGCCTCACCTTATGAAGGTGTCGGTACAGAGACGACTAGCTTATTCACAAACACATGTAGACAGACATAGTAACACATAGACTGCACAAGTAAACAAATAAACTGAGACACAACTACTAACACATACAATATACTAAGCCATCATTCCTGCCAATTTCCCCTCCTTTAGAATGAACCATGTACACATGGTTTTAAAACCCAATCAGGATAGTTGAGCTGCAATTTTTCTTCATCTTCCCAAGTAGTTTCATCAATGTTGTAGTTATGCATGACAACGGGATGAATATGAGACGGGAGAGCCGTTCTCAAACTTATATGTTAAATATGTATAGTACCCCAAATCTGTCCCGTCCCGTTAACGTTTTTACTAAACATGCTCCTCCTCCGCCCCGTTACCTCGATTATTTTTTCTAAATTTGATTTATTTCTTTTTTCCCTTTGTTTTTTTTTATATTTTTCTCTTACAAAATTTGTTAAATGAGTGAGATGGTAAATTTTATACTGGATTCAAAAAATCGGATCTCATTAGGGTCAAAATGAATGGAGTGTTAATGAGTTTGGGTAAAATTATCATGCCTAGCTGTAACCCTTCTATTGCGCAAGGTATTGACGAAGAGTCTTTTAATTTGTCATTACTTGCCTTTGATTTAGTACTTTTAGCGCTCCTAAGTCAAATGTTCCACTAACAATCACAGGAAGCAGTTGAACTTTAACGGAAACAATTCTTATGTGATTCTTCAAGTTGTGAGACATGTAAAATAGGGTGCACCCTAGAGGAATTAGGTAACTCCAGCTTATAAGCAATCGAGCCTATCTTTTCCAAAACCTTGTTAAGGCCCTAAAAATTAATAGCGAGCATCATATTATTTCCAAACTTGACTTAACCTTGTCTGTAAGGTTGCAACTTCAATTAAACCAGATCCCCTTCAGTGAACATTCTTTCTATCCTCTTCTTATCAGCAAAAGATTTCATTTTCTGATGAACTCTAATCAAATTCTCTTGCATTTTCTTGTTGAACTTGCTTATTAACCAACATTTCTTCTAGAGTTCCCAGGTTAGTGCGAGCTCTAGAGGTAATAACCAAATGCCTAGGCTCTATTCCATATACAACCATGTGTGGAGAAGTGTATAGGGCAGTATTCTTGGTGGTATTAAACCACCATTCTGTTTAGGGTAACCACTTACCCCATAACTTGGGAGATTGTCCACGCATACAAGGAAGTGTTGCAGGCATTGATTAACTATCTCGGTACACCTATCACTTTGAGGATGATAAGATGTTCCCATGTGTAATCTTGTTCCAACCAATTTAAATGGTGCCTCAAAAAATTCAATCAAGAAAATGGCATCCCTGTCGCTCACTATTGTTTCTGGTATGCCATAGCCTATATATTTTTTCTAATAACACTTGGGAAAGGAACTTAGCTGAGACAGGATGGCAAGGGCCACAAAAACTGCATATCTACCTTTCCTATCTATCCATCATCACCAAAATGATCACAAACCCCCTGGAACTGGGAAGGCCAGTGATGACGTTGCAATATCTTTCCATGGTTCAGTAAGTATAGGTAAGGGTTGAAGCATGCATGCATGTGAATATTCTCATGTTTTACCTGCTAGCAGACCACACATTCATACACCCAATGTTGCACGCTCTTGGATAGACTTTCCCAAGAAAAATATTGGCTAACCCTTTTATGGAAGCCCTAACTCCTGAACGACCGCCCTGTTGGTTTTAAGAGAACAAGAAAGACAAAGAAACAAAATTTATGCTCAGAAACTAAGAAATGTTATGAAGGAAAGAATCTGATGTTTATTGACACATTTATTCAAACACCTAGCATGCCTTTATATAGGCCTTACACTCAACAACTTAACATAATCATAGGAGAAAAATCAGGCACTAAGCCATGTTGAAATAAACAGAAAAACAGAAGAAAATGACCAAAAAATTAGCAACAACTAATCCACTATCATTTACTAAGTCCACTTTGAATCAGTCTTCAACACTCCCCCTTGATTCAAAGTTACACACTCCAAGCTTGCTCTGAAAATAAACATGCTTATCTCTTGAAAGAGACTTGGTGAAAATGTCTGCAATTTGCTCATTGGTATTGCAATACTGCAGCTGAACTTGACCTCCAGCTACCAGCTCACGAATGAAATGAACTCGGATATCGATGTGCTTCGTCCTTCCATGCAATGTTGGATTTTCACTTAGAAAAATTACAGATTTGTTGTCGCAGAAAATCTCAGTTGCACCTTCTTGTTCTTGACCAAAATCAGCAAGCAAACATCTCAGCCACACAGCTTGACAAGCAGCTGAAGTTGTAGCGACATATTTAGCTTCAGAGGATGATAAAGCTGTAGTTGCTTGTTTTTTGGAACTCCAAGTAACTGCTCCAGAACCAAGATGAAATAGGCTTCCTGAAGTGTTCTTCATGTCACTAGAACCTGCCCAATCACTATCAGAAAATCCCTACAAACGAAAATCAGCACCTGCAGCATACCACAGTCCATAATCCATCGTATTAGTGATATAACGCAAAATACGTTTTGCTGTTCCAAGATGATGCTTAGTGGGAGTTTGCATAAACCGTGATACAACGCCAACTGAAAATGCAATGTCAAGCCTTGTATGAATTAAATAAATCAAGCCACCAACCAAGCTTCTGAAGTACTTAGCATCAGCCAACTCTGTTCCATCACCGAGCTGCAACTTTTCATTCAAGTTCATAGGTGTACAAACTCCATTGCAATTCAGCAAATTAAACTTCTTAAGCATATCAATAGCATATTTCATTTGAGAAAGAAAAATACCATCCTCCTTTTGCAGTACTTCAAGTCTAAGAAAGTAATGCAACAAGCCTAAGTCAGTCATCTCAAAGTTCTTCATCATACCAGCCTTAAAATCATAAATTAAATCTCCTGAAGAACCCATATAAATAATATCATCAACATAAAGGCAGACAATAAGAAACTCGGCATTACCTCCCCTTTTTAAATAAAGTGTAGGCTCATTTTCACTTCTTCTAAAGCCACTTTGTTGAAAATAAGCATCGATCTTACTGTACCATGCCAGTGGAGCTTGCTTTAACCCGTAAAGAGCCTTTTTCAACTTATACACTTTTCCTTCTTGGCCTTTTTTCACAAAACCTTCAGATTGAGTGACATAAACTTCTTCTAATAATTCTCCATTTAAGAAAGCAGATTTTACATCAAATTGATAAACCGACAACTTCATAAAAACAGCAAAGGCTAAGAAAATTCTTACAATTTCAAACCTTGCAACCGGGGAGAATGTCTCTTCATAATCCACGCCATATGTCTGCGCATATCCCTTCGCTACCAACCTTGCCTTATGACTTTCAATGCTCCCATCAGCATGACATTTAGTTTTAAACACCCATTTTAATCCAATTGCATTTTTTTCTTCAGGTAAATCCACCAACTCCCATGTCCCATTCCTGTTAATTGCAGCCAACTCTTCTTCCATAGCTTTAATCCACTCTTCTTTGACAACAACTTTTCCAAAATTAGTTGGTTCAACAACCAACAAGGCATGTGAGTCTGCATATATCTCCCGCAGAGACCTGAACCTTCTTGGAGGAGTTTCTGAGCTTTCAGAAGAAGGAGAGCTGCTTGAGCTCCTTTGAGGACCGTTTGTGGGTGTTGTCTGCTCAGAAAAACCAGCTGCTGAAGTTTCATTAACACCTTCATCGCCAACTGAAACTTGAGCTTCCGCTGCACCTTCACCGTCATTCCAATTCCAGCTAGATTTTTCATCAAACTTAACACTCCTGCTGATAATTACTTTGCCATTTACAGGGTTATACAACCTATATGCTTTGGAGTGTGAACAATAGCCAACAAAAATACATTTGACTGACTTATCATCAAGTTTACTATGATTTTCAGAATTAACCAAAGCATAGGAAATACAACCAATAACACGTAAATGGCTTACAGATGGTTTGGCACCATTCCAAGCCTCATAAGGAATCTGATTTAGGACTGCTTTTGTGGGTGAAATATTCAGAATATATACTGCGGTAGCAACAGCTTCAGCCCAAAAAACATCAGGCAGCCCTTTAGCTTTCAACATGCTCCTAGCCATCTCCACAACCGTGCGATTCTTGCGTTCAGCCACATCGTTTTGTTGCGGTGTATAAGGTGCTGTTAACTCCCCTGTGAATACCATTTTCTTCACAAAACAAAGAAAATTGGTTAGACAAGAACTCGCCACCTCTATCAGATCGAAGAGCCTTTATCAATGTGCCACTTTGCTTCTCCACATAAGCCTTGAACTTCTTGAAATTCTCAAAAGTTTCAGACTTGAGTTGTTGAAAATAAACCCAACTCATGCGGCTATAATCGTCAGTAAAAAGGAAGAAATACCGACTACCACCAAAAGACTCAGTCTTCATAGGACCACATAAATCAGCATGAACCAATTCAAGAGTTTTAGATGCTTTCCAAACCTTCCCAATTGGAAACAGAAGCTTACTTTGCTTGCCAAATATACATCCTTCACACAACTCAAGTGACTCAATTCTAGGTAACCCACGTACCATTTCTTTATCATGCAACAATTTCAAACCATTCACATTTAAATGGCTATACCTCATATGCCATAATTCAGACTCACTAAACTCTCTAATAACAAGAGCATGATTCTCTACATTAGAGACTTTAAGTGGAAAAAGTTTATTTCCAACCATTTTAACATTAACAACAACCTGGTTTGATTTTTTATCTCTAACCACACAAGAGTTTTTATCAAAGAAAAGAGAATATCCATTAGACATCAGTTGCCCAATACTCAACAAATTCTGTGACAAACTTGGAATGAAGTAGACATTATAGAGAAGTTTAACATTACCGTTTCCACCTCTCAAGGCTACAGCACCTTTTCCCTCCACATGCATTTGTTTACCATCTCCAAGTGTCACCTTTTGTTTGAAAGTCTCATCAAGGTCTCTGAATAAAGACCTTACCCTAGTCATGTGATTAGAGCATCCACTGTCCAAATACCAAACATCATTATCACCAGCTGCAGCTTCTTGAAATGCCATGAAAAGCTTGGCTTCCTCCTCTTCTTCCTCCATGACATAGTTGGATCACTGCAATTTCCAACAATTTGCCTTTATATGCCCAAATTCCTTGCAGTAGTAACATTGAACATTAGCCCAACGACCTTTTGGCTTCTCACTAGCTTGTGAAACATCATTCTGCTCGTGACCACATCCCCCTTGACCATAGCCTCTTCCAGTTCCTCGGCCACTACGACCTCCTCTACCACGGCCTCTTCCAGCTAATGTCTCTCCGATCACTTGAAAAACTTTTTCTTCAACTTTCTCTTCTTGCCAGTTCAATCTCGCCTCATGAGATTGCAATGATCCCATAAGCTCATCAAATGAATACACTGCCAAGTCCTTTGACTCCTCAATGGCTGCTACAACATGATCAAACTTGACAGTCAAGCTCCGTAGTACCTTTGCGACGACGGTTGAATCGGAGACATCTTCACCGTATGCTCTCATTTGATTGACAATTGCTCCAACTCTTGACAGAAAATCTTGGACTGATTCTCCATTCCTCATATGCAAGGTTTCAAAATCACGGCGAAGAGATTGTAGTTTCACCGTAATTACCTTCGAAGAGCCCTGGAAAGCCGTCTACAAAGTTGTCCATGCTTCTTTGGCAGTATTTGCAGCTGCAATTTTAGAGAAGATCGACTCATGAACTGCTTGCTGGATAAAGAATAACGCCTTTGAGTCCTTCTTCTTGTTCTCCTTCAACCTGCCCTCTTCATCCGATTCTGCGTACCCACTCTCAACCAAGTCCCACAGCTCTTGAGACTTGAACAAAGTCTTCATTTTGATGCTCCAAAACTCATAGTTATCACCTTTGAACACTGGAATTAAAGGCTGCGAAATACTCATAACATTGCCATTAGTTGCCATGGTTTAAAGCCCAGTTACAAAGAACTGTAGCTCTGATACCACAATGTTGGTTTTAAGAGAACAAGAAAGACAAAGAAACAAAATTTATGCTTAGAAACTAAGAAATGTTATGAAGGAAAGAATCTGATGTTTATCGACACATTTATTCAAACACCTAGCATGCCTTTATATAGGCCTTACACTCAACAACTTAACATAATCATAGGAGAAAAACCATGCACTAAGCCACGTTGAAATAAACAGAAAAACAGAAGAAAATGACCAAAAAAACAGCAACAACTAATCCACTATCATTTACTAAGTCCACTTTGAATCAGTCTTCAACACGCCCACCCCTCTTTCGAGCAACTTCTCAAAAATCTGCTTCCTCAGCCTTCCATTGGCTCCTACTAGCCATTTAAATTTTAGCAAACCCTACGATAACTCATATTCACTTGGTCCCATCGTATACAGGGATACTCCTGTGTGATCATTTGTTTTATAAGCCTATAACATGGTCTTTCTCCTATCTCTTCAAGAACTATTCCATCCACATAGGTCTAGCTATTGAGACGTGATTCAGATTTTCCTTGGAATCCCCACTTTCAAATAACAAATTCTGCCATTGGTAATGAAACCTCATGCTTCCCTTATCACAATCTAAGTGTCTCCAGTTAACTGATTCCAAGAATTAGATCCCGTTGTTAAAGCTTCATCAACCATACAGAGGTTTGGAAGGAAACTCTATTTAAGTTCCAAATAAAATTTGGACATCATTTTTTACATTCAATCTGTTTACTATTAGGAAAAGTCATTCTTATAACCTTATTTTCTTTAATTTCGAACCCCAACTCATAAGCCAAGTTTTTGTCCAGGGAGCTTAAAGCACTGCCCCTATCAATTAGAACTTGTAAGTTTTTATTGCCAATCATACCTCAAATTGAAACACCTGTCCACCTCCGAAACCACTCTCATTTACCAAAGAAGACATAGTTTTCTCTGATTCTCCTACCTCGTCTTTCTCGGGTTCTTCATCAAATCTAGAAGGTGCTTGTTCTTCCATCCAATTCCTCACTTACCATCATAAATTTTTGTGGTTTAAAACATTCATGACCAGCTGAGAACTTCTCATCACAGTAATTACACAGACCCTTTAGCCCCCTCTCCTCCTTTCGAGCTATAGTTAATGGCCTAGGCTTGTTTCCAAAAGTGACTGAGAACTTGGGATAAGACAACACGAGTTTTCTGACCTGGATTTTGAGCAACAGATGAACTTCCTTATTTTGATGAGCTGGCAACTCTAGAATTTCCCTTTGGGGGCCTAGAGCCACTAGGTAAACTAAAAACAGACCTGGTTTGGTTTGTGTTTATTGATTGGCAGGAGAATGTTGTCTTTCATCTCTTTTCACTTCACTTCTCGTAAGTCTCAAGCACCCTAATGAGTAATGAGTACTGACTTTTGTCTTTCATTTTTTCTTCTCTTCTATTTTCTACCTTGTTTTGTTTGAGTTTTAATATTAACTGGCACCTTTTTCTTTTTTGGTTTTGTGCAGCGATGGGGAGTTATATTGCAAACATAGTACCATCTGGGTGCCTATCAGAGAAAACTGATAAGATTTGGATTCAGTGCACTGCAAGTTCTTTCGTAACGAAGGACTTAGAGAATGTCATTAGTTTTCAATTGTGCTTGTGGGTAGGTCAAACCAAATTCTAATGTTTGTACTTTTAAGGAGGACTAGACCTGGCATAGTAAGGTTAAAAATGCTTCAGTTTTAACAACGATGTTCCACTTTTGGGGTTGATGTGAATAGTCGTGGATTTGTCTAGGGAGCACAACGCCATGTAGTCTGAACTAGATTTGCATCCCCTTATCAAGAAGTTTTGCAGTCTGTTATCCAAGACGTTATAATATAATTGCATATTTTTATTTAGGGATTTTCGAATTAAGTTCACGTTAATGCTCCTTTTAATATATGTCAAAGTTGTAGATTTTCTTAGTCAAAATATTAGTTACACTTTATTGGTGGAACACTATATATAGAAAAAAGAAGGCCAGTTTTTACTTCTGATCTTCCAACCCTCGGTCAATTTTCAATATCTATCTCTCTTTTTAATTCTTCATTTTAGCCCTCCAAGTTTGCACAAAGTTATGTATGTGATTCTTTCGCTCAATTTTGTGACAAAAAAGATATCACGAGTATCTTATGTGCACCTTATGTCACATTTTAAGGGCAAAATTATCATTTTTGTATGGGAAGCTCATTTTTTCGATTGAAAAATTGCAAGATATCTAACACTACTCTGACAAAGTAATACAACATTCTTTCCCTTTTCTTGATACATTTACTTGAAGAAAATTATTGAATTCAATCTCATGTTTTCTTTTCATTTGTTTATTTTTCTCTGCGTTTCTGAAAGAAAGGAGATAAAACATAAAATTTATCTCAGTAACCTAATATGTTCTATTTCGAAAATCTCAATTTTTGTTCCGCTTGTTGAACTGTCCATTTAATGCTCTCTTACCTTATTTGAAAGTCAATCTAAAGTTTACTCGGTGTCCCTTTTTTATATTTCTATATATTGTAAAATTTAATTTAAGCTTTTGGCATTTATACCCTTGATTATAATAATACAAAATCATTCTGATAATGATTTGCCAAGAAAATGGGCGGAGTGTGCTTTTAAAAAAAATGGAAATTAACGTTGGTGTGTTTTTAAACTATAATTAAGTACGGGGTACAAATCAAATTTTGGGTGTAAAGTTTGGGCTACAAACAAAAATTTACCCTTTTTGTATTATTCTGATACATACATATACATATAGACATACACTGTAGATGTATAAAAACTTATATATACAATATTTAAAGAAAAAACTTCTATGTATAAAAAGTAATAGGTAATAAACCTACAACAACAAACATAGAGATGAATAAAAATCTAAAATTAGAAAATGAAATACTTGTTAAATTAAAAGTATATACTAATTCAAATTTAAATTATATTCATATTTGTTTATAATTTCCGAATGCATATGCCCATACGCCTACTATATATAATTTATATGTGTGTATATATCTTTATATGGATATAAAAAGTCAAGCTAAGATGTTATCCTAACCGTACAGATGAAAAAACATTAAAAAATATATAAGACTTCAAATTTTCATACATCGTGGTAGTATATAACTCCAGTTTTATAACCATGAAAAATAAAAATATATCTAAGGCTCGGTTTATTTTTATTTTTCATGATCACACAAATGTCGTTACACATTACCACAATATACATAAATTTTCATGCCTCCTATTTTTAGATGTAGATTTAGTATACTGTAGCATAACATCCTCACTAAAACATGATCTCTTGTTCTTCTTGTTCAGAACAACTCCTATTTAGTCAAATCATATGAGTCTTCTCGACAAGACCTAACTAGCCATCTTAATCGTAGCTAAGCCTACAACATTGAAGTAGATTTGACCAAACATATATCTAATCCTTGGACGGAATCCAGTATAGAACTTCGTTCTCATCTATACGATTGGATTCAACAAAAAATACATATAAAGTTTGCTATGCGTTTTATATATATACATAAATGGATACTTAAAATGATTATTTTATCCTTACAAAGTCACCATTAACTGCTAGGAGAATTAAGGGTATATTTGATAACAATTTAATGGATACTTAACTAAACGAATCAACCATTAAGTGCGTTTGATTGGATTTTAGAGTGGTTGAACAGAGTTGAATGTGACTGAACTAATAGGCTCATTATATTTGCTGATTTGCTAAGGTAAAAAAAATTTCATGTTAATGCCTATTTTCGTCAATAAGCAGTAGTTGAATGATCGTGATGAACCTGAAAAAGGAACGGAGGTGTGGATGTGGCCTCCACAATCCACCTCCGATGTGAGAATTAGTATGCGGTTTATGGGAGGTTAAAGTAAGAGAGACTTGTAAATTAGTATATGAGAATTAATGTGAGAATGAATTTATGTAGTTATTAACATTACCTCGTTTTATATAGGTCTTGAAAGGATCATGTGGCATAAATGTAACCTTGGTGACTATAATGGGTAGGATTATGGAGTAGTGAATCATGAGGCTAAGCCTATGGACTAGCATCATGTGAAGTGGATTGATGGGAAATGAATCGAGGCTCTTCCCTAACAAGCCCCTACTCTTTCGACATACTTCCAAGTACCCGAAGACTAAAAGTCCTCTTTAAGTCTCCATGTCAACGTCTTTGGTAGAGCCTGACCATATATGTGGTGAGCCCCCAATATAATTTTTATATTTATCGGAGAATAATGCACGACTTCTTCAAGACACCGTTGATCAACTTTGTTATGGTAGCTCGTTTGAAATTGGAGATATCAGTTTTCTTTCCCGATTTGTTGGGTATTTGAGATTGCCAACTCCAAGTGATTTCGATAGGGGGTCCCAATTGAAACCACGACTTTGTCCCAGGTAGGCCTAGACTGAGATCTCGACCCATTTATTGCTTTAAATTGAGTGACTCATTTAAAATTAGCGATACGATTTTTTCGATTGGTTGGATTTCGGGTTTGTCAACTTCGACTAGTTGCGGCAGTTGGTCCTAAGTGAAGTCGAAGTTTATTACCTGACCTATTTTAAAATAATTTTGTAACTTTGTACGTCACACAAATCTCCACTCTCTACCTATTTTAAAATAATTTTTCATTAGAAAATCAGTTGCGAACCAATCCTTGGTCAGCACGTGGCATATCACTACGTTCATTCTCCCTACCTGCAACGTAAATTGCAGGTTCAATGGCAGTCTGGCCACCCAACTTCATCACTTAATATTTTTATTAATTCTCCACCGACTTAAGATTCTAACTTCGAATATTTTTTTTGGCGTATATCTTGATTTTATACTTGTTTCAAATCTCCAGAATCTACGACAAAGAACTAATGATGTAAATAGGGTTTGTCAGTAGTTTGGTGTGATGTTTTTTTTTTTTTAATTATTTTTTTGTTCTAGTATGATTTTTGAGTCAAAATTTGTTGACCACATGATTCACAAGTGTGCTGAAAAGAAGGTGATTCACCTTAGTTGCCAACTTCACTAACAATCCAAGTAACATGCATGGACGTGGCTCAGTACTAACGTACCTTGCAAGCTTATATTATATATATGATAAGTATGATATTGAACTCTTTTTATATTTTATTATTTTAGTAATTAAATTTCTGTTCTTGGATTTACTTTGAGCGATATCTAGTCCATAATCATTTCTTATTATTATCTCGGATACTATAAGATTAATTAAATTTTATTAAAGTAAAATTTTAATTGCTATTGTAATTGCTCTGCTTCAACAAGAGTGTATTGGCCAAGTGTCTGTACATTAGCATTCAGATGAATGGACTAAATGTAGCTCCAATTCCTTTTATTTCTCCTTGGGATATTTTATCAGGTCGTATTGCGCTGATTTGATGTATGAATCACCAACTTTGCTAATGATTTAAAAGTTGTAAAATTTTAAAATTTAAAATGTGACAATAGTTAATAATATTTTAGTATTATAAATAATTTATTTTGTTGGAATTTTAATACATTTTGTAATGTTAATTATTTTCAAATTGAAATTAATCAAATTTAAATCGAGGTTTAATCATAGACTTTTACAAATGTATTAAATTACTTTTTGAAATATTGTTATTTTTTTGGAATGGAGAGAGTACTTGATATAGTGGGGGCTAAGAAAAGGAATTAACTATGTGGCAAATTTTTTAAGAATTGTAGTAGGGATGTTATGTCATTTGGTTAGAAAAACTCATCCACATCTAGGAGGGTAGATTTAAAAATAAACATAATCTTGTAAAAATAAATAAAGAAAGGAATGAACGTTACACATAAATAATCTAACAAATTAGTACAAAATTTATTTCATTCTCATATCACCCTAATTCATTAAACCAAATGCAGCACTCGTGTTAGGATGCCTAAAAAATATTTGAAAAGTTAAAGAAATAATAATGGAAGCCATGCAAAATGGAACATGGTGTAGAAAAAGAATTGGAGTTTGAGGAAGTCAGCTTGCTTGGAGCATAGAATTAGAATTAAAATTACTATACATGTGATATAATTAAACATTAGCAACATCAAATCTCCGTCCAATTGAAATGTAAACATGAATTTTGCCTACATTGACTACATTTAAATGTTTCCAGATTTTATCATAATTCTCAGATATTTCAATCCATGCGAATCGATCTTCATTTAAATGGAAAGCAATAGTCCAAGTCATTTAAATGTCACATGTACAGTGATTTTGCCTACATTTTAAATTAAATGTCTACATTTAAAATGAAGATTCGCATGGATTGAAATCTCTGAGAATTATGACAAGATTTGGAAACATGCGGTCTACGGAGTAATACACGTTAAAGAAAATAATACGAGAAGGACAAAAATAAAATGTTTCAAATTGAAAAATATTAATAAAATCTTGACTTATACAGTTGCCATTTTTTCTATTTTATGGATCATGAATATTTAGCGTACTTCTTTCATGAAGTTTATATTGTCTTCCATATGAAGAATTGCATGGATTATATTGCAATTTTTTATATTTTTTTGACAAGACTTGGCAAAACATGCAGTTTAAAGAAATTTAATAGGAGAAGCTGAAAATCAAAATGCACATATGCATTAATTTAATTATTAATAGGAGAAGAATGAATGTGACCGAACTAACCCTATCAATAAATTTGTAATTTTGTATCTTAAATAAATAAATATATGTTTATTTTTTTTTGTATGTGTTTAAATTTAATTTCTGTACATTTAAAAAAAAAATCAATCAGGAATGGAATGAATATATATATATATATCCTTGTGAGTAAAAATTTTCATTCAGTATACTCGTAAGTTTAAGATTCGTAATTATAGAAACATCGAATAAATATACTAAATTATAAATGATTAAATTGATCCCAAGAATCAACTTCTGTCACATATAAATTGAGACCGACGGAGTTGATTCGTATAAACATTTTTCTCTCTCCACTTCACGCACTTCTCGTCGGTCATTTCAAAGGCCTTATGGATCGCCTATACTTCTTGTTCATTTTTGCAAGTTTAGTTAATATTCATTCGGGTGGGTCACTAATATTTTAACTCGTTTTCTCTAAAATATTCAAAGTTGCAACATTATTACATAGAATGCACTAATCTTTTTATAATTGAATATTTTATTTGTCAGGTGTTCGAGCAATAGGAGTGAATTATGGATTGGTGACAGATAATCTGCCACCGTCAAATCAAGTTGTAACTCACTTACAATCGATACACATAAATAAAATTCGAATTTTTGAGCCAAATCCCAATGTGTTAAACGCACTACGAGGCTCTAACATCGGAGTAATTCTCGGGACTCGAAACGAAGACCTTGAGCAACTTTCGGGAGATCCATCATTTGCAACAACATGGGTCGACAACAACGTTGTACCATACGCATCTGACGTATCATTCACACTTATAACAGCCGGAAATGAAGTAATTCCCGGCCCATCATCAACATACGTACTTGGAGCAATACAAAACTTAGCAAATGCATTAAAATCTGCTAGCATTATAATCCCAGTTAGCACAGTGTTCTCAGCAGAAGTACTAGGAGAATCATATCCTCCTTCAACTGGGACATTTTGTGAGGATACAATATCCGTCATACAACCGATTGTGGATTATTTCGCTTCTGAAAAAGTTCCTTTTCTCGTCAATTTGTATCCTTATTTTGCATACGTTGGCGATCCTGTAAATATAAAGCTAGATTTTGCACTTTCAAGTGGAACTGCTGAGGGTTTTGATGATGGTCCGCTTCATTATGGAAATCTTTTAGATTCCATGGTCGATGCAACATATTCTGCACTTGAAAAATCGGGTGGATCGGATGTTGAAGTTATAGTATCAGAGACTGGATGGCCTAGTGCTGGAAATGGAAACACGACCACAAAAGAAAATGCACAAGCCTATAACAATAATTTGATCAAACATGTTGGGCAGGGAACTCCAAAAAAGCCTGGAAAAGCTTTGGAGGCTTATGTGTTTGCATTGTTCAATGAGGATCTTAAGCCTCCTGGGGTTGAACAAAACTTTGGATTATATTATCCTGATCTCACTGAAGTTTATCATGTAAATTTTAGCTAGCTTTTTTAAATATACATTTAGAAAAATTTGTATTTGGAATCAATAAGGATCTTGTAAGATCATTGTTAATTGTCACATGAAAGGAGATGATTAGAACCCTAATTAATAAGACAGATTAATATGTCAAATTTCATAATGTTGGTCTCAAATCGATTCAATTTTGAGCTTATTTTGTTCAATAAGTTTGAGTTGATAATAGGAGATAGTTAGAGTTTTATAATCACTATATTACAGTTCTCCATGTAATTTAATATCCGTAAATAGTTTTTCTATATAATGTTTTCAACTTAACAATTAGAAATGATCATATATATAATTGAGTGTGTAAATTTATGCATTTTTTTTCTTATAAGTTAAGTCAATTCACATAATCTCAATTAAATATTTGAGAAGAGAAGTAATTTTAAGAGCATTTTTCATGAAAATAGATGATAATTTACTTCAAAATTACTAAAAAGAAAATTTTAACTTCAAATTTTGCCCAAACAGAGCCTTCTACATTTGAATCTCTGCTGTTTTATTAGTCTACTTTGCCACAAACAAAAATTTATAAATTATCTTAATAAAAAAAAGAAAAACTTTAGTTGTCAATTACACCCATATTCAAATCATCTATTATTGCCACAAATATATTGCTATGCAACACTTTGAATCAAGAAGACTAATCCATAAGAAACTCCTTGTCCATCTCTAGTTTCTTCATAGAACTATCCTCCAAACTCACATCTACATCTATACTCTTACCTCCACTTTTACCTTGATGCAAAAATGTCATCCCATCATACCTATTGTTCACCCCACTTCTCACACTCCTGGGCCTTCCCCACCCAAAGTCCACCTCATAAACCTTAAATCTCGGCGAGCTCGCCATCAACACACTGTTCGGCCCACCATCTTTAAGCCCAAATATCTTCGGATTCTTCTCGAATTCCGTGTTTCGTTCGCCGATGCTTCTAGAATCTTTCATGTCAATGGCTTTTTGTATCGCCCTTGCTCCGTAGCTCGCCGGCTGCGTTAGCAACAACCCGACGGAGCTCGCCGTGAATACGGCCTGTATGAGGTTTCCGAAGTAGGTTCTCGGCATTGGCGGCGTGATTCTTTTCCTGCAGTCGGCGAAGACGGCGAGGACGGTGTGATCGTCCGGGTTGAGTTGGCGGGCTCGTGTGACTGCTCGCCAATAGTGGGTAGAGAGAGCTTGGAAGGTTGAGATGGGTTTTGAGCCGTCGGATGGCATTTGGTTGACTTTTGACTTCAGTTGGTCAATTGCTGAGCTGGGAAACTTGAAGATTTTGTCTCTTATTAGTGGTGGGTCGGGTCTTTTAGATATTGCGGGTCGGGATAGATTGAATGGTACGCGGGTGTTTCTAGCTGCAGTGCGGTCGAGGAATAGTGGGGCTAGAATGGTTTGGGACCCATTACATATGTGGGCCCAAGAGTTCATGAAGTGCCACATGGAACTACCGTCAAGGATCCCGTGGTTGAAGGCACACCCTAGTACAAGTCCATCCTTGAGTTTAGTAAGCTGCACGTTCGTTTTAGCAAGATTAAGAAAGGTTAAATGAATTATTAATACTCTATCCGTTTTAAAATTAGAAATACGTTTTTAAAATAATAATTTTTAAATATAATTTTTTATGTTTCAAATATATTTTTATTATCATATAGTTTAATAGTAGTGAGAATTATAGTGGAGACCATCAAGTAATGGATGTAACGGAGTTAATTGAAGTAATGAAATTGTGTAATGATATTTAAGAATTGCATTATTTTTTATAGTTTAAAAATAAAAATATATTTATAATTTTGAAAAAAAATAATATGTATCTCTAATATAATTTTGGAACAGAGGGAGTAATGTTTATTTGAAGAAAATGATTTTTTTGCAATGTAATTTCATGAAAAATTAATAGCCTTAAAACTTGGGGTGCATATTCTGCAATCGTAACTTTAAGTTTGTCAACGAAAATTGTAATATGTAATCGTTATTATGATTTCACAAAAGACAACAAAAAACTAGAATTATAATAGCAATCAAAGTCAACTATGATAGCATTTTTTAGGCTACTGATTTCATGAGAAAAACAACATAGTATTCAACTTCAGAATTACATGCTTATTGACGACTCTTATGAGAGGTAAACGTACATAATTAGAGTATTATAATTTAAAGTCAAAAATATCAATTTAGGCCTTATTTAGTCCACCGCATTTTGTTGAATGTTTTGAGAAAGTATGGTGTTGATATGATCTAGTTGTTGGTCTAGTCATTCGTTACTAATAAAATTTATTGAAAGAAAGAAAAATAAAGGTAAAGATGTCGAATTTACGGATTATATAAAAGGTATTTTAACATAATTGTTGATTGATGCGTGAGATTTTAGATAATAATTTTTAATATAACATATACAAAAAAAAGTAATAAACTTATTGATGGTATTAAAATTTGTGTCTCAAATTCTTAGTTGATTTTAGATATATGTATTTGTGCTATTAGGAGATAGTTTTTCTTCTACTATATTTTTTTACTGTATGTTGGATTGAATGTTTTATGTATCTATAAATACATTGATCTAGAATTATTTAAGTTTGTCTATTTGTGAGGATTACCATGGATCTCCTATATGAGTTTGAAAGATTGAGAGTATCTCCCATTAATCTCTTGGAGATGGTATTTTTTTTCTTGTACATATAAGATGAGTGAATTTAACAGTTTTATTTTGTAAATTATCCGAATTTTACTGTGATATTTTTTTTTTCTTATACCCGTAATTTGTTCGATTTGAATTTTTCACATAAATTTGTATCGTTCTGTGATTTGTGATTTGTTATTTGTTTTATTGTTTGTTTGCTTGTTATTTTTATTTTTATTGTTATATCATCCTATCTATTTTATAATAAATAGTGGGTTGTCTTGAGGGTGGAGTAGGATGGGGTGGGCGGAGCATATGCATCTGGTAACTCTTGTCAAGTTTAATAGCTATGGTCTACGTACCATAGGCAAAATTAATCGAAGGCATGCAAGAAAGTGTATATGATTTTTATAATATTCCCACCGTTCTTAAAAAAAATTACATTTAGAGAAAAAATTATTTTAAAAAAATTATATTTAAAAAAAAATTCGTTATTTTATGATAAATTAAAAAACTTTCAGTTAAAAACTTATAAATCTCGTTATAACTTAAAAATTCATAATAAATTTTATGAAAAAATTTATATTTTGTACATTTAATTTTTAGTCAAAAATATAAATTAATAATTGATAAAAATTTAAATATTATTATTTTTGTGGGACGGAGGATGAGAGAGTATTGATTGATACAAAAGAGACTCAAAACATACCCGAACAGCCAACAATGGACGATGAAACCCCTCCAAGTTGAAGACACCACTAAGAGGCACCAATTCTTTCAACTCCTTTGCACTTTCGGCATCCATTATATCTTTGATTTCCGCCATCTCCGCCGCTGCCACCGTCACCTCCACCCCTTTGGAAGCATCATCGTCGTACTACACCCTGACAACTCCATCTCCATCTTTTCCTAATTTCCCTGCTAGTTGATAAAAATCTTGTAAAACTATACCCAGGCCATCTTTCAATTTTACCACCATATCCTCGAAATGAACCCCTTTATATATTAGCAATTTTTGAGTATAATGAAAGGACAAATAAGGAAGATCAAAGGTATTGAGTTGACACTCTTTTCTTCCTAATGGTTTCTTAGGTTTGACATAGGTTTTGCTCAACACTTTCACCTTAAATATGTTAATGTTCTCTCCATTTTCAGCTCCCATGGCTGGCTCAATGCTCTATAACTAACGTTGCTTGTGTGATATGGTTAATGAAATCTGGTTTATATTACATATATATATATATATATATATATATATATATATATATATGTATATATATACACGTGTGTGTATATGTTAAAATAATTGAACTATAGCTCACGATTCAAATCCTACCCATTAATTTTATATTTATGAATTTATAATCTATTTAAAAAATTCAACCATTTTAACTAAGTTGATTGAAAATGAGTTTATCAATTTATCTCTAAACTAAGTTTAAACAATTCTAATTAAGTAAATGCAATCAAATCAATCAGAATAAAATTAATTCTTAATCAAATTTACCTAATTAAAATAAGTATAATTATATCAATAGTTATAAAAAAAATTATGGAATTTATAATGTCAACTCTTAATTGAAGCTTTCTCAATTAAAATAAGATTTCCCTAGCGCAAGAACTGTACCTTTCAAGGAAAGTATCATATCACATAAACTAGCAAAAGTAAGACTTTTTTATAGTTGCACAAAATTCAAAACAAAAATGTAGACTTGGAGAATTGTAATTTTGTGGTAATTGATTAGTGAGAATGGACCTCTCCAACTCAATATTAAAACAGGCCGACCATTTTAAGTCTTATATATACTTCGTTTATTTAAATTTAAATTTTAGATTTTTTTGAATTTTAAGATATAAATTATATTATATTATTAAAATTTAAATTTTTTAAAATTTGTGAAATAAACAAATCCCAAAACTTATTTTTCATAGTTTCGGCCTCGCGAGCGAATCCAGATTCTCTTTTGTTTTTGGTTTTCCTTCTAAATAACAGGCTGATTAGTCCGAGACTCATACTACTGGGTTTGGAATATTATCATCTGTCGTAATTTATTATGTCCAATTCTATTCAGAATTTACATGTATTAATTGAAAGGTTTTAAAATTTTCAACAAATACAGTATAAAAGCGAGCCATAGGTGAGAGTACGTAACAAACTAATTACAAAGAAATATCACCAAAAGACAAGATTAAGGTCAAAATATTGAAAATCAACGAATTGGTGCTATAAATTGGAATCCGCATGAATGTTTGGAGAATACTCGTGGTATATGTGTGGAATCATAATTCAAAGTCTCAAGTGTATTCATTTGTTGCTTGAAACATTGCCCTCGGTTTCAAAATAACAATCATTTTAGAAAAATTCACGGATATTAAGAAATATAATAATTAGGCGAATCAATGATTAATTATTGCTCTAAATTATAATTTTATCCTTATAATAATTAATCAAATTTTCACTTTTTTCAATTAGTTTACACATTCCCATAAACAATTTAAGTGTGCACTATCTTGAAAACAATTAAAAAGATTAATTACATGTGAAAGAAATTAAACTCATCACTAATAAATAAGGGTAATATAGTAAATTTTCTCATCCAATTATTTAGATTATCACAAAATATCACTTAAAATAAAATTTTAACAAATTTTTAAAACTACAATTATCGTAAACCTCATGGAATAAAAAGAAACTCTACTTTTGAAAATATGGAACATACAGTTCGCCTTGTGTGAGAAGGATGTTAGCTCAACAGAACCCCAAAAAGTCGACAAATTCTTGGTTTCACACACACGAAAAAACAAATAAACTCAACTCGTATTCTGGTAAATATATATTTTGCATGTTTTACTAAAATGTATATATACAAATAATAATAAAAATTTCTTAAATTTTTTATTAACATAAAAGTATGAAAGTTGTATCAATGTAAAAGTAATGATATGATTAGCTAATTATAATAAATAAATAAAATTGGAATATAAGCTGTTTATATAAATATAATCACAAAAATTTCGTAAAACATACAATAAAACTTAATTTTCATAATTATAAACTTAATATTTATTAACATAAAAATTGGAATATTATTTAGATAAGAGACGACATTCAATGCGTTGGCAAAATCTTAATTCGCAAAGCTCATGGCATATTAATCCTAAGATACCAAGTTTCAGTAATTAATTCAATACCACACAAACAAGTCCCTACTCGAAATTTAAACATTGTCTACAAGCAGATTTATTTATATATATAGTAATAATTAGGTGGTTTAAGCATCCATGAGAAACTCCTTGTCTTTCTCCAATTTATCCATGGCCCCAGCTTCCAAACTGATCTCAATATCAATGCTCCTTCCCCCACTCTTCCCTTGATACAGATAAACCATCCCATCAAACCTGTTGTTGGACCCACTCCTCACACTCTCCGGCGGTCCCCACCCGAAGTCCACCTCGTAAACGTTAAACCGCGGTGACGACCCCACCGCGACGCAGTTCACGCCGGCGTCCTTGTACTGGAAGATCTTGGGATTGCTTTCCCACTCCTTGTTACGTACATCTATCGCTTTGGCATCATGCATGTTGATTGCTTGTTGCACAAGTTTCGCCCCGAACTCTGGTGGGTTGGCCAGTAATAACCCTGCCGCAGTCACTGTGAATATGGCCTGAATCAGGTTTCCAAAGTAGCTTTCTGGCATCGGAGGGTCGACCCTTTTCCGGCAGTCCGCAAAGACGGTGAAGACGGTGTAGTCTTCCGGCTTGAGTTGGCGGGCGCGTGTGACGGCACTCCAGATGTGTGTGGAAAGAGATTGAAATGTGGTAAAAGTTTTAGAGCCGTCCGCATTGACTTTTGCCTTGATTTGGTCAATTGCTGACTCGGAGAATTTGAAAACTTTTTCCCTCAATGGTGGGTCTACCTTTGCCACGTCAGCGCTGGCTGCCTTGCCAGGGGCTTCGGAGGGAGGTGAGAGGTTGAGCTTGACGCGCGTATTGCGGGCTTTTGTACGATCGAGGAAGGGTAGGACTGAGATGGAGGTGGACCCCCTGCAAATCTGGGCCCATGAATTCAAGAAGTGCCACGTGGAGGAACCATCTAGGATAGCGTGATTAAAAGCGCACCCGATCACAAGCCCATCCTTGAGCTTGGTAACCTTTGGACAGTTGGCATAAAAACGATTCAGAAACACAAAGTTATTTAGCCGATCAAACGCAACAAATCAAACAAATTTCAATAAAACAAGAAAAGAAATGAAAGTGATCTGCCAGCCAACTAACTACTAATGTGAAACATCGGAAAATTTAGATTATAAATTTATAACAAATGTACTCCGTGTTTGATTGCTTTCTTGCTTGCAGTTATCGTCCTCATGTTTATCAAACTTTAGGAATAATACTACTTTTGATATTTTTATTTTAGAATGAGAAAACTTCCGCTTCTTCCCATTTTACTTGATAAACTTTTTAGAGCTCTTTTTAAATTTGTATTTTTTAGTTATTTTACAGTTTCAATAAATTATTCTAATTCAATTAACAATAATACTCCCATTAATTATTCATCTTTCCTTTATATTTTTTATAACTCTACTTTCTCTCTTGATAATTTTATCAATTTCACCAAATAATGTCAATAAATAATCTTAAAATATGTAATTCTTGGTATAGGTATTCCGTAACATTTTGAGCAGAAAGAGAATTTATTATCTAATGAACAAAACAGAATTGAATTGACCATTGGTTGGATTTGAAGAAGATAAAGTAAGTCCAAATTAATTAATGTCTTTAAAGCTCAAGTACGTCAAAGTCAGGAGCCTCTGTTTGTGTACCCAAAGAGCAGCTAAGACAGAGTAAAATTCAACTATTTTTAATGTACTGGCAACTGCGCACTTTTACAGTTTAGTAGGTGAAAGATACATGCATACATTTATTTTTCTTGGAATTTTAATATATATTCTCCGTGTCCATATTTATTTCTTGGTCTTAAGAATTTATACACTTATTAAAAAATAATATTTTTGAGTAATATTATTATTTTATAATAAATGTTGATAAAACTTGTACTTATACATGGAAATAATAACAAACAGTGTGAGATAAATAATTCCCTATTTTCTCGTGCTAATAGTGCTAATTGTGTAATAACGATAAATGTATAATATATGTAATTTAATAAATTTACTTAGTCAAATTCACACACATTCTTATTAACGATAATAAATTTTCTGATTTTGTTAATGTGATCCACTATGAATTGTTCATTCCCAAATTATGATTTTAGATCTATACAAATAAAACGACATAATGTACGATCATTCGTAAAAATATATGTAAATTTAATTGTATAATAGATATGTCCTAATCCTATTGATTTGTGCACACATCAATAGAATCATGATTGATAAATTTTTGTTACCAATACCTTCAAAAAGGGAATAATACATTTTGTAGTTCTGCCTTCAGGGCTTATTTAGCCAATTGTTTTTGATTGTTTGGTTAATATGTTTTTTTAAAATGTAAAAAGGAGAAGTTTCTTGTTATCGACGCACTGTATATAGTCTAAGTTCTTTCTTTTTTTTAGGCATTCAGCAATATTAGGCATTAATTTATCGTAATAATATGTAATTCAAGATCATCGTCATTAAGATAAAAAAAATTTTAAAGAGTGAAACTTTTAATTGATCTAATAATCATAACTATTGCGATATTGTTTAAAATCTACTTCGGTCTAATAATTTTATCGGAAATGATATGTATACAAATAACTTGTAAAAACAAATATATACACATATACGTAACAAATTATCAATCATTAAAATTTTAATTGTGTATCCATCAAGGTTCACAGATTATTTATAAAATTTAACCACAACAATTTATACATATTTATTTGTGTACAAATTAGTGTTTTTAACATGACTCTAATTTTATTAGTTCTTGTATGTACGGATAAAATTAGAGATACAATGGGAAAACGAATACAGTATACATGAAGCACATCTTAACCGAAGGTAAAATTAAAATATTTAATTCCTCGTATATCTTATATTCTTACCAACTAGAATATAAGAGATACAAGTTATGGACAACTAAGCTATATATCAAATTTTGGGCACACAGATCTCGTTTATTTTTATTTAAATTTTGAATATCAAAATTATTATATTATCAAAATTTAAAATATTTAAAAATTAAATCGAAAGAAATATGATCGAGATATAAATTAGACGTCATAAGTACCTATATTGAAAAAAATGGAAAGACCAAGCGTAGTTGAAAAAAGAATTGTCGTATCTATTTGCTGGACATGTCACCTTTGTAGTTTATTGCACCGTTTATTTTCAAATCCACGTTCAATCAATCAATTTTTCTTTGCAATTTTTTTGGGAAATGTTACAATGTGTATGTGATCTCTCACTATTCGTTAACTTTTACGCTTTTCGTCGTTGTAGATTTTACCTAGAGAAGGATCGAAGAATATAAAAAATCAACATGGTAGAGAATCAATATTTTGTAGAACACCAATTTTGCATTTTTTTTCACGAAACGACAATTTTATCCTCTGAATTTTCGTATTATTTATTTCTAAAAATGGAAAATATTAAATAAAAAGAAAAAGGATAATATGGTGATGGCAGTGATAGAATTCATACCTGAACTCCAAGCAACGGCTGGTGAAGTCCCTCCAAGTTCAAGACACCATTATAAGGCACCAATTCCTTCAACTTAGCGGTGCCATCCTCCTCCGTCAGCTCGGCGGCTCCGATCTCCTCCGCTGCGGCCACCACCAACTCCACACCGTCCATATCATCATCATACTCCACCTGAATCACCCCTTCTTCATCTTTCCCCAATTTCCCAGCCAATTGATAGAATTCTTCCAATACAAAAGCAAGCCCATCTTTCAATTTCTCCACAACTTCCTCGAAATCCACAACCCCTTTATAAATCAACAACTTTTGGTTGTAGTAAAAGGCGATATAGGGAAGATCAAATGTCACCAATTGACACTCTTTTCTTCCCAGTGGTTTTTTGGGCTTCACATGGCTTGTGTTCAAGATTTTTGCCTTGTACATTTTCTTCATCTCTTCTTTTCTCACTTCAGTTCCCATGTTTTCTCTAAGTGAACTCTCAATTTCTTTTGTTTTCTTTTTTTAGTGAGAGCTATAGTAATAGAAGCAACTTGGGCAATGGACAGATAAAGCTTCAAGTGTACAGATCCTATTTATAGTAAAGTTTCTAACTCAGCTGACGCAATATATAAACTCGCTTGGTTTTACAAAATAAATTGATTAAATAATGATAATCTATTTTTGATATGCAAGATAAATTACTTTATTGTCTTTATTGATTTATGATGCAAAACGACATGATGTCATTAATGATTTGATATCTTAATTCTTAAGGTTATGATCTTTCACCAATATTGAATTAGATACTTCTATTTACAAATCAATATTTTAAAAATCTTTACACAAATATTCTTTCTAATTCAAAATTAAAGATATGTATTGATTTTTTAAGTCAAACGATGACACACTAAACTTTAAAATTAAGATATTTATGAAAATTTTAAACGTAAATTGTGTCGTGATTAAAAACTTTTGTCATAGATCATTTTTTTAAGAATACGATAATTTTATCAATTAAAATTAACTAAATTGACATTAATTTAAAATATATTATGCCATTATTCGATATAGAAATCAAAACTTATGTCCAATTTTTAGAATATGGTACGGAGTATATCATATGACTTAGACGGGAATTAATTAAAATTGGGTGGAGTTAAATAAAACTATGTACATTAAATTATCGTATTTAGCAGTTACGAGGTATAAGTGTAGAACCACATTATCTATACGCCCTTGAAAAGAGTATGTGGAAGACTAATAATTTAGACAGGGCTTAACAAAGTATTAACAAAAACTTTGAAAATATACATTTTAAAATTATAATACTTTTTTCAAGGGCATATAGATAATATGGTTGGGATGCATATTTATGAGGTTCATAGATGCAGTTGTGAAACATTAATTATCGTCTTCGATACCGTTGGTTTCGTTGGCGGTTGGGTAAAGAACAAAACAGCTTCTTCTCATTAAGGATAAATCTACTTTGTATCTTTTGTTTGGATATCCAATTTATTACGTACTTCAACAAAAATATATTTTATGCCAATAAATATAAATTCATATTATCTAGACCTGAAAATATTGGTGATTGAATGAGCAACGAGTATGAATTTTTACGTAAGAAATAATACGTATTCAGTTTTTCCCAAATTTAGTATCTCAATTCGATTTCTGTATAGTTAAGATGAGTCGATTTTTCTGAGTTAAAAATTAAGCACATATATCTACATTTTTTTTAATATCACAAAAATGATTCTAATCGTAAATTTTATAAATTTCTTGTAATAACAATTCCTTCTCTTTGTACATATGAATTATTAAGAACTATAACTTGAACAAAAGTCAATTTAACATAGAAATTTTGAACTATAATAAAAAAAATTATGAGAGTAAAGGAATAATATTCAATATTATATATCCCTCGACTTACTCATTTACTACTATTAATACAAATATTTAAGATCTATAAAAGAAAGTTCAGCATTACTTGTGAACTAATGAGTGGTTATTCATTTAATCTCTTACGTTTATATGAATATAAAAAGTCAATTAAAATTTTTCTATTTCATTCAATTTGGTTCAACATCACTTATTTTTTATTCAATTAAAATTTACTTCGCAACCAACTAAAATACTTAGGTAGCAAGACTAATTAATTTGGAGTATTGATTTTTAACTTTTTATAGTAATTAAAATATTTTACAAATTTTCAAATAAGCAATTATATTACATGGCACAGAAAAATATTTTAAAAAAATATAACATAATATATCTTTGCTGCAAACAAAAAAAAAGTTACAAAAAAAAAATCATAAAATTTACGAATTCCCATGTAATATAAGTAATAAAAAAGTATTATGATTGAAATTAATTAATTATAGACCACATATCTATTAAAAAGTATTTCATTTCTCATGGTTTTAATCGAAATATTTTTTTAACAAATATCCACATAATATAAATATATTAAAGTGTGACTTAATTATTTTTTTGTTTAATTTAACTAATTATTGGTTGTAAATTTATAAAAAATATTATTAATTATCATGACATAAAAAAATTATAATTCAAAAAAAACATTATCATTACCATATATGGAATATTAAATTACCGTGCCTCGCACCGGTTTAAAAACTAGTGTATACATAATGCCCGTAAATTAATTGAGTTTTCTGAATCCAAATGAATGTTGCTCAAATTTTCTTAAAATTGCGATATATATTATAATATGAAAAGAGGATTTAAACCCTTGATGATGACAAAAAATAATATGTATCTTTAAAAATAGATAAAATTCAAATGAGCGGCATAAGTTATTAAAACTGAAATTTTAAAATTTGAGATTAATTAAATAACCTCAAGTTCATAATCTACATAGGACATAAACACTTTCTAATAGACTTACTATAGAAGTTTGAAGAATATTGTTAGCTTGTAGGAGTGCCAATTTTGAGTTAGACAAAATGTTCGACGAGCTGATGAAGATCACGGCATAACTACATGAAAACAAATAAATGCATGCGGTCCACGCGGTGTCCTCCGGGAGCTCAATAATTTCTCTTGTCGTTTTTTTACTTTTCTTTCCTTTTTTTTTCTTTACTTTTTTTTTTGCTTTATATTTTTGGAGCTCATTAATTTGTTCTACGAAGAGTTGACATATCTTAAGATAAACTTCTATCGATCGCCCTATGAGAACTCGACTAATCCAAAATTTGAGTATTGATCGAATAATTTTATTTTATTTTTTTCGTTAGGTTAAATTCAAAATATTCACTTAAAAGAACATTAATTTGTACGCAAATAAATGTGTACAAATTTATGTGATTAAATTTTGTCAGAGATTGGTGAACCATAATGGAGCTACAATTAAAATTTTAAAGATTGATAATTTATCATATATATTTATGCAGATTATTAATGTTCATAACATTTTCTTAAAGAATATCCATAATAATAATTATTGGTAAGGAGGGACCAATTTTAATATTGGTAATTTTCTTTTTGTAAAGGTAAGGCATAATACATCATTTTAGCCCTTTGTGGTATTTTACTTCTTGTCCCTTTCTTTCTCCTCTGGTCTCGAACTGTCACCTTCGTTAAATTTATTGGTAATAGTGACCGTTTTTTTCCTAATAATATTCTGAATTTTACAATTGTTGCATAAAATAATTATTTTCCCACCATTAATTGTTTTATAATAGTTAACAGTTAATTCAAGTGACAAAAACACTTTTCAGTAACTTAGAAATTAAACTATCAAACTTCAAAAGTGATAATTAGGTTAATAATATAAAAACTTTGCCAATCAAAAAAATTCAAAGACTAATCGAAGTACGTACTCGAACAACATGCGTGTGTGTGTGTGTATATATATATATATATATATATACACACCTTTTTCTTTTGTACCAGTGTAAAGATATATATACATTAAATGAAAAGAAAAAAAAGAGAAAGCTACATTATCAAGTGAACAACCATCCCGCTTAAATTATTGATCCAATTGCATATATATATATATATATATAACATCCACTTTTCACACGAGTACACAATACTATTACTATGTCATAATGAAAATTCAATTCTCACATAACTACTCCAAATTAATAATAATGTTCGGACATGCAGAAATTGTACTGATTTCTCATAAACATATCACATGTAAGCAGCAAGACAACATCACCGTTTTTGTAGTTGGCTACTTGCTTGTATATTGAGTTGTAAGTATTATTCAGCCTCCTTTACAGGAATGTGTTTTTCAGTAGTTGTTGAATGTTGTTACTTTAGTATTAAATTCAATAAAATTAAATAAACGTTGATAGATTCCATTTTTATCTATCAATATTAATCAGTTTAATATTAGCTTTTTAGCATTCATTAGTGAAAGGTAATAATTAAAGCCGAATATCTTGTTCCCGGGCTCGATCATACGTAGTATTTCTTGTGGAATGTCGATAACTATGTCAAAACAATTAAGATTTGGTTTGTTTCCCCCTTTAAAAAAAAAAGAATTTTAGATTATAATAATTTTATTAACATTATAAGAATTTAATATATCAGAGAAAAAAAAAGTTGAAACAAATATGATCAAAATCAAATATTCAAATACAACCGTTGTACTTTGATCAGGTTATATGAACTGTTTGATTTAACTATGACATCTCACAAATATAAATTGTTGAGTTTTGTACTGTATAATCATTATACAGATTTCGTAAGTGAACCATATCCACATATTTCATTCATTTCAAAATATATACTTCAATTCACAGGAAATAAAATTTTGAGATTGTATAATTTAAAATAAAATAAAATTGTTTATTTTTAATAAATTTAAAGTGAAATATAATTTTAAAAATATAAAAAATTCTCTTAAATACAAATTTCGTACTTTTATATATTTACCATTTTTTTCTAACCATTTTCTTAATTAATTACTAGAGACCAAATCTTAGGAGCATCGTTTATGAAAAGATTTGGCAAAATTGAAGTTGTTCAAAGAATTTTGACAATTGAATACAAATTAATCTATGTATAGGGAATCGTAACATATAATTATGAAATATTTATATTCGTAATCTCTTTAATCACAAGGTTCCTAGCCCTATTGATTGTCATAAAACATAAATACAAATGCTCCTCTAATTCATCAAGTTGTACACAAAAGTTTGAGTCGTTCTTTTTCAGCTCGTTTGCAACTTGTACACTCGCTTGGAGCCGATCTTCTCCTCTCTTTAGCCACAATCTCACCATTCGACGCATATGCTCTAGCTCATCATTTAGCCGAGCCACCAGCCGACTAATCGTATCTAGGTCCCTACTTAGTATATAGGTCCCTTTAGCTGCTGCGTCAAGTTGAGCCGACCATCTAGCCAGCCTTTTAGTAGAAACCGTGTTAAGTGAAGCCATTACTAGACTTGGTGCAGCCACCATTACTGCCAAAACATGAGCCACTACAACTACGGTTAGGGAAGCCGTTAAAGCCACGAGAAAAGCGGCTGAGCCAAGTTTAATCTTATTGAGTGACTGGAGTTTGGCCCGAGCCTTGTCACGGCTTAGTTCAAGCCGTTTCAGTAAATCAAAGCATGCTGCTTGTACGGCTTGTATCCTATGGGGAGATGAAGCTGACTTGACAAATGGGTCGGAGCAGATAGAAAATTCGGTTAATCGGGTCGATATCGTGGGCAATTGATCTATCCAAGATAATTGGGTTGAGTCAAAAAGTTTTAAGGCGGATTTTAGAGAGCGATATTTGACCCGAATATGGTCAATATCTTTCAACAAAGTTCCACACAAAATAGAAGCGTCGGAAGTTTCAGAGAAGTAATCTAGCAAAAGGGAAAGCTTTTCGGGTCGAATTCGGGTCATGTTTAATATTCGAATGACAGTAGGTTGATCAGGATCTAGAAGATGTTCAGCAAATAGCCGATAAGATGGGAGCCGAGCTGCTGTGGTGGAGCTCACTGTTTTAAATGGAGTAGAAATTCCATCATTTAAAGCAAGGACACGTGTCCAAAAATCAATGTAGGACTCAGTTCGAAATGCATTAGCATATTCTTCTCGGAGGTCCAAATTGATTGTATTGCCCGGGTTGTCTGTTTGGGCTACACCTACGAGTCGAAAAAAATAAAAATAAAAATAAAAGACAAACAAAACATTTAACAAGTACTTATTAAAAAATTGTATGTGGTTGTGCACCGACGCAGACAAAAATATAACTCAAGTTTGACATAAAAATTTTATTTCAATAATTCTACAGCAAGTATCATCCAAATATATATAAAAAAAAAAAATTGCATACTCTCATTTTTTTTAATATTCTATACATTCATAAAATCACACTATTGAATTTTAAATAGTTTGAGATGTAAGCTTATCGCTTATGAATATGTTAGCATAGAAACTCTTATGCCAAATTTTATGTACTCTCTCGCTCTTGGAGACACAAATCCATAAATTTATTGAGTTTATTTGTATCTGCATACAAAAGTTAATGAAACGATATTTGTAAAAGTTGAATGTAATTACTCCTCAACTACCTTTTCCAACATTGAATAATTTTACTCAAGGGCTTGTTTGGAAGTAGTAAAAGAATAATTAACATTGTATAGTACTCCGTACTTCATTTTGAATGTGGCCATGTGATTATGTGATGGCCTTCTCCATCAAACTAATGGCTAACACCCCCACACCCCACCAGTTTCCAAGTTGTCAAACGCACTCCACATTCTTTCTTCCCTTTTTCTTTTTTTTTTCGGCTAAAGATAAGAATCCACATTCTTATAATACTGGCCCAATAAATTTCAAAAATTACTTTATTAATGGTAAAAGTAATAGTATTTTATTTTAAGTAAAATCGAATTGGATATGATAAACTTTAAATGTGACTTTATTATTCCAAAAGTTTGATACACTTATCGATTTGGACGCGAAGATGGCAGAAATATTTACATATTAGCGTTAAATAAAATGAATTATTTGTTTTGGAAATGGAGGGACTATTTTTTTTCTTTTACATAAATAGTTTGGTATGACCTATCAAGGCTATCATGTCCATATCCACACACACAGAGAGCACATGGACAGGTACATTCACCCACTCATAATTTATTGCATAATTAATCTGTAAATAATTTCACCTTTTGAGGACAGGAATCTAGTATTATATTATTCTTCACTAGCCCTGTACCGTACTGCAAGGATAAGTACAAATATATACGGGAGGTCCATCACGACTAAAGTTAGCTACAAAATTTTTTATAATTAATATATTTATAATCATTGATCTGATAATTTAACGATATAAATTAAACAAAAATCATTTACTTAGTTTACTTATTTTCTTTTAATTTCTTTTTAATGAATATTTTTTCCTCTCTTTTTTTATATCATTCCTTGAGTCTTTTTTTATATCATTCTATATCATTCCTTGAGTCTTTTTTTATATCATTCCTTGAGTTTTATAGGTTTGATCTTTAGAATTCGCTAGCGGAAGGTAAATAAATAAAACCCAAGGCAAAAAAAAAAGGCCTGCTGCAGCTGCAGCTGTCAGATGGAACATCATGAATCCAATTTTTCGCTCAAAACTATCAAGGTTTTGATACTGGGAGAGAAACAAAGACAGAAAGATAGAAAGAAAAAAAAAGAATTTTACATAATTTTTGCAAATAATTTTTTTTTTTTTGTTAAATCTACACTGTTGGATCATTCGATAAACGGTTATAAATGTGTTAATTATAAAAGTCTCCATAACTAACGTTAATTATGGATCGGCTCCTATATATATAATTTAATAATTATGTTATAATTTAGGTAATTTTGAGTGATTAAAATGTTATATTTATAAATTATTTCAAAAAAGAACCACTTAACATAAAATGTAGTTTATGATTTTCTTAATATCAGTATTGCAATATGTAGTACATGTAGCAATTAGATTTATAGTTAGTAATGAAGAAAGGATTATTGTATACAGACATAGAAACCTTCAAATAAATGTTATTATTATTAGAGTAAAAGGGAGCCAGCGACTTTGCTAACTTTCTAATTATTCTACAAAAACATCAAATTACATATTTAGTCCCCACATTTCAAGTCAATGTGAAAACTTTGCATATACACTCTTTTATTTCAGAACTTTTAATTTCTCATGAACTATTTTTTTTGAAAGTGTAGAGCCATAAACGAAATTCGAAATATTGGATTTTTATTCGTATCTAAAAAAATGGATTATTTGTTTAAAAGCATATAAAAATCGAATACATGTATTTTTCATATTCATATTATATGTTTCCGATTAGAATTGTTGTTTACATTAAATTTTACATAACATTTACTTTATATTCCTATAAATATTTGGGTTTGTTAAAATTATGTAATGTCCTATTGTCTAATATAATTGACAATTTTTAACAAAATGAATATTTCAATTTTCCTATAGTTTGTTTAAATTGTTTAATGCAAGAATATTTGGCATATGTCACATACATAACTAAATAATTTAATTAAGTTTTATTATATTATATTCGACATTCGTATTTGTATTTATTTTTATCTAACTGATATTATTCATAATATTGTCCATGCTAAACAAATATGAATATGAAGCATATTCATGTCTGTTGGGCCCCCAAATATAGAGTATAAGTTATTGGACCTAAGTAAATACACACGGGTGTACTGCATGTTTTAAAGACCCAACATGTAAACCACAAGTTTGTTAGATTGCATATACGATTTTATAATTGATTAAGATAAGTATGTGATCTCCTATAATTAAGGGAACAATGAAATATAATTCATGTCAACTTAGGTTTCTCATAATAATCGGTTATTGATCAAGTATAAATAGATATTAACCTTCAAAGGACAAAGATATGTAACAATTAACTCTACTCTAGCTCTCACACACACAAATTTCTAGGTCATCACCATTGGTTGTCAAGGATATTTACTCTCATGTTGGAGCCTTCCCCTAGTGACAAACAGTCGTTGGGTTAACCGATGCTCCTTTTGTCTCTATAGGCTTTTCCAAAAGGCTTTTCCAAAGATTGTGGAAACCCTATACTTGAATTTTGACTTTCCCTAGTGACAAACAGTTGTTGGGTTAACCGATGCTCTTTTTGTCTCTATATGCTTTTCCAAAGATTGTGGAAACCCTATACCTAAATTTTTTAGCAGCAATATTGGTGCTAGAAGGAGGGTCTCTTAGCGTTTGTGTTTAAAATCACCTTAACTAAATACTCGGTCATGTCAAGCGCTACCTCTTACGTAAAATCGTATGTGCCCATGTCTCATGAAAAATCATCCCATGCTAAGTCTTCAACACCTACTCCTCATGCGAAGTAGACTAATCATCAAGGAAAAGGGTCTTCAAACCCAATGAGTACTATCATCTCCTCCATGGATCTGGAGGATGGCATCTCCTGCCAATCCAACATAGATGTTGAGAATGAGGCAAAAACTGTCGAGGACATCGCAACATTGGTCATCACTATCGAAGCATAGAAACAAGAGAAAGTTAGGCCCCTTCTGGAAGAACAAAAACAACTACACCTCCAACAAATTAACAACGAAAACAAATTAGCCATTTCACAAGAGATAGAGGAAGAACACAATGATAACATCAACTTTAGTCATCGGCGTCACTCCTGCCCACACATGTCGAAAAGAGGTTATAATTATTCTAGCTCTTCCGAGTCTGAGACATATTATAACTCTGGAATGAGTCGTGGTCGACATCGACGAATGTCGAACTCGAATTCTCCGAATTTACCATACCACCATCTGACGTCATTTGGAGAAGTTAGATCACAAAAGGATCCATTCTTAACATCGTTATCATGGGAAATCCCCCTTTATTCATGAGATCGAATAGACTATCATTGAAAAAGACCATAAAATACTATCTCTCAATTCTTATGACGACACTGGCAATCCCGTCGATTATACTACCTCATACAAGATAGTTATGAGAGCCTATGGCCACGACGACGACATCATGTGCCAATTATTTATCTCAACTCTTAAGAAGGCTGCTTGTGAGTGGTTCACCAATCTTCCACTGCAGTGCATATCTTCATGGAATAGCCTTAAAAGGAAGTTCCATGATCAATTCGGATCTAGTAGACACCGGGTCAAAATGATGACTTCCCTCATCTAAATCTGGCAGAGAACCAATGAGATATTGTGGCAGTTCGTCCGCCAATTCCAAGATACAACTGCGAAAATACCTGATGTAGACTCAAACTAGGCTATAAGTTTCCTAACTATCAGCTTCAATCCTAATAGGTCCACTAAATTCATCGAAGGTCTTATTAAAGCTTATCTAAAGACTTTGTCTCGAGTTGTTTATATGACCGAGGATCATATGGAGGTAGAGGAGGTCATTGCGTCCCTATGAACAAGCCATAGATGTTATGACGATGATAGCAAAAATAACAACAATGGGAACTGCGACTTCAAAGGTAAAAACCCTGACTCCTAAATAAACGATAATGATCAGATGGGAGAGAAGTAACGAAATGATCAAAAGAAGACACTACAACACTCAGACAAGACTTATACTCCACTCAATGCTCCTCGTGCTCGGATTCTTGATGAGATCCGACATGAGGCCTTTTTTGTCTGACCTCGCGTGGTCAAAGTGCTTAATAGTTCAACATCGGCGATTATGTCTTACATCTCGTTGAGGCTTCTACACCCCAACAAACTAGAAAGGTTAGGCCAACTTTGGGAAAGACCCTACAAAATTGTCGAAGTCTCTAACAAAAGCGTTTGTACCTTAAAAAACTTAGCAAGCCGAAGACTTCCTAATACTTGATACCCTACTAAGCTTCGAACTTGGGAAAGACCCTACAAAATTGTCGAAGTCTCTAACAAAAGCGTTTGTACCTTAAAAAACTTAGAAAGCCGAAGACTTCCTAATACTTTATACCCTACTAAGCTTCGAACTTGGGAAAGGCCCTACAGAATTGTCGAAGTCTCTAACAAATGTGTTTGTACCTTAGAAAACTTAGAAAGCCAAAGACTTCCTAATACGTGGCACCCTACTAAGCTTCGAAAATCCTATTAGTAATTGATAAGCTCGTTTCGAGCGAGTATTTAGTCAATCACTCTCTTTGTACTTATTACTTACTTCATTGTTAATAAAAGTAAACATAGAAATTCCTTCATTATTAATAAAAGTAAACTTAGAAAACCGAAGACTTCCTAATCATTGGCACCCTACTAAGCTTCAAAAATTCTATCAGTAATCTTTGTGCTTATTACTTAGCTTCGAAAATTCTATGAGTAATGCAATTGTTCTAGATTAGAGTCACATGCAGTTGTTCTAGATTTGAGTGGTACTAGATTACTCACCAAGAAGGATGACTAGTAAGACTCGAACTCTTAACTTAATAAGAGCGTTTACTGAGTGTTACCAGTTGAATCAACATTCATTAGCTGAGTTGTTGTTCATAACATATGAAAAAGAAATTATGATTTAAAGAGGTTGGCCCAATTTGATCCATTATATACACGCATACAGCCCATGAAAGACCTCCCTTCTTTTTTTATAGAAAACGAAGTTATATAATCTCTTAATCTTTTCATTAAAGAATCAACTTTCTTTTTTATGCTTAGATTGGTCTGGTTCTGGCTTTCTGTAAATCTGTTTTTGTAGTTCATGTTAAGATTCACGCTCATTCAAACATGGAAGATAATATTTTCTACCCATTTTTATTTTTGTATTTTTGACTTGTCACAAAATTCTTTGAACGAAAACGGGAAAAAAAAAAATCCATACCATCGTTGCGTGGTAGCAATTTTCTGATTCTAGCACTCATTCCCATTTCTCTTCTCTGCAATTATTTTCAAATTCAATGCTGCAAAGAATTAAGATTTCCAAACTGTTAGCACATATACAAGACTGGCCCAAGTGTTCCTCAATATAATTTTGAAGAATTAAAAATAGTCACAAGACTACGAATAATTCTATCATTAGTTACAAATAATTCTATCATTAGTTACAAAATTAAAGGTACGTTTTAATTTTTTGAGTCAAAACACAACATATTAGACTTTAAAATTAGTGTCAATTTAGTTGATTTTAGTTGATTCAATCGTTATAATCTTATAGTTTATAACAAAAATATTTGATCACAACATAATTTGCAATCCTAAACTTTCATAAATTACATTAATTTTGAAGTTAAATATGTAGTTGTTTAACTAAAAAAATTAAATGTATCTCTAATTTAAAAACGGAGAGCGTAATATTTTTGCAATTAATTTGACAAATATGGATTGGTACCTTAAAGAGAGCCCTGGGGAGAGGAATTCTTCAGATGTTTGAGAGGGAATTGGTAGAAGACATTGATGGGGATATTTATAAGACAGACTTGTACATTTTGCTTATTTCTTTGTTTGGAATTGCTTAGAAGGTGAAAATGTAAAAAAAAATGCAATTCTAGAGGAAAGCCGAGGCCGTGTAGTGCAAGTGAAGAAGTTACTAATACTTGCAAGCGAAGTCCCAATTTATCAAGTACAGGTCCGAAATGCATAATTCGCATAATCTCATGCCAACAACAATAAGTCATACCTTCTTAAAATTATGAATACACTTTGATTCTTAATACTTTATTTTAAACAAACTGATACATGGAATCTGTTGGTTTTATTTTGATTTATATAAAATAATAAATTTTATAGTCTTAAAATTATAAAATAAAGTCACTAATTGTGGTCAATTAAATATTGACAAAATCCAGACTTGATATAAGTCATCGATCTTTCTAATTCAAACAAAAAAACAAAATCCAAAAAAAAAAAATTTTATACCCTCACAAGTCATCAATTTATCTAAAAGCGAACGACGGGAACGAGCAAAATCAACGTGTTCCATTTCTTGTTTGCTATTGCTATGAGGCTGGTTGACGAAGGCGACAAAATGGCCCGTTGCTTAGAACTTGGGACGTGGGGTCGTTCCCTAAATATATGATATGATTATGATTCCATATAAAAATTCAAATTGATTGACGAAGCCAGAATTGTTTTGATTGTCAATTCAATTCGAATTGATTTTGATAACCATACCTATTACTGAGCTTTCTTTAATTCTCAATTCAATCCAAGAGAATACCACTCATATATAGTAACATACAATAAACCAGATAGATATCTATAAAATAAAATTTTAGTTACCTCCAATATTTCAGCAAAGTAAGTTCATTTCGCATAAATGTATATATAGAAATTATGAAATTTATACATCAGACCATTTACATTTCTGGTGAACATTCATTTTAATATTATGCTCCTCGAACATGACTAAAATGTGATGGCAATTAGTTATTGTTGTTTTGTTAAACTATTCTTTTTTTGTAGATATTCATCATAAGATTATACCTTCACGGCCAATAATGTTCGTTAGTGTTTTGGATTCTGTAAAGAAAAATAAGAGATAATCTCAAAAAAAAAAAAAAAATACAATGGGCTTTGGATGCGATAACCTAAAGTAACTTTATAGGGAAACATGGAGGTCACGATGTTCGACCCATTTTTTTATATTATTATTATTTTTTTTACAAAGATAAATTTTTATTAGAATTGAAAAGATTTGGATTAAATTTAAAAAAGTTACAGAAAATAATATTGGAGTTATTTAAATGAAAATATTTTCATCCTAGTGATAGTATTTTTAAATCATACAATCCAGTTGCTATTAAAATTCATCATATCATCCGATTGCTATTAAAATTTCATTATTAGTAATTTTAATGAGATATTTTAGTAATCTTAATATACTAATTGATGAAATCTAAAAATACTATATTAATATTACTAAATTATATGTCAATGTTAGTAATTCATTTAATAATATTACTAAGTAATCCGTCAATATTATGAAATATTTATTTGATATGCGATAGAAACTTTAAAAAATTTATTACTTGAATATCATTTTAATATCATAATTGGATTGACCTATTATTTTCTCAATAAACTATAAAGTACAAAACAAATGAAAAGAAAATGATGACAATAAAATAAAATATCAATATTATTAAAACCGGACGAGACCGGCCAGTTCGGCCGATTTAACCACTAACCAATCATGGGTTTGGTAGGATCGATCAAAAAAATCGATTCAAGAAAAAATCAGAAAAAACCCGGTCGAACCAAAAAAAAACCGGTCGAACTGGAAAAAACAGGTTAGAACCGGATTTTCTGATTTTTTTTCCTTTTTTTTTGTAAGTGGGTTTTGTTTTTTTATTCCTTAAAAATGTGTGTTTTGTCTTTTTGTAAACCAGTTTAATGAATTTTTAAAATATTTGATGAAATTATTTTGATTATTAAAAATTTAAAACTTATATTTGATGAATTTATAATAATATATTATTTATATAATATTTTTTCTAAAAAAATAATAATCCGATTGAACCGTGAACCAGTAATTTTACCGATTCGATGTTCGGTCCTATTATGTTTTACCAGTGAGACGACCTAGAACTTGTAGAAGAGGGGTTGAATACAAGTTCTTTGAAAATTCTTCAATTGACTGTTCTTTAAGAAATTTAAACTTTTCTGCGGAATATAAAGAACACAATCAAAACTCTATAAACAATTGCCTTTATTTGATTTAACAATTGATTACAAGTTTTCTAACAATCAAAAACAAGCTTTGATCGTCAGCTTCTATTCTGTATATTGAGAAAATACAACACTTTCAATTCTATACAGCTTCGTATTGTTATCTTGTAATTTTTATAATTACAGCTTCTAAAAATTAAGTTACCAAAAACCTAGCTTCCTAATTCAAATCAAATACAATCTTTCCAATTGAAAGATTTCTAACAAGTTTCCTTGTCAGCTACGTCTTCAATAAAGTCTACGTGTGCATGGAAGACTTTCCTTCTTTGATTTGAACTCTAACTCCACCAGTGATTAAGTCCTCGACTAATCTCCGATGGCTTCTTTCATTAGTCCCCGATCACTTCGAGTAATCTCCGATGCTTTGGCTTTAGTCGTTGGTGACATCAGCTTTTAATCTCTGAGGTATTGTGTTAGTCGCTAATGACGTCAGCTTTTAATCTCTGAGGTATTGTGTTAATCGCTGATGACGTCAGCTTTAGTCTCTGACTCTTTAGTTCCAATCCCCGATGACGTAAGCTTTAATCTCCGATGACCAATCCTTCAATCTCTGATGAACAAAACTTTAATCTCCAATGAAGGATTCTTCAATCTCCGATGGGCAAAGTTCAATCTCTGATGAACAAAAACTTAGTCTCTGGTGGACTTTTCCCTTAGTCTCCGACAAGCCAAATTCAATCTCCGAAGGACTAATAAATTTAAAACAACTAGTTGAACAAACTCAACAAGTATTCCAGCAGTACATACAAATAAAATAAATCTATCTCTTTATTATAATGACTAATTTACAAACAAGAGATACTACTGCTAGCTACAATACTAAAGTGTTACAAACCAACACTTTTCTGTACATTTGTATTTCTAAGTATTCTAAGAACAATCATCATCAAATGTTTATAAAACCTAACATATTATAATAACATTGCGATATATATGATTAACAGAACTCTATGTATACTCACATAATATTCTTATTTCTATTGCATCAAGACTTCCCAAACTTCTCAAAATATTCCCAAACTTCTCAAAATATACTTCCTCTATTTTACAAAAAATAGTTACATTTTATTTTGTAAATACATTAAGTTGTAAAATCTTAACATTTAAATTGTGACAAGGGTTTAATAAAATTTTCATATAGTAAAAAGTTTACTTTATTGAAATTTTAATGTATTTTCTAATATTAATTATTTTATAACTAAAATCAATTAAATTTTAATTATAAACTTTCACAAAAATTACATAACATTTATAACGGTTTTCAAGAGGGCATAGGAAATAAAAACTGTTTTTATCAGCATTGATAGAAATTAATTTAATATATAAAAGAAAGAAGAGAAAATAAAACTTATATATAAATATAAATATGTGATTAATAATGAAAACAGTCATTTATTTATTTATTTATTTTTTTAAATCAGGGATGTAATATTTATCTCTTTTACATGGAAGATCGACCATGAAACCCAACAGGCCTACTTAGCCCACGTTGCATGTTGTTACTACATAGCCCAATAACGGTTTTTTAACAATTTTCAGTTATTATAAGTGAAATGCGTCTTTTTCTTTTTTTGATGCCTCGTTTATATGTAGTAATTTTTTTATATTCGCCCAAATCATTCTCTTCCTTATGTCAGATCTGGCATCAATTCACTTTCTTTTCTTTTCTTTTTTTTGGTAGAAGGCATCAGATTACTTTCAATGTTTATATATTCAAAATTTTAATATATGTTCCACAGCTTATATTCATTTCAAGATAATCAATTTTCCACCACTCATTTTAATCATGAAATAGATAATCCAATAAAATGGTAAAAGTTTTTTCTTTATGCTAAAATCAAATGTTGTGAATGAAATAGAACACCTTTTGAAGTCTCCTTTCTCTTTTTCATATTTCGCGTCTTATGAGCACATTTTGATCTCTAAGTTTTTCTCTATATAGTGAAAACACCTTAATATCTACAATTTTAAGTTGACTTAATGACAAAAAAAACCCTATAAATTATTCATTTTAAATTTTTTTAACTATTTGTCCATTTTTTAACATAAAATCTTTTAAATTTATTAGAAATGTACCACAATAACCTAATTTTAACTCAAGTCTTAACTCTTCTTAAGCAAAACCCTAGTTCAAGTTCCATGCATAGATTATTCACTCTTATTTGTCCTAATGGCATGGGATGACACCTAAGAGTTTAATTAATGAAAATTAGGACTCGGGTTCATATTAAGTCATTTCAATGTATTTCTAAGTTCTAACAAGTTTAAAAAATTTATTTTAAAAATACAAATTAGTAGCTTAATGTTAAATAGTGAATACTCCCTTCGTTCCAAAGAAATAGTTACATTTGGAAAAAAAAATTATTCCAAAAAGAGTTATATTTAAAATTTTTCTTTGTTATTTTGAGATAAATTAAAAAAACTTTTAATTATAGATTTATAAATCTCGTCATAACTTAAAGAATTATAACAAATTTTTTAAAAACAAACTTATGATTTGTACATTTAATTTTTAGTCAAATATGCAAAATTAAAAGTTACCAAAAATTTAAATATTGTTATTTTTGTGAAACGGATGAAGTAGTTTATAATATTACCGTACCTTAACCCATTTTAAGTCCAAGGAAGAAATTTTCATTATATATAGATGCAGGATCCGGAGGGCTGGTGGAAGAAGTATACATATTGCGAGCGAGGAAACTTCTAGCAGGAGCTAGACACAACACTCGTTCTATACCACATTCCTTATTAATGTACGTAGTTGTTGCCTATGGAATTTCTTAAACACTTACTCATTTTCTGTAAGGAAATTGTTGATGAGACACTTTTTCGTTTAAAATTATTTTTTTTCTAATTAAATTAGAAAATAAAAATAATATAATTTCTTAAAATATTATCTCCGTTACTGAATTCAAATTATCACTATTACTATTATCTAATAATATATATATATATATCACGCCATCTATCACTCTAATAATATCTATCGGTACATTCCATGATTACTAACTATTATCATTTAATTTTCTCCTATTTTACAATTCAAAAATTGTTTTAGCTAGCTAGTGGCCAAATGAAAAGAAAACTCTATAATATTGTTCTAGTTATTGGTGACACAGCGAATACTACAATGGATCTTTCTAAACAAAAACCTCTTATGTACGAAAAATAAAAAATAGTGAGACAACGAATATTACATAACTTTGGTGAATACATATAGAGAAACAGCACATAAGAAATTAAACAAGTGGATTAAGTTATACAATTCTTCTTGTTTTTGTAGGTTCTCTCATGTCATATATGCTTCTAGCCAGCATTTTTCATTTAACGTACAAGCACAATCAGCATATTACATAAAAAGGAGAAATCAGAACAACCACCACAAAAGAGAATCGAATAAAAAACTTGCTTCGATCTCAAGTTAACCAATCATCAGTTATTCTTCATAATCATCTCCGTCGTAACCAAGATCATCCTCCACCTTCTCAGCCGCGTCGTCAGCTATCTTGTCCTCCACGTAATCAAAACCCTCTGCCAATGCGAGTCCACCCAACAACCCTCCCACCGCACCCACAGCCAATCCGGCCCCCATCCCCATCCCTTTCTTTTCCTTCTTCCCCTGTTCTGCATACTGCCCGTAACTTCCTTCTCCGCCATATCCCTGCCCATAATTTCCCTGCCCGTAACCCACAGGCTGACCGTAAGCTTGTCTGTAGCCCGCTGGCTCACCGTACCCAGCCGGCTGTCCGTAGCCGGCAGGTTGACCGTACGGATTACTTCCGTAAGGAGCAGGTGGTGGAGCCCCATAAGGGTTACCGTACGGTGGCGGAGCACGGTAATCCCTCGAGCCGACACCGTACGGAGCCGGATAGCTCGGCTCCGGCGCATGATATCGCGGCTGGCGTACTGCGACGTCGATGTTAATCTTCCCATGTGGGCGGCCGGAAGGGCGCTTCAAGTGGAGCTTCCGGTGGACTTGATTGTCTCCTAAGCCGGATTCATCGACGACTTCCCGGAGTGGGAGCCGAGCCGAGCCGACAAGCGGCTTGACGCCGTCTTTGGCGTTGGCGTGAACGATGTCGATGTGGAGAGTTGAGTCCTCGATCGGATCGTTGAAGGGGATGACAAGCGTCTTGTTCCAAGTGGGGTCAGTGTCGCCTTCTTCGTCGATCATGGTGGAGCATTTGGAGCTGGGGTCCACCCAAACGACAACGTATGGCTTGAGGGAGCCGTGGCGCCAGTTGACGTTCTTCAGATCTTTGGCTGAGCCGATCGTCACTTCGACTTCGTAACGGGACGCCATTGATGATGAAAGAGAGGAACGTACAGTACCGTTTCTAAAGATTTGTTCAGAACTTTGTAGAGATAGATGGAAGGGCAGTAACTTGGTGATGTGGTTTATATGGTTATATGGTCTGTGAAATGGCCTCCTTATTTGTTATAATTACGGAAATACCACATGCCAATTGGCATGGCAAAGGGCAGAAGAAGAACGTGAGTGGGTCCCGATGGGGGAGGACTCAACGGGGGAAAATGATTTCTCGGGTTGCGTGGTTTGGTAAACGATGTTATCCATGGGAATATTCCTCTCTTGAATGAATAATAATGATGGTGTATATTTTGTTATTCTCACCGGTTCCTGAATTCTTTTCAAAAAGTGTTATATATCTTTATGATCTTTGGCGTGATATAATTTTATTACGTTGGCCATATATTTTTATTTTAATTATAACATATCACTTATTTGATTTTTTAAAAAGTATTTGGAAATCAGTAGAGAGGTATAAATTTAGTATAAAAGTAATTAATCAATATTCGCTCAAATGGGATATTCTATCATCTTTGTCTCGCTCATATAAAAAGTATAGTGTTCACACTAGATCAATATTGGCAAAAGTAGTTCATCAAAATAGTGTTTGACATTAGGAAGAAAAATGAATTACAGTTAACAACTTAACATTGACTTTTCAAATTAATTAATCAGATACAAAATATCAATTTGAACTAACATATGCTATAAATATTTGTTTAACTATTGAATCATGCATGCCCGTTTCGGGAGTAGTTGGTCTCTTTTGCTTTAAAGAGCCCTTTTTTGTTATTGTTATTAAAAGAAGACAAAAAAAAATTATCCCTTTATCTTTTAATTAATTATTAATTTGGTCCTCATTTTTTTAATTTCGTTACTTCAGTCATTCATTTATTCATAAGCCTTCAATTAAATTTTTTTATTTAATTTTGTCCCAAAAATAAACATGTACATCTCATGTGACTTTTTCTTAAGGGTAGATTTGTTTTTTCATATTAAATTTATTTTAGGGAAAAAGAAATTGAAAAGAAAATGATATTGCACCAATATGTGTACTGGAATAAAATGTTTTGAAGTGAATTTTTTCTATTTTTTTCAGCTCTCATGTGTTTAATTGATGCCATTTTCTTTTATTTTCAAATAAAAATAATATAAAAAAATAAGTTTATCATTAAACTAAAGTCACATGAATAGTACATGTTTTTTTTTTTTTTGGCAAAATAAGATACAAAGACTTAATTGAAGGTGTATAAATAGATGGAAGATTGAAATAACAAAATTTAAAAAATGAGAATCATATTAAAAATTAACGAAAAGATTGAGGAGTATACGTAAGATTTTGCCTTAAAAAGAATTAAAACCGTCGATAGAGCATGCCTTGAAGTAGTTTAACTCGAGACACTTCGTGCTATATATACCGAACATAAAAGGAAATCATGTGATATCTATACTTTCTACAAAAACATCTTCTTTTTTAACATTCAAATATATACTCCCTTCATTAATTCTAAAAGTAGAGCTACATCGCGTTTCTCTTTTAAGATTGAGTAATTTGTGAAAGTTATAATTTTGAATTATGCTATTGTAGATATTATTTTAAATTGTATAATATCACAAACCCATTTTATATAAATAAAAAATATTTTTAATTTTAAAATGAAGAGAGTATTAAATTAAATGAGATTCAATTACACGTAAAGTAGGACTATAAATTCTTCCTTGACAGACATTATTGTGTAGGAATTTTGGATGGTTTGTACACAACATAAACAAATTTTCTTTTTTAAATATGTATCCAAATACTCATACCAAGATTTATATTTATACTGAAACCAATAAAAAGTTCAAAATAATTTTAGCAAGCAAAACAAATTGTTGTGTTCGGATCTGTGCATAAATTTTCTCAGGTTTCTTACTTTTACATTTAGATAACACAATCTGATTGTCTCATATGATTTCTTTAAGTTGTCCAAGTGAAGGACGTGTATATGTACTTATATAAAAAGTCCTAATAATAAAAGAAATTGGTATATTCAAACTTTTATCCGTTTTGTATACGACTTTATAGGTTTATCATAATTAGGTAGAAAACCCAAAATTCTTCTTGCGCACAAATTATGAACCGCATCTAACAAGATATTATAATTATTTAATCCAGATGAATATCGGATATTCCGGCACAACCTTAACCACACTAATTCATCATATTAATTTATAGGTGATTCTTAGGATACTATCCCAATATATTCATGCTCAAATTTAAAATCGATAACAATTAAGCAAAAAGAAAGGCTACACGTATACTTGCTCGTTTTGACATTTGAAAAATCCCATATATGATAATAAAAAAGAGTTATATTTGAAAAAAAAAATTGTTCAAAAAAGATTTACATTTGAAATTTTTTTATTTTGCCATAAATTAAAAAATTTTAAATTACAAACTTATAAATCTCGTCATAGTTTAAAGATTTATAACAAATTTCATAAGAAAAATTTATTATTTGTAGATTTAATTTTTGGTCAAATATTCAAAATTAATAGTCGTTAAAAGTATAAATGTTGTATTTTTTTGAGAAACGGAGGAATTATCTTATATAAGTAAAAGTGTTAAAACGTATATAATCTAGAGATTGTTTTGTCTTTAACTCTTTATTATTGGCTTTATTTTTGAAATCTCTACATTACCGGAACATGGTTACAAATTTAGTTTTCTTCTGGCAAAAGATTACAAATTTAATTGTTACCTTTAAAATAATTATTTTCTTCAATTTAATGAAATTATTTGAAATTAGTTACTTAAGACCATTGAATTTATCTTAAAGAGTAAACATGTCAAACTTTGAAAATAATCTATAATTTGGATTATGATGAAATAAAAATTCAATATTTTCATTATCCTGTATCAGCAATTTATATTTCAACTTCTTTAGTCAAACCGAATTTTTATAAAATAAAGGCTTCCGTTTTACAAAAAGCATATATAGAAATATAATAATCACAATAAATTAGATAAGATATAATATCAATCTAGACTATAGTAATTAGAGACGAGTATAATCATAACATTGATCACTAATTAATTTCTTAATTTAGTTTTAGATCATCCAATAGACTGAAACGGATTACACGACAGCGATTGAGAAAAGTACGAACACAACACAGCTGACTTAAATTTTAAAAAAAATAAAAATTATTAAGAAACAAAAGAAAGAGAAAAACTAGCCACGATCTAAAGTTAACCTTTCAATGAATCGTCATAGCCATAACAACCAACATCCTCCTCCACCTTGTCAGCAGCGTCCTCAGCTATCTTCTCCTCCGCGTAATCAATACCCTCCGCCAATGCGAGTCCACCCAACACCCCCGCCACCGCACCCACAGCCAATCCCGTCCCCAACCCCACCCCTTTCTTTTCCTTCTTACCCTGCTCCACCGTCGGACGCTGCCCATAACTCTGCCCGTAGCACACTGGCTGATTGTACCCAACCGGCTGACCGTAAGCATGCCCGTAACCCGCTGGCTGACTGTATGGAATGCTTCCATAGGCAGCTGCTGGTGGTGGTGGAGCAGCGCGGTAGGAGTTACCGTAGGGCGGCGGCGGAGCACCGTAACCACTCGAGCCTATGGCGTACGGAGCTGCATTGCTCGGTTCCGCCGCAAGATAGCGGAGCTGGCGCACGGCGACATCGACGTTGATTTTTCCCTGGGGGCGGCTGGAGGGGCGCTTCAAGTGGAGTTTGCGGTGCAGTTGATCGCCTCCTAAGCCGGATTCGTCGACGACATCACGGAGTGGGAGCCGAGCTAAGCCGACGAGAGGTTTGACGCCGGCTTTCGCATCGGCATGAACAATGTCGATGTGGAGAGTGGAGTCATCGATGGTATCGTTAAAGAGGATGACGAACGTCTTGTTCCAGGTGGGGTCATGAAGTTGATGAGAATTTGAATAAAAATTGTTTTTTCATTTGGAATGGAAGATGTAAAGATAAGTTAAATAAAGGAAACTTTGTCCCACATTAAAATTTGGAAGATTTGTTGCTTACCTTTTATATGGAAAACAAACTAACTAGTCAAATTGAATGGCTACGTTATGCTTCATCCTCTACGCATGCACGCAGGGGTGCAAACGTGGTATTGCATCCGAGTTAATGGAAATGTAGTCTGAACGGTTCGTGGCATTGCAGTTAATGGAAACGTAACACTCAGCAGAATAAAACACAGAAAATATACAATCTTCCAGCCATGTTTTATATAAATATTCAAGTGCCCTATAAATTGAGTTGAGTCTCATTCCAGCAGAATAAAACACAGAAAATATACAATCTTTTAGCCCTGTTTTAATTTCTCATTGATTCAAGCGTTCATTACAGCTGTTTTAATTTCTCATTGATTCAAGTGTTCATTACAGTTTCTAGTACTGTTCGACAGTAGACAGACTTTGTCTTCCAGCCCTGTTTCCGTTGTATTTTGGAAAACAGTAGTCCAACTATACTCTGAAGCAACTAGTGATGTATCTTGGGAAACAGTAGACCAACAATCCTCTGAAACACCTAGTGAGAGGAATAAACTGTTTTAAAGAAAACGTATTAATAAACTGTTTTAAAGAAAGCGCATTAATAAATTATTTTAAAGAAAGCGTATTTACACTGTGTCTCGAATTTCTAACTGTATTTGATTTATTTAAGCCAATTCGAATATTTTATTTTTCCCCAAATATTTTCGAACACCTTCTTCGTCAATCTTAGTGGAGCATTTGGATCTGGGGTCCACCCAAACGACGGCGTATGGTCTGCGAGCCATGGCGCCAATTCACATTCTTCAGATCTTTGGCGGAGCCGATGGTCACTTCGACTTCGTAACGGGATGCCATTGATGAAAGCTGGAGAGATAACTTTTAATTGCTGAGGACGTTGTAGAGAACAGAGATATGGAATGACAGTGACTTGGGGGTGTAGTATATATAATTCTGTGGAATCTAAATGACCTTTGCGTTTGCTATTATTACAAAAATACCAATGACAATCGTCATGACCAAAGGGGCAGAGGAAAGAATATTTGGAGGTAAAACTCCAAAATTATACTCCTTATTCTATATAGAATGAGAAAGAGAAATATATTTTGCGTAAATACATTATCTAAAAGTTCATTATACCCTTTTATTTCATTCCCGACTAAATTGTGGAATTGGCGGTTGCGTGATTTGTTTTATATTCTATTGCCTCCATCTTTTAAGGTGTTTTACGTATACTTCAAAAAATATTTTTAAAACATGTTTAAAAATATATATTTTACACTTATTTGTTCTTCTAATTTTTTTTTCTATTTTATGTGTCACTCTCTTTCCTTTTCTTAATATATATGTTTGAGTGTAATTTAGATACTCTTTTAAGAACAAAGAGAATAATTACTTCTATTTTTTATTCGTGAATTAACTTTTTATGATTGAATCAATTTTTTCTGATCGAATCAATTATATTCAAATTAAATCTTTTTGGAATTATATATGCATTAAATAAAGGCACGTGATTATAATCATAAGAAAATATACTAAGTATATTATTTAAGTCAACTTTCTTAATTTTAAATATATGATTTACTTCAAATTATGAATTTTAAATAATTTTGCTATTAAAAGTCAAATTGAGACTAATATATGTGGACAAAATTATTGTTGTATTCGTTATTTGAATGAGTATTACCTCAAAATTCAGCAAACGAAATAAACATTAGCTCAAAAAAGGAAAAAACTACGGTTAAAAATTACTTTCATTAATAAAGAAATGTAGTAATCTAAACTACACCCTTATATATTGCAACTTCTTAATTTCTAATAGTATTATAATTTTTATTCAAAGAAAGAATATTTCACAAACCATTATACAATTTTACTAAATCTTCAATTATAAATTAATAATATTAAAAAAATCTTAATAAAAATAAAAATAATTTAGAAACAATCAAAAACAAATGAAAAAAAATACTCACTACTTCAGAAAAAGGGTTACAATTATGTTTTTGACAGATATTAATATTGCATACTTGGTTGACAATTATATATTCAAATCATATTTATTTTCATAAAATTTGTTATAAATGTCTAATTATTGACAAATACGTTAAAATTTAGCGTCATAAAACAATTATGCAATTATAACTTTCTTTTTAAAGCAAATCTCAGTTTTAAATGTTTTCTTAATGGATGAGGTAATACCGTAATATTTATATCTACACAATTGAACGGAGAGAGGATTCCTATAAGAATAAATATTTACACACAAATTACTTCATAAGAAAAATTCACGTCAGCACATAAAAATAAAAATAAAAATTGATAGATCTTATTTATTAAAGGAAAAAGGGAAATTAAAAAAATTACAAATATGTCAAATATATTACTATATGTTAATTCACAAGAAGAGAACACATTCAAATGGACTATTTACCATTCTTTTCTCAATTTGACTATATAGTAATCCTTTTCTAATCCTAATTACAACAAGAAGTTCATTCCTTAATTACATTGGAAATAATTATTCCCATAAATAATAACCAAAGACTACTTTCAAATGTTGCAAAATTAATATTAATAATAATTTAATTAATTTAAAATTTGAACAATCGTCCAACCGAGTATAAATAATTCATAATGAAATAATTACAATCTTAATCACTAACTAAGCATATTTAATTAAAATAATTATAACCAAATTAATAATAAAATGTAATCATGTAATTTATCATAATTGATAGATTACAATTAAATCAAATTATAACAAAATTAGTTATTTGTCAAATCTACAATAATATAAAAATTCTTATTGTACAAATTTCTTAATACAAATTTATCTCTAATGTGCAAATAAAATATTTCATCGATTCTAAAATTTGTATTAAGAAATTTGTACAATAAGAATTTTAAAATTTCATCAGTTCTAAAATATTTCATATATTATTTATCCATAAAATATTTCATCGGTTCTAAAATTTGAGATATGTTTCATTTCATATAAAATAGATTTGTGAAATTTTATAATTTGAAATTGAAGTCAAGCTTGTTAGCTTTTATAATTTTAAAATATAATAACTTAAAGTATATAAAATTTATTCTCGAATCTAAATAATCAAACTTTCATATTTTTACAAATTTATATCATAAATTAATGAAATTATAAAATTTAAATTTTATACTATATTAAAAAAAAAATAAAAATATATATATATATATATATATATATATATATAATTTTGAGAGAGATGAAATTGGACATATAATATTGTAATCATAGTGGGTAAAGACCGAAATAAACCTTTTTGTTAACATCTTGAAGAGTTACTAAATCTGTTACGAGGACACGTAGAAAAAGATAAAAGAAGGATTAAGGAAACATAAATTATGGGAGAAAACAAGAGGTGATGAGAGTAAGTATATGCGTTTTTTTTTTTCTTTTTCTTTTATTCAATAGCAAAAACACGCGAAGACAAATATCATTAAAGATCAATCAGCTTTTATATGCGGTAATTTACTGTCTTTTCTCATTGTAGAACTATTTTTGACATAAAAAAATGATAAATATGTCCGTGATTTCATGCGACATTTTTATTACGATTAACGCCTATATCATTGAGATATCTGTTAATTTGAAATAGATTTTATTAAAAAAATTATTAAAGTGTTAAAAATTCGCTTGGCATATTTTTCAACAAGAGATATTCAAATTTTCTATCATCGCTCTTTGAACATTTACATAGAAAAATCAAGAGAGATGAAAGTAACATTTGACAAAAATCTACTTAGCATAAATATACTTATCATTCAGATTCACATTCAATTCCTAATTCATTCAACTTATTTAATTTATTTTGTTCAATAACTTTTATTCAGATTTTATCACACATAACCTAAGATGAATGTAACATCAATTGACACGTACAATAATTAACAGCATCTAGAAATAAAGTAATACACAGAAAATTTCACTTTATGATGTATAGTATAATTTTTATAATTATATAAAATCAATATTTTTTAAGGGTCCAGAAACCTTAATTTTGCATTATTATAAAAATTATAAGAGCCTGAAAAAAGTTCAAGACATTGAGATATAATAATATTAGTTTTACGTATTCTTCTACTTTTTGCCATTAAATTCTTTTGTATCTTTTAAATAAATATTCAATAGTCACAGTAGCTAGTGAATATATGCTTGAGAAAGTGAGACATTATTGATTTTCCATTTTTTCAGATAATCGAATATTAATACCATCACCTTATTTTTTTTGGGTAGTTAAAATGACCTTATCTTTAACAAACTAAGTGGACCCTTTGGTGGAAATAAGAAAAGTGGGCGAAGTCCATTTTTCGTTATCATTTTACACGGTATGCACACGGTGTGAAACTGAAATCTTTGTACTCTATTTGTGCTATATACCGGTTTTTTAATCATTTCGTCTTTAATTATAATCTTATACTATATTTGTTGAATAAAAATTACAATACTTTTTTTGAACACTTTTCTTTTTGAAACATCTAATATTATTCGTAATACTTCTCTTTTAATAATATTTAAAGTATAAAAAAATTAAATTAATTTTTCTCTCTCTTACTTTTATCTTATGAACTCATGTATTATCATTACAATTTTTATATTATATTCTTTACTTTATCATTTAAAAATTTTGCCTCCTAAACTATTTTAAATAAAATAAGGACAAATTAGACATTTATTATGAACTTAAACATCTTCTTTAATAGTTGTGTCAAATCAAACTATTATAATAAATATAAGACAGAAAGAGTACTATTTTAAAATCAAAGTTTATCTCTAAAATTATTATTATTATAATAAAAACTTAAGCAACAACTATTTTCATAAATATAAAAAAATTTAAAAATTATTGTACATCTTTCAAAATTATGGTATCAAAACAAAAAAGGCAAATCTTGGACCGGTAAAGTATAAAATCTAAAATGCCCTATAATTCTGGCTTTTTAAAATAATTTGGGGTAGTGTATTTTTTTTCTTTAAGTTACTAAATTACTATTTTTTAGTATGTTTTTGATATATTTTTTAAGTTACTATTTATAAATTATCATATCTACAAAAATACACTTGTAAAGAATATACTCTTTGAAAATAAATTTTGAGAGAATTTTGGAATTTACAATAAAACGGCTAGTAATTATCTCAAACAAAAAAGCCTAACAAGATAATCCATAATTAAAGAATATAATATATAGTAATTTCTGCGATAACTTGTAGAAATTATAGTAAAATTAATAAATAATTGAAGAATAAAATAAAATTTTGGAATTAATAAATTATTTTTAATTAGTATAAAGTAAAATATATTTAGTACTAGACATGGTTATTATATTATTATCTATATCCTCAAAAGGGTATCTTAGTTACTATTATTACACGTTTTTATATGCAATTTGATGACCACTACACAAATAAAATTAATTTTTTTTATTGAATTGTCATTATAAATATGAGGATAAATTTGCGTTTGCACCATAAACTTTACACCTAAAATTAAATTTACACCCCAATTGTTTTTATAATTTAAAGTTCCCTAGTGTTTGGTCGCGTATTTTTAAAAGCACACCACGGCCATTTATCCACCCAAATCATGATCGGAATGAATTTAAATTATTTAAATTAAGGGTATAATCGTCCATCTCTATTCCTCCATGTCCATCTTTTTTTAGTAAATATTTTTTTTCTTTTAGTTTTTGTTATGTGTGTATAAGCTTGCATCTTGAGGGGGGTAAATCCATACCTTTGATCTCGTTAATTTTATTGATTTTCTTGTTAAACTACTAACTAGAGATGTTTATGAAACCCAGAAACAAGATCATCTTAATTTGGAGTTGTACAAATCAAGATACAAATATTTGAAGTTTGTGGAAAATAGTAAAATTTTGTTTATCAACAACATTGTCAAGTATCATACTTTGGAGGTATAAATCTTAATCTATATATGTTTGTACTTGATGTTTCTTAACTCAAATTAATAGTATTCACGTCAAGTTACACATAAAAATAAACTACTCAAGAAACGGATGTCTAGAGCTTGAGAAATTAATTTCTAAAAATCGTAAGAAAAATAGGACAGCACACAAAATCTAGAAATCAGCATATGAACACTAAAAACATGAGTTTGACCATTCTTTGACCGAAGATTTTCCCCTCCTTTCTCAACGAAATTGAAATCTGTTTGTTGCGATCCTGAAATCAGTATTTTCGATTTGGTTATAAGATTTCTCATTTTGATAGTCTGCAGTTCGAAACTCATTTTGTTAATTAATAAACACATGATATCATAACCATAAATATTTGATTATTATGTTGTTCGTTAATGAAATCATATAAACCTTATCACAATCGATTTATGTACTTAATTAATTGAGTTTATAACTATTAATGATGGAAAATGGTGAACAAATAAATGAGAGTGACCATAGTTGGATTTAACAGAACAGCCAAAATTTGTGGAAGTGCCCCCTCAATTCCTTTCATTTTTTGTCACACCATGAAATTTAAGGGTATATTTCCCTAATTAGACTTCCATGGTGGTGATATTTTTGGCAAAATTATTGTGTGAGAAATGTGTGTGGGTGAGGATGATTGACAAGAAAAACTAGAAGGATGATTATGGATGAGGATGAGTAAAAGTTAGATGGACGATTATATCATTGATTAAAATAATTCAAATTTATTTTGATCATAATTTAGCCGAATAAATGTCAGTGGTGTGTTTTTAAAAATACGAGATAAAATATAATAGTACTCTTAAACTGTAAATAAAATTAGGGTGCAAATTTAATTTTCAATGTAAAATTTAGAGTGCAAACAAAAGTTCGCCTAAACATAAAGATGAAAGAAAAAAAATTAATTTATCACTTGTAGACCGTATCTCTTTCGGCGATCAATGCGAATGTTCTAAACGTAAAATTAAGTCTTCCTAACCATTTTTAAATCATTCGTACTAAAAGACACGACATGAGGAGCTATGTATAGATTTTACATAATAGTTATACTAGACAAATAGTCATTTATTCAACAAATTAATTAGACTGATTCGCTCAGCAATTTCCAGCAAAATTAAATTTTGAAACAAATAAATTTAACAACTTAATCGTTTAATTAAGCAGTTATTCTAACACATCAAATTATTATCAAATACCGTCTTGACTCCATTCACTTTGTAACTTTATACACTAGGTCGATTGTTAGCTCTTATGTAAAAGTTCTTTTTTTTTCTTTTTTTGGTTACAAAACATTTAGATTGTAGACGGATTTCTGCTTGTTTTGAAAAGATTCATCTACATTGTCTTATAATTTGATTTCATTCCATTAATGAATATTTAACTTTCTTTTCGAAAAGGATGTTTCGTCCTTTGCAGATTGGCATTCTTTTCTTTTTTCTTTTCCCTTCATGTTTTGGAACGTTTAGAATTGTTGAGTGGAACCATAGACATGCATTTCGTTGAATGGACCAAGTCAATTCGAACATGTAGGTCTATTGGATTTTGAGTAACGTTGCTTTGGGCTCAATCATTTCGGTCCATTACCTCGCCAAATAATAACCCAATTCTTTGTAAAAGATTAATAAAGAATAAATTAGGAAATTATTTTATGACGGCATAGAGGACACTTCTTTGAATTCGGCATTCAATTTAGATATTTCAAATAACAATTATTCCATGCTATAGATGCTTAATATTGAAACTAGCCTGAAAGGACCGGGGGAAAGCATGGTAAAATTTGATATGTTATCTTGTTGAGTATAAATTACACACGCAGTCAATGAAGTACTATTTTGTAAAACTAAAATAGTCACAGTTGTTACAATCAATAAACGCGATTCGATTTTGAATGTTGTGGTTTTGATTCAAAATTGTTTATAATATAATTAGTGATCAAATAGACTAAGAAGTTCGATCTTAACAAATTATAGAGTAATTGATCGACTTGTAAAAATGTAAAATATGTTAAATTATCAATTTCACACGGATGATCATTTTAAGATTCATCTATGAATTATAGATAAATATCATATTCATCATGCATACATATGTACATATATACATGCATATAAATATAAATAAGCATATATACATGTGTGTGTATGTGCGCGCGCATGCGTGCGCACATTTATGTAAAATAATTACATATTATTATATTTAATAGAATATATTTATATGTTTGAGTGTTTTCGATGCAGAGAGTGTATAAAACATACACCGAAATCAATATACTTATAATTTAAAAGATTAAAATCGTGACACTCATCACAACCACAGGTGTGATTTGATTTGTGTGGTTTTATCAATATTTATGCAATTTCCATTTTGAACTCACTTTTATGATCTCAACTAGATAGGAAACCCCTACACATGTTCAATTCTCTTTGTTGTTTTATTTAATCATAATATACAATGAAATCATATAACCAAGCACACACAGTCCCACACCAATAAAATCATAGGCAACTTTAATTTAACAAAGCAAATGAGATAATTATTGAACAAAAATATCGGCTATTGCTAGTTATTAGAGATTTGATGGTGATGCACATTAAGGTGAAGAAGGCAAAAGAGACAAAAGTCGGCAGTTATCGTCGTCCGCAATTGACGACGTTTATTTTTCTTTTCCATTTTTCATTTGTTGATTTAAAATGACCAAGTAATTCTTAAGAGGATCAATCACTTAATTAATTTAATTGAGATATCTTCCGAATATTAAGAGTTGTTAGGAATTATAACATTTGATAATGATATGTAACACTTAGAATTCTTAAATTTTATAAATGTACAAATACCTGCAGTAATGCACTATGAGAATTTACTATCAAAAAACTGCAGGAAAGCATCAGAGACTACAATGACTGCACTTGGAGAGTTCAACAAATGTCAAGGTTGATCAAGTAAAATTAGTCTATCGGAGACTAAGGTTTTGTCTATCGAAGACTAAGCTTTTGTCTATCGGAGATTAAAGAGCCTATCAGAGACTAAGTTTTTGAACTGTCAGAGACTAAGTTTTTGTCTATCAGAGACTCAGTTTCTGTCTATCAGAGACTAAGTTTCTGTCTATCAGAGACTAAGTGTTTGTTCATCAGAGACTAATGTTGAAGCAACCAGAGACTAACCATCAGAGAATAAATTTTCACTGACATAAGGGATGACATATGACTAAAGACGGTGAAAATAAAGATAAGGATGGTTGTCCAATAAGGAGAGATTGGCTACCAAGGAAGTTTCAAGGAAATAAGTTATACACACACACATCAAGTTGCAAGTATGAAACCTGCAAAGCCACAAGCATGAAACCTGCAAAACAGCAAGTTGAAATACTGCAAAGACAACTTATAACAACTTGAAGCAAGAAGTTCATTGAAGTTGGACTAATTATGTCCAGAGAATCCCACAAAGATAAGATATATGTTGCTGATATCTTATCTTGGGAACTCCAAGAAGAAAAATGGAAGCTGGTGCAGTAAATATACACCAGAAAAGTCACTTAAACAGGCTGGCATATAAGGGAGGCTGAATAATGAAGAAAATTGTGTGACAGAGCTGCAAGGACCAATAAACTACAGCGATATTTTTGGTAAACATCTTATAATAGAAGCTTGGAGTATATGGAAGTTGTGTCTATAAATAGACATAGAGCAACTGAGGTAAGATATCTGAGAAATCTAAGAACTCTAAGTTTAACAACAAGAATACATCTTATCTCAGATCACATATCTCTCAGAACAACACTTTCATACATATTTAGAGAGTTAGCAGCTGTAATTAGTTTTACAGAAAAAAGAAGCAAATTATTACAACTTGAGAAGCTGTTTTTTTTTTTAACAGAAGAAATTGTAAAGATTCAATTTAATTGACAATACTATTCTTTATTGTTGATTACAATTTATATCTTGCAATTTTGCTTTACTGTTTTTATTATTTTATCATTTCAATAAAGTTTTATAACTACTCTTGGAAATTAAATTGTTCATAACAGTTTACTTTTGAAGAAAAATTTATAATTGTATTCAACCCCCCTTCTACAATTACTCACATTGGACAAACAATTGGTATCAGAGTTGTTCTACATTAATTCAATCTAGAGATCATGAGTAATTCAAAGGACAACACCAGAGTTCCACAACTCAAAAAGGGTGAATACTCATTCTGGAAACAAAGGATCTTGAGTTATCTTGATGCAAAAGATGACCAATTCTTAGAGATTATTGAAAAAGGTTCTCCAGAAATAAAGAAGCTTGTACCTGGCATCCCCTCTGATGGAGTTAATGCACATGACAAGTATGAAGCAAAAACTCCGAAAGAATATACTCAATCAGAAAAAGAAGAGGCTGCCAAGGATAAAAAGGTCAAAGATATCCTTATCACAACACTTGATAACAACATTCTATACAAAGTTATGAAGTGCAAAACATTAAAGGAGGTTTGGGACAAGCTCACTGTCTTGTGTGAAGGAAATGACCAAATCAAGCTGAATAAGCAACTCCTGCTGATTCAACAATATGAGTTGTTTACTGCCAAGGATAGTGAATCTCTTGATGATCTATATGAGAGATTCATCCAATTAATTAATGATTTATCTACCTATGGCCAGGAGTATTCTGTGCTTCAAGTGAATCACAGATTTCTAAAAGCTCTTCCCAGACATTGGGATCCAAAGACTACTGCAATCAGAGAAGCCAACAAAGATCTAGGTCTTCTAACACTAGATGAGATATATGAAAATTTGAAGACCTATGAGTTGGAAATCCAACAATGGAATAAGCAACAGTCCAAAGATAAATATGTTGCTTTGATTGCAGAGCCAAAGAAAAAGAAGCTTAGTGGACACATGAAGATTTCCATTAAGAAAGAAGATTTCAATGATGAGAAAAGAAGAAGAGAGTGAGTCTGAAGAAAATAAAGTTAGAAGCTACACACCTGAGGAGTTAGATGAAATTGATGAAAGCTTGGCCTACATTGCTAGAAGATTCAAAAACCTGAGATTTTAAAGAGGGAGGAAGTCCAAGAAAAGCTCATCAACATCAACATCTACTTCTGTCAAGCCAAGTCAATCAACCTTGATTGACAAATCTAAAATCAGGTGTTATAACTGCAATGAGTTTGGTCACTTTGTCAGTGAATGCAAGAAGCCCAACACTGAGAAAAAGAAAGACTTCAATGACGATCAAGTAGATTACAAAAAGAAGTACTTTGATTTTCTCAAGAAAAAGGGAAAGGCATTCATAGTTGAAGGCAAGGACTGGGTGGATTCAGATGAATCTGATGTTGAGGAAGAGTTTGTAAATTTGGCTTTAATGGCTAAATCCTCAAGCAATTTTGAAGGAGAAGCTGAATCACAAAACTCATCACCATCTAAGGTATATAACTTCAATATTTCTTTAATATCTAAAGTTGAATGTAATGCCACCATTCAAGAAATGGCCAAAGAGATTTATGACTTGCATGCTAGTTTAAGATCTCTTACAAAAGAAAACAATAGGATTACTGAGACCAATAATATTATTTCTAAAAGAAATACTTTACTAGAATCTGATTAGTTAATCCCAGAAGAGGCCAAAACATAAGCTCTTAATGCTAAGAGACATTTTGACAATACCTTAAAAGGAGAAGCGTATCTAGTTGAAAAATTCAAGGCTGAATAAGATAAAATAAAACAATGGACACAATCTTCACACAAAGTGCAGGATCTCTTAAACTCACAAAATCCTAATCAAAAGGCTGGATTAGGATACTCAGATGTGCCCATTGTTGTATCAGTTTGTGAACAATCCATCATCACTGATAAAGAATCAGAAGCTAGCTCAGAGCCTAAATCAGTAGAAAAATTAAAACCAATCAAATTTGTTAAACCTACTGAGACTGAAAAAGGTGAGAATTCTAAAGGTAAAAATTCGACTTCTGTAAAAAAAACTTTGGAACCTGGGCTAGAGAAAAAGGCTACTAAAATTGTTTGTTTGTTTTCTAACAAACAATTAAAAGAGAAGCTAAAAATCAGTCTAAAATCTGAGCCTAAGAAAAACAGGAATGACAAATTAGGTATTAATAAATACAGTAATTATGTAAGAATGCCTAATGCACCTAGGAAGACATGCACCAAGTGTGGGAACTCCAACCACCTTCCTTTTAAATGCACAAAAATTACTAATAACATGCATGCTCCTTCTATTTCAATTGCAGCTCCTTGTCCATACATTGCATCACCTCAATATATGTCATGTTATAATTGTGGTGACTTTAAACATCCATCATATGCTTGCAATGCCTGTGAAAATTGTTATTATGTTCATCCCCTATGCCTAATGTTTATAATAACACAAGGAGAATATCTCCTCAAAAATCAAAGGTTGTCCACAAACCACCTAGGACCAAGGTGGATCTTTCACCTCCTAAAAAGAGGAAAGAAAAGAAAAAGAATACACAACCAATGACTATGTGTAAACTTGTGATTAAAATTGTTCATAACAGTTCAGTTTTGAAAAAAAGTTTATAATTGTATTCAACCCCCTTCTACAATTACTCACACGGGACAAACAAGAGCTCATAAGATACCAATAACAACTCAAAATGCTTGTGTTGATGAACATAAACATGCTACAAATAACTAAATAACTGCCACATATAAAAGATTAAATTTTATAGAACTTGTGAGTCACGTTAGGGCCATAGGCCCATGACGCATATGAAGCCTATACAACTGGACGTCAATCTCCCAATTTATTGCCACTTTAAAATCATAAGAAAATTACCTGTCAATATATTTTTTTATAAATAATTTCCATCCAGTTTGAGATAATTTTAACTCTTCTTATGCAGTTTATATTATAGTTTTATGAGTGTGTGCTGATTTATGAGTTTTAGACGAGGATATTGTTTTTAACAAATTTAATTTACCACAAGAGAGGATAAAAAGTTATTATATATTGAAAAAAAGTTAACTTTAAAGAAATCTTACTTTAAATATATCACGTAATTATTTTTTTTGATTCGTTAAAATGAGTATAGTCCTTCCTTTCCTTAATATCTGACCTCTAACTGTTGTACATTGTTATTAATATTAAAAAGTTAAATTTAATGATAAAGAGGATATTTTTTGACAACTTTACCCTTAATTAATGCTGAAGACTTCTTTCATGTTTTTTGTGTGACTACTTCGTAATTTTAAAAGTAAAATTATTGTAAGGGTAATTTAGTAAACTACATACAAAATGGTCTTCAATGCGTATTAAATCTATATTAAGTATATTAACATAACAATCTAGATCTTAAAAGTCGTTTCGTATATTGGTACTTTCGTACATCCTATATTAATTTCGTATGTACCTTCTTAATTTTCTCTTTTTGGTTTTAAATTAAAATTATCACCTAGAAATTAAAAAACCCACAAATTCTACAAACATGCTATAGCATAAATTCAAAATATCTCAACAAATTATATATGATTCTTATTTTTAAATTTCAGTATAATAAATCGTTAAGTACTTATCATCTCAAATCGTCAATAGAAAGAAATATTTTAATTTCTCTGATGATTATTATTTCGTCAACATTTTTTATTTATTATGAAAAACGATACATCTTTCCCAAAAAAATAATATTACTAAAATTAATATTAAGTATTTATTGAAAGGTTTTCATATCATTATATATTAATAAGACTCTAAAAACAAATTGTTATATTAATTAATTTAAATTTACATCAAACAATTTAATTCTTGATATCTCACAATGATGACATCGACTTAATATATTATTTTAACACATTCGATCACAGACATCGGTGTAGAATAAATGCATCAACTAGCAGTAAAGTCTATGTACAGCATGAGCAATTTTAGTTTATCTTTTTAATTGTTTCATTTATTTTATAATTATTTTTTATATATTTATTTTATATTTTGATATGTGAGATAACCATTTACAATATTTTAATAATATAAATTTAAAATATTACTTATTAAATTTAAATTCAAGTAAAAATTTAAATGAATAAATATTACTTATTACTGATTAAATTTAAATGCAAGTAAAAATTGTCAGTAGAGTTATTATTTTTTGTTATTTCCTAAATGCTATGTTAAATGATTTTTTAAAGTACATATTATTGGATTTTAGTTGGTTATCATAATTGTATATTTTTTATTTTTTTTATTCAAGTACAATTTTTAAATTTTATCATAGTTCAGATACAATTGACTTGATGTTGTATATGTTAAGGTTTGTACGCCATTATTTGATCTGTATTTTAAAACGAAAACGAAAGATGGTATTAAATCGCATAAATAATAATAACAGTAATAATAAGATACGTAGTATATATTTTCTACAACCAAAAATTAAAATAAAATGATACGAACTATCTTGGATGAAAACAAGACAAAATGCAATGCTCATATACAAAAATATACATACACGTGTCATTGCCACTGCCCAACAAATATGTAATATATTAAAAAAAGGAAGGAGAAGGGATGGTAAGGTATCAAACCCCAGGAAAAAAACTTCTCACTTTACTCTCTTCTTTGCGCTACAGTTTGGAGCAAGTATTCTTTTCATCTAAATGGAGTACTGCATATTTCTTAATTTTGGGCCGTAAATTTCTTAATTTAAGAAATACCTTTAGATTTGAGAATGGAGTACCTGAAATTAGTATATAATTTTTTATTTTTTTTTGAGAATATAGTGCTAGTAGAAACCGCGATATACGGTAATGGTGTTTTTCTTTTATGTTTTGTATTTTCGTTTATTTTATAGATCTAATCTGTTTCCAAGTCGAATCTGAATGTCATGTTTTCTATCCCCATTTTTAGGATTTTGATTTCTAATATAATACTCTGCAAATATCTTATTCCTTTTCAATGGGCTAATTTAGATCTGAGTAATTGTAATTAGGCTCATCTTGTTGGATTATAAAATATAAATCTTATTAAGTTTATATTATATAAATATAATTATATCATAAGAAAAATTAGATCGGGTTGAACGCGTAATAATTATTGTAAGAATGAGCCGGAGAGTTAGATGATAAATATTTTTAAAAAAAAGAGGAAGTAATAAATTTATTTTTTTGTTACAAAAAATTTAAGTGAGAGAATATTTTCTCATGCAGAGCATGTTTTCTATTAAAAATAACGAACCTAATAAAAACGTTAGGCAAATATTATCGGTTAACGAACCTTCGTTTGCGAAGGAAGTAATATTTCGATGAGCGGAGGAAATAATATTACGAACTCTTAAAATAATGCGTTCCACACGTTACCGGGAGTGAGGAAGTATAGTTTCCAGGACGGGATATGCACTTTTGCCAAGTGTTGAGGTGCTCGGCTATTCCAAAATAAAATCCCTCTTTTACGGCGCTCGGTCCAATTTAAATAACAAATAAATACCATATGAAAATAGGTAAAATGAAATGGAAAATTTTCTGATCCATATTCGTTTTGGAAATTTTTGTACTTCAATTATTACTCTCTTCATTCAAAAAAAATAACATTTCAACTTTTAACGAATATTAATTTTATATATTTGACCAAAAATTAAATATAAAAATAATATATTTTTATCATAAAATTTGTTATGAATCTTTAAGTTATGACAAAATCAACATTTCAACTTTTAAAAACTATTAATTTTACATATTTAATCAAGAATTAAATATACAAATAATAAATTTTTCTCATGAAATTTGTTGTGAATGTTTAAATTATGACAAAATCTATAAGTTTGTAATTGAAACTTTTAATTTATAACAAAAAAAAAATTCAAATATAACACTTTTTTTGAATAATTTTTTTTCTAAATGTAAGTTTTTTAGGACACAATATTGACCTCCCATCCTGACCTGTAAGTTCTCATAATATTGAGTTATTCACCTCCAATGGGATCAATGGTCAGGAGGATAAAGCTACACATATACACAATTTGCACAGTAATGTTTTTTTAATCACATGTTATTTCAACCGCCTTAGTTATTTAGTTATCAACTTACCGTCAAATATTTCAATTACATACGGGAAGTATATTATTAATGTCGTGTTTAAAATGTACACTTATGCCATTACTTGAAACTTTATTTTTTTTCATCCCGCTATCTTTATATATTTCGCAAATTTTTGTTAAAAATTATGTCTCAAATTTTTATTTTCTTTTGGATTTGAGCAATTTAGTCTTATTGAATTTCTTATATTAAATTGGATGTTTCTTAATATCTATAAAATAAAATAAAAAACATGAATACGTGTATCGTTGTAATCTCATGAGAGTCTATATACATTTTGAGAGAAAAAAAAGATTCAGAGCAATTGTGAAATAGAGAATTTGTGTGTATAATTTATCTCGTATTTTGTCAATTTATATAGTAAAACTTCTCGTATCTTGTGGTATTTATCGGTTTTAAATTTTTTACTTCAAATATTTATGTCAACTCGTGATCTTTTATGCTTGTGTGTTGATTGAATTTTTTTTTGTGTTTTATTTATGTTACGATAGTATCCTAATTTTCGTTATTATTTTATATCAGGTCAATAATGAGTGTATGAAATAAGATGATATGTCTTCGAGCGATTCATCGTCAAAGTATGAAATCAAAAAAGATCAATCGGCTTGGAGAAGTTGCAAGTTGGGAATATCGGAAGAAAATGGATTGAAATTCATGCGATTGTGACTATCGATTGATGTATTGCAGAAAGTACACAAGTAACATGACGAAAGAACTATAACGAAAGAATTCTGTAAGATCAGGGTAATTATGGAATATCGCATAATTAGAATAACATAACGAAAGAACTCGGAAGAGACCAGACAATCTGATTCCACAACTAGCTCCGATATTCCAAAGGACAAACAGATTGCAGCCCAAATTTAATTGTCATCGCCTCAGAACTTTGGACCGACCAATTTCCAGTGATACGATCCACCCCAGCCCCCAACACCACAAAGAAGAAAATGTAAGGCGAGATTGAAAGTTTGTGTTTGTAATTCTTCAAGTTTATATATATATATATATGTATATATAGTAAAATTTCTTGGGTCTCATTGCTTTTCTCGATTTTGAATTTATATATAAATCTATGTATCATTCTGTAAATTGTTTTTTTTTTGTTTAGTTATAATATTTACTTTGTTAATCGTATGTTTGTTGATTTTACTTTTGTCGTGCCTATTTTATAATAATTTTAAATTCCCATTACTTATATTCTAAAATAAAAAATAAATAAGAAACGATGGCAACCATCAAACAAAAGTGGCAGAGTATATTTTAAAACTTCTTTTGATTACTCTACTTATTCATTACTTTGTTCGAGGGTTTATATTTAATTTTTAATATTAGCTCTAACGTTCAAGATTCAAAGTCATAATTTTTTTCGAGAATCTTAACCTATATTATAACTTTATTGCATAAATGGCTGAATATTAGAAATGTACACGTAATAATCTAATATTAAGGGGAGTAAATCTATGCACAAGAAAAATTAAAAAAAATTACAAATTAATCAGAATCTGATCCATTAACAAAATTATTACTTTTACTTCTCCCTCTTTTTTCATCAATTCTAACTATTTTCTATTCATATTAATTTATAGTTTTTTTTCTTATAAATTAATTTATGTGCATAAATTTTTTTTTTAAAATGTCCACAATCATCATGCAAATGGGGCTTGCGTGGTTGACTAATTAAAACAATAAAAAGCAGGTGGATAGCAGCTGGCTTCTCTTTAGTGGGTCAGGTCAATCTCTTCCGCAACTGAAAACAATAAAAATTGTGGCGTTACAAAAAAAAAAAAAAAATACTCCGTAAACAGAAAGTGATTGTGCTTCAATCGCTTCTACGGCCTGTAACATTCTTTTCTGACCATCTGCTTAGTTCTTGCGGAATCCTATTTCATTACCAAACATTGTCCTCTTCCACCATTATCTTTCCATTTCATTTTTACCGAGGACATAACACTTTTTGCATGACTCTTACAAAACCAATTAATTATTTCATTTATTGTATTTTAATTTTAAATGTATGAGTAATTATGTTATCAATGTTAGTAAAATTAACATGATAACTTTATTTAAATATCATTGATTAAGTTATAAAATATTCTATTCATTCTAAAATTAGAAATACACTGCAACCGTAGAAATTAAATTCTAACTTCTCAAGTTTTAAAAATTTACTTCTCAAATTCTAAAAATTTGTTGCGTTATTACGATTAATGAACTGAATCAAATTCATTCTATAAATCTGAATATTCTGTTCTATAATATAATTTTTCCTGTATTTTCTATACAACTTCCTTTTTCAATCTGTTCACAGGTGAACAGTTACATTATTACTTTTTTTTAAAATATCTTTGTCTATTTTCAGTAATTGTAATAATTATGTTATATAACGTCTCTGATACATAATCTCTCTATTACGTTATCTATGTTATGTATGTCTCTATTACGTAATTTCTATTCTATCTAATCTAAATATATATATATATATATATATATATATATATATATATATATATTAGTTCTAACAATCGAATTTGATTCAAATCAGTCGTCTGACCTTGTCATTCCTAATGTGACTCTATATTGGAACTTGATAGGTTTCTTTCCTAATCTAATTCAGATTAGCTTCTTACTCCAGTCGATGATAATATTCAATATCTTCTGAAAAATCTAACAATTCTAAGTTTGCACATTATCATCAAATGTTATAATTTTTAACATAGTCATTTATCTACTAATAAAAAACTTTATCTTCTGATGATCATGGTTATACAGAATTTCCTCTGGTAGCCATATTATCCTTTATTGCATAATATACTCTAATGAATATTTTATCCACCGAAGAACATAATCATTCATTGATTGGCTGCTTTAGAATTTATCCTCTGATTATTAACTGATGTGCATTTTACACTGTCGGAGAATAAATCCACTAGCCTATCTATTATTCATTGATGAACATTTTACACTATCAAAGAATAATACTTGAACAAAACCAACTGTAATTTATCTGTTGTTATTTATATAACACATTAGGAAGTAATAAGGAAAGAAAAATAGAATAGTAAGAACCCTCGGAGGTTAATTAATATTCTCTTAAAAGCATATTTAGTCAAAAAGGAAAAAACATATCTCTAGGTGTATCCTCTCAAAAGGCTGTATCTATTGAAAATAGTTCACTTCCAAGGACACATGTATTTGAGTCTAAAAAGAACACATTTATAAACATCTTTCAATGGAAGAAGGAAAGTATTGATCAACGATCATCCTGTTAATGAGTGCACACAAGAGTCTCAAATTGATGATTTTCTTTTCTATATTCAAGAGAAGCAGTCAACACTCAATTCTATACTCTTATTCGTATTCTTCTCTCTTTGATATTTGTTTAGAAACAATGGAGATCTAATAATTTCATTGGTTTCAGATTCTCTGATAGTTCAATCATCAAAGAAGTCAATTTTATTAGCTGAAACACAAAATAACAATTCTTAACTCATCAATGGATCATACAACTATTTTTTCTCAAACATCCACTAATGTAGAACACTTATTGTTTATATTTTCTACACTACTTCAGGTCATCCACAACTAAAATGTTTAAATATTTCTAGTGAGTCTAGGAGAACACTTAGTGAGAGTCAAATATTGTGTTTGAAAAAATGTGAGAGAAAAATATTAAAATAAAGAAAGTAAGTGTAAGAGGCTGACTTGTAAAAGTTAGGCAAAAGGAGATGGTGTGAGCAATGATGAGATTTTTGAAGAAAAAAATATAGAGAAATGTTCACACGCTACTACCTTTGCAGCTCATGTATTCTCTAATCACTATTCTAATCAGACATCAGTAGATAGTGAGAGAATAATTACTTCAGAAGATGTAGAACAACAATTACTTACTGACATATCTAATCAGTATGTTGTCAAAACAGACTGTCAGATATCACAACAGGAACTGTAGATGAACCTGAATCAGAGATTGCAGATGCTTAGTTGGATGCAAGCAATACAAGATTATTTGATGATACAGCAGCACACCTCATACCAAATTATTTGATCATACGAGGATCAAATGCATCTATACTCACAACATGTTTATAAAGTATTGATCAACACAGAAAAGAGAAACATAAAACTCCAACACTTCATGAACAATGGTTTTCAAACTAAACTCTAGAATGTCAAAGAATACACAATTAGTATTTTTACTAATCTTTCTTATAATTTAAAAGACATTCAAAGAGGAAGAATAATAAGATCATAATTCAAAGGATATTCATGAGCTGAAACAATTCTTCCTGCTAGTCAACTTAAGCTGTCTATTTTTACCCTTAACATTAAGATGTTGATGTCAAAAGTGGATAGAATAATCAGGTCAGGGAAGTAAAGAGTAATTCTGATGAAGATAAGGGGAAAGTTGTTAAAAATGTTTGCAGATTGATGGATGAGTTTGAAAAACTACAGGAAGCCAAAAAAACTATTAATTCAGTCATCACTGTTAGCAGAACAGAATTGGTACAATTGTGTTTACACATTTTTAATTTCAATTTTGAGTACTATTATTATAAGTTTTTTGTTTCGATACATAATCAAATGTTATAATTCTCAGCACTTAATCAGTCAAATAGAGAGAGTTTATACTCCCTCAGTTTTTTATTATTATTAGTTGCTTTTAGAATTCGGTTATTCTTTTTTTTTTTTTTTTGCTTGTTTTTCTCACATTTCATGACAAAGATAAAGTTATTTGCCATATAATACTCTTTACATATTTCAATAAAACGGATAATATCTTTTTCCTATGCATATTAAATAAGGACGAGTATAGTATAGTAAAAATAAATTTAATATAATTATACTTACACCATATTAATTATTGGTTTTGATCTATGTAATTTGAACTGATTAAAAAATTACGTAGTATTAATAAAAAAAATTGAAAGGAGTAGTATAGTTAAAAATTATCTATCGCAAATTCATAACGAAGATCGATAAAATTTGAAGTATCAATTGTTTAATAAGATTATTTGTTGGATCTTATCACCCGCATAAGGGGAGAGGGAGAGATGTAAATTTTGTTGAAAAAATTATTTGTAGCCACAACATGGCACAAGTTTGAACTTTGAAGTGATTCGTTTTCTACTAGGGGTTTAGGCAGCTCTTCATTTGTTTTCAAATTTAAAAGCAAGAAGGAAGGAAGGGATATAGAAAATGTGGAGGTGGTTATGTGGTGGTTATGAATTAAAAGAGTGTTGGGAAGTAATGACAATTGTGTGGTATTTACTATATTCAGATGCTCCAACACACCTATTGCATGCTATATTTATTTTAGTCGAAAATATTAATTAATAATTCTTGTGTCCTCGAAGTTAATCATGGTTATTTTATACTCTCCCTCATATAATATAAAAAATAAAACAAATCTAGAATATTTTCCTTTTTGGATAATTTTTAAAAGATTTTTTAAGCAAAACGATTGTCCATGAATAAATCACGGATGATGATCTTCGGATTAGTCACCTAATAGCTACTAATGACTTAAAAGTATTTACATCATTTATCGTTTATCTTGCCACGTGTATGCATTGTATGGAGGACATACGAGATACTTTCTCTATTTTCTAAAGGGCATAAATGGCATTTACTCTATTTTCAGAATTGGTTCGGTGAAATCTTCCGAAGAGCAAAGTGTTGTCGATAAATGAGTGGTTTAGCCCATTTTTTAATTTAACAGTTACATTGCCGATGCAATCAAATACGGAGTATTTTTTTCTTTCTATTTTAGAAACTAAATTGTTAAAGTGAATTCGTTGTTCTTTACTCTAATTCTTAGTCAAAATACTGACCTTTTGATTTTTCTTTTGATATTACCTCTTTTTTAAAATGTATGATGCTTAATTTTTTTTTAACGTAACTTTATGTAAAATTTATTATATATTAGATATTTTATATAATTACATTTTTTATATCATATTAATATTCATTTAAAATATTTTTATTTTTTAATTTTCATTTTAAAAAAATATATTTAACATATATTAAATTTTATTTAAAATTATACATAAAAATTAAATGTCATATATTTTGCAAAGAAGATAGTATATAATAAATGAAATACAAATGACAGATCCATTTTCTTTCCGCAATTGGAAGCCACTAGGTAGATCTTACACTCCCATGAATATATACTTTTCCAAAACAACAAAACTACTAATTGAAAAGATCTTTACATATAACTCTCAAATTTTAGTTTTTCACGAATTCTTTCGGTTACAAAAGTGTATTCAGTCACCAACATTGAAATTTCATTTAGGAAAATGTTAAGTACATCTACATTATATAATATACATTATATACTATTAGAAAGAGATAGTGTAGTAATAAAAGATATCTTTCTAAACTGTAATTTAAAAGTTATACGTTTGAATCTATTTAGCAGAAGAAGAAACATTATTTTCTGAGAAAACTCAAGGTAAATTATTATCACTCCACTAAACTCTTCCCTATAATAGAAGCCACTTATAATTAATTAGAAATTATCAAAAACAGGAAAAAATACACAAACATTTTTGACACATTATCACTATAGAGCATAATCGTATGCTGTCTTTAAGATCTGTTTTCTTCTTGTCATGGATTAGTACTAATTTTTAGATGATGAACCTCTTAGATTTATGTAATTACCAATAAAACTTAAACATGTCAGATGTATACATATTAATTTATGCACAAGTTGTTATTCGTAAAGCCACTCATTTATTAAAGTCATATTATATAGGCTTTTGACAATTCTGTACAATTTAATGCTTTAATATAAACAATTTGCATTCAACTATAATAAATGTTATCTAAATAACAAAAAAAGTTTTAATCAATTCTACCATCTAAATCCATTCAACATCTTTCCAACAATCTCTAGATCCTAAATTCCTAATAGTAATATGCGGAATGTTAGACCCGATTGTTGTTATTATTGTTCATTAACTATCTCTTTTGAAAAATAAAGAAATTTAAATTTTATAAATTATAAAATAATTAATAAATGTATAAATATGTATATGAATTTTTAAACAGATTTAAGGGGTGATAGGAAAAAAATTGAGCGGAAGATTACATCTATCACGGAAAGCACAACAGTTGTTAGAATCCAACTTGTTGGGGAAATAAAAGTTGAGAGAAACAAGTGGTGCGCTCATTTTATGAAACTAGATAAATGTTTTATACAGAAAAAGGAAGTGGGGGGAGTTTGGTGAAGTAACGTTTAGAGGATCAACATTTCTTCTTCTTTTTCTTGAAATTAAAACACTTATTATGGGTGTGGTGTGAACAAGTTGAGTTGGGAAGGGACAAGTGGCAGAGTTATTAAGCACTTGACACGTATACGTCTATTAAATGTCGAGACTAGTAGGGATGTATTGCATTTCCTCTGAAAAAAGGTTGTAAAAGATAAGTAGTAGTTTTATTTCATGAGTACCGCCGCTAATAGTAATAGCACAAGTTTTGTTTTTGTTTTTGTTTTTGGCTCTTGTACGCAACCTGGCTCTTCAAATGTATTCAATCAGCTCACAATTACTCCAATTTACGACCGAATTCAACTGCTTAGGGACAAAATTATATTTCAGTTGAATTATAGGGAAATATAATATTTAATGCCGCTGATTTAATTGAATTACGGGGTTGAGTTGTTTTTTTTTTTTCTCCTTGTGTGTGTGAGTGGGCTGAGAGGGGTTCTGGCTTTTTGGGTTTTTATATGCATACTTTTTTTTAAAATGAAAATCGTAAGGAGAAAGGTTGTTTTAGTTCAGGATCAATACAAACGATAAAACAATATATATTTTAAGCAAATGATAATATTTTTGTTTTTTTCTTATCCAATTTATGACGGAATACAACTGCTCAGGGACAAAATTATATGATTTTTTTTGTTTTCTATTTTCAGTTGAATTATAGGGAAATATAATATTAAATGCCACTGATTTTTGGTCTTGGGTTCCTGTATGAGTGATTCTTCCTTTTTTTTTTTTAAATTGAAAATTAAGTTCACATGTATTTTTTCAATTGAGAATTAAGACATACTACTAACTTTTTTTTGGTTACAGACATACTACTAACTTTAAAGATAGTTTATAGTTTTGCGTAGACTTTATCAATAATTTTACAACATTAAAATATTCAACATTGTTATACCAACTCAAGAATTTGTAACAAGAAATGTTCAAGAAATTACATCTATTTATACGACATAATAGCATATATTTTAAGCAAATGATAACATCCTGTTCTTTTTATGGGTTTTTTTGTTTTTTGGGTTTGTCAAATTGACAATTGAAGCTGATAGTTAAGTTAATATGGTCTCAAACAATATGACTATCGCTCAAATATTGTTTAGTTGTCTCGTTTCTGTTTAGGAAATCAAACAAAAAAAGAGTTCTAACGGTTTCGAAAAAGAAATCAACTAATCAATCTATATGTAAAATTTCTTTGTATTTCGAACATTTGAGTTTAAACATTCAGCAATGCAAGCACGAAAGAAATCGTGAAAAATCAAACTCTCTCTCTCTCTCTCTTAATTTTGAATTTGTCATGTTAATTTCAATCTTTCAAAATAACTTTTAGTTGATTCAATGAAATTTTCAGAATTGTACTTTTTGTTCACATTAGAAGTGAAAATTTGCATTCAACTTGTCTCTTGCGCTAAAAAATTGTAAGTTAAAACATATGCACATTAGAGATTATATGAGTGCTATAAGTGTTGAAACTTAGAATCTCATTTTCTTTTTTAAAATTCTCTGTTAAAAGACAAAATCAAGCATCAATCATTTCAGAAAATAATAAGGAAAGGTTAGTTACATTTTTATTTTATTTTTTGCTTTTGCTGTAATTTACAAACTTACTCGTAGAGACTAATTAGCTCATTATCATCAGTCCTATACTTTGAGTACACTTCATATAATTATATCCCCAAAATCATGAAAGAGTGTTTCTTCAGCACGAACGGTAGCTATTTTGGAAGCAAACTCATTTTTGGATATCCAGATGTATGATGTCTCAATTTTGAAATTATCCATCGTTCAAATATACAAATTACTCATTTGACATCATCTTTTCTAGTTTGAATTGTCTAATAGAAAAAGCACACTCGTATGTGTATATGTGTATATATATATATATATGATGGCCGATCCATATCTAACGTTAGCTCTGGAGTTTTTCGTAGCTAACACTTTTATAGCCGTCCAAATAATGATCCAACGCTTGAGATTAAACTTAAAAAAAAAATACCCCTTTCGCCAGTGTTAGTAGCGGAAGGAAAAAAAAAATTAAAAAATTTTTTTTCCTTCCGATACTAACACTGGTGGAAGGCCAAAAAAAAAAGTAAATTTTTTTTTTCTTTCCGCCATTCTCACTGGCGGAAGCCAAAAAAAAAAAAAATTCCCCTTTCCGCCACTCTCACTGGCGGAAAGGGTAAATTTTTTTTTTCTTTATGTCAATCTCACCGGCGGAAAGCAAAAAAAAAAAAAATTCCCCTTTCCGCCAGTTTCAGTGGCAGAAAGGGGAATTTTTTTTTTTTTTTGCCTTCCGTTTTTCCCCTTCGCCTGTCTTCCGTCAGTCTTGTGCTTGATATATATTCTTCAAGGACAGTATTTTTTGAAATCTTCCGCCAGTTTAAAAAAAAATTTCTTGATAAAGTATTATTTTATTTAAAGGCTTCTAGCAGTGTTTTTTTTTTTTTTTTTTTATCGTTCGCCTGCCTTCCGTCAACGTTGTGGTTGATATTTATGCTTTTAAGAGAAATTTTTTTTTAACTCTTCCGCCAATGTAAAAAAAGAATTGCTTGATAAAATATGTTTTTTATTTTAAAGTCTTACTCCCTCCATTTTAATTTGTAAGTCGTTTTAGGTTTGGAGAGATTTTTTATAATGTATGTCGTTTTACAATTCGTAGGCAAATTAATTATTTTTCTTCCATCTTTACCCCTAATAATGACCCAGCTCACAATGACTTCTGTAACTTTGACATTGGGAAGGAGTAAAACTAGGGCACTTAATGAAGGGTATAAACGGGATTTAACATATAAATTTTCTTGAAATAACCAACAATTATTGGCTCCTCAGTTTATGTGTCATTGCTAAAACGACCTACAAATTCAAATGGAGGGAGTATGTCATATGTTTTTAGTGTAATAGATTATATTACACTGAAATCTCAAATTGTATAACACACAATCAATAAATACAAATATATAACACACCATCGACAAAAAACATATATATTACACTGAGAAACAAATTGTATTACATCTAAATCAAATATAATTAAAAGAAATACAACTTCACTCATTGATCGTACATATTAATCATTACTCTTCATCAGAATCCATCATCAGTGATCTTGTCATCTTGTACCCTCTAGGGGGACCCCTGGCCATTCCTTTGTGCAGTTCCCAAGCAAGACGCAAGCGAAGAATTGATGCATCTTGAACAGTCCATTTAGCTGCAGTGGGATTTAGTCCACGTGAGATTGTGTCCATATATTTACAAATTTAACCCCACAATCTGAACCATTATGTTGTTTCGCCACTTCAACTTTCTTCCCGAGTTTTACATCTCTTGGGGGCCAATTGGTTTTGGGGTCAACAAATCTTAGCAAGATTGGTACAAGAGTCTTCTGCTCAATTCAAAAATAAAAATTAATAAGTAACAATAACAAATTAAAACCATATGTAAATCAACAAAAAATATTTTGTATTTACCGCAACTACAATATCCGCCTGGTATCGCGCATCCAACTGTATCGGAGTCATCTCAGGATGCATAGGATCAATGATTTTTATTGTTCATGCCTTAACATTGAACATCACCAGGACAAAATGTTCGTGTATGCGGGAATGGAATGGCATGAATATGACATCACATTCCGAAACACGTAAACCATTTTATTCTACAAAGTGCTGTACAAAGTCAACAGTATTTGCAATATCAGTTTTGACTCCGACATTTATCATGGTTTGACCCACGGCAATGAAGAAAATCGGCAGATAGTAGAAATTCCTTTTTAACTTCTTTCTCGCCCGTGTTATGACGGCGTCTCTTTCTGCCAACAATTCTTGGTAGGCATCCACAATTGTGTTGCCTAACCATGCCCCAGGCGACAATTCTGTGGCCTCCTGTTGATTAATGTTATAACCTTTAATTTTTCGGGGCCAATACTGTGAATCATCGACTGGTTCACCATTAAACCAGTGTCGAGTCAACCAATCCACCTTCCAAGAGTTTAACGGCTTCACCATGCCCCCTTTCACCGGAACCATTAGTAGATCGTGTTTTGAGACTCTAGCCGGTTTACGGACGGGTGGTGCCTCTTAGGAGAAATGGGTTGGAGTTGCATGTTCAGCGAAAGGATTGAACTCAGTTGTGAATGACACTGGAGGATACGATGTAAAAGTAATGGAAGTTGGAGCTTCAGAAGGATCAATGAAGGACGGAGTATAAAGGGGTTTCTCCGAATAAACCCCGAGATTGGACAATTACATTTGTTGAAACAGAGCACTATTATCAGTTAAGAGTGCTTGATATTGTTGTTCAATCTCGGGAGGCTTATTCGGCCACTACTGCAACATCGCCAATGTCTGTTTTAATTGCACAAAAAAAAAAGACAAGTATATGTTAATAGCGTTACAAAATAGATATAATGCAATACAAGGATTATAATTAAGTATACGTACCACGTTTATTACGTGAGGTTGGTCAATAATGACACGATTACTGTATCGGATATCAGTGACGTCCAGTTTTGCAATTCGTTTTCGTGTCACTTTGTTGTACCACAAGTAGTACACGTCCATGTCCAGTTTGTTGCGTTTGGTATTTTCAGATACCAACAAACCCACAAGATTCTCCTGGAAGTCGTGCCACATCTCTATGTACGGCGCGCCGAATGCTTCGTAGTTGGAGACTTGGAATCTATTCTCCTTCTCCGCCCGATTCAACCGTAGATGAGTGTGATCAACAGGAGGGTCAGGTATCCTTTGATAATGACAGAGTTGCCAAAGGACTCTGTCTGGCATTTGATACTCAATCTCGTCAAAATGTATCAGTGGGATTCGATTGTTTGCGAACAGTCGTGCCATCCAAGCGTCCTCGTCATCATCATCAACCATTTGAATCGGCTTATACGGCTTCTAGATGAATTTGTCTCGCGGTTGATTTTTAAACTGTGCCCGATATGTTAGGACGTTGTGGTGTGGATCTGCTCGCCTGTCCTTATAGAAACCATGCTTAGCGTATGCATATGCCAGCACACGTGGCGACCACAACTCAGATCCAGGGCGAGGCATTGGATGTCAAATCCATAATCTGTCATATACCCAAGTTTGCACCACTGTCATGCATCCCGTTATCCTTCCAGGTAACACAATCTTACCCTTAACTTCTCTGTAGTGTGATGCATCGTGGAGCGCTCGGTAAATGGATGCTAGGACTGCTGAACCCCAAGCGTAGTTGACTATATCTTCAATGTCTCTAACAAACACCATGTACCTAACATGAAAATTAAAATAACACGTTAGCCAAATTAATATCAAATTATGACAACAAAGAATTACAATAACAAAGACAAGAATTTTTTCATACCTAGCTGAGCATATGACTTTGGTTTTAGTGGGAAACAATATAGCACCACACAACCACAGTATGTACGCTCTTGTGTAGATAGCTATATAGTCAACCGGTGGATCCTCTGGCAGTTCACGAAAACACTCCAACAGCCACGTCAAATGGATACCACCACCTTGTTTTGCTTCCTTGTAGAACTGGTTATAGAACTGTTCACCAAAGCAGTCTTGAAACAATATTTTTTGTTCCTTCTCGGATAAGACACCACAAGTAAGGGGTTTCCCGTTAATGGGTAAACCGATTATATAGTGGATGTCCTCCAATGTGATTGTCGCCTCACCACTATTAAAATGAAATGTATTTGTTGATGATCTCCATCTTTCCACTAATGCAGTAACGAAGGATGCATCGTATCTTGGAAATATACATCCGTATGTAAATGTATGCATTCCAACTGAATTAAGTATATCCTTCTGTGCGTCACTCAACATCCAAAGATCATACATCTGATTACTCTGTTGAACAACGTCGAGTACTCTGAATTCATTTGTGTTGTATATGTGCGTAGATATATGAGTAGGTTGATCTTCCAACAAACTGTTATCTTCGGGACCCAGATTTAATTGTTAATTATCCATTGCAACCTACAAAATATTGAAAAGCCTTAATCAAACACTGCACACACACACTGCACACACACAAAACATTGTACAGACACAGAAAACACAAACACACACACTGCACACAAAAAAAAAACACACACACACACACACTGCACACACAAAAAAGACACACACACACACATACACACTGCACCCACACAAAAGACACAACTGCACGCACACACACACACTGCACACACAAAAAACACACTGCAGACACACACACACACACACTGCACACACAAAAAAAGCACACACACACACACATACACTGCACTCACACAAAACACACACACACATACACTGCACTCACACAAAACACACACTGCACACACACACAAAAACACACTGCACACTACACACACACACACTGCACACTGCACGCACACACACTGCAACTTTTAAATCTCTATAATTATTACATTAAAAATAAATTTTTGATAAAAATATTCATATTATCCTTTAAAATGAGTATTGAAGAAAAAAATAATTTAAATTTAATAAAAAGTGACAAAATAAAACGTTGAAAAAAAATAATGTGACAATTTATATTCTATTGATAATTGTAATAAATAAAATGAATACATTTTCTATTTAAAAATAATACTACAAATAAATATAATATGTTAACAAATGACGCGACACAAAAGAATTAATTAAAATAACAATCTTTGCTTCGTAAATTTGATACACACTGCACGCACACACACACACACACTGCAGGCATAAATTTACACACGCTGCATACATATACACACATGAAAGTATACATGCACAAACATATTGAAAATATTAAAAATCAAAATTCAAAACTGAAATTAATAAAAAAAAAATTTATAATTTCAAAATTACAAAAACTTACTTGATTTGGGGCGGTAAACAGCGGAATCGAGCGAAAGAGAGTAAAATTTGGAAGTTGTTTAGATGGAAGAAGAATATATTTTTTTTGGAAAAGAGAAAGGAAGTAACAGCGGAAGGAGAGAAAAAGAAGGGAAATAAACCTAGATTCGGCGGAAGAAACAAGGAAAAGAAACGAGCGGAGGAAACAAGGAACAATTTAAAAAAAAAATACCCCTTCCGCTACTAACACTGGCGGAAGGGAAAAAAATTTTAAAAAAAATACCCCTTCCGCTACTAACACTGGCGGAAGGGAATATTTTTTTTAAAAATTTTTCCCTTCCACTACTAACACTGGCAGAAGGGAAAAAAAAAATTTTAAAAAATACCCCTTCCGCTACTAACACAGGCGGAAGATAATTTATTTTTTAAAAATTTTTCCCTTCCGCTATTAACACTGGCGGAAGGGAAAAAATTTTAAAAAAAAATACCCCTTCCGCTACAAACACTGGCGGAAGGGAAAAAATTTTTTAAAAAAAATTCCCCTCCGCCAGTGTTAGTAGCGGAAGGGTTATTTTTTTAAAAAAATTTTTCCCTTCCACCAGTGTTAGTAGCGCAAGGGTTATTTTTTAAAAAAAAAAATTTTCCCTTCCGCTACTAACAACGAAAATTTTTTAAAATTTTTTTTAAAATTTTATTCTTCCCTTCAGCGTATAAATGTGATATGAAATATGTTAGTATTTCTGTTTTACGTCAAAGAGACAAAACATTAAATTTAAATACGAGTAGTTGTAAAATAATTGTTGACTAACATAGAAAGTCGTGCATAACATGAGTTTATTTTTAATAATTATTTTTTTTACTCTTTTGATAGTTTTTATGTTTTTAATGTTTGAATATAAATTTTCTTTTATTGGTAATATTTTCATGTATTATTATTTTATTTTTTTACAATTGGAATATAATGATGATATGAATTGATTTAATATTCTATTTAAATATTTATGTTTCTCAATTACCTAAAATAAATCTTTTATGTTCTTATCATTTTATTATTATCATTATTTCAAGTAACGTCAACAAATAAATAATAAATGATTATTGAAATAAAAATAATTTATTAAAAGATATATCTTACATATCGAGCTCATGTTTCACACATTCAGATTTTGTATTGTTCTACATGATAAATAAAATGAAATGTTATTAGTTGACTCGTATTTAGTGCATAATTCAATTTGCTTAATATGTACGGAACATTATATATAATAATATTATACGTGACTATCACACAATTATTGTCATTATATGATTTACTATATATTATGTCTAATTTAAGATTTAGGGTATAGGGTTTAGGATTATAATGTATTTAACTCATATTAGATTAGTAGTTATCATGATGAATTGTTAGGTTTTATTAACATTTGATGATGATTGTCTTTAGAATACTTAGGAATACAAATGTATAGAAAAGTGTTGGTTTGTAACACTTTAGTTTTGTAGCTAGCAGTAGTATCTCTTGGTTGTAATTTAGTCATTTTAATAAAGAGATAGATTCATTTTACTTGTATGTACTGCTGGAATACTTGTTGAGTCTGTTCAACAAGTTGTTTTAAGTTAATTAGTCTTTCGGAGATTAAATTTGGCTTGTCGGAGATTAAGGGAAAAAGTCCATCAGAGATTAAAGTTTTGTTCATCAGAGATTGGACTTTGCCCATCGGAGATTGAAGAAATCCTTCATCGGAGATTAAAGATTTGTTCATAGGAGATTGAAGGATTGGTCATCGGAGATTAAAGCTTACGTCATCGGAGATTGTAATTAAAGAGTCAGAGATTAAAGCTGACGTCATCAGAGAATAACACAATACTTCGGAGATTAAAAGCTGACGTCACCAGAGACTAAAGCCAAAGCATCGAAGATTACTCGAAGTAATCAGAGACTAATTAAAGAAGCTATCGGAGATTAGTCGAGGACTTAATCGCTGATGGAGTTAGAGTTCAAATCAAAGAAGGAAAGTCTTCCATGAACACGTAGACTTTATTGAAGACGTAGCTGACAAGGAAACTTGTTAGAAATCTTTCAATTGGAAAGATTGTATTTGATTTGAATTAGGAAGCTAGGTTTTTTTGTAAACTTAGTTTTAGAAGCTGTAATTATAAATTACAGAATTGTAATTCGAAGAAAAAAAGTGTGTGTCTGTATAGCATAGAGAATTGAAAGGGTTGTATTATCTCTAAATATACAGAATAGAAGCTGACGATCAAAAGCTTGTTTTGATTGTTAGAAAACTTGTAATCAATTGTTAAGTCAATAAAAGCAATTGTTTATAAAGTTTTGATCTTGTTCTTTATATTCCGCAGAAAGTCAATTTCTTAAAGAACAGGAATTTGAAAAAGTTGTAAGAACTTGTATTCAACCCCCCTTCTACAAGTTCTAGGCCATCTTACTGGGAAAACATGATTGTATTATAATTATATTATAATTATGATTAACATTATATTTACCTCATCTTTTATAGTAATTTTTTTTATAATCATAGTATTATAATCATTTCAAACATTATGATTATAATACTATTTTATTATAATCATAATATTGTACTTAATTATTTCAAACAATAACTAATAATCATAATAATTATAGTATTTTACTATACTCATACTATTAATCATAGTGTATAATCATAATATTATAATTATATACACCGATCAAATACATCAGAAAGTCATACAATTACAATTAATATAATTTAAAGGTCAAACTCGATCACACCTCTTCTTCATCATCGTCTAAATCTAATGTGCTATGTTAAGACATTTGCGAGCGTATCTCCATTAATTTATAATGATTTCTCTTATCATAATCAGTGTATTCTTGACATATAGCACATTTTCGCTGCCTTTTTGCAAATTGAATTTGTTCAATTCTACTCTTAAATCTTGTGACCTTCTTACGACCCTTAGTTTGTGACTGAAGAGGTGGAAAATACTCATCTTCTTCGTCAATACTACCACCTTCCATGTGCAGCTCATTCGATCTGCTCCCACCTTCAACCGTGTCATTTTCTTCAATCAATTTTGACTTACTTATCCATGCTTTCTCCTTCATAGCAGTTTCAAGACCATGCACGTAAGATGATTGCGATGTCGAACCAATTGCTACAATTTCTTGATAAACCCTATTCAAATGATTGTACCGTATTGTACTAATATCACCAACATCAGAGTTTGATTCAGCATTTACTTCATTTATGTTAACAGGATCACCATGAATTTTGTTTGCATTTCTCGTCCACCTGCCACAAATCAAAGACATTGGAATCTCATTTATGCTCTTAAAGGTGATATACCTCAAAATATGTCTACAAATCATGTCGCTGTGCTCAAAGCGTTGGCATATGCATGTCACATTGTCGGAGTCCCCGTGTTTAACGACAACGTAATAATATCGTCGGTTTTGTGGTACCTCCTCATTGAAAACTGTATATCCCTTTGTACCACCGACCCCAAAATTCTGAATCTTACGACACGTTAACTTTTGACCCTCATAGAACTCATTCGAAAAGTCTTTAAAAATATTCTTCGTATATACAACTGCCGCATGCTTCTCCAATGAAGTTCCGTTACGCAAATTTCTTGTCTTGTACTCTGTTTCAAGATCTTACTTTCTCTCATTCAAATATTGTTTCTCAATGGCTATTTGTGAGTTAATCACAAAATCTTTCAAACCGGTACAATTATTTACGTATTGATCAAAAAAACTGTTCATGGATTCACTTCTCCCGGTTGTAGTCATCCCTGCAGCAAAATATGACTTTGAGTATGCTCCGATCCATTTCTCCTTTACATTATACATAGATTGAAGCCACTCGTGATGTTGTAAATCATATTGTTCCACCAATTTTGCCCACCTTTCCTCGAATTCGGTAGTTGTCACTGAATACAAACACCTACAATAACAACTTATTATAAATGACAACAAAAAAATATTGACAATTTAACATCGACTATTTGTAAAAATAGATGCGTACCTGTCGAAGTCTTCCTTAAACGTTTCGTAACTATTATATAAATGATGAAATTTCTCCGGGAATTTGTTACTGATATGCCAAGTACATATCAAATGATTGGTGGAAGGCAATACGGTAGTAATGACATTGTTCATGGCTCTATCCTGATTAGTTATGATCGTCAACGGAATTTTATTCACAACCGCTTCTTGCCAATTTTCTAACACCCAAACAAATGTATCTTCTGTTTCATCCTTGATGAGGGCAAACTCAAACAAAATAGACTGATAATGATGATTAACTCTCGTAATTGGAACAAATGGCATCCCATATTTATTTGTTCTATAAGTGGTGTCAAAGGTCACTACGTCTCCAAAATTTCTATAACAAATAATTGATCGAGAATCTACCCACATGATACATGCAATGCGATTCTCTTCGTCAACTTTTATTATAAAAGAAATTTCCAACACTTTCTGACTTGAGTCTCTTTAAAACTGTCAAAGCTTCTTGTGCATCATTTGCATCAAATGCGTCATGTTGCAAGTTGCGTATAACATTTTGAATATCTTCGACGGTAAATTTAACATTTGTCCTTCCACTGCTCATTGTACTCAACACATTCATGATCAAACTTGGTTTGATTTTTGATCGGTGGAGTAAATTGATTAACACTCTATCAGCAACTGTTATATTTTTATGTGTTACCATGAAATCTATTTGACTAGGCGTAACTATTGAATGATTGTGATTTAATTCCACTTTTGTTACACGCCAACTATTATTTTGCACGTTATGAACAACAAACATTCTCGCTTTGCACATTGTGCGTTCAATAATATCTTTCTTCCTCCGGATTATACTTTTATCATCATTTTCATTTTCAAACAAATTTTTTTTCTAAATAGGTCTACCTGTTTTTCTATATGCATATAGTCTATGAGCTAATTGATTTGACCCCGAATGTTTTCTGTTTGTTAAAATTTTTACTTCAAATCCACTATTATGATCATATGCATTATAGTATTTTTCAACTTCAAATATACTTGTAAATATTTGACCCACATACGGAGGACAAACACCATCACTGTCTATATTTATTTTTTCTTTGTCATTCAAATTATTTTGTTCTTCCATATTATTTTCTTCCTCAATATCATGTTCTTCGTTCTCAACATTCATACTTATATCCGAATCCGAATCATCAAAAAATGTATTAACATCATATATTCTATCGTTATCACTCATTTTAAAATTAAGAAGGTGAAGAGCTGAAAACCTGATTTAAATGTCAAGCTGAGATATGTTTATCTGATCTGTAATAAAGAAAAATTTTGTAATAAATGAGTTAGATTCAAAAAAAAAATTTCATAAAACTAAAGAATGAAAAAGAAAACTGAAACGATAGAACGAAGAAGGAAACTTATATACGGCGGAATAAGATAGTTTTTTGACCTAGATCTTTCTTATCATATATATATAGCATATCACGAAGGAAGGAAGAAAAAAAATATTGTACTTGTTACTATTAAGCACAAGACTGGCGGAAGGCAGGCGAAGGGGAAAAACGGAAGGCAAAAAAAAAAATTTTTTTTTTTTACCTTTCCACCAGTGAGAGTGGTGAAAAGGGGAAATTTTTTTTTTTTACCTTTCTGCCAGTGAGAGTGGCGGAAAGGAGAAATTTTTTTTTTTTGGCTTCCGCCAGTGAGACTGGCGGAAAGAAAAAAAAAATTTATCTTTTTTTTTGGCCTTCCGCCAGTGTTAGTAGCGGAAGGAATTTTTTTTTAATTTTTTTCCCCTTCCGCTAGTAACACTAGCGGAAGGGAAAAAAAATTTAAAAATTGTTTTCCCTTCCGCTACTAACACTAGCGGAAGGGGTATTTTTTTTTTTTTAAAGTTTGATCTCAAGCGTTGGATCATTCCTTGGACGGCTATAAAAGTGTTAGCTACGAAAGACTTCAGAGTTAACGTTAGTTATGGATCGGCCCCTATATATATATATATATCGGGAAATTATAGAAAAGTTTGTTTTGACTTAAAATTTTGATATTATAAATTTTTTTCAATATAATTTACAAAATCTAAAATTTCTTGTGATTATAGATTCTTTTAATATAAATTACATAGTTAAAATTTTTAAAATTAAAATAAATGGGACCATAATATTATCAATTGGAAAATGAGAGTGCAAATCATCTGTTATATTTAGTATTCTATTTTATGTCTTATCAATTTTTATAAATAATATATGAATATTTTATTTTTTTATTGAATAATTTATAATTTTAAAAATGACATGATAATCCTAAAAAATAACGAGATATAACATGGTACACGAATTTGGATAAAAGATTTGAAATGGGAAAATGGAGAGCGAATTCAAGTTTGATTTGGCGCAACTTTCAATATAAGTGCATCGCGAAGTGCTCCCGTGTATGTTCCACTCGTGACTGAGGGAATGAAAAAATAAATAAATAATATACTCCCTCCTATTAGAAATAATTGTCACCTAATATATTTTAAATGACTTTTGATACAAATTAAATATTCTACTTTATTTAATAAAAGTTAGAAATTAAAAATATTAAAATTAAAATTTCATATAACTAAAAAATAAATTATATAAAATAACTAAATGTAAATCCACATTTCACATTTTATTGTTTCTTCGTGATCTCCAAAATTTATGGTGTACAAAGATCTAATATGCGTAAAATTGCAAATTGACAACCGTAAATTTGATAAACCATTTCGTATAATTGCATTGATTATTTTCTTTTTTGTTATAAAAAATTTAAGTGAGATGATTATTTCTTATTTCAAGTCAATGTATATCATTAAAAAAAACGATTAATAAGATTCGAACTTTCGTTATAATAAAAATATTTGTTAAATCTTACCTACGGAATTATCAATAACGGATGGTTTCAGCTTTTTCCTCCTACTTTTCATGTTGAATAGGAATTTTGATTTTTTTTAATAAGGAATTCTAATTTAACTAATAAACAGGTGATGTCGGTGTATAACTAGAGTATGATTAATTAGTTATTTTTAGTAAACGTACATAGTTAATAAGTTATTATGTTCTACGTGTGAATAGTATTTATATTTTATAATAATTTGTTAAATACTTATAATACGTATGTTTTAATGTTTTTGTTGGTGCATTGTACCTCTTTTAAAAGCTACTCCTTTCTCCTTTTTAAAATTAATAATATATTTCTCTTTATGAAAAAGTAATGTAGTACGCCGTATCATTAACTAATCTTATGAAATGATAATTTGTCAGATGAATTCGTAAAAATATAAAGTATAAATTAGTACTTAAAAGATTTCATTTCGCTGTTATTAAATACTTGTAATATATATTACAATTTTGAATAGTAAAATTTCACAAACTCATGTATTAAATTAATACCTATATATAAAACTCCAAAATCAATCTTTATCTTAAGTTTAATTAATTGAGTTAGTACAATTTAATTAATTTAGTTATTATTTTTGTTTTATGTTTTATGGCATAAAAAAATTTCTTTATATTTTTTAAATTTGAATTATCTGAGTGATTTTCGTACACCGAATTTGGAGAACAAATTCAATGTAATTATAATTAGAAAAATAGGTCATTGTTTCAAACCCTTTGAACAATATATAATAAAAATCACCAAACAATTCGTCAACTATTACAAAAAAAAATAATTAACAAATAAAAATCAGCACAATTATACAACTAAAACATAATTAAAAATAATCATGAATAAACATTAGCTACACAATGGGGAAAAAAACAAATTATATATACACAACTTAAATATAAATAAAAATATGATAACATCGAAATTCAAAACCAAATAGTAAAAACACACTAACAAACACATGAACATCATAAATATAATAGTTACAAAATTTACAAACTAAAATTCACATTGATAGACTAAAAAAACTACATAAACATGAACAAAAATTTTAATAATTAATATAAATATTTACATAACTATTTATAATCACGTACTTATGTTCAACATAAAATTTTAGTTATTAACTATATATAAATAGGGGTCTAAAAGAATCGAGCAAAATCAAGCTCACTCGAGCTTGTTATTTACTCAAATTGAGCTAAACCGAGTCGAACATATTCTATTTAACGAATAAAAAATTGTATTCAAGATCGACTTATTTAGTACAAGCCAAACACTAAAAACTAGTTGAATACTATAAACTAGCCAAACTTAATCGAGTTTTCGAACTTGAGCCTATTTAAGCTTAAAAATTTAAATAAACAAAAGATTTTGTTTGTGGCTCATTTAAATAAACGAGTTAAGCCGAACGAGTTTTAAACAAGCTGAACCGAGTTGAACAAGCGGATAACTCAGTTCGTTTACACATCTACATCTAAATGATTGAAAAGTTTTTAAATAAATACACATTTTAAATAAATTACAACAAAATTTTTTAAAAATACACAAAAAAGTTATTCATGTATTTGCAAGTACAAATAAACTAGTGTATATATATATATAATTTTTAAAAAATTGGAGGATTACTATGTTGGAATTATTATTTATAATATTAAAAATAATTTATGTGTGCTGCGTATTTTAATATCAATTATATTTGTTATTTGTATATTATGTTTAAAATAAGTGATCAAATAAAGAGAATTAATTAGATTTTAATTAAATATGAGTTTAATAAGTGAATATCTAATACCGAACCCAATTAAATTATAATACGATATATAAAAAATACAATAGTTTATGATTCCCAATATATCAAACATGCATTTAGTTCTTCTCTTCTCATCAGAAAAAATGGTTTATATCTTAAAGAGTGTTTGATTGATTAAGATAATAGCACGTGTTTTAATATCAATGAATTCATGTACGATTCTGTGTATTTTTATTACGTTCTCAATAATTGAATACAAAAAGTCAATATAAATATATTTAGTGATTATACTTTACAACATACTATTCGTACGACAAGCCTGTTCACTGACACGTGTCAGTAGATGGTAGCGTGAGTCCACGAAGAATTATAAAATTCGGAGAAAGTGGCCACCCGAATTCGAATTAGTTAGGAAGGGTACAAACCTACGAACGGAAGAGAAAGTGTAAAAGAGACGCGCCGGTGCTTAAGAGGCTTATCTGTGCTTTCCAGTTGCGACCGCACGTGTTTGGGCGTCAAGCTTTTGTCAAGTTATTATTGTTTTCTTCAAAAAAGTTGTCACTCTAATAAAGACTTCTAAAAACTTGTTCAAAAGATAAATAAATTATATTTCCTCTTGATTTAATGACCAAGAGATTATGAATTATTCATTTTTTAATATTTTATATTTAATTTAAACACTTAACAAATTATTCTAGTCTTGCTATGGATGTGTCAAAGTAGCTTAATTTCAACTAAAATCTTAGCTCTTATTAATTACAATCCGAGGTGGCTTCTTACGTCGTACAAAATAAGTTGAATAAAACTTGCGTATAAAACGCTACCTAGAATTTGAATTAAAAAGAGTTACGACTCGAATCAAAATTAAGTTATTTTAGCACATTTATAAAATGCTTAAAGATTTTTGTGTTGAAAAACTAGATTATAAGTTAAAATGTTACGGTAACTATTTTTATTTAATTTTTTTTTTTTTGGGGTTAAGTCTTTATTCTTTCATTTTATGTTTTTCTTTTACGTTTTATATCCTCTGTTCCTTTTCTTTAGTTAACGTACTTGTGTTTGCCTTAAAATCCTTATAAAGACAACTCGTGTTATTAACATTTAAGTATATTATAGTCGATAAAATTATAAAATTATATTTTTTGGTTTGTAATATGAATATATAATCGCAACTTCAGTGAATGTAAAATTAATAAGATACAATCGATAAGTGTTGACTCAAATGAAAAAAACTCGAGTTCATTTAATTAGATGTCTCAATTTTAAACTTTAAAAACGTAAAGTACATTGTCAGGAACAATGCCTCCAAAATAATTTGATCAAAATGTGGTCTCAATTAGTCGAGATAATTCGGATATCACACGGAAAATATCAAAAAAAAATAAAATTAAGAAGCTACAAATTAAAACTATAGTTATTGATAAATTAATCATCACAAAATATTACTCCTTTCGTTGATTTTTACATGACGTTTTAATGAAAACATGTTTATTAAAAAATATATTAATTTCATGTTCAATTAATTGTTTTTTTAATTATTTTTTTACTTGTTTCTTACATTTCGGGACAAAAACAAAGACCAAATTATGAGAATCATTATTTTATATGCAAATTAAATAAGGACAAGTATGGTATAATAACAATAAATTTAATGTGATTGTACTTATTAATCATTAACCTTGGTTTATGTGATTTGAGTTAAAAAAATTATTAATAAAAAATGGAAGGAGTATAAATTTTTAATATTGCCCTCAATTTTTTTTTGGTAAAGATGAAAAGAAAATGGAGTAAACATTTAATATAAGGATAATATGAGAACTGTCATTAATATTTACATTGAAAATATAAATGACGTACTCCCTATACTCCTATTTATATGTCGTTTGATTTTTTAAAATATAGTTTTATGTGTAATTTAATATGTGTTAAATATTTTATTTAATATAAATATTTTATTCTTAATAATCTTTACTTAAAATATTTTCACTTTTATTTTTTAAAAAAATAAAATAAAATATTTAAAATGTAGAAAAATACACCTAAAATTATATTAAAAAAAATTAAACAATATACAAATAAAAACAAATAGAGTATAAATATGAATATTTCATCTTCCTAAAAAAACATATATATAAAAAAGCATAGAGAATACTTCATACTTTTATGTAATTAACACGGAGTATAATTTCAGATGACCAATATGTCCGATTATTGATGAGAAAAGCTCTATTCCTCGAAGTAGATTTCACTTTTATTGTTGGGTTCGGTGCAACTCTTTTGTAACAGCATCGTAATGCGATCAATGCTTATCTACGAAATTCCTCATTTTATTATTTGACTGCATGCTCTCGGAACCTCAGGTTGCTTAAGTAATCGTCTGTCTTGTTCGTAATAATAGACGTTTGAGAGATTTTACATTTTTTTATTTTAATTAATATATTATGATAATTTAAGTAAATAAATAAATATACTATATTTTCCATATTTATTAATAATAATTTTATGAAAACCTGCACACTAATTAAAAAGTGACAATTTGATTAATTATTGTAAGGTTAATATTTTAATTTATAATTACATTCATTCATAGATTTAGCTAATTAATGTACTTCTCTATATCTGTGAATTTCCCTAAAGAAACTACTATTGTGAACCGGAGAGAATTTTTCAAATATTCCAAAAAATAAATTATATTTAAAAAGAAAATTGGTTCTATAAAGATATTTATATTTGCATAAATTTTTTAGAGTATTATATTTATTTAAACGTCATTACAATATTCTTATCTTATCATTAATCAGATATTTATAATAAATTTTACTAAACAATTATTATTTAAGAATATAATTTTTAATAATTGAATATTAATATTTGTCAAACTTGTGTAACTCTTTTACGATATGGAAATAATATTATCGTAATGTATCTATAACAGTTATAAGCATTCATAATATTTTCTTTGGCTTTTAAAGTTAAACGCATATGTGATTAGAACATGCGATATATTAAAGTATTAAACTTTGATAATTATGCGAATTATAAAATTTTGTGGTAATTCTTTTAACGGAAATCATATCATTTAAAAAGAAATAGATTATGTACGTCTAAAATTAAAAAGTTATATGCCATTTTAATCTGAAAATTAAATGTATTACCCCCTAATATTTGAGACGGGTGAAATAATATGATAAAGAAAAAAAAGGGTTCAACTTCAAAATGTGGACTGTATCGTCCCTCTCTTTTTATCGGATGGCTCTGATGCACACAATTTAAAGAAGAAAAACATAGGACCTCTATCATTAAAAAGTTAGTGCATGATGTGAATAAAATATTATTACTCCATATTTTCTTATCAACCTGAAAATCCCTTAATTTTTCATTTTATTTTTAGGATGCTTTTGTTTTATAAGTGTTTAAATCTAAATAAATTTATTAAATTTAAATTTACTGAATCAGTAAATATTTATGTCTGAATATAAATATTAAATTAATTTTTTATTTAATATTTTACTTTAAATATATGAATTAATCAATTTTATTATTTTATCCGATCTTAATATATTTATTTTTATTTTTAATTTATTAAATACAGAGAAAACTAATTTAATTAAGAAATAAATAATAAATTAAACAAATGTTCTGAACCATAATATGTGAGTACACTGGAATTACTAATTTGTTAAAGACGTAATAAAAACTAAAGAGGGTGTTAGTTCAAAATCTTTGTTACCATGAAAAATATCTTATTGCGTCACAAAGAGAACGAACATAACACGTTTAGTCCACGCGAAACGCAAAGCGTAGTGAATAATATATCTCTAGTTTAACTCCAAAGAACATATAGCAAGGAATCTAGTAGGGATAAGTAACCGTTCGATCAACCTTTTCGGACTATGAAAGAAACGATCCAACGGTGGGAGAAGAGTGACATCCGAACAGCTCAACATGCAGCCAACATAAATGTCATAAGAAATGCAGAAAAAATGAAAAAGAAAACTAGAGTGTCTATGTGCCAGTTGGAAACCGGTATCTCTCTCTCTCCTCTCGTGTTTCTCTCTCTAGAAATTTTTTCTTCCGTTATAATGACCAGAATCAATCCAATTTAGCTTGAGTGAAAAACTCTCTTTTACTAGTTTCTCTCTCTAAAAACATTTTCTTGTTCAGTTCTAAATGTTTATTTTTTAAACATCACATCAAAACCAAAGTTTCTGAAAATGTCGTCAGGGTTCTCCGGCGGTTACCCGGACCTTTATAACGCCGGCGGGATGAGTGGGAGATCTATGATGAGCATGAACAATACTCACAGTCCGCACAGGCCACCTCTCGCCGGAATTCTCGCCGATCCGGCTTCCCAGTTCATTCAGAGGCGGTCTGATTTGATCGGAAAGCGGTCACTCGCAGATTACCAGCAGCAGTTTCAGCAGAACCAGCAGCTCGGGTTTTATCTCAGGAACGTGAAACAAAGAGCTAATTACCAGCAGCTTCCTTCGCCTATTTCACCGTTATCACCTTCCGTTGATTTCTCCGGTAACTCTCCTTCGCCGGACGTTGCCTCGATTTCATCGTCATCTTCTTCTTCCATTTCTGCACGCTACGGGGTGCCTATTTTTCAACAACTCCGTCAACAACAACAACAACCCAACATGATCTCCAACAACCAGCTTTCGGGCGTTCCGTTTTCAAATTTGTCCCAAAATCGGGTCGTGGATTCCGAGAAAAAGATGATGAATCGTCTTCAGGAGCTCGAGAAACAGCTTCTAGACGATAACGACGAAGAACAGCAAGGAGAAGGTGGTGCCTCGGTAGTTACAAACAGCGAGTGGTCGGAAACGATTCAGAACTTGATCGGTTCCGGTCACAAGCCCATTTCTCCGTCGCCGACTTCTTCTGCATCTTCCTGTTCATCTTCCTCAGTTTCTCCGCCGGTTATTTCTCCGAAGCAGTCCTTAACGGAGGTGGCAACAGCTATTTCGGAAGGCAAAATTGACGTCGCTGTTGACACCCTCACGCGCTTGAGCAAAGTGTCGAACACCAGAGGCACATCCGAGCAGAGATTAATGGCGTACATGGCGTCTGCTTTGAGATCGCGCGTGAACCCAACGGAGTATCCACCGCCGGTCGGAGAATTATACGGGAAGGATCACACTGTATCAATTCAAATGCTTTATGAGATTTCTCCATGTTTCAAGCTGGGATTTATGGCGGCTAATTTAGCAATTTTGGAAGCCATTGCTGACGAAAGCAAAGTTAAGCTTCATGTTATTGATTTTGATATTGGTCAAGGAGGTCAGTATTTACATTTACTCCACGCGCTTGCCGCGAAGAAAACTGAAAACAAATTCGTCTCTCTGAAGATTACTACGTTCCTGGATTATTCTAGTAATTATTCCGGTGGCGAATCGAGATTGAAGGCCGTCGGAGAAGGGCTTAATGCGCTTGCTAACAAGGTTGGTGTGAAATTGTGTTTTGACGTGATGAATTTGAAGATCTGTGAGTTGACTTGCGAGTCGATTCGGCTGGAAGATGGTGAAGTTTTGGCAGTGAATTTCGCTTTCCGGTTGTTCAAATTGCCAGATGAGAGCGTGACGACGGAGAATTTGAGGGATGAGCTGCTCCGCCGTGTGAAGGGGTTGGCGCCGAAGGTGGTGACGGTGGTGGAGCAGGAGATGAATGCAAATACGGCGCCTTTTGTGGCTCGTGTGACGGAGGCCGTTGGTTATTACGGCGCTCTGTTCGACTCGCTTGAAGCGACGGTGCCGAGGGATAGCTCGGAGCGAGTTAGGATCGAGGAGGGGCTGAGTCGAAAGATGGGTAACTCGGTTGCGTGTGATGGGAGGGATCGCGTTGAAAGGTGCGAAGTGTTGGGCAAGTGGCGGGCCCGAATGGGAATGGCCGGGTTCGAGGCTAGGAGACTGAGTCAACAGCTGGCGGACTCACTCCGAGTTAAACTCAACTCGGGGACACGTGGTAACCCAGGATTCACTGTAAAAGAGGAAACCGGCGGGATATCTTTTGGTTGGATGGGACGAACACTCACCGTCGCGTCAGCTTGGTTTTAATTTTCTAATTATATATAATTAATAAAATATTTTTATTTGTTTGTAGCAAGTAATATTCCAATTAAATACAAATTAGTATTTGTAGTATAGTACGAAAATATGAAGGGAAAAAAAAATTGCTGTAAGGTTTTCTCTCTTTAATGAGAAAGACGAATGGCCCCGCCAAACAAACGAATAAACGGCGTGTTTGGATTGGAGGATATTATTATGTAAATTGGGGCCTATTAACATTTATTATTTGAGACTTGTTTGGCAGTAGTTAAAATGTGATGTGTTGCCTTTTTCTTTTTATTTTTCTTTTTTATTTTTGAATTGTATTTTGTTTTATTTTCCACCTCTTGCCAACTTAGTTTTCATAATGAAGTATATATAGTGGGTTGTGGTTGTGGTTGAGGTTGAGGGGTTGAGCAACTTGAGCGCGAGTTTGTTATGTTAGGGGGTGGGCTGTGTTCGTCTTATTTGTAAAGCCTTTCCGCATGTAGAACTATATTTGGGAAATTTAACATTCATTCACGAAAAGAAAAGAGTTATTTCAAGGTAGAAAGTTATAATTGTATAATTTTATTAATTATAATCGTTTGAAAAAGCTTATTTGATGAAATTTCAATCACAAACGTTATCTTACTTTCAAAGGGGATAAAAAATAAACTCGTATGATCTTAATATTTTAAAAAAATATATATTTGTTTTTTTGAAAATGATGAAAAGATTATGCATATGTGTTTTCGAATTCTCATAGTTTTTATTGCACTCATTTTAATAAATGAGGTTGAGGAATATAAATGATTGTCGAAAAAAATAGTCACATAATTTAACTTGATATAAGAGAGTACAAAGAAAAAAGGAGTCCCATAATGTGTGTAAATAAGTCTGCCGATAAAAACAATAACTTATTTCTCATTTTCTCTTAATAAATAATACAAAATGTTAACTTTGTTTCTAAATAAAACTAAAATAATTCGATCAATTTTAAATAAAAATTTACAACTAAATTATTTATAAAATTAAATGTATCTCTAATTTTAAAAATAACAGTAATAATTATTAATAAAGCAAAAGAGAAACTATGACTTGAGATGATTTAAAATATGCGCATGACATAAATAAATTTGTAATCATTAATTTAATTATAATTACTGTACTTAAGATGTATATAGTTAAAAGTTAATATTATAATTTTTATAATATTTGATCATAATTATTTTGATTACATAAATATAATTAATACTTAATATTGTTACGGTTGTTCTATCTATAATTGTTTCCAAGGAGTATATAAAACTGAGTTTACAGATGAAATCACTTTCAATTAAGTAGCACTTGTGAAATAAAATAAAATAAAATAATTTAATTATATATATACATAAATATAATACCCATAATAGGCGGTTCATGTTTAGGGATGTCAATTTCACTCGAACCGTTAATACTCTGTCAAACTCCGACCCTAATGGAACTTGATTATTTAAACCCTATAGGGTTAAGATGGGGTATAAAATTTACCATCTCACCCTATTTAACTCCGACTCCGAACCGTCTATATATAAAACATATTTTATAATGATTTTAGAAGATTTTGTAAGAGAATAATATATAAAAAAAACAAAGGAAAAAAAATAAACTAAATTAAAAAAAAAATTAGGTAACGAGGTGAGAACAAAGTGAATTTGATAGAAACATTAATAAACTGAAACGAGTTTTGAAGACTATATAATTTTAATGGATGGAGTTTAAGAATAACTCTACGTTCTACTATAATTGTTTAGTTGTTATGCCTATTCATATGGAAAAAAGGAGGGGAAAAAAGAGCTCTCCATTCTCCTTCGGGATGGGCTTCTTCTTTTCATTTGTTCATTTTTTTATACAAAGATAATGCCATTATGAAAATAAATCTAACACAGAAGTTGTACGTGTACCTTAGACACGACAATAATATCAGAACAAGTAAAAATATCAAAATAAGACATCTACCACAACATCTTTTTTTAATACCATTATTTAGAAACAAAAAAAAAATCAATATCTTATATAAATGTATGCTTAAATTCTTATAAAAAATATATTTGACAAATTTCGAAGCATGCTTTAAATTTTAGGAGCGTATTCAACTTCCATCATCATATAATAATTTCGTAAACATCCTACGGAGGTATTGGGGTTTCCACGTGTGGGTGTTTAAGGATTTTACTTCTCAATTAATAATCCGTGTTTATACCAAACGATATCACCACCGAACCAGCAAAGATCTGGCTCTCCATGCCTGAAATGGATATATACGGAGCTGGATATATCATTATTTGTATTTATATTTGATTATTTTTTCTATTCGTATTCGTTATTAATCAAATATTTTTAATTATTACTCATATTCAAAATTCAAAAATATATCCGAATACAGATATTATCCATTTCCGTTTGTTTATCTAAATATTTGTGTCCGACTAAAATTTTATAATTTTTATTCCATCCATTAAAATTAAGTTTGTAAAGAGAATTATAATTAAACTCATAATTACAGTACACATTACAAATTTATCATCTATTAAAAATAATTATAACATAATCTCTTAAATCCAACAACTTCTTAATAATTTACATATTTAATTGTGTTAATAATTTACATATTTGATTATATTGATAACTTATATATGAATTTATTAATCAAACATCATTTAATTTATTTACTTTATATTAATTTCACCCATCATTATGATACATTTAATTTTAAAAAATCTAGTAAAATATAAATAATAATATCAAAATAATACATCATCCATTCCAAAATATATAGTCACATTTAAAATTTGAAAATCATACTAACTTAATTTTAAACTAGATTGAATTGAATTTTGTTGGTGATAAATAATTTTACTATATAGTTGTATATATAATAATATAATATCAAATTTGGAATGAGTTTATATATATATATATATATATATATATATATATATATATGTATGTATGTATGTATGTATGTATGTATGTATGTATGTACATGTATGTAGAACAAAAATCAGAATTGTCATAAACTTTTCTATTTTTTAAATAGTTATAAAAATGATGTACATATCACTAATGATATAAAAAAGTATATCTCAATGTGTGACACAGTAATTACTTTTATGTGTGTAGTATAAATGAAGTACATGTGACACATAAATTACTCTTTTCATTTATTTTTATTTTATTATTTAATTCTTGTGGCATAAGATTATGTCAAGATATATTGTCAAAACAATATTTCTAATTTTCAATTTTAATAAACTTTAAATAAAAAGTAAATTTTGTTCATTTTATATAGCTAGGATGAAGTGGATATATATTTCAAATTTTAAACATTCACTTTTATGTTATTTGACTTATTTTTATATTTAACTAATAAATATCATATACGTTTAATTAATCTACATAGTAATTTTATATTAACAAAATTAATAATGTACTATACATAATTACATAGTATGCAAGTATATATATGCTACAAGTAGTATGTGTGTGCGCGATTGTGTATTTATTATTTTATATCAAAATATATAAATACATGTTACACACACATATAAAATAAAATAATCAATTGTGGGAATTACGTTATTCTTCCGTCTCATTTTATTTATCATGCCAGATTTTTATACAATTTTATTGGTATTAATTTAATAACTTGATAATTTAAAATTATTCAATTACGTGTACAAAATTATCTATTGCCCGGTAATTTGTTTGTAGTAAATGTTATTTCTCCATTTCAAAGTGATTGTTTTATTGATATTCTAAAAGGTTAGTTGATTAAATTTGATTTAAATTACATTACTACCCTTTATCAATCATCATTTATCTCATTATTAATGTAGTTGTTGAATGGAGGAGTACCGTTTTAGCTTCTTATTAATTAGGGATACAATTGGTAGAGAACTGGACTTTTTTCTGCTCGACAACGTAGAACGACTTATATAACGTAAATTAAAATACTCTAAAACGTCATAAATAAGGGAAAGAGAAAATATTAATTTAAAATTTAATATATTGATTTTTGACTTAAAAAAATAAAATATGTCTTTAATTTTGAAATAATGGATACTAGTTGTCTAGTCTTCTTAAAATAAGTTTCAAATTCATATTATTAATCGTTTTTTACTTTTGAAGATAAATAATTTAATATTCTCCCAACATCAGCCTTAGTTACACTAGCCTTTACAAGAAAATTGCTCCAATAAAATTAATTTAGTTCATCCTCATACGTGTATTTTATCATAAAACGGTAAAATAATATTTTAATTACTATTTATTATTTCAATGTGTTTTAATTTTGTTAACCATATGTTTTAAATTGTAAAGACTGTTAATCCTGTTATTTAGAGTCCAATAAAGAACATAATAGACTAATGTTCCGCTTGGTCATTCATGAAATGAAAATGTGAGTAAAAAAATTAAAAAAGAAAAATTAATGGTAAAAGAGTATGATAACAAAAAATAGAGAAAACTTGAAATAAAAATCATGTTGGAATGAACAATACCACCTAAAAGATAAGGAATGATCATTCAAACACTCATTATATTTTTCATTCTAAGTTCTTTTTATTTTTATGTCATCTTTTTCTTTTTTAAATTTATTTCTATTTCAACGTGTAACCAAGCACAATATAAAATATTTAGAAAAGCGCAATCTAATAATAATAAAAAACAGTTAAAAATGAAGACAAAAGTAAACTGACAAATGAAGAGGAAGTGAGCGGGGGACTTTGTAAATGTTATGATCTTGGATCTCACGAGTAAATGCAACAACCTGGGCATTGATGGGTTGTTCCTCCGAATATATTAAGAATCAAGTGATCGTTTGGTTCACATGTGAAGTAATTTTTTGTGAAAAGTTATATTTTTCAAAAACTTAATTTTCATATACACTTTACAAGAAATGACATTAACATATTTGATTGACATTAGAGAATTTGAACTTCACATGAATTAACTCCTTATGTTTTGTTTGGTTTAGCAGATCTATTTTCCACGCATTATATATGTTTTGACTAATATACCTTTTATAGTTTTTAACTATTTTAATCATTAATAATTGGTATTGACATCGTTTACCTTTCCTTTTATCATATTTTTTTTTCTTTTTGTACTTACGTAACTTATATTTGCCTCACAGGTCATACCTATTTGACAAGGTATACTTCATACCTACAAACTCAACATACTCAAGTATCCATAAATTTATGTCTATTAATTTGGCATGACTAGAAAAATAGAAAGAAAACTTGAAGCGACTATTTTATAACAAAAAATTATATATAAGAAGAAGAAAAAGAAGCAAATGTTAGATGATTGCAATAATCTAATATATCAAACTCCAAGCCAAAAACCAAGGTCTGAAATGAGACGGCAGTAGAAAATGTAAAGTGTTCAATACTTTAACTAAATAATTAACATAATTCAGACTCTAACGTAAATAATAGTCCAAAAGGATGGAGCATATATAAATGCAACTCCAAAAACATAAAATTTCAGTTTCTAAACGCAAATAGGTAGTAGGGATAGTAAATTATCACTGATCTGGAAGCAGTAAACCTTGTACATATGTATATCTAAAATCTTCAGGAAGGATGAAAAAGAAATCAACTTCTAGGGGATTGAGAGCAATCTTTTTGGACACCAATAAGACTTGAGTAGGAGTTAATCCTTCAATTTTCAATACCTCTGATGTCACTTGCATCCTTCTCTCAGCAGAATCAGACTCGAGCTGGAAACAATTAGCAAGACGCCCTATGTGTTCACCAGTAGCTTCCATCACGTTACTCATTTTGTCAAACTTGGTAGATAGATCTTTCAAAGTCTCAATAGTTTCAGTTTTTGCCCTCTTTGTCCTCCTACTTGAAGGTGTAGTTAATGGTGGAACTCCCATTGGACTATGTTGGGTAGTTGGACTTATATCATCTATAACAAAAACAGGGACTTGTTCTTCTAGTACATCTCTCTCTTCTACTTCCATTTCCTCGAGTATATCTTGTGCATTTCCTGACTCATTCCCGACAGCCCTATCTTTGCCAAATATTTTACCTAACTCATCAAAAAATGGGAAAGGCTTGTTTGTCATTCCTATAGCATTTTTGTGGCTCTGCCATGAAAAAACATAAAATAGTCATGAAATAAAAATAGAAGGTAAGACATGATATGAAAGTGTAAAATATTCCACAAGTGAATCAAGTCACAAAAAAAAAAAAAAAAGATCCAATAGTATTACCTTTACCCACTCTTCCCAAACTGATTGTGGACATGTAACAAACTTTTGTTCATCATTCTATCCAAAACCGCTAGCAGTTAGACTTAACATTTCCGCTATAGCATCATATTGTTTCTAAAGGAGCTTTATTCTACACTCGATATGATGTTTAGCGTTCTTTTCACACCTTGGCAGTTTTTGCTCCATAAGAGCTTCTAACTTGGCATAGACACCATTTTTGAACTGACCATTATCTGTTTTCCACACACCTAGATCAACAAGATCACTCATTGCACTGATAAGAGCACGGTCCTCAACAAATGACCATCTTATGCAGATTCTTGCAGAGTTACTGCCATTAGCAACTTGGCTACCCCTCATCTCTACAAAACCCAAAATAATATGATAGAAACATAATAGACAATAGAAGAAACCAATCAATGAAAATAAAAGACTAGCCAAAAAGATAATTGATTGTTATAATCGTCTTACAAAATTGCAATCCAATACCCAAGCAGAATGTGACTTTGGTCATACAAAATTGCACACTAAAAAAAAGAAAAGTCAATACTAGAAAATATATAATATCATAATCATAATGAAGAAAGTCGTGTCTGCAACCATGTATTATACATTTCATTGGCTACATCATTCCTAAATGCATTCCATGCGGTGCTAGGCTCCATTATTTCAATATTGTTGTCACCAATTTCTTCATCCATGCCATCTGCAATGAGAGATTCCATAGGGTCTACACTCATGTATGTTCGAATAAAATTATGCATCAATACACATGCCACGATAATTTTACCCACAGTCCTTCTAGGGTACCAAGTAGTATTTCTTAGGATACCCCATCTCATTTTAAGCAAGCCAAAAATCTCTCAATGACATTTCTTGCTTGAGAATGCTTCATATTAAAATATTCCTCGGCTGAAGTTGGTTGAGCACCAGTCTTCCATACACTAAGATGATATCTTTGTCCTCTAAATGGCGTTAAAAATCCCTCACAGTTCATATATCGAGCATCACATAAATAATAGTTCCCTAGAAAGCACCAAGGAAGGTCTCAATCGTTTTATTTCAATAAGATTTATAAGATATAAAAATAAAATAAAAAAAGCACTACTCATATTACCTTGGGGAATTTTAAAAGGATTTCTCCTAGAAAGTGCATCGCGAAGTACTCTATTGTCATGTGCTGAACCCTCCCAACCGGGTAATATATAGATAAATTGCATGTCTCACGTGCACACAGCTAAGACATTGGTAGTGAGCTCTCATTTCCTATTTCTGAATCTAACTTTGTCCTTATCTCCAACACGAACCTTAATATTTGTTCCATCCAAAGCCCCTAAACAATTCTACACAAACGGATTTGTCACTTATTAATGTTTATTGTCCAACCATGCAAGTATTTATAATAGCTATTCATCCCAAATTATCAACTTACCTTAAACCATTTCCACCTTTCATCTTGGCAATTTTTCATCACTGGTTCAGGTTTTTTCAATAGAATATGGTGGCATCTAAGAAGAGCACGAAGAACTGTATTGAAGTGTCTAGATATTGTCTCACCACTTCTTCTGAAATGCAATTGGGTTCGCCGATTTTTTGTATCATAAGCAAGGGTAAATAAAAACAATGCAACCATTTCCTCCAAACTTGTATTCCTATTCCCATTCAACCCATCAACACCCTTAAGCGTTTCACATAACTTATAAAAGCAAGCTATATCCATTCTGAGATTATCCAAGCATGCTACATCACTCTCTTGGATCATTGGCCTAAGATTTAAAAGCCTAGTATAGGATCTTTCCTCCGCAGAAGTATCAAAAACAAAGGCTATAGGTTTTGAAATTGTAATATTTAGAATGACAAGAAGATTAATGAGCTCGGCTATAGTCTCTAAAATCATGATAGTCATCTGCTTATATATGACAATACATGTAGCCGCAATCTTCTTCCATTTATTCAATGGTATGCGAGCCATAACTGTATAACATGTACATATTACATACAAGGAGAAATTATTTATATTGGACTTTCCCAACTTGAAAACAAACTGAAGAAAACCTTGAGAATAAATTGACACAATTACCAATAAAAAAAATAAAAAGTTAAAAATAGTGTAATTGAGACCGCGTATAAGGTGGTAACAAAGAATGAGAAGCGTTAACCATTTTACCAACCACATCCCTTTATAAGAGATTCTATTGTGCTACAAAATATCAATCAAATACATTATCACCAGATCCACCATATAGTGCACATAATCATTTTCAAATCCTAAACAATTTCAATCCCGAAAACTTTAATCGTAAAAGAGCATAATCATGAAATTCTAGTGACTAGTTAACCTGTTTGAGTCATAGAATCCACAACAAAACTATTTTTTAATAATAAAAATAAATGGATCAGAGATGATTTTTCATGTTCCTAATCTAGAAGCCAAAATAGAAAGAAAACATTGAACAAAAATTCAAGCAAAATTCATTGTATACATTATCACAGACCTAATTTAAACAACATGCAAACCCTACTAAGAAAAGATGCAATATTAACATACTATCTCCCTTTGTTTCCTGTGAACTTTTTTTAAATTAAAGAAAAAATTTATGTATTTAGTACTCTAGTGTCTCTAATTTTATTCCATGAATTTTAATTTCTTTTTGTTCTATAATTTTCCTCCCTATCAAACTCCATAAAAGTTTATAATTTGTTAAATATGACTGATCCTAAATTTCAGTTACAAACAAACTTAAAAATGCATAAAATCCACATCACGAACTTTTCATGGCTGGAGGAAGAGACGAGGAAAATTTGAATAACAGAGAGAAGGCAAAAATAGAAATTGAGGAACGTATACAGATTCATGGAAAAGAGATCAAAAGACAAATTACTCGAAGAAACAAATAGAGGAAAATTGTACAACCAAATAAACCAAAAAAAAAAAGTAAAAGAGAATAAAGATATGTACTTACCAATGAAAAATACTTGTTCAGTTATTAAAGATACCTTTGATTGTATTTTGGGAGAAGAGGCGAAAAAGATTATTTAAGAGCATATGAATGGAGGAAGTGGAGGGTCGTCATATGTGTAATTAGGGTAGCAAAGAGGGTTTACAGGGAATAGAAAAAAGCGGAAAAAAATGGGGGAATAGAAAAAAAAAGACGCCTGATATGTAATTAATAAGGACAATTTGGTACTTTTATCATACAACTGATGTGGAAAGTGTGACTTACCGAGGAGGGGGGAGGTCAGTGAGCAACTTTCCACGTTTTGTGGGAAGTTTTACTTCCCAAGGAAGTCTCATCTCCTCTATTTTAATTATTCATTGTCAACCAAACAAAAGTCCAACTCACTACTTCTCAGGAAGTTTAATTTCCTGTATAAAATCATGTGAACCAAACGACCACCAAGTTAACGTACGTTCTGTTTTAAGATTAGAAATACATTTTAATTTATATAAAATAAATTTATAATATTTTATAATATAAAATTAAAGTAAAATTTTTTATTTTTAAAATGAAATATCGTAAAGAACACTTTTAAATACTAATTTTTATAATTTAAAAATTTAAAAATTTATATTAGAAATAAAATCTTATAATTTATAAATTATACTATATTAAAAATATATATTTATAATTTTGAAACGAATGAAGTACTATATAAATAAATATATAATTCGCGCATGATCCGTAGATAGATACAGTAATGTACATGTAATATGTTGATGTCTCTCACGAATAACGTGAAAGGCAGCGTGCTTGTAGAAGCGCCCCTCTTTGCAGTTTCATGGGCATCTACATGTGAACCACCTGCCCCACAACCATTCTCATTTTTCCTACCTATTCCTCTTACCCTTGACCGCCCTCGCCCCCGCCCCCACCCACCCCATACACAAAATTCCTTAATATAAAAGGAAAAATAGATAATTGAAAAGAATCATCGTGTCTCTAACAAACTCAGATACTAATCCTCCTAACTTTACATAAGCATAACAAATTAATATCAATTTGAATTTATATACAAATTCGCTCCAATTTTTATTGAAGACCAAATGTGAGTTCTTATATATATATATATATATATATATATATATATATATATATATATAT
>CM025783.1:19456343-19558639 GCA_014636745.2 Centella asiatica | reverse complement strand
TTGTATCATAAATTTGTTGTAATGTTTAAATCTTTCGCAGTCCATGTTATAGGCTTAATTCAGAGTGCATAATGAATGTACAAAAAAATAAAAATAAAAATTCTATAAACAATAAAATTTAAAACTAAAATGAATGAATGGCTAGACATTTTGGACAGTATACATAAAAGCTTGCTAGCTATTCTAATTCCTCTTTCAATTTATTGGGGAAAATTATGGGTGATCACCTGGATTTTAGTTCTAGCCTCTACATATTTTATGTTCCTACTTCTGGTGTTATAAGAACTTTTTAACTAAATGACAATTCTATTCTTTTAATTTGTCACTCATTTATAATATAGTTCTTTGATAAAAAAAAAAAAGAAGAAGAAGTTGTATCAATAATTCAATTGTTTACATGTATAAGAAACAGTGTAATTTTTTCAATTTTGTACATATATAGATAGATGTATCAATAATTAGTCTTATTTGCATTAAATTATTTACGGGGACTAAAATAAATTTGGCAATAAATATATATCTTTCTGGTTTGATACCTTCGCCACTTGAGCATCTGTGCGTCACTTTAAGTTACATCAATACTCTTTTACTGGTATGATGGTCAAGGATATAAGATTATAATATTTTCTAAGTTATAAAATAGAATATTTTATTTATTATGGTGCTGCATATTTTTATATAAAATTCAATCTCCATATATGTTAGTTATGTTTTAAAATTTAAACGTTTCCATGATATTAATCTTCTTCTATCACAAGTTCTATTAAATTAAATAATATATCTAGCATTTACTTAAAAAGTTGACTCAGACATTTTTTTGAAGACTGATGTAGTATTTAAAGAGTAACGGTTTCCTATGTAAAAAAGAAAAACAAATATAAAAATCGATTAATCTAGTTTTATTTTTTTTTAATTTGAAAATACATGATTATTCAGGATAAATAAATCTATTTTCAAATTGCCATCGTAATTACCTTGTTCATCATTTTTTTATATCAAATAATAATTTATTTTTAAGATACTGGATATATTTTTGGTGGAAAATAAACGAGATAGTGTTGGAATAATAAGTTCAGAATCAGTATCATTGTAGAAACAGAACAAATAAATTTTGACAAATTAAAACAAGAAATAGAATAAGCAAACTGGAACGAAGTGCATTCATAGTAATCTTTTATATTAGTAATAAGTTAATAACTAAAACAATGGAGAAGAATTAAGCAGTAGAAAATAACCATCACTCTATATTTGCAAAAAATATATAATGTAATTTTTTTTTTGTGCAAGAGAGGAAAGATTTAAAAGATACACGTTCAATAGTAATAAAATATAAAAAAAGAGAAAAGAAAAAAGAAAAAAATGATTATCTTTGTAAGAATATATATAGGGTTAAAATCTACATGTATATATAAAAAGTCCAAAAGATATCTTATCCATAAGTGATTAGAATTCTATGTTTTACTTTTTTTTCTTAGGATTTATGATGTGTGGTATCAAAAATTAACATTATGGATAAATCAGTTCACCAGCTTTTTATATTGACAATTTATATTAATATCAATTTTAACTATTGTCTAAATTTACCTACTGTCACTATTTACCTATTGTCTATATTTACCTATTATTTATATTTACCTACTGTTATTATATTTATCTACCGACTCCAATTTATTTACATATTATTTATCTACGGTCTCCATTTACCTACTCCCAACATATTTACCTATTGCTTTTATTTACTTGTGTTTGTCCTGTGTAGTAATTATAGAAGGGAAGGTTGAATATAATTACTAACTTTTTTTTTGAATTAAACTGTTTAATACAATTTAAAACTTAAGAACAATTAAAATAACTTTATTGAAAAGATATAACATTTGAAACAGTAAAGAAAATTGCAAGCTATGAATATTAATCTACAATATGTATATTTTTTGTAAATCAATTTGAATCTTTACAATTCTTTCTGGTAGTGATTACTAGCTGTAGACAATCTCTGTTTAAAATAACAGCTGCACTCTAGAAAAATGATTTCTAACTTCTCTCAAGTTTATGAAAACTTGTTACACTCAACTTATGAAAAACTTGTTTCTCTGTAAGTTTATTACAGATGCTATATGATCTGAGATAAGATATATTATTATTGTTATCTCTCGATATATATCTTATATCTTGATCTCGATATGTATGTTATATCTTGATGTCTTTATCTCAGCTGCTCCATGCCTCTATTTATAGACATAACTTTCTTGTTCTCCAAGTTTCTTCAGTGAGTTGCCTCTAAAAATATCTCTGATATTCTTTGGTAATTGCAGCTCTGTCACATAACTTCTTCTTTTTGCATGACCTTTCTTGCACGCCAACCTATGTAACATCTCTAGTGTATCAGCACATCAGCTCCTTTATTTTCCTCTTGGAGTTCCCATGATAAGTTATCTCTGTAGTGAATAATTTATTTCTATGAGCTTCCTGGTTTTTGATTGGACCACTTTCCATATTTTCCTCCTTCAAGTTTCTATAAGTTATCTACAATTTTCACTCCAGCAGCTATATACGCATGGTAGTGTATAAGTATGACTTTTCTCCATATCAGTGTTCACACTTGCCGTGTATAACTTATCTCCTTGAAGCTTCTTTGGTAGCCAATCACTCCTTATTGGACCACCATTTATATTTTAATTTCACCGCATTTAAACTTGAGTTAGTGAATTTGTGAACTCAGCCACGTGTCATCTCATATGTCATATTTAGTCTCTGATTACTTTATCTCCTGATAGACAGTCAGTTTATCAGTGAATATTTATCCACTGACAACGAGAAAACGATCCCCTGATGCTGAGACACTCATTCACTGACGCTGAGAATCTCATCCATTGATGCCAAGAAACTCGTCCTCTGATGCCGAGAGATTTATCTCCTGACGCCCGAGCACTTTGTTGCTTCACATTTTATCTACTAATGCCCAAGCACTTTGGTGCTAATGTAAATTACCTGACGACTTTGGCGATCAGTAATTTTGAGTTTGACGATGTTGTTGATTTGCCCGAGAACTTTGGCAATAGTCATTTTGAGTTTGGCTACAGTCAAATCTTCTCAAGACTACTTTGAAGTGTCTTTGCCTTAGTCTCTGATAGCTTCAACATTAGTCTCCGATGAACTAAAACTTAGTCCCCGATGAACGAAAAAACTTAGTCTTCGATGACCAAAAACTTAGTCTCTGATGAACGAAAAATTAGTCTCCGATGTCCAAAAACTTAGTCTCTGATAAACAAAAACTTAGTCTCCAATAGACTAATTTTGTTTGACCAACTTTGACTTTTGTTGAACTCTTCAAATGCATTCCTTGTAGTCTCTTATGGTCTCATGCAGTCTCTGATGGTAGTATTTGATAGAACACTACTGCAGTTATTTGTACAATTACAAAATCTAACAATTCTAAATTTATACATCATCATCAAATGTTATAATTCATAACAACTTGCTATCAATAATGTCTGTCATGATATACCTATTGTCTTCTTATACTTACTATCTCGTTTACCTATTATCTCCATGTATATCTATTGTTTGTCTCCATATACATATTGTCTTGACATACTTAATATCTCAATAATTACAATTTCAATGTCATAAACCATATATTCCTTTTATTTTTGTTTTTGTTATAATGACATACTATATATATTTTTTATTCTTTTTTTGTTTTACCATTCACATGCAAATCATAATACCTATTATTTGTTTACGAGCTACGAACAGTAGTTATCTATTTTTAGACAACATACACTTTACTTTTAAACAGTATATATTTCACAAACTTGTACATAGTTGGTATTTAATTTCAAACAATAGGTATATCATTTAACAGATTTAGCAAATATTTTCAAATTTAAAACTGCGAAAACTAATAATTTTATCTAATGTACAAATAGGGGTGGGCACTATTCAGTTCAAACCGAAAAACCGAACCGAACCGAAATTTTCTAACAAAATATTTCGGTTATTAACCAAATTTTATTTTCATTTTCGATTCTTTATATGGTTATTGAAATTGAACAATTCGATTAATTGAATAACCAAATTTTATTATTACATATCATAATTTTTTTTACATACATATTCTTCATTTCCTGTTGTCAAAGTATAAATTTTAGAAAATCTCATGATATATGATTTTTCAAACTCTAAATTATTTCTATGGAGTATATTATTGCATAAAACTTAGTCCATTAAATGATAATAAATTTAATAAAAATATAAGGAATTATGAATAATCTTTCATTGTAGATTAATGAATTATCCTTGTAACTATATAAGTATAGTATAATTTATAGTTTATGCCTTAGATTCTTTTAGTATTTTTAGTATTTAAAACTATTAATATTTAAACTTTTAATTTCTATATAAAATAAAAATATATAACAAATAAACTTTTTTCAAAAAATACTACTTGAATCATTTATAGAAAAAATAAAAATAAAAATGGTATATTGGTTATATATAGGTACTTAAGCTTAGAATTAAAAAACTAAAAGTAAAAAAATTTGATGAAATTCATTATTTCTATAAAAATTTTAAAAAATTCGATTTTAACCGAAATAATAACCAATAATGCTCCCTCTTACAAAACAACAATGCATCATCACAACCCTATTATCATATAATCAAAACAAGAGAAAAATCAGATAAGAAGAAGACGACGATAATAATGATTAGACAAAACATAATAGATCTAAATAATGAGAAAAAGAATCGAAAATAACGACAGAAGAGGGAAGAATCGAAAATAATGACAGAAGAGGGAAGAATAAAAAATAACGACAGAAGAGGCGAAGGCGGTGGGGAAGATTGAGGAGGAGGTGGTGGAAGTGGTGAAGGCGGTGGGAAGGTGGAAGATGACGTGGCGGCAGAAGGAGTAAGAGAAGGAGGACGAGATAAAGTGAAGAGATAAGGAGGAGAATGAGAAGGAGAGAGAGAAATGGGTGACTAATATGAAGAGATGGAAAGTGATAGAAAATAAATGTTATGTCTTTTAATCAAAAAATGATATTTATGTGGGAATACCAATATTTGGTGGTAGTGTGGTATCTATTTATTCACAGTTTCACAAAATGGTACCAACATGTTGTCTAATTGGCTTATCCAAAATTGATTAGGAATATATTTTTCAATTTTTGTAATGATAAAACATAAAAATTGTGTAACATTACATATTTTATTAATCGTGTTTTATAAATTGATACATGCACTATCCCATTGGAATTGAATTAAGTAAATAGATTTTTCTAAACCCTACTATATTAACACAAACAATATAATGACCATTATGAACAATATACCATAAAAACTATCAATATATTTTAAAGAAAATAATATGATTATAATAAATATATGATCAACAATAATAAATTTACAAACTTACAAGTTATATTTGATTAGAATAACATTAGCAATATAAAAAGTATTTTAAAAATTTATGATTTATATATGTAAATCTCAATTAAACGTACAACCTTAATATTCACAAAGAAAAAAAGAATAAATGTAACTTTTAAAAAAAATAAAGATAATATTCATAATGGTATTTTTAAGAAATATAATTTATAAATAATTAAATTTTAAAAAAGAAAAACATTAATAGGGTGTTATAAATTCAGGAAACTGAAATACTGAAAAATATTACTCATTTATTTATTGGTGGAGAGGAAATAAATTATCTATTTTATTTTATTTATACTTGGGCGATTAATAGGTTTAACAAATCAAAATGAAAAAAATAAAAGGGGATATTGATTCCCAAATACAGCACGTAATTAAGCGCTCAGAATAGGGGTACGGATGTAAATTCATAAAATAAGACCGTTGCATCTCCCCACACGCTTTGAAAAGGACGTCTCAATTTGAGGAGCCGTTAAAAAATCTCGAAACCGACTACAGAGAAACAAAAGAGAGAAATCGCATAGAAGAAGAGGAAGAAGTCAGAGCATTTTTGCAGAATACATAATCAAGCAATCGAGTTGGTAAAAAGAAGAATAAATAACAAAATTGTTGATTACTACTTTTTGTAAGTCTTCTTTCTTAAACCCTAATCGATGTTTGGTTTCTGAATTTAATTTTCATTTATATGCAGTTAAAATCTATGTGATGTTTGTTCTGAGCAGTTGTTCGATTCGTTGAATCGGAAAATAATTAATAGTGCAATTGTAGATTGTAGTTTGTTTTTACGTCTTGAAATTAATTGGTCAAGAGATTCTTTGTGATTCATCTGAAGCAATTTTTACAGAGAATAAGAACCCGCAGTAAACTGATTTTTCTATTTGCTTAAAGATAAGCGAAGGGGAATTCGAGAAGAGATTTGTCCTGGAATATGTGTGTATAAGAGAGAAGGTGGTGTTCTTCTTTTGTGAATTGTAGATTCTGGGAATTTGGACTGTATTTTCTATCCCCAAATTTATGTGAAAAAATAAATTAGGGTTCTTATGCAACGGCTTTGTATATGTCAATTTTACTATATCCTGAAATTATTCGACTACCTTATTGTAATTTTCGTATGAAATTGGACTTGGTGGTAGTTATCGCGAGCACTCGGGCAAGAAGATATAGCGGACATAAATTGTAATCTGTCTGTTAATGCGTGCTCGCTGTGATGAAAATAACTTCTGTTACTTCTTGAATAGGGATATATAAATGGATGAAATTGTGTGATCGTTTTGTTCTGCCCACTAGTTTGATTTTGTACTTCGTGTTCTGTAATATATCAGACCCTATATATTAAGTGATACATGAATCTCCTCTGGACGAGTGTTTGCGAAAATCTATTACCGAATAGCTTATAGTATCAGATTCGGAAATGTTCATAAATCTTGCAAAAAGCTTCCTAAGATTTATTTTAAAAGAAGTCTCAAGTAGTACCTAAGCAGTAAGCTATGGTGTTGAATATCTGTAAATAGATATGGAAACATCTAGGAGAGTAACCATGTGGACCTGTTTGTAATATTCATTACGTTTTACTGCTCAGTGTATTTTTTCTACTTGTTGTCAGCATGAATCCCGATCAAATATATGGAAATGAAGGCTTAATTTGTACTACAGTTTCTAATCTGAAATTGCTATTAGGTTCTAGAATTTTGGTTGATTGTTTTCCTGTATTATTCACACTTGTCATAGCTGAAACCAGTCACAATAAATTGACCTGGAACCGGGAATAGGATTACCTCACAATGAATTTTTTCGGCTGCATCTCTCTTTCATAAATTGATGATCTCTTAGCATTTTCAACGGTTCGGCTTAGTTCCTTGTTGCAGGACATTGGGGTGCCTATAAAACACAACCATGTCGACACAAATTGGTCATTTCATTCAAGATCAGAATTTAAATATTCACCTAGATGGTATGGAAAATATATCATGTAGCTTTCTGTATATTATTAACAACAATTACTACTAGTTAACACTAAATAATGTTAAATCTACTCTCAGGAGCTAGTGCTAGGGGAAAAAGCAATTTGTCCAAGGTACAGAAGAAAGGAGGACTTGGTGGAAGGAAGGCACTTAATGATATATCAAACTCAGGAAAGTCTTCTGCACTTCAACCATCAAGAAAACACAATTCTAATAATGTGATATATATTGGGGATGATCTCCGTGTTTCTAAGACCAAACATTTTGATGGGGGAAAGACAAATGTCTCTAAGGCTACAGAGAAATCTCAAGTTGGTGGGAGGAGAGCTTTAACCGATGTCACAAACTCCAGGTCATTTACCCGTCAGGTAACAAAGAATATTCAGGCCAAGAAATTGAGTGTTCTTGCAGAAAGCCTTCCGAATGATGTCGCTGAAGAGGGTTTTCTGCACAACCATCAGAATTGTATCAAAGCTCAGAGAAACGGTGTTGATAAGGATTACTTTCTGAAGATGGTCGGACTAGATGATGGTAATCAACTTCCACTATTCAAGTTTTGGCTATCCTTCCTTTTTAGTTCATTCCATAATTAGAGTTTTTTCTTTTAGGTTACAAAATATTCTACTCTGCCATTATTCCATTACTTGTGTTCTTAAAAGATTGAACATTTTATATCAACAGTTTTCTATTTGTTCATATTGTCATAAATTTGGACATATGTGGTAGTACAATAAACATATATTTTTTTATCTGTTCAGATATTCCAATGCAGATAGATTCTTCAAGGATTTACCTGTCAATGACAAGAAACTCGAAGGTTAGTTGTACATCCTTTATCATATGTTTGATTGTTACGTTGTTGCCTTGTATGCATCAATGAAGTTGTGTTTTCTTTTGTTTCAGCCAGAGACTCCACTGAGGCATCTGATAATGGAGGAAATACCAGAGCTTATGATTGAAGATCAACCTTCTCGTTGTAGTGGAGTTGAGTTCATCAAAGAAAACAACTGGACTGTCTGTGGGAGTCCCAATTCACCAAAACCTTACGTGCACTTGCAGGACTGCTACAACTATTCTGATTTCATCTTGGCGGAGAGTCCTTGACTGGTAGGAGCGTAGATATACAAAGCGCAGCATATGCAGCTGCTCGTTCTTTTCTTTCAATTTTTTGTAACTAGAACCGGAGAAGATATGCAGTCTATGTACAATTCTGCAAGCTCCAGAACTGCAGTCTGCAGTGTATGGTTCAGACTTTCACCTTTCATATCCAGTAGTTGAAATTCAGTACCTTTTTCAATTATTTGAAATTCCATTCTGCAAAATTTTGTTCCCCATTAGGGAGTTGAATTTTGCACAATTTTTGTTTTGTTTTGTTGATATTTTCACATGAGATCTCACTTTATATATTCGGTACAGTAGATGTAAGTTTGTGGAACTATTTATGAGCTTTAAGTTCACATCGATATGGATTAGATATTAGATTATCATAAAAAATTAACGAGTAGAGCTCTAAACTATGTGGTTGAATTTAACAACAATTATTTTCAAAAGCAATCGACATGTTTTGAGCATTTCAAATAACCATCGTTTAGAGTGAAACAATAACTGAAGCTGGCATTCTACACAGGAGTAGCATACCTTACGTTCAGTTGACAAATTAGTTTACATAATAATTGTTATCGATTCATAATCATTTATTAATTTTATACCATGTCTGCAAATACTTAAAACATATATCCTACTTTCATATAAAAAAGAAAAAGAAAGTAATTAAGATAAAAAATATTTGCGTATATAATCTACATAAAAGCAAATATATGAAAATTTATACACAACGACATAAGAAATAGATTCATTTATCAGCACCCATGAAAGACCGGTAATAGATTAATTTTAAAAAGGAATTAAGGGAAAACAAACAAAGAAAGATACTATTTAAAAAAAAAGGAGTTATTTGATCTCATATCTCACTCATAATTAGAATTCGGAATAACAATTTCTCCTAACTTATTAATACTCCATTCAATTTCGATCTTAGTGGGACTTAATTATTTGAATCCGACAAATTAAGATAGAGTATGATATTTATTCTCTCAGCCTATTTAATTCCAATTCCGACACATTTCTATATAAAACATAATTTATAATGATATCAAAAGATTTTGTATAAAAAAAATATAAAAAAATCAAAGAAAAAAGAGAAATAAATTAAATTTAAAAATATAATTCGGTAATGGAATGGGGATGGTATAAACGATAATGAATATTACGGATTTAGAGATCGGTAGACTTTGGAAACTGCTCCCTAGTATGATGATGTACCTAATTAGAAGATGATTTAAATTAAAATCCAACGAACGAGAAATGTGAATACACATCAATCACAATGTACATCAGCAGTCTGTGATCACCAAAGCTCATCTCTTTAATTCTCCCCAGCGTTTGTTTCTTCGCTCGCTGTAAGCTAATGGGGGCTATCAGACTCTCCTCTCTCACCTCAATATTCGCAACCTCGTCATCCGTCTCCGCCGCCGGCCGTTCTGTTTCGCTTTATGGCCGGAACCGCTGCATCCGCCTCCCTCTACGGAGGTTCTCCGCCGCCAATTTATCCACGGCGAAAGTGGTTGAGCCGGAGATCGAAGAGCGCCGCGAGCAAAAGAAGGTCGGAGTGATAGCGCCTCGGTCTCAGGATTTTAATGCTTGGTACCTTGATGTCATTGCCAATGCTGAGCTGGCAGATTACGGCCCTGTTCGAGGTACTATGGTTATCCGACCGTACGGTTACGCCATCTGGGAAGCGATTCAGGTGATACTTCCCTTCACTTTCTCGTCTTGATCTTGCTTTGTTGGTTTTTCTTCACAGATAAAAGCTGATTAGGTTTGTGTGTGATGAACTTGTAGGATTATTTGAATGTGAAGTTCAAGGAGACTGGTCACAGTAACATGTATTTCCCACAGGTATCTTCTTTTTCCACTCAAAATTAGTTGGTTCCAAACAATCCATTGAGGTGGAATAATCCTATGTATACTTATCTGATACATATTTTGTTACCCGTTGTTTGCATAGATAAGTTTTCAGCGGTAAGATTTAGATGATAGGTAGTACTTGAAATGCTATCCCCTTTTCGATCTCTGCTCAGTCGGATTACCTCCCAGTTGAATTTTAGGACCTTTGGAACAAGGCAGATATAAAGCCCTTGGTAGCAGTCACATTAAGATGACACAGAATTTATTAAACTTACCATGCCAGTCTACATTTTGGTGTGTTATGCATGTATTGGCACACACAATTGACTGAGCAATCCAGTTATGGCATGGTAATAATCACATACTGCAAGGCTCCCACATCGTGTCTGGAAGAAAAAGGTTGGGTCTGGAAACTGTCTGACTGCTTTACTTGTTTTGGTAATTAACACAATTGATATCAAAAAGTAATTAAAGGGCATGTTGATGAGCCGCTTAAGTAGGTCAGTATTTATACTTACATTGAGAAAGAAATAATCCCTTCTCTGTTCGTGTTAGGTCAGTTGCCTACAAAATGTTTAGGACACCCAGATTGTACCTCAAATCTTATGCTCAATGAAGAGATTAGACTCCAGAGTAGTCATGGTCACCATATTATTTTCGTGTAACATTTATGTCGTCATAAATTGACATGATAGGATAAATTCTGTTAGCATTAAAAACTAAGAAACAAGGATTCAGGAATTTGGGTTCATTATACATAGATAAATTCTAATATGCTTTTTGCCATTTTTCCCTCTAAACCCAGAGAAACCAAAAACTGAGACAAGCAGTGACATCACACCCTGGGGGGGCTTGCTTGACACCTTAGTAGGAGTGACAAATTATAATATACTTCATACTTAACCTCCAAATGGCATCCATTTGGAGCAAGCATTTTGCCATTTTTCCCTCTAAACTGAGACAAGCAGTGACATCACACCCTGGGGGGGCTTGCTTGACACCTTACTAGGAGTGACAAATTATAATATACTTCGTACTTAACCTCCAAATGGCATCCATTTGGAGCAAGCATTTTCCTTGTTTCAATTGGTCTACATCCAAGTGGAGGTTAAGTACGAAATTAGTTGAAGGCATCACAAATGCTCGCTACAAGGCTACCCATTTTTCATGACTGGTGGCACTTGGCAGCCAGCTGTCGTGATAATCTCCGAAGTCAAGAAAAGAGCATACTCAGTAGATGCAGATCTTGTAAACTCTATTGTCATAAATCTGGTGTAGGAGTCGGTTACTGATTAGGAGATATTTCGGAAAAAAGCTGGAGGAGGTAGGTTCTGTCAATGAATTTGGTAAGCTCACGTGGTGCTAGCGGAGTTTTCCATGCAAAATAGGTAGTGGGACTTAACTGCACTTCATGAAAATTGTGTGATGCCACATGAAAAAGTGATGGAGTAAGAGAAGACACTGTAGTTGATAAAAGACCTAAGGTTCGGATGGGAGGAGAGATTAAAAAAGACAAGGAAGCAATAGAAGTTTGGATAAACAATGATGCTGGGTCTGCTAGACCAATAAAAATGATTGGGTTCCGCACAATTTGTTTGGGGAGTAAATCTTATTTATATCTCATATACATTCTATACAACTTGTTCGCTGTTCAGTGATAACTTTTTCATGACAAGAAATATGAGAAAGAATGCAACAATATTCATGCATCAGATTGGTATAAACCACCATTTCATGCTTCTGATTCTTCCGAGTTTAGAGGTTTATTTGCTTTAATAATTAAATGCATGTATATTCTCTCTCCACATTTCTATGTAATTGCAATGATGTTCACTCCTAGAAAGGCTAGACTGAGATAAAATTTTAACTTCATGGTCAATTTCGTTTAATGTCACTATGTTGCGGCTCCATTAATCTAAATTTACCATGCAGTTTTTTTATTGAGCATCTTGATATTGGTTGCAGCTTATACCTTACTCATTCATTGAGAAAGAAGCGAGCCACGTTGAGGGTTTTAGTCCTGAATTAGCTCTTGTGACTATTGGAGGAGGAAAGGAACTTGAAGAAAAACTTGTGGTACTTTTATTATTCCGATAACTGTTCTCTTCTTCAACCCACTTTTTGGTTGCAAATAATGACTTTTTCTACCCTTATGAGAAGTTTTGAGCTGTAGTTCAAGTTGGTGGCAACTTGTTCAAGTTTGAAATATGATGACCTGAGTTTGCTGCATTTCTTGAGGTTTTGACAGGTTCGACCTACTAGTGAAACCATTGTCAATCACATGTTTACTCAGTGGATTCATAGTTACCGTGATCTTCCTCTCATGATCAACCAGGTGCACCTAGTGACATTATTTTATATTGAGTGCTTGCTTCTGCTGTTTTGTGGCTTATTCTTTCTCCTTGTAATGATTGTTTAGTGGGCAAATGTCACAAGATGGGAGATGCGAACTAAACCATTTGTGAGGACACTCGAATTTCTTTGGCAGGAGGGACATACTGCTCATGCCACTCCAGATGAGGCAGAAAAAGAGGTATGCATCTTGTTTATGTAAAGCATTAAATTATAGATTTAAGTTTTAAGGTGCCTTTCTTTGTTTTCTTTCTTTGTTTTTGTTTTGTAACTACCCACTTATCATGTCGAGGCTTCTGAACTGCAGGCAATTCAGATGATTGATATCTATACGAAATTTGCTTATGAGCAAGCTGCAATACCTGTTATTGCAGGTCGAAAATCCAGCGTTGAAACGTTTGCTGGTGCTGCCAGGACTTACACTATTGAAGCTATGATGGGAGATCGCAAGGCCCTGCAGGCTGGAACTAGCCATAACCTTGGACAGAACTTTTCTCGTGCTTTTGGTACTCAGGTCAATTTCTTACTGCTTCAGTGTTGTGCTTAGATAAAATAGATAGTTCAGGGGCAACAGAAATCTAGCTTTATCCGTCTGCATGCAATGTTGTGAAGATTATTTAGCATGTCATACTTGATAATGAGAGGAGGGTCTACACACTATGAGAGTATTTAAACTTGAGCACCTTCACAACTGACATTCAGTTTCTTAATGCATATAGTTGCTTAAAGATAAACGGCTTCTCTTTTATTAGTAGCATATGACCAGAGTATTTGGACAAAAGATTTATGCATTTGTTGCAAATTTCTTAGTATGGTTTGTACTCCGTATTTTGCTATTGTAAATTTCTAAGTACGTGATCCTTCTGGATGGTATTACCTTGTAGTATTTGATGAATCACAACTGTTCACTCACTACCATTATTTTACCAGTATTTACTTTTTTAAAGCTTAATGTCTATATATGTACAGTTTGATGACGAAAAAGGACAGAGGGAGTATGTATGGCAAACTTCATGGGCTATAAGCACTCGCTTTGTTGGTGGTATCATCATGACCCATGGAGATGATGCTGGTTTAATGCTTCCTCCAAAGCTGGCACCTATTCAGGTACTTGGGGGTCTTCTACTTGCAAATGAATTTCAGGATTTGCACTTCTGATAATCATTTCATGTTTTGACAAGAGATTGTAAAAAAGGTCATACTTTCTGGTTTGTGGCTGCCTCTCTACAGTACCGGGACCAGCTGACTAGAGCTGTAATCTAGTTGAGTTCAATCAAGTAGTAACTGGTCAGGATTGACTCATAAAGAATGTTATCGAGTTTTGAGCTAAGCCAAGTATTTCTCAATCACAATATATCTGTTTGAACTCAATTCAAGTAATTATTGAGCTTCTCACTAGCACATAACCGAATTTTGAGAATTTTTCTTTTTTTGAATATTTTATTACTAGGTGTTGAGTGCTTATTAAACTTTGTATCATTTCGCTACCATTTGAATTGTATACTGGATGAATAAGTTGTTAAAAATAAAGAAAAGATGAAACTCAACTTGTATAGCAATACTAGTTGAGTGAACTACTTTAATTTTTCTGGATATGAGTAGAGGTACAAGTCTAGGCCATTTTACTTTATACTCATTGTTCACCTACTTTCTTGTTTGTATGTTTCCACAACATACTTTCCGACTTCTGTATACCGAGCTCGCAACCTTAAGCCTTAGCATATCCAACTTTTACGGAGACGTTCGTAGTTCATGTAAATTCTCTTTTTGTTTTTTTGCTAGGTTATGTAAATTTTCTCTTTCTTATTTTTTAATTATCGTTTCAGTGTATTTTGTTGCATATCGCGCAATACCAATAACGGTATGCAGTGCTGCTGTAACCAATACATTCCTGTCTTTCTGACCTTGCCTTGTCATTTATAACTCTCATCGTTGAAGGTCTATTGCTTTTTTCAAGGTAATTATCGTTCCAATTTGGAAGAAAACTGACGAGGAGACTGAAGTTCTTGATGCTGCAGTTTCTGTCAAAGAAATTCTTCACACTGCAGGTATTAGAGTCAAGATAGATGACTCCGAACAGAAAACACCAGGATGGAAATTCAACTTCTGGGAAATGAAGGTGTGTCCTAAAGGATCATATACTTCTATGCTTAAGATGTGTGATAGATTATCTTGATAATAGATTAATGGCATATTATCTTCTTATACTCGCCCATCATTATGAAACAACAGAGGAATACTATTCATGACAATATAATAAGAAAGAGAAAAGCAGAAAGAACATCATTTGTCCATTCATCTTCCCTGATTGAAAAAACAAGTTTTATAAGGCAATAAGGCTTAAAAGTCAAGATATCAATACCCACTGCAAGTACCTACTACCATGATCACGCGTAGAAGGTTGCAAGTTAGGTCTATCTCATTTTTGGTTTTCTAGCTCCTCTAAATTAGATTTTCATTTCATTAGGTGTAGGTCAAGATTGCTCAACAGCTTATGGTTCTCACTTTGCCATCACTTGTTTGGGGAAGGGAATAGTTGGCACAAATTATTCACTTCTTGAATCTTGCAAGGAAAAAACTACCACTGTGGAATAAAATGTTTAAAATTATACTAATCCATGTGGCTAGGGTTCCAAACAAGTTGAGCTTTTATGCTGATCGAGCATAGTCGGATAGACTTTCCTTGACGAAAAAAATTGTATTCACAATCGGCTCGTTTAAGTAGCTGACCCGAGCCGAGTGCAAGCTGATTAGCCAAACACTACATGTTTACTCGAGCTTTTGAATTCGACCTGAGACCAAGCCAAAATTCCTGAACAGATAAAAAACTGTGTTTGGGAATTGTGATTGGCTTGTTTATTTTAACCAGTCGAATTGAACGAGTTTTAAATGAGCCGAACGTGCTTAAATTTGAATTTTTTTCCTTGTCATAGTTTGCAACTGAGTAAATGCCACTCTTAAAGGTGTCAGTGTCTAAAGTACACATAGCAACTCACAATGAGGAAATGAATCATGTGCAGTGCTGATTCATGCCTGACAACTAATTTGTGACATTTATATTAATGGAATTTGCTAAGATACACTTTGAGTTGTTTGTTGGTTTGCTGGCATTTTTAAGAGTGTGAAACGGCCATTTAGGATTTCCTTATGATATCTTTTCCAGATAACTGGAAGGATTGCAATTGCAAGTAAAATATCAGATGTGACTTACCTGTAGCTTTCTTTTTGTAGGGAGTTCCTATAAGAATTGAAATTGGTCCTCGTGACGTTTCAAGTGGAAGCGTGGTCATATCTAGACGAGATATCCCTGGAAAGGAAGGGAAGGTTTTTGGAGTATCTATGGAACCTTCAATTTTAGTAAATTATATAAAAGACATGTTGAGTGAGATCCAGTCATCACTTCTTTCCATGGCAACTTCATTTCGAGATAGGTGCATTCTCCTACTCTTTTTATTATATTTCAGTATTTTTATAATATTTATATTTTTTGTTTTATCAGATGCAACATATGTTTTATGAGTGACACTATAATATGTTATCCGTTATACAAGTCTGGGGAGTATTCCGGTAGATATCAGATTTTCATAATCTCTATATTATATGTCCAAGGGTATTAGGACTAACAAAATTCAAATTATGCAATATGCTTATTTTTACCATCTTGGCTAGAGCTCAAAGAGTCACCAAGTCATATTATGCTTACCTCATGAATTCAGTAACATGGAGGATTTTGTTCCGCAGTAACATTGTGGATGTAAGCTCCTATGATGAGCTCAAAGAGGCAATTTCTCAGGGCAAATGGGCAAGGGGTCCATGGTCTGCAAGGTACACGTCAATAACTGTTAGTTCTTTCTATATATTAACAGGCATCTCTCTGCAATTGGTGTTGATTTGCCTCGTTACATAACCTAATTTTGGCATTACTTCAAGTTTTGCCGTACATGTATGCGATCATCTTGCATCTGCATCATACACTTCAAAGCTTATACATATCCTTTTATTGTCACAGTGAACAAGAGGAACTGAAAGTGAAAGAAGAAACAGGTGCGACCATTAGATGTTTTCCTTTTGAACAGCCCCAAGGGTCACATAAGTGTTTGATGACTGGAAATCCAGCTGATGAAGTTGCTATCTTTGCCAAATCTTACTAGCCTAAGGCGTGGAAAATTTTCTGGTACCTAGATCATCACAATTATACCGCAACAATGATGTAGGCAATTGTTTCTTTTGCTTCTTTAGTTCCTGTGATCACAGACACTTTCACAGTACTTATTCTAAATTTGAAGCTGCTTGTTTTTTGTTGTAGTCATTGTTCACAAAGAAATCTTCACAACTTTAGGAGTATTGAGGATCAGGGGGGTTCCGATTGTACACTAAATTAGTAAATAGGAATTGAGGAAGCATTATAGGACGTGTTTTGTAGTGCTAGCTGAAATGAAATTGCATTTAATATATTATAATAAATTTTAAATCGCATTTTGTTGTTTCTCTCCCATTTAGCTGTCTTGTGTACATATAGCTGCGGCTAGACAGCTGTTTGAACCCCCATTTTCCCTCTTTTGTGTATGTGTGTGTTTTGCTTTGGTGCAGTAAAGTGCTTTAGGAGGTTAGCGCATGAAAATGTTGTTTTTGTCTAAATTCAATTTCTCCGGTTATCTACTTTTAAGGCTTTTTCCGGAGCTAGTCCACGCATTTAGCATTTGGTATATTTCAGGCTTTTAGGTTTTCTGGAGTCTGCATTTGCACTTGAATTCTTGTTTCCTTCATCTTTTCCTTTTTTTCTCTTTGAACCCAAATATACTTCATGCTTTAGATTAGAAATGATTTGGTTCAAATGCATAATTCTTGTTGGCGCATTTTTTTGGCTTTGGGAATGCCCATTCATAATCCCAAACTTGACTGGATTTAGACTATTGTAGTTTCCTCGTCATATCTTATATAGTAAATGTTATACGACGTTCTAATATTATCAAAAAATAGAGTTACCTTTTAAAATTGAAAGTTACTATATAATTTTTTTTAGTTATGAATTTAACTTTAATATTGTATTTTGATAAAGATGTTATATTTGATAATCGGTGAGGTGATGGTGAAAATTTTGACTTTGTGGTGACGACATTTTATGAATCTAATGTCATTTATTGTTCAAAAGGCGAATTGTATTAGAAAATAGATGAAAAAAGAAATTAATTCTAGAATGGAGGCTGTATATATATAGAGACATCCATCGAGAAAGAGTAAATTTACTATTCTCGCCACGATTTGGTGGATAGTTTACGGCGTTTGGACACCATATTGTAAATAAATTTAAATGAGAATGGTATAGCTGGAAAAGAAATTGACTACATAATTTTTTTGTTTAAGAAGGTTTACATCATGTAAGTGAGAGAAAACATTAGTTCTAGACATTATTGAAATGAAAATTTATAATTGTTGTTATATTACTACGGATTTAAAATATGATTTTTTTGTAAATAAAGAAAGGTTAAATTACAAATTGCATCCTAAACTTCACACCATCGTTTTAATTTATACTTTAACATTAAAGAAGTATCAATTGACATTTCATAATTTTTATTTCAGAGTCAAAATGCACCCTTTCACCATTTAATCAGTAAAAAGTTACCATTGACCAAATCTATATTTCCTTTTATGGGTATAACAGAAGTTAAAATTTTATTTAAGAAAGATAATATTAAATTACTAATAATTATGGCAAGTATGTATATATTTAATATTCCGTAGTAAATTAGCAACAACTATAAAAAAATTTGAATATAACATACACTATGTATTATGCATAACAAACGCACTAATAACTAGAACTAATTAATTAAAAAGAATTTAAAATAGAATATGGAAAAAACTAAATAAAAAACCAAGAAATGATACTAATAATTAGCATATAATTTCAATTGATACTTTATAATTTTAATAATTTTTGTTGTAATTTAGAGATGATCTATCTTTTAAAAGTGTAAAGTATGTATCTCAATGTGAATGATAAAAATAAAAATAAAAATTTCTTTTTGTGTACAAGTAAAAGTTTAAGAAAAAAGACTCATTAAAATTTATAAAACATTTGTGATTAATATTTATTAATATATTTAATAGTGATAACATTATTGTTGACAAAAAAAATTTAAATTATTACTTTTTACTAATTAAATGGTGGAAGAGTGCATTTTAATACCTAAATTAGAACTATATAGTGACAGTTGATACTTTTTTAATATTAGGGTGTAAATTGAAACAATGATGTGATGTTTGGGATGCAGTTCATCATTTAGCCATAAAGAAATCGTAAAGAGAATTTACTCCAATTAGTCTTAAAGTCAGTTTTGTCCATTTCTTGATTCTATAAAACTTAAACAAATAAATAGGGTTGCAAATAACGAAATTCGCGCGGCGGAAAATCCTAAATTTAAGACTTTTTACACCAAAAATATTCTCTTAAACTAAGGTATTCAGGTACGGATGGGGATTTTGAGGCTAATAGTTATGGGAAGAAATGCAAATAGAGATGTTAAATGTTATAGCTGGATGGAGGATGTAGACGCGAGGAAGTCGGACCTTCTACGGAGAAATATCGATTTTTTAAAATTCTTTTTATAAACAGAATTAAATGTTATTGATAACATTCTCTTTTTGATTCTTTTAAATATTGTAAAAAAAATTGTTTTTTGTTTTAAAGCTCTTAAACTTTTTCTGTTTTTACTCTTCCAATTTCGTTTTTTGGTTCCTTAAAATGGGCTTAACAATTAGCCTAAGTTGGTTTTGGCGTTTTGCAATACGATATCTAGATTCCAAATAGTGCCTTCGTCTAGGATTATACAGTATATTTTAACATGACCTTTAATTAAGGTCCGACTGATTATTTATTCTTATTATCTTTACTTTGAATTTGGATGCATACATGTTCGAGACTACCATTACGCAATTGAGTTTATAATATTCTATGAAACTTTGTTGTTATTATATATTTTTCACTTATATAATTATAAAACACTAGAAATTCTAATTTTAAATTTATCTTTATTAGGAGGGAGGGAGTAACGGTTTTTTTAGTAATCGAAGGTATTATTTTCATCTTCGTCAAATCATATAATTAGATATAATATTCTTAAATGGCAACAAGTGTGAAATTTATACTTTTTATTATCATTTCGAGTTTGTACAAAAATTTGTGCTAATTTTGACTTAAAAAAATATCGAAATGAGTCATCTTTAAATACAATATTAATATAGATGCACTTAATCCTAGCTGCTATTTATGGGGGCATGTGACTTCATTCGAAGTCCTAAATAGTCTCACGTCGTATTTTATTATTCTAAGATTATTGTTCTTAAAAATTTGCGAAGATAATCTATGTATATGTATAATATATTAATATTTCACAAGAATCGTTTACAGATTAAGTTAATTGAGGATGATTTTGTCAATTCACGGACAACGGTTCGGACTTTATCTACTTTTTTGGAGAGTTTTTTTCTCCGGTATCTTTCTTAATTAATTTTATGTGACTGCTCTTGTTCTTGTAATACAAATAAATGAAATTCAAAAAACAAAGGATGAGTTTGTCTGGAAATTGAGTAAAAATGTTTTATGTAATCACAATCAAATTAATTATTAATGAAATCTACATAATTAATAAGTATAGTCAAATCAATAATCACATATAATTTACCATAACTGATGAATGATGATTAAACTAATTACAATATCAATAATCAATTATTATTATAATTATAAATTAGTTATGATCAAACTAATAATTATAAATTTATCCATATTTTCTACGAATTATAAAGCTAGTGTGCATTGAATTCAAGGAAGCATTGGTTATTTTCGAAAATGCACTCCTGTCATTTCAATAAAAGATACATTTTATTAAAACACTAATAACTACCGCATTAAAATTGTAAATTTTGATTAAAATATCATTAATATTTTTCTTCAATGAATTTGTGAAGTAAGAAAGAAAATTAAAAAAAAATTACTAATATTATTGAAATAAATTCATTGGAAAAATGTGAGAGATTAGAATAACATTGAAACCAATAAAATATTGTGCTTGTATGTTTCTTTGGTTGGCTATGGATATTGTTTGTGAATGCTTTGCTGAGATTGAATTTTTGTTTGTGTATGTTTTTGCATAATCGGTATCTTGTGGACAATAGTTTGGTAATTGTATTCTGCTGAAGCAGGCATGGCATGGTAAGGTGTCGTAAGAGTCAGTTTGGAGTTTTATGGTGTATCCCAGGTGTTTGATGAAAGGTCACACTGAATTGCAGACTAGTTTATTGTATTGTAATTGTTTTCTTCAAGATTATTTGGACAAATGCCTATATTGTATTTATACATTTTATTTATTTATTAAAAAAATGTCTTTTTTACGGGGAAAAAACATTGAAAAATAATTGGATTATTTCAAGTTCAATGAAAATATCAGATACGTAGACTAAAAAGTTCTTTTTGTCATCAACTATTTGGAATTGATTCAAGGCATTTGGTAAATATCTCGAGGAGAATTTGAGACTAAAAATTCAAAAAGGTTATGAATTTACATTATCAGAAATAAACAAAACTGTAGGTTTTTGGCCAACTTTAATTGTGTTTTAGTTCATGCCATCTATACCTTCATCTTTTCCCGTTTTATGCATTTATATTAGGAGATGAGATTTTGAGACAATTTTGTGTCTTCCTTTAATTTTGAGGTTAGGAGTGAACTTTATAGAGTTGGGGACAAGGCATAGATATAGAAAATATTGTAATGAGTACTTCCCAGTAAGGAAAAACTTTAGAAGATACTCTCCATTGATTAGATTTATAAAATATAAAAAAAGGCTTTACTTTAATTTTATGTATATTTGTGAAAGTAAACTTATTTTAGTACGTATTCGTAGATTTTTATTACATAAGAATTCAGTACTTAATAACTTATGATTTTTATTACTATTTTCAGCACTATTTTGTTATAGTCTGTACAATTTTGAACCAGCCTCTTATTTTTTAAGAGGAAACAATGGATGGTCGTGACCATCTTAATTGACAAAAATGGTAATATTGTAACACTGATTCCCATAGTTTATTGACTTTTAAAATGTCAATGAAAACTATTTTCAAATTCAAAATTACAACAATTTTAGGACTATTATAAACTCGTAAAAGTAGTACTAACTATAAGATAAGTTTTAAGAAATAATTTAAATTTTGGTTGTTTAAGGTTTCGAGTTTAACTTTTGAAAGTCAACAGTAATTTTTTGAAAATATTAAAATTGACTATTAGGTAGAAAAATAATTTGTGATGAAAATCTGAGAAATTCAAATTATATATTAATTTTTTATATTTGATAATATCATCTTATCTTTATAAAAGGGTAGCTTACCATAAGTATATCTTTTTAAAAGGACATACTCAAAAAAGTAAGTGTAAATCATTTTATTTAAAAAAGTGGACCCATATATATTTTTGAAAAGAATAATCATTTGGAGTTGTTTAAATCAAATTTTAGAATTGTACAAATCTCCCACTTCTTCAAATCCATAAATAGAGTGCTCCAATTGCTATTTACCTTAACGGTTTTATTAATAAACACTGTGGATAGAATTAATCAAGATTTTATAAATTGAATTCACGTTATCATGTCATTCCTAAAATACAAAATATGAAAAATATGTGGGGCCCTAAAACCGAAATTTTTATTCAATTTGAAACTTTTCTCACCTTCACAACTTTTCTCAATTTGCAAATTCAAACTTTTTAAATTTTCTACTCCTCAATTTAAAAAAAATAAAATATACCCCACTAAAAGATAAAAGGAGTAGTTTTAAGTAAGACATAAATTCATGCAATTTTTTGCCTACGTGCTATGCAGTGGCTTCTTACATATCCAAGTGTAAACTTATAAAAATTTTCCTTTTAATATATTTTTTGAAATACACTTAATTCCAAAATAAAATTATTACTAAATGTACTAATCGGTACATACTTTTTCTAATTATTGTTGACTTTTTTATAATGTAAGTACAAAAATTACATTACGGCAATGCGGTGCATTTTCGTAGTTTCTGTCACCGAATAAGGGTAGTTTCGAGATATAAATCCACTATAAATACCCTCCATGTCTTAATCTCAAAATATAGAAAACAAATTAACGTTCCTCTCTTTCTGTACAGTCTCCATAGTCGCCGTCGTCTTCAAGCTTCGAACGATGCTTGAAGAAGAAAATTAAAACTCACACATTGCAAATTAGATATATAATCAGTACTAGAATAGTTAGATATATATGATCATTCGAATTGATCGGACGGTGGAGTAAAGATCAAATTTGATTCTGTTCATTTACAGTGATCGGAGTTGTACTCAGTTCAACGACAATGCTCGTGTTTCTGTGAAAGTTTTGAATCGTTAATGGCGATGATTTTATGCCGGAAACGCGTATGTATTGAGAACATTTGGTTTTTGAGTGATTTTTATACCTTTTTTTCAATGAGTTGGTTGTTTCTGAGTTTAATCATGAAAAGAGAATGTAGTGATGATAAGTTTGTTATTTCCGTCGCGATTGATTTGTTTGATTTAGTGGTGATAACATTGTTTTGATAATGAAGCGGTGATGATTTTCAGGTGAATCGTTGTTTGTTGGTTGCTGTGATTGCTGAAGTTGAGGGAGATACAATTTGAAATCTAGAGGTTTGATTTATGTTGTTAATTGTATCTGAGGTTGTTTTGTCTGGTTTATGTGCTTGATTTTTGCCATTTTGGTATCTAAGAGGTGGTGTTTCTGTTATTGTTAATGAAGTTTGGAGTCATAATGTATTTCTCATTGCATGGAACCTTGATGGAGGAGCTATTAGATTAATTAATATGATTTGAGCATGATAGGGTTCTTGATGCCCAAGATCCTTTTATGGAGGGTTTCTCTAAATTTTTTTCCACTTCAAAAATATTCCAGAAATGAGTACGTGCGGCAACTAACTTTTTTTGTTTTTTTTGATTTTGCTCTCTTTTATGTTTTCCTAATGCTTATTTTCCTGTCATTTATAAACAAATCCTTTTCAGAGAAATAAGAAATCAAGAATTATATTTTAGAATGGATATGTCATATAATGTGGCTAAAGTATTCAAAAAACTTATTTTATTTACTGTAGCGGATATAGTTTTGCATTTGAATTATAAGCATTAAACTGAAACAAATATAAAAAGTAGAAATAATTTTTACAAAGTTTTCTCAGAATAATTTCTATAGCTGGGTTCATGGTAAAACTTTTTCATTTTCTGAGAATACTTGTTGGAAATATTTATCAAAAAAATAAAGATTGCACATATTCTTTTTTGCAAATTATAGAAATGAAAATTGAAATGGAATAGAAAAATGGGAAACAATAAGGTTATTTAAAGAAAAAAAGGGTGGAGTTGTGTCTTTGAGTGGCTGGAGTACTACTTTAGTTGCTGAAGCTACCATGCATGACTACTTTGAGTCCAGCAAGTATTAGGGTCCTAAAGATATTTATCAACCAGGATTCATATTCATATTCTTGTTTCTCTTGCGTGGTCATTGAAAGATTGGATCATCCTTTCTTAATGTTGCTCCCGTTCGTAGTTCAACAGAACCTCTTTTTTCTTCTTGTTTGTGTTATTCCTTGGTTCTAAAAAAATGAAAGAGAACTTGAAAAACCACAAAAAAGGAAATGAGTTGGCATCCTTAATAGGAAACTGTTGTTGCTTTTGTACTGATTTCTTAATACAATTTTAAAACAAATTCATGTGCCATCTATTATAGACAAATTATATTGCTATTACTTCCTCTTTATCTCTTGCCTTTTGCTACTGATTAAGTTTTGACAACTTTGCTAGTAACATCTGTGGTTCTGTTATGATGTCTTGGAAGGTCTTCTCCTCCTCCAAATACTTAGACTGGGTTAATTTTGGGCTTCAACCATATGTAAGTTCTTAGATGTTATGGTTGCTGTCTATAGTCTTATTTGTGGCCAAAATATAAGCTTTACAAAAAATGACTCAGCCATATTATCTATTAGTATCCGCTAAATAATATTTCCTGTCAAAAATATGAACCTGGAGCATTGAATCATTGATGGATATGTATAATTTATAAGTTTCTAAAATTTCCAGTCACCCATCAATATCATTGTTGCACCTTTGGTTGGTATTTAAAGTTGAAAACTGATTATGGGACCTTGTGTCGTTTTGGCCATCCAGACATATATCCTTTCCCTTCCCCGATGTTACACAGACTCTTTGTTTTACTTTGAAATACCATGTCCGACACTTGACACCTGAACAAGGGTGTGAGTGTGAGATACTCCGTGATAAAATTGAGGTGAACACATGTCATATTCTTCAAATGACCGTATTTGACCAGACACTCCATCCGTGTCCATGTAACCTAGTCCTTTCCTCTTCTATCCCTCCTAAACCCTTCCAAGTTGTATAAAATAATCATACGTTTTCGTAGTCTAATATACTGTTGGATCACTACATGTCTTAAATTAATGCAAGGATCCATCTTTGTTGTTGTGGCAGCTTGGTGTAATACTTCTTGGACTCAAATTTGTGATGAAAATGGAGCAAATACCTATTAAGAAGAGGAAGTTTTGGAGCCAATCCTCATCACCACCACCTCAACCCCATTCACCACATTGTGAAGGGCCTCTCTCGTCTCATGCTCAGGACTCTGCTTTACACCTTGGAGGGTGCCATAAACTTGTGAACAGCGTAGGTCCTTCAGAACAGAAATCACTTTCCAACCAGAGTGTTGGGGCTCTTAATGGATCAACAGTAGTTAAGCCTGTACAAGTTGCTGATGAGGTTAGAAATGGTATGATTTCTGAGGACGTCTGCTCAGGTATTGAACTTCTTGCTAGTGTTGCCGAAGTTGTTAGGGACAATGATCCCAAAGCTAAGAAGGATTTTTGCGCGGAAGAATTTGCATCAACAGAGGTCAAGGTATACTTTTCAGTTCCACTAATCAAACAAATTATGTATATTTAAAACAAGATCAACTTTTAGTAGAAGATGCAGTAGATGTTTATAAAACTGATGACTTACTCATGCAGGGTAGTTCTAATGATTTGTCGTGCAATTTTTATGATGAAAAGTATAGTGGGGCAGGAGGAGAGTATTCTCCTTCAAAAAAAGATAGGTTGTGCTGGGATCTTAACAAACCAATGGAAGAATGGGATGAACCATATCAAGAAATATCTCATTCTCAGAAAAATGATTCAGGATCTGCCCTAGATGATGGTATGCAGACTGGAAAGGTTACTTTAGAAGCTTGCAAAACACAGAATGATTGTGAAGATACTGAATCTGAAATTGGAACTAAGGTGCATTCCTCGTCTTGTGGACAAGAACTAGAGGCAGGTTATGATTCTCCGTTTGAGGAAGGGGAAGTAAGGGAGACTGATATATCTTCCTGCAATAAAAACAAGGTTGACTTTCTAGAAATTGGACAACCAGACAATAGATTATTTGATATTGGTTCCTCTGGTGCTAATGATAGAGGTATGAACAAGATGAGTGAGGGTGGAAATGCTACATTCTATATGGGATCTGATCAAGCTGTTGAAAATTGTATACAAGATGGTTGGATGACACCACACCATTTGAAGAGCTCAAACACAAAAGTTTCTGGATGGGATCAGCTTCCTGAACGTCAAGGGTATGTTAATGCAGAAGGAAATAGAGATGAACTCCGTAATAATCATCGAATATCAGGGGGATTTCGAGCAACACATTCCAGGGAAAAGTTTTCTTCACATGTGGAAGGGGAGGATTTTCATCCCATATATAGGAATAAATCTTATTTTCAGCGGCAAAGGTAATTTTTATTCTTGTAAGATACCATTCCACCTTTATGTTTTATTTTGTATTCATTGTTATTAATGCAACATTTAATTACTGCTTCATACCTACTATGTTTCAGATCTGACAACCCTCCATATTATCGACTGAAGGAAAATTTTGTTTATGGAAAATCCTTCAGAGAAGATGGTTCTTATTCTTTCCCAAGACGTGGGGAACATGAGGCACATGGTCCACAATTTGAGTTTACACGTGGACATCGGAGTTCGGGAAATCCTTATAGCCATAACTATCGTACTCCAAGGGGTCACAATTATTCCATGCCAAGGGGCATAAGTACTGATTCTGCTGCTGAAGGCAGTGCATTGAACTATGAGGATAACAGGCTATTCAAATATTATTCCTCAGATGGCATGAATAGGCTCTTTAGCAGCAGATCACCAGCTGAAAGAGATGATAACTTTTTTACTCATAGGGGAGAACCATCAAGGAGAGGTGGTAGGGGCCGGAGCAGATCTGGAATGTATGCAAAGAATAGTAAGACGGGCCCCATGGAAGAATATGATGAAAGTGTACCTGACAATGCCAACAGATATTCCCCTCCGATACCCCTCCATTATAGCAGGAGAGGCCGTAGCTTTTATCCTAATATTGGTAGGGATGCTCATTTCTCAAGAAGCAAGAATTTCAGATTGAGATCACGCTCCCCCATTCCGTGGGAGGCACAGAGGGAGCAAAGGTGGTCACCACCTGTCAGAAGGTTTAACCAAAGCCAGAGGTGTTCTTCTGAGGGGTATGTTAAAAGATCAAGGTCAGTTGATAACTCCAGACCCTTTGGAGGTCAGGAATTTTCTTCATCAATGGCTCATACTGGAAGAAGAGAGAATTTTCAGGGTAGTGATGATCTTCGAAGGAGACATAATGACAGTTTTGAGATGACCAATGGAGAACGTCTTTATGATTCAGGTGGTAATGTGAGGCGGCTTCACCGTGATGCAGATGACTTGTTTGAACCTCACTACCCCAGTGGTGAGGATGACTACTCTAGGATTACTTTCAGAAGGAATGTACCTGAGAGAGCAATGAGAGAGATGGTTCCTCTTAATTCAATGTTATCTGAACGGCATGAACTAAATAAGAATGTTGCACAAAGGGATGTCGCTAGAGGGGCCGGGGAAAAGAGAGGTAATTCTGAAGTTATTTCCTCATTTTCAGTAGAACAAGTGTCAGTGGAGGATGTTGCACAGAGGGATGTAGCTAGAAGTCCTGATGAAGAGAGAGATCCTTATGCTGCTACGGCATTGATATCAGGACAGCAGGAATTACAGGAGGAGGTTGCACCGAGGAATGTAGCAGGAAGTCCTAGAGAAGAGAGAGCTCCTTGTAATACTATAGCCTTGTTATCTGGACAGCAGAAATTAGAGGAGGATACTGCACCAAGGGATGTAGCTACAAGTGCTAGGGATGGAGAAAATTTTCTGAATGATAGTGACAGGACTGATAGTAGAGCTTTATCAACTGGACAGCCAGAGTTAGAAGGATGATGTTGAGATAAGGGATGTGCTTACTAGACCTAGAAAAGAAAGAGGTGATTCTTTCCAGAGATTTTTCATATGGACAAGAGCTAGAAGGAGATGCCGCACCAAGAGGAGATTGACCATGTTAACCGTTCTGCAGAAATGCTATCTGCCCTCGAGTGAATCTTGCTGCTGTTAGATATTCGAGCATGATCATCAAATCTTCTTAATATATTTGTATGAGTTTTTTTGTTTTGTTTTTTGTTTTTTCTTAAATAAATCTTGTCCTAGGTTATCCCTCTTTGTTTGTAACAGGTACCTGTAATTGTGCTGGAAAACTATAGTTTGGTCTATTTATCTAAATGTTAAAATTTTATGTTGTCTTAGTTTTGGTAATTTGTCATCTCATTAATGAGTCTTTTATAATCTATTAGTACTGCATGTATCAGCAGACATTTACCTATACTTAGTCCAGTCTTCAAAGAAGTTCGATTACTTAATTACTTAATGCACTTATGCACCTAACTTTATTCCGTGTTTAAGTGAAACTTAATATAACTGCTCTTTCCTTTTACTCACTTGGGTTTTGCTGGATAATCCTCAAAATATGTTTCTGTGCGTGTGAGTGTGGGGAATGAAAATTGCGACAAGTTTTTCCAAAATATTACTCTATTAGTTTATGCTGTAGTACTAAGCTGTGTCCCAAGTTACTTTTCTTTGTACCCCTAAGAACTTGTTGTATCGATGTTGTCTTCTTGTTTCTGAATCTTCCTTAATCTTCTTTTCGCGCTCTTGATATATCAGGCTGATGTTCTAACTGTTTTCACAGTAATTCCTTTCGCCCTAAATTCTTGCTTTCGGATTTTGACGATTCTTATACTGAATGTTTCATTTTCAGGGACTCGGGCTGCTGTACCAGCCGCTGTCATGTTGTTCTCTTAGCAGTTCTATTTTGAAACTTTCTAGGTTGCCACATCAAGACTGGTCTAGCTAAACAATGCGTTAAGGTCAAATGCGGATGTTTCTTTATAAGGGAAAACAAACTAAAGGTTTTGGTGATGACAGCGTCGACATTCGTGCCGTCAACCAAACAAGTAAGGGTCGGAGGTTATGTTTAACTCAAATGGTTAAGAGCATTTCAGTGTCGTCAACCAAATAAATAAGGGTCGGAGGTTGTGTTTAACTTAAGTAGTTAAGAGTATCTCCTTGTGACTTTTATGTCAAGGGATCAAATATTATCAGGTGAGAGTTGAGTGAATTAGTGGGTGAAATTGAGTTAGTTATAAGGAATGTTTCGCGGATTAAAAAAAATACTAGTAAGGGTTGGTGGTCAATGGAGTAATGAACCCAAACAAACACATTCTTTTAGCTGCATGCTGACATTAAAAACACTGAAGTAAAATTATGACAAGAGAGTTTACTTCCATTCGCGGTGCATTCTCATATTGAAGGTTTTGGCCATGCAATATGCTCAACTGTTGCTGTTTAGGGGGAAACACACAAATCAACAGCTTTTCAGTGTTATACATGTTCCAATGGAACCATTTCGGAAGTTTCAGAATGTAGTGTGGATGTGTGGCATTGCATATTTCTTAATTTGTGACAACATACAAGATTCTGTACTAAATCACAATAAGAGTTCAATTAAGGCTCCATCCAAGTTCAAAGCTAGAAACTGATAGCTATGTAATAGGTTTGTCAAGCTAGTAAAGCAAATGGCTTGCTTCAGCAGTTTATTGGGGTGAGTGATTATAAGGTGGTACAAAAGGCTTCAATTTATGATATATTGCTCCTTCTGGATAGCTATATATATATATATATATATATACACAGTAAGATTTCTTTCTTTCTTCTTTCCACCCACCCGTTCCCCCCCTCCTTTTACTAAATAAAGTTCAGCGTTTATATCATTTTATTTAGCATATGCAGGATATTCATAATGATTAGTGCGTTTAATTTTCCACCTACGGAAATCATAAAACTAAGCTTTCGAAATAAATATTTCGTTCTTTTTCTTGTAACAAGTCCAGCCCGGAATTGATTAAAAATATTCATATTTCAGTTATGCTCCCCATCTCTTGTCATCTTTTCGGGAAATTGAGGATTTCTTTATGGCAATAATTTCATATAGGTAATTGTTTGTTTGTATTTTGCTTGCCTCGATTTAAAATATCCCTTATTCCGAGTTTAATTCTGCTGTTACAAAAGGAGTATTACCTTGTGTATAGCAGACACCATCTAAATTATAAAATTATAATAATTGTATCAATCAAATTTATATTAATTTGAAATTTAATATACTGTGACCTGATTCAAAAAATCAAAGTATATATCTAATTTTAGAATTAACTTTCCGGTAGTTGGATATGTCTTTGATCATTCAATTCCTTACGTGTACTTTGAATGCCTAAACTTTATTATAAGTGTTGGGCACATTATATGAGACTTTCTAACCCATGTCCTTCATGACCATATGAGTTATTCCGTATAAGTTTTTACTCCATCCTATTTGCACATTATATGAAACAGATAATGCTCTTGATGGAGTCTATTGAAATAAAACAAACTCATAAGTCATACTCCCTCGATTCTAAGAAAACAGTTACATTTGAGAAAAAAAAATTATTCTAAATATTTGAAATTTTTATTTACTATTTTTGATAAATTAAAAAATTTTCAATTACAATTTTATAAATTTCATCGTAACTTAAAGATTAATATCAAATTTCATAAAAAAACTTATGATTTGTATATGAAAACTTAATATTTACAAAAAAACACAAATATAATTCTTTTTTGTGAAACGGATGGAGTAATTTACTTTGAAAATTAACGTGCTTGCGATTTAACTGTATTCAAAAAAGTTGATAATTTTTAGTAATTTTTCAATGCCAAACGGTTTTCTAATTTCATTTCCGGTTTACCACATTCAAAATTACCAAGCACAATTACTAATTGCATTCTTTTAAACAATCCCAAGCATACTCTCAAATGAAATTAAACCGATTATTACACAACCAAATTAATTAACAAAACCCAGTTAGTACGTAGAATTATGTAAGAGAGTACTTAAGTGAATATTAAAATTGCTACTAAATCACTGCGTATATAATATAAAATAATTCACTAATTTTTTTTCACGAAAATAAAAAATATAAATGCATCAATCATTGACACTCAACATAAATTGTATTAAACTGATACATTTTTCTTGTTTTATTGTCGTGTGAGGGTTGGAGTTTACTGAAGATGAGTTATGAGCTTTACTTTAATGGGGTTGGCGGGGTTTCCTTATCAGTCCTTCACTCCCTTTCGTGGAATAAAAGCAACCTTAAAGACGCACTAGGGAAGCATCCCACAATTTGTCAACCTTTAAGTTGTATGAAATTGTTACAACAATTACATATATGCTAATAGTATTTCATTGTGTATGTAGCGACCCTATAAACTTTAGTAATACCTATTAGAGTCTTATAATTTAAAATTAAAATAATTTTTATTTTTAATAACTTTAAAATAAAATATCAGAAATATATGAACAGTACTATTATATACAAACTTTTTTATTTTAATAATTTTAAAAGTTCATATAATAAAAGAAATTATAAAATTCATAAATAGTAATTTATTAAACGAGAAATATATCTCTAATTTTAAAAAATATGAAGTAATACTTTTGTGGTAATTAATATTTTTATTGTAGTAACAATATTAACTATCTAACTAGCTCTAAAATTAAAAAAATATAAGATGATAATAATCCTACTAATAATCATACTCTTTTTATATACAATATCGAAACCTTATTTAGTTGGGATGGATGAAATTAACTTGTTCTTGGAAAGAATTTCTAAATTTTCGTGGTGGAAGCAAATTAACTCAATATGAGTAACGGTATAATAGAATTCAAATGATTCAAGATTTGTTTGAATTCGATATAAAAATAGACATAAACAAGATTTTGATTAATGTTCAATAGATGAAACGAGTAGAATTTGAGTACACTAATACTTACTTGATTTTACTCCGGAATAGTTTGATTATATTTTAAATATTAAAATATTATAGCATATTGAGAAGTTTTATGGTTAATTTTGTCTTAATAATTTATTTAAATATGTTAGTATAAAATTTAATTTAATAGTAGTGTTTGTAAGTAAAATTACTATAATATATAAAAAGAAAAAAAAATCAATATTAATGCAATTTATCTTTTACTAAATAGATCAAATAAATATTCGTGAATAGTCCGTGACTAATCCGAATTCGATTAGAATAAAATATGAACGTCAAAATTTTATTTGATATGATATTGAAGTTCGAATTCAAGTATTGAAAAACTAATTAAAATAAATTTTGAATATATTAATATTTACTCGTATTTGACTCATTTATATCCTTAAGAAAACAAACAAATTGAAAAGATAATGATTCTCATCCTTAAGTGATGTAGGGTGTTTACGCCTACAATCTCGGATAGACTAAATCAACTTGTTGATGTATACACAAGAAGTCGATTTAGGGTTCTTGAACGAGTCACACGCTCAAGGCTATTCGAATCATACGAACAGGGTCTTGTTTATATCACACAAACAATAAGAAATTACAGAATACTTCTGAATTTTATTAATCAAAATCTGGATCCTTTTAACGTATAACATAAGCAACTATTTATAAGCTGTGATTACAAACCTAATCCTAATTGGAAAGAATAACACATTGTATAGAAATATAAACCAATAAGGAAAGATAACAAACATATTAAAACTAGGAAACAAATACAAATTAACTACGGAAAGTGATTAAAATACATAAATACCATAGCCGTAGCGGTTAGTGGATATTCTAACGGGTAAATTACGTCAGAGACTAGCTATCCCCTGACAAGCAAATTATACTATCGGAGACTAGATATCCCTTGACGGGTAAATTTATACTGTCGGAGACTAAGGATTCCCTGACGCCCGTAGTCTCTGATGTTGAATTCTATTCCCTGATGTCGTAGTCTCCGATGTTATTCCTTGATACTTGCCTCGACATCCCCTGTTATCCGTTCTCAGCCAAGTCTTGGCTAGGTTAGTCCCTGATGCACACTTAATCACACCAATCTTACCTAATAAGCTATAAAACTATAAATCAACTAAAACTAACTATAAGTTGATTATCCTATCACATCATTAAGAGCATTGGCATTAGTTTCCCTTAACAATTTCCTATTTTACGGTCAATATGACATTTTATACAAATTTCCTTAATAGCAACTCTTAATAACCTCCATCATTAGATTTTTATTATACAAATTTACAATATTACAATATCAATATATATTCATACTAGTTCTTAATATATTATTTTAATCTATCATTAAAATAATATCTAACTAAATTATATAATTGAATAGTACTTAATATATATATATATATATATACAATGTATTTTATGGTCATATGATTGTGATGGCCTCAAAAATTTTATACCGGACTTCGAGTACCGTCAATAATTGACAAAAGAAAAATAACATAATTCAAGCATTCATATTAAATAATAAGAGAAATAATAGTAATCTCTATTACATTATCCAAAAATAATTGTCTAACGGCGAAAATGTATGAGTGACACCTACAGGTCTTACAATCTAAACATTTCAACAATAATCTCACGCTTCATTTTTCCTCTAAATGTCATCCATTTATTTCTTAATTATTTTTGTATTAAATGATTCATTGATCTTTAATATTCATTTAGAATTTATTCATTGATTATTATATAATTATTTTAATTAAATAATAATTGATCTCGATTCATTAATTTAATTAATTAATAATTACTCTTCAATTAATCTTAGCTTAAATAATTTATTAATCATTTAACATAATTTTAGAATTTATTCCTTAATTATTATTTAATTCTTTTCAAATAAATAATAATTATTTCTGAATTAATGATTTGTCACTTAATTGCTATAATTAAGAGACTATTTCATTATTAGTTTATTTATTTCTAAATCATAAAAATTTCAATCATGTAAAAAAATTATTTACATGTCAAAATAATTATTCATAAGTCATTTATTTATCAATTTAAATTGTATAGGTATTTTATTTTATTTTTAAATTTGAATTTAACCAAAATAAAATAAAAGGGGCTTGGTTAGATCTGAGTTAGAATTGAATCACGGATCGGGTTATGATGTCCGGTTTGGTTCGGTCCGACTCGACAACATTACCACTAACAGTTAGGGTTTCAATAGCGAGGAGCGCAGTCAGCAGCACCGTTCTCGTCGGAACAGCCGTTGCGACCCCATTGTCATCGCCATACACGCACACACACACACACCTGGAACAAATGTGAGGATGTCGTCGTGACGATCCCTATAAGGGAATACCCCTAGACCGCACGCCATCGTCGGAAAACAACGAAATGATGGGTTTGGAGTCTCGCCATTGGCGAACCTCCATTGAAGCAGATCAAAACTTTGGCCGAGGTCTTTCTTCTCCCTTACGACGTCTTTTCCGACGAGCCAAGCATGGAATCGAAAGGACTCCCTTATAGAAACTCATTCAAGCAATCAATTTCAAGTTTTAACAACAAAATCACAAGAAACTTTGAAATCTCAATTCAATTTTTTTTTTCTATACTCCGGCTGAAACTGACAAGCATTGAAGATTTCTTTAAATTGATTTAGGCAAAACGAAGCCAAGTATAGCGGGAGTAATATGCTCAAATCAATTTGAATATATACAAACGCATCTCGCCGAAATTTCAATCCAAAAAAACTAAGGTTATTGAGTTCTTCATTTTTTTTCTTGAATATTTATTTTTATTTTAATTAAACTTTAAAATTCAATATCTCACAATTTTCTGATGCTATGCACACATATTATACATGAATTTGATAGTAAAAAATTTATTCTACACAATGGTAACAAAAATGACAATAAATGTTGAAATAAAAAGGTAGTGTATTATCTCTTTAAAGATTTAATGAGCAAAATGTTAAATACTCAATAAATGCTATTAAATGAAATTTCAAATTTTTTTGTGTGGTGGATTTGTTGGAGAAATGAATTGAAGTGGAGGTTAGGGTTTAATTATAATGATATATTTATATAACTTGCAATTCATTCTTGGCCATTAGATTAATTTTTGAAAACTTTACTTGGATTGAAAATCATCTTCTTGTTTTGCCATTTAGGAAAAATGCTAAAGTTTTGTATTAATTAGTGTTTAATTTGATTTATTTAGTCACTAATTATAATTTTAATGGTTATGCATTGATTTATTGCATAAACCGAAAAGTTTGTCCCCATCAACAAGACAAAAATGTGTTTATGATATTCTTGTCATGATTAGCTAATCGTAATTTTTATAATGTCACGTTCGTTACGATTTGTCGTTAGTGTATGTGTGTGTGTTGATTTACATAATTTGCACGTATACTTAATCGTACATTCTATCGGTCATTAAAATGAAACAGAAATTTCATGACTAACATAATTTAAATGTTTATACAATTTATTTGAATTTTTAGATTCTCGCAATGATAATATATTAAGATAATGTAGAAAATTTTATATAATATATTATATGTTATAAGTTATAATATTGAAATATAAATATATATAATATTGAATATATACTATATATTTTATATAATATATTCACATTATGAAATTAATATTATAATATATTGAAATTATGATATGACATACATTATACCATATAAATAATCTAATATTTAATAAATAATCGAGCTAGTGGGACTCTAGAAATTATGTAAAAAACGGACCAATATAATGCTAGTCTTAAGAATTTTTTTTGGATAAGAAATGAAATAAAATTTATTTTTTTAAACAATTTAACAAAGTTTATAATTAAAAATATATTTTAGTTTGAGTTTGTAATTTAGTGAATTGACTTAATAATTTAACTTAATGAGTCACTTTTGTGCTTTTTTATATTATCTCAGGTTTTATAATAATATATAAGAATATATACGGTAACAAAAGAAAAAACACAATTCTTCTAAAAGCGACGCATAATTGACATCCACATAAACATATTTTTTTTCTCAACAAACATTATTCCCTTCATCCAACTTAAGTGTCTCTTTAAGATCTCCTTTTGTCCCAATTTATTTGTCATCGGTAGATTTAAAGAAGTGTAAATTAATTGTTTACTTTTTTGTATTATCTTTCTTTTATCTCGCCAACAAAATTTTCTTATTTTGCAAAAATATTAAAGGATACTAATATTTCATATAAAATTCAAGTTAACAATGTATTATTATTATTTTTTTTTGAATAAATGTCCATTGTAATAACAATATACTTATCAAGACCGAAGGTAATACTAAACAATCAGTCATTAGTGTATCTCACATTGTAGAGGGGGGGTGTTTTTATTTGGAATAATTCGGAGCCTATTTTAGAATGTGTTGTGGTCTTTGTCATTAGATTTTTATTTAGGGAATAATAAAGAAGATTGAGTTATATATCGTAAATTTGAGTTGATTAGTGATGATTTAGAATGGGCTTTAAATAAGTATCGAAAAAGTTTTTTTTCACATGAAATTCGACCATACTCGAATTCAAATTAATTAGAATTCAAATGAACTATCAAATAGTGGATAGCTTAACAAAAAAGAGTGAGTTTCAAACAACGTAAGTCCGTAACTAACAAGTGACGTCACTCTTAATTTAAGATACACAAATTATAAGAAACAAAAGTTAATGTTCGGCGTAGCACAAGTTATTTTATTTTTCTTATTTGTTTTTTGAGTAAATTTTTAAAAGTTCATATATTTGTATCTTTTTATAATTATAATTTATATGTATAAATTGTATATATTTTTTAATTCACATAAGAAAAAGTATATTATTTAAATATTATTTAAGTTGTAATTGTTTTAATATATGTAAATATACTTATCTATGTCTTATACATATATAACTTTTTTTATTGTTTTAAATATATTTTTTGTTTCTCAGAATATTTTTAATACATTTTTTAAAGCGGTACATCGTTTGGTTCATTGACCATTTTTTTGTTTCAACTTTAAGTCAAAGTAGAAAATATTTAAAGTCGAGACCAGTTAGTATTTAGAGTTATAAAATTATTTTAACAACAATAAAGAAAAAAATTCAATTGACCGATTCAACAACTGATTTAAGCACTCAACAAAGTCGACTATATCATGTTCCTAAAACCACAGTTGTCAATTAATATATAGAACGAAAATTATTAATTAATATATAATAATAGATATTCATTTTAAATGAACCTCCATGAAAAAACAATATTAAAAGTTTAACATTTATTTCAGTGCAACGGAGAGTCATCTTTGCATATTATTATCGTTTTTTTGGGTCAACAAAAATCTCGGTCGAAGGGAAAGTCATGCCACAAACTTTTTTAAAATTCTTTGTATGTTATTTTATGATTTAATGTAATTTTTCATTATCTCTTTTATGAGATTTGATTCTCTTAATATACATTTTTTCAGTTTGTGAAATTCTCCATTTCATAGTTGAATATACCTATATTATGAAGTTTTTTTTATTTATTATGTTTTTCCTACTCTGAAGTTTTTTCTCTCCTCAATGAGAATGATCAATAAAGATGAAAATATTGGGTTTCGTGTGAATTTATTTTAACAAATTGGTTATTGTGTGATTGATTCAAAAATATACTCAATTTTGTCTACTTTCATTTATTTTGGTATCTATATTTTGCCAAATTCATCTAAGCGAAGGAGGTTTACCCTGACAATAAAGTTTTGTAATTCGCTTAATTAATAATGAAAATTTATCTCAAAGGATTTTATTTAAAAAATAGTTATTTCATTACTTATAAATTATTGTTGCAATTAATTGTCCATTTAAATAATAATTTGAAAATTTAGAATTAGAGATAGTTAGATTATTCTCATAATAATAGATAAAATAAAAAAGATTTCTTCTTTGTAATAATAATAGAGAAACTATTTTTGACTTCTCCATTAGCTTTGCTTTTTGTATTTTGATTTCATTCTATTTAGGCCATTTATAATTTAATATTTAATTCAGTCTAGCAATACTTATTTTATATTTTGATTAAATTTTATTATTTTATATCTTATTAATTTGCATTCAATTTGTTACCAAACAGTACCTACTTCTTTAATACTTTTTTGTTTAAAAAATAAACATACACTTGACGACATAGGTCAAAAGATAATATATTAAATTTCGATAATATACTTAATTATAGTCGATGTAGTTAGAGTAGTCTATTATATTATATATTTAAAGGCACAAACACGTTTTTTTCATGTCATGGTTTCGCATTTTTTTTCAATATTACCCTCTTTAAAAAAAATTATTCAATTATTATCATTTTCTAATTCACGTATACTTTTATCAAATATTCTTAATCCACTTCTATTTCTATTAAGAGTTATGAAATTCACAATTAGAGGATTTTAAAATATAATAAATAACTTTATATGCATGACTAATAGAATTACAGACAAAGTATTAAATGTGATATTTGATAGTCTAATTAACATAATTATCATACCTATTTAAAATTAATTCCATGAAATAAGTACAACAATTCTTAAGTGTATATTAATTAATTTTGAAGTATATATTATCATAATTAATTATTTTAAAGTATATTATAAACACATTATAAATTATACAAATAAATTAATGTATTGATTAAAATTATATCGTTTTGACTCAAAGTATTATTTGTTTTATTAGTTGAGCTATTTTTGTGCAGATATTATATTTTTGAGGTTACTAAAATTTATCATCATTATTTCGTTATAATTATTGTAATTAACATTTTCAATTATAATTGATTAAATTGTGATTTGCTTCATTAGGTTTACTCATTTAATAATTGTCTGATAGATTCTGTTATATGTATTTATGTTATTTTCTTTTAGTTAATAGTTGTTAAGATTTACCATATATTTCAATTTTATTTTCTAAGTAGTTTTTAGTTTTTAATATGATTTAAAAACATATTCTCTAATGATATAAATGTTTCAAATATTTATTGTATTTTACTTTTGTATGATCTTTCTAACTTTGTATTTGAATGTCTAGAATACGTTTTCAAATTTATAATTAAAATAATATCATATATTATATATGAGTAAGTGTAAGATAATATATTTTAATTAAAGTTTGAATTATAAATTATGTTGAGTTCATTTCAATTTAATTAAAAAATTCAACAGAACTTAAAGAAATATTAATGAATAATATAAAATATAGTTTTAGACATCATATTTATTGTAATTCTTAAGTACTATATTTTATTATCTTTTTTTATTTAAATTCTATTATCAAAATTATAAGTTCTATTTTATATCAAATTTGAATTTACAAAATCAGTTTGAGTTGGTAAAATCATAAAATTAGTAATAGTTGATATATGTGCTAAAATATTAATTTAAAATGTAGAAAATATTAAATTACAATTATTAATAAAATATTATATTAAACAATAAAATAAAACAACTCGTGTCTTACACGAGTTACGAGCTAGTTGTATACAAATGACATAAACATCTATTCACAATGTATTTATATTTTACCTCCTTACACTCCTTTCTTTCTTATCCTTCTATTAAACCTTAGCATCTATCTATAGTTTTTCTTTCGGCGAGATTTCTTTAATTTTGAACAATTTTCTCCTCCAAACTTTTATTGTTTCATTCTTATGTTTTCAATAAATAGAACCCTTTGTGAAATTTCATTTTTTCAATAAAAACATTTTTGTGGAATTTTTTTTTCTCATGATAGGATATGTTTCTTTATAAGTTTAGATATATCTATTTTTTTGAGTACTATTTCTTCGACTTTGGACTTCGACTATCACGAGACTCATTTATTCGTAGAAAGACTACAAATATGGGTCTTGATAAATTTTTTTAAAATTTTCTTAAATTTTTTATGTAGCAATTATACATGTAATCTTCTGTTTTTACTAATTGTTCTTGGTGGTGAGCTATAGCATGTTTTATCTTACTTATGGTTCCATGATAATATATATATATATATACTTCATCAGGTTTTCAATTGGATAATATTTTATATAATGTATTTTTCTGTTCTGAACTTTATGCATTTTATTGTAATCAAATTCGTTTGCCTGTGAGGATTGATGTTATTTCTTTGCTTTGCATGTAATTTAATTTATTCAATATATGAAATTTCAAAAAAAAAAAGTATGTATAATATATATATATTACAATTTCTATTCACTAAATCGTATGATTTCAAAATTTATACTCCTAACTCGCTATTAATGAAATGATAGTAATATTTATTTTTCTAATTTTTAACAAATAGGGGATTATATGAGTCAAAGCCAAATAAATGTTGTATATCAACATTTTATATTTCTAGGAGATTATGACTCTATTGAATATAAGTAAAATATTTTCTACCATTTTTATTATTTAGAAATTAAAAAATATTTTTTGATGTTCGTTGCAAAATAAAAAATTTGAAATTAGGAAAATATTTTTTACACTTTGTTTCCTCATGTATTTTTGAAAAATAACTTATAAAGTGAAATAAAATAATTTTTTTTTTCTTGAAAAGCAACAGCATAAATCCATTGTAAATAGACACTCCGTTGTTGTCTTCATTACTACTAGGATCGTTGTAGCCCCTACGTACATTGTCACCATTATCACCACCTCATCGTCACCGCAGTTACCATTATCATTGTCGACTTGCTGTTGCCGCCGCCCCATTATTTACAACCATCATCACCATTACCCGACTACTGTCTCACCATTATCACCGACACCTGTCTTATAACCACCCCCACCACACCATTTTCCTACCATCATCATTATTTTGTTACCGTCAGACGCTAATATCATCACCTTACATCTCCTACTCATATCTATTGTCTACCATACCATTCCGCCTCCGTCTCTGCTACCACCCAATCCCTCCATCGCCAACCCCATCGTCAACTTCTTTTCAACTACATTTTTAATGTTATTTTTGTTTGTTAATGTCAATTTTGCTCTCTTGATACCAATCAAATATTGAAAAATAAATTTTAAAAAAAATAATTTAAACGAAGCCAAAAACTAATCTAAACTTTTATGAACCGAGAAACGGTACTAATCCATAAAACACAAGTTTAGATAACCAAGTCTATAGAAAAAATAAGAGATATATTTTCATGTATAAAATTCGATGTCTTGGATAATTATTTACATAATCTTCAATAGACATGATGTATATCACACTTGTATGACTCATTATAGTTTTTTGAATTATATAATAACAAATTTAATTTAATAGTTTCTAATGAATATAATTTCATACAAAGAAAAATATCCTAATCACTAGTCGAGTATAAACATTCCATTTTTTTTCTTTTAGTAAGTAAACGTAGATAAGGTATTAAAAGAATTTTGTTGGAATAAAGGTGTCAAATATTGGTCAACTATTAACTTTAATATTAAAAAAAAATAATCTATTTAATTGAGTCAAGTTTGGAAATGAGACATCATATTTTGTAAAAAAGTATAATCCAAGTAAATTATATATATAACAAATTTGTTAAATAATTTATATTATTTACTTATAAATAACATAATCTACCATTTTGTGCACACGACTCAGTGTAGGGTTGGTAATTTTATCTAACCTCCTTAGTACTTTTTTGATTTCGGCATTAAAACTTGATTTTTTTTCAACTCCATAAAACTAAGGTAAGGTAAAAAATTTACTGTCTTACCTCACTTTACTGTTATATCTGACGCAATTATTTATAAATTATAGTTTGTATTTGATTTAGAAAATTTTGTATAAAAAATATAAAAGAATAAATAAAAAAATATTAATTAAAAAATTTAAAAATATATAAAGCAAGATGAGAGGATGGATTTTGGAAGATTATATATGGAACTAGAGGTAAAGCCAAGAGTTCGAGGTCACCCTGGTCGAAATTATATAATAATTTTATAATTTTAAAAGATAAAATTATAATGTAATATTGTATACTCAACATAACTCATTTTCGACCATAAATGTAATTCAATGATAATAATTTAAATTTTGCCTCTGTAATATGTCGTAGATAGCAAATAAATCACATAATTATGTTTACGAAAATAAAATGATTCTATATAGTAATACATGAAAGGATGAGTTAAAATAAGTTTATGTCATAACTGGAATTAAAAATCTACCTTACAATTTTAACTTGACAAATAATTGAATAGCACTTAATGTTATAATTATCATATACTATATTTGAATATAAAATACAGCCAACTACAAAAAGAAAAAAGAAGAAGATCATAATACAGTGAAAAATAAGTTACATAGACTAAATAATAAATATTCTTTATATTTTTTGGGTATTTATTAGTCGGCAGTTCTAACCTAAAATAATTACATGTCAGTGTGTCAATAATTACTATCTACTAAATTAATTTAACTATCTGCAAAGTTAAAGTTACTATTTGTAACATTAATATATATTAAAAAAAAATTGAGAAACAAATCATAACAAATCTAAACAATCATAATAACATATAATTATTGTTAACATAAATAATAACATTGATTTTGATATTAATCAACTAAAAAATTAATTTTTTTAGTAGATAGTAACTTTAATTTTGTAGATAGGAATTTTATGTTGGATAATACACATACAAATTTTAGATAATTGTGTGATAAAATAATGTTATGAACGATTGTCGACCGATAAAATTTAATATTTTTTTCGGTTCAGATCATGCCCTAACTCTGATATAGTGCATAGGCCACCGTACTAGACACAATACTCCATTTATTTTAGTATAATTTTAAAAATTTTAAATTTTAATAATGTTAATTAAAATTTAAATTTTTTTGAAATTTAATCCGAAATAAACTAATATGATTTGGGAGGATATAACTAGGGTCTGAGAGAGGTTTCGTATCGGTTCCTTTTCTATGCCTATCTCAAATTAAGAAGTTTAGAAATTGAAAAAAAAAAAAAGCAGCTGAAAATTGGCTTCGAAAAAGGTGAAAAAAAGAAAAAAGAGTGTTGAAAATTCTGATTTCAGTCGTACATACATATGGTTGGATACTATGGCAGAAAGTCAGCATCGGGGCACGAGGAGTGTTGACCTAGGGCATCCAAGGACACGCGTTGTAGTTTATGCAAAACCAGCAGGGTATTTTCGGTACTCACTCCACCATAAATACGTGGTTATGGGCAACTCTTCTGAGCTCATCTCAATATCCTTTTTACATTCAGCCTAGCCACCGGAAACAAATTGAACAACGAGAAGCACAGAAGAAGAAGAAAGAAGAAGCTGCAATCCATCTGAGTTCGTCATTCGATCGAAGATCGCCTTTTCGATTTTCGAGGATCTCTGCTTTATTTATTGTTGTTTTTCATCATCGATCGCACAAGAAGATAGAAAAAAGTAGTCTCAGATCTCCGATCTCGTGCTCTTGTATCTAGATCTGGAGATTTTGTGTGTTTTCTGAAGATTTTTTGTGAGAATCTTGGTGTTTTTAGCATTGGAAGTTTCATCGAATCATCAGTCGAAGGCGATTTGTGAATCAGTAACAACAGGTATTGAAAAAAACCTCGTAAATTTTGATTTATAAGCTTTTATTACTGGTTCTTTTTCTTCAATCAAAGAAGACTACTTCTTCCATCAGATCGATACGATTTGTTACTCCATGATTGCTTCACGGTCGTTCTGGACTACGAAGATCTTAGGTGTTTTGTTGTTTTTCACGAAGATTCAGCGTTGTTGATCAACCCGAAAAGCTTGTTTATATCCCGTTTTATTACCCACCTTCAAGCTATAAGGAAAGATACAATCTGAAATCTGGGGGCCGAGCTTTATTTTTCTTGTCGATCTGTGTTTCTGATTCGTCATATTAAGTGTGGAAATAAGGCATCCATTTGGCTGAAGCGGATTTAGAGTTTCCAAATCTTACTGGATGCAATAAGGGTTTTAACCTGTCATAGGAATAATTATTATGGCTTTTGGCAGGCGAGTGGAATAGGGTCATATACAGATAAAACAAAATGACCTTGAATTAGTAAATCTCTTTCTTCCAAAAAGAAATGGTGGCGATGTCTACAATGGTGGCTGGTTCATCACCCCCCAAAATCATACATGTTTTGTGCACTTCAAGGAAATTCCCAAATTTGATAATTTCGATGATGTTCTTGTTGGGGATGCTTTCTTGTTTAGAGTTTATATGACAAAGTAAAATAAAAATTCAACTCGTTGGAGATTGCAGTTTGATATTTGGAATTCATATTCAAAGGCAAGGAATTTCTTATACAAAAGTAATTAAAATAATTTCTTTTCAGTAAAGGGATTCGATAAAAATTCTTTATAACTTCCTGTGGGAAGTTCATCGTTTACAAGGTTTCCTGTTGATATAAGAATATTATTAACAACATTAATTTGGAACAAGTTCTGTTGTGAATATTAGTTTGGACAGCCTTTAGTTGGAACGGTTTGAAGTCTTGCTTTGAAGAAAATTTGTTGAAAGATTTTCTAGTGAAAATTAAAATTATTTATGGTATGGTGCTTGTGCTTATCTCACATGGAGTGATACCATTATGTACTTCGTTGTGTTAGTTGTCCTGATTTTCGAGACCTATTTCATTTTTATTACAAGATCCAATTTGCTCTGACAGTTTCTTGCAGGCTTCCAATGGTCTATGTCGAGAATATATCTGAACATTATGCATCCATTTTATATACGACATCATTATGTTTAATTAAATCTATAGCTGAGTTCATGTGCAATGTTTTGCTGGATTTAGTGCCAATTATGCTCTGTCCAATTTACAGCTCATTTAAGCAATCTGCTTGGTCGTTTTGACTTTACAGCTTAGAAGGAGATAACTCAATTAACAATTGAAACGGCAACAAATGTGGGGTTTATGTTCATGGTGAGCTATCTTTCTTTTTTCTTTTCTTTTTTTAATAGTAATTTTTTGATATCATTAGTGGAGAACTCGGTCGAGGTCAATCTGTCCACTTCCACAAGAGTGAAGGTTGTTGGAAGTGTGGTTGGTCCTTCACTCCTTGATCCCAAAGGGACTGATTTTAGTTGTTGTAGCAACAAGATTAACTTCCAAAGAAAATAGAAGTCACATGGGCATAAGTTAATTAATAGGGAAGCTGCACAAGAACATTATCTTCCTGGAATTTTGTCAAATAAATGTATATTTTGAGAGGGGAATTTTAAGCTTGTTTAGAGCATAAGTATGTCAAATAAACTGATTAAATAAATAGACCATCTGACATGCCTGCGTATTTATGCATTTTGAATAAATGTTATGAGTTCACTTGTTTTTTATTTGGTAATTTCCTACATCAGTATTAGCATATTAACTTCGTCGTAGCATATTATTTGCCATGCTTGCATGGGGAGTTCGATAATTTTTACCAAAAATGTAAGTTAGAGAAGTGCACATACTTTGTGTATATTGATGTCTAAATGATCGGGACATTATCTGTGCAGACTCGCATTTGCAGTTGCTCTGGTAGTTTAACTTCTATGTTGGAGATAAGTAGAAAAGGGAAGCAACTAACAAAGGCATACTGTGGTACTTGTGGGGGTAGACCTCTAGTTGATGGCATAGAACCTGAGTCTGCCAGCATGCTTAGTGCGGTGGATCTAGAACTCACTGACTTCATCAAATCTGGTTTGACTTGGAAGAAGGTTAAAAAAGGCTGCAGGAGCACGACTAGGCGCAGGAAGTCGATCACTCAAAGTGTGAAGGCTGGTGCCGAACTGGGTAAGAAAAGCTGCAAGAGAGATCAGGACTCTTCAGTTTCAGACTCTGAGAAGGTACATGGTCTTGTTTATGTATGTTTTAATTATCGTATCCAATTTAGTGTCCTTCTTAAGCATGACATTTTAGACTGGTCTTCAAATGACAGCTTGGAGTAGCTGTTCTTGGAAGACGCTTTGCTGAAAAAGTCGTGGATGTTCCAATCAAGAAGAGGAGATTTTCGTTCCGATCTCCATCTCCACCTCCTCGAACCCCTTCCCCAGATCATGAAGGATCCTTGTCACCTCAACCTCAAACTCCTTCTCCACGCCCTGAAGAGTTAGAGCAGTTTGTAGATAGTACACATGCTGTTACAGAAAAACAATGTTCTGAAGGCTTGGATTCCAACTGTAAAAAGTGGCCGTTAGATAAATCTGTAGGGCTTAAATTTGTGGATAATAGTGATGGGGTTCGAAACAGTAATAAGTCCGAGGTCACAGATGGGGGTTATGATTATGATGATGACTTCTCTGGTATTGAACTACTTGCTGCTGCTGCTTGTAGTGGCAGCATCGATATTGATGTTACTACTCAGGAGAATTGTTCAGGGGACGCATTTGTGAAAGCTGAAGTTATTGATTCACCTAATGCAGCTATACCTTTTAAGGAAAGTATTGCATCTTCAGGAACAGGTCACTCTTCTGATAAAGAGGTAAATGAAGATGATATAGGGGAGTCATTTGTTGAGCGTAGTACTGTAGCTATGTCGGTTGGTCTGAAAAAGGACAATGATGGAATGGTTAAAAACCGAGCTCACTGGGACCTGAACACTGTGATGGAAGCATGGGAAGAGCCATATGATGATCCACTTGTTAATCCTCAAAGTAATCCAAAACCTGTCCCTGAAGACAGTATGCTGTGTGAAATGCAGGAGAATATGAAAGATTCCCAGTGTGACATTGAAAGAGGGGTGCAGCCTCTTGTGTACGAAAAGGTTCTTTCTGATGGAGGTGGTAATCAGAATTTTATAGACTCCAATACTGTAGTTGTAGCAACTGTCAGAACTTGCAAAGATGAAGGATTGAAAGTATGCTCTTCCCCTGTTGCAGAGAGAACTTCCATTGAGAAACAGCGTGATGTTACTACTACTGAAGGTGTTCAAGAACCCTTGAACAATGATGTATCTGATGCATTTGCTTCTATTTGTGAAAGAACTGTTGATGCTTCTAGTAGTAATAGCTGCCCATCATCACAGCGCGCTGCAAGATTACATGTTCTTGAGTTTAACGTGAATGAATCTGCAAATGTAATTGAGCAAATGGGAAAAGTTTCTTCTGGAACTTCTGTTGCTCAAAATAGAAATTTTTTATTCGGAAGCCATCAAATAAATAAGCTCGACAATCTCTCTCCCAACTTGCTACTCCTAAATAAGTCTTCTTTTGAGGTTAATGACACTCAAGGAAAAGATGGTGAAAATTTTGAGAAAACGTATGAATCACCTGATGGAAAGGCTTCTCTGGGGCAGATGAAAACTTCGCTTGCATGTACAACATTAGATGTTACTAATTCTATAGGTGAAGCAAGTAAAGTCGATCAATATCATCCTTCTCCCAAAGGTGAAGCCTTATCTGCTTCGAGCACTTCTGCTGTAATTGGTGAGGTGAAACTACAAGTTGACAAGGCATATCTATCTGATAACACTTTCAATAATTTTGCACTCCAAATTCCCATTGATCGAACGATCAATAGTACCAACCTAGAAGGTAAGCTTGATCTGGAGAAACATTCAACTGACTGCATTGGTTCTTATGCTACTCGGGATGATCATGTGGGTGACACAGAACATGTTACAGAATATGAGAATGGTTATGATTCTTCAGTTGAGGATGGAGAACTGAGGGAACCAGGTGTATATTCTTGGGAAGAAGATGAGCTACAGGGGGAACCTGAATACGAGGATTATGGCTCAGACTATGGAGATGGAGATGATTTTGGTGCTGTTAATTGTTCTATTTCAGAAAATTTGGTAAATGGCCAGAGTGGTTACCAAATTTCCAAAAAGGGAACGTCATTTGTGAAAAATGATAAGCTTGAGATGATCAGTGCTGTTGGAAATAGACCTGCATTGGATGGAGGTTCTTTCAAATCTCTTGAGCAGTCTTTTGAAGGTGATGCTTTGGAGGGAAGAAACCTTTCAGTGAGCTTAAAGGCAAAAAGTTCCGGTGGGGACCGGTTCAAAGAACATTGGGAACGTGGGATTGCGGAAGGAAATGTTGACGAGCATAATGACAAAGGTTTATTAGTGGGAGAGTTTGGTTTAAGGGCATCCAGGGGGAAGTTATCATCTTTTGATCCCCTGGAAAGGAAGGACACATTCCCTTTACAGCGGAGCAGGTGCTTTTCAGATATAGAATTCCTTTGATTTTGTTATGTTCATTTTATTTTCATTGGCGATTATTCTTTGTCACAACTAATAATTGCTATTTCTTGTTTTAGGTATGATAACTCCAGCTATTCATATTCACGATCTGAGAGGAACTTCGGTTCGGAGAAATCCTTGGCGAGGAACAGATTTTCGTTTAAAGGTTGTGGAAGAAATGAGGCTGATGGTCCTTGGGTCGATTCTTCTGCTGGCTATCGAGAGTCAAGAAACCGTTATCCACATGGTTATCGTGGTCCTGAGAATAATGGCTATTCCAGGCCGAGAGATTCAATTACTAATTCTGGTGCCAAGGTTGGTGGATTGAACTGCAATGATGATGGGCGAGCTATAAATTATACATCAAATGGCATGTATCGACCCTTCACTAGAAGGAGGTCGCCATCTGACCGGGATGATTCTTATGGTGGCCAAAGGGGATTACCACCTTTGAGAGGTATCAGTCAAGATAGGAGTAGAGGCAGGTCCAGACAGTATGTTCAAGGGATTAGAAGAGGCCCAAAGGAAGACTACCCTGAAGATGTACCTGATGCTGCTGCTGTACATTCTGTGCGTAGGCAACCGTATTTTGCCAGGAGAGAACGAGGGTTTTCTCCCACTTACCGTAGTGGTCATTTTTCTCGATCTCGCAGGGACTCTTCTTGCTCAAGGTCTCGAACTCGCTCTCCTGTTCCATGGCATTTACAGAGAGATCGTAATGCTGGTACAAGGCGACATAGTCCAGATTTCAGGTCTGATGCTAGAATGGAGAGAGCGAGGTCACCTTTTCAAAAGGCTACTTTTGCAGCTGGTAATGAAGAGAGCTTCATGTCGCCACCAAGAGGTCAATTGTCCCCAGAGAGCAACTCCAGATGGTTTAATGATTCCAACTATATTGACAGCCATTTCAGAGATAGAAGATCCCCTGTGAGAGTGTTTCGACGGAGTCAAAGGTTTGATTCTTTTGGATCATCCGGAAGAAAGTTGGATGGTTTTTCCCGATCGATGACACGCAGTGGAAGATTTCATCAGATGTCTGGAAGAGGACGTGACTTTGAGGGTGGTGATGATGAACAAAGTAAACACAATGATGGATATGAGATGAGCCATCGAGTAAGGCGTTATGATGCAGGTGGTGCTGTGAGACGGTTCCACTATGATGCTGAAGATTGTTTTGAGTCTCGTAACTCCCAGAGTGATGACTGTTTCAGGCGTGATATCAAAAGGGATCTGTCTAGGAATGGTGCTAGAGAGGATAGAAGTTTGAGATATAATAGTGGTAGGATGTACCCTACAGTTTCGTCGGCTATACAGCGGGATTACAATGAGAATGCTGCAACCAGGGAAAATGACCACCAAAACTAAAGGTATCACCCAAAGGGGTATATACACGGTGAATGCTTGTGCCTCATCTGGACAGCTGGGATTCTAGTGAGGATGCTTCGACCAAGTATGAGAAGATGATCTTTTTTGTTTCTTTTTTCACTTTACAAGTGAATTGGCAATTGGATAGGAGTTTTGAAACCGGTGGAGGTGATGTCTTTTTTTTCTTCCCCTTCTTGAAGATAAGTATTTTATTTTTGTCCCATGCCTGATCCCAGCTCCTTTGCTCATGAACCTGGTGATTATGGCTTATTTGGAAACTTAATTAGTTTGCATAATGTTCATTTCTGAGTTCTTTTTTTCCATGTTTATCCCTCAGCCTTTTGTCTTACTTCTATGTCTGCTAACTTTGGCATTATATGAAGCCATAATAGTTCATTGAGTTGCAATGAAGTCTCTTGTTACTTGTTGACGTATAAGGTCTTGATGATTTTAATAAAAAAGCATTTATTATTTCAATTGATTGGTTTCAGATAATAGAGTAGCCTTAAAGGTGTGATTCATTTGGAACAATACAGTTTGTCTGTTTTTCTTGCTTGAAATATATTGATTCATTCTCCCTCCATTCCAAATTTACATACCTAGTTGGTTGTGGAATCCTATGTTTTCTATTAACTGTTAATTTATTTAGTTTTAGTAACAGAGTAACACTATAATCCACGCCAAAAGTAGTATTGGATTAAAATTTTGTATTTTAAAATCATATCATGTGTAAAACCTTAGGATTTCTGAATGATATGATCAAAATGAATTGCATCTCTAATTATGGAGAGAGTATGTCTTAGTAGCTTAAGAATCTTAGGACAACCTGTTTTTGTGTTTGTGTACTTTCCTTTCATATCTTGATGAATGAGATTGTGTGCACTGTTATGACCACTGTGGCTTCTTACCATATTGGCAAAATTCGTTTGGTGATCAAGGAATTTAATTTTCATGCCGTAGTCTACTTTAGCGGTTCATTGCAGTCCCAGAGTTTCTTTCCTTCTCTCAGATTAAACCATTGGAGTACAGAGTACTCTTATGCTGTGTTTAAAGCACCAATTGACTTGCAAATCTCTACACTTTTGGATGGTAGTTCCCTTTGCTGCATGCCTAGTGAAATCTAGCTGGCAATTTCTCAAAATGCGAATGTGGTATGTTTTTTTGTCATCCAAAACTAATTAATTGTTAATAAGATCACCATCACTCTCACAGCAAGTGGAATGGATAGAAATCGACAGAGTTGTCAACTTTGTTCTTTGCATATTGTGAATAATGTGGAGCACTTGTAATGAAAATTCATAGCTGAAATGTAGATTCAGCTCATCTCTCTGCATTTGGATATTGTCAATATTTGTGAGACTCAAGTTAACGTGGTCTGTGCCATCATCTGAAGATCTTGTGCCCATTGATTCTAGGTATACTGATTGGTAAAATCTTTCTGTAATGTATTGCCTTTTTCAGTAGAATATCTTATCATATATACTTCTTGCAGCCTGTTAAAAATTTTAGAGGATGTTTCTTCAGTTGCTCTGAGTCCAGCTCCATATTACTTGTGAAAGTGTGAAACATTAGCTTTATATGCAGCAGCATATTTAATTTAATTTTAGTTTTCTAGTGTGGAACAAGAAGGGTAAGGTTTATACCGGTGTTAGGGGATGACAAATTTTTTACAATACATACTGTACTACTATGTGTAAGGTTTTAAACGCCATTATGTGGAACCATAAATTCTGCTTGTGGATTCACAAAGGTCCATGAGACTGCATCACAACGGAGCTATCTTCAGGTTACCAGCCGAAGCTGATTGATTCGAACTGTAAGTTCTTTGCCAAACTGGATGAGCAGATTGCTGCTACACTTTGCCTCATCTGTTTTGGACCGCTGACCATCACTCCAACGCTAGCTCCTTCAGTGTCCAAGATGATACCTGTGAAGGTTAGAAGTCCTGTTAATTATCTTTATGTTAGTTGATGGTTTTAATTATGATATGAACCCTTGACTTTAGCTATTGGTCAATTAATAGGAAAAATTTAGATAACAATGTCTATAAGATTTCATCAAGTGGTTTGTTGTACTTAAGATTTGCTTATGCTGCAGGGTTTCAATCTGTTGTGTTTCTATTAGTATTATAAAAGGGTAGAGAAGAAAAAAAATGTCTGCTTTTTACCAACTGTCAACCCCCTGCTAACACTATATTATACCAGATTCTAGTTCTAGGATTAAAAGAAAAAGAATTGCCGGAAGAATTGGCATACTCCTGAGATCTGGTCTGACCCCGTAGTGCACTTTGGTAGTTTCAAGAAGTGCAGGTTGCGGAAGGCTTTCCAACTCTCTATTAAAATGCCATGACTCAGGCCCTGGAGATGCCACAGGCGTTGGTGTATCAGTGTTTTGGACCTGCCTCATTTCGTTAGCATTTTGTTTTTTGTTCCAAAGAAAAGCAACAGTTGCAGGGATAGCTACTGATGCACATATAAGTAACATGTTCAGGGTGGACCTTGAAGATTGTGAATATATATTGTTAGTATTATGGTCAATTGGATATATGTAATATTGTGTAAGAATGCCAATGAGTAGAATGAAGATGAAGAATGACGATGATATTATTGCACCAAGCCAAAGCCAGTTGTTTGAGCCTAAAATAGCATAAACTGGTATGTCTGATGCATTGGGTTTGTTGAACCATATGGTCGTGTGGAACTTTTGGCTGTCTGTGGTGGGCTCTTTCTCTCTTGTTACATATGCTTCAATCTTTAATTGCAGGCCAGCAAGGTCCTGTATGGTGCCTGAAGTAGGTAAGATAAGCTCTAGCAAAGATAGATCCACAGACTTCTTGAAAGCTGTTACGAGGAGAACAGATGGGATCTTCAAGCATGTTGTGCCTGCAATAAAGATCAGGTCACGTAGGACGGAGACATAAGGCGTGATGCCACTTCCTCCACTGACCATAACAAGCATGTCATGCCTGCAATGTACAAATTTACATCAAGGTAAGAAGCAACCAAAATTTTTTGGATCTTGTTATGTTGACGTTATTCTCAAAATGTATTTTCCGTATTTATCTTGCTTGTGAAATGCAAACTCATGTATGTTGGTACTTATAGCATTTTTATTGCATATCTTGCATGTACTCGCATATGTTAATGCTGTGCATTTTCCCATGTGGATGTTTCCAGGTGAAGTCATAGACAATATGTTCTTTTAATGCATGTTTACACATATATCCCATGTGTTAAAAACGCACAAGCTCGTATGATGTTTTACATGTGCAACCTAAGAATCTTGCTGTGTATGAACAAAATATGAGTCCAACGGCAGGGTAAGAAAGGGTTTAGCTAATGGAGATATTAACTCTTCTGAGAACCAGTAGTGCGTAAACCATGATGAACCAAAACCTCTTGTAGAGTTCATACCTTAAAAAATTGGTTGATGTAGGTCCATATGGTCCTTCAAGGGAGACCTTAAGATAATTTAATGGCGATGATGATGATGTGAATTTTCCATATAACTTGTGTGACCATGTTCCTTCACTTTTGATGACAATGCTTAGCTTCTCGGGTTCTGTATTACTGTTAGAGGTGACTGTGAAAGGATGCCACTGGAGTTTTGAAATGGCAGGTACATTTACAAACACGATGCTTGTTGGATTATAAAATAATCCTGGTACCAAAATTAATATCAATTCAGAGTATGACAATGTAATGGCATCAAGTTTTACCAAAACAAAAAAAAAATGTAATAGCATCAAGGATATTATGAAGAAAAAAACTTAGAAATTGTGCAGTATTGCACTTTGTTTTACAAACTCACCTGGGCTCTTGGAAAAGGTCAACTCCACAGCTTGACAAGGTAAAATTCGAGCTGAAATCAAACGAACCTTTTGCTGGGACTGTAAGAATCGGAGGTAGCGATCAATCAAGAAGAGATAGAAACCAGGTAGGGTGATGAAGGAATAGGAGAAGCCCACATGTAATACAAAGAAGACGACGAAGATAACATAGAGGTAATGTGTGTATAGGAAGAGCTCAAAAATCTTTCTCCTGATTTGAGGGAAGCTGGTAAGCCACATTGCTAGTCCAGCAAGCAAGGCTACTTCTCCAGCAATATTGGAGATTCCAACTTTGTCCCACTTCAGTATCTACACTAGAACAGTATTATGCTTTTGAAGTTTGTTTTAACTCATAATATAAGCTTTACCACGTAAAATAACTTTTAATCATTGTTATTCTTTTCATGAGCAGTTATCTTACTTCTGAAATTTGATGTGTATCAGCCCAGAAGATGATAAAACATAACCCATGTGCAGTGAAGAGTGCCATGACAGTATGTCCAAGCCATATATGATACTTGATGCTCGACTCTGATGTGAGGCCAACAAGCTGCAGTAGTGATGATGCTCTAGTTATAGGAAAGAAGAGGAAGGTCAGAAAGATGTTGCCAACAAGGCCTAGTATAAGTCCTGCAGTGTCTAATTTAACTTCCCACCTGTCAAATTAAGCTATATATGAGATGAAGTAAATATTGTGAATTACTTATCCTTGTTGATGGGAGAAAAGAAAATTCTTACACTCTTTCTCTCATCTTTGTAGCAGAATATCTGGTTATGTTGGCAAACATGCCATGTAAATATGCTGAGAAGGACCAAAAGAAGAGCACGATGGACATACATAAGAATGATATCTCTGTCCAAGAGAGAATACCAAGAGGGCTTTTTACAATTGCCGGTCGCCTCCACAAGGAGGGGGGAGAGAATTCTGTGGTGCTGTTTGTTAAACAAGAAAAAAAATGAGATTGAAATTTTGTATTGTTGATTATGAAGTATAGGCCAAAAATTTGGCAGCATATTAAAATATCAAATACCTCTTCTTTTTATGATTTACATTGTTCTTTTTCAGGTGGAGGTATAAACAACTAAAAGCAGCCATGATCAGGATTGGGCTAGTATGAAGCAGAATATTTGCACCTGCCCAGGGAGCTCAAGTTTAGATGAAGGTATCTCATAAATGCCTCGGAGAGATTAACAGCAAAGACAAAAAGACATTATTGTGTCAAGTTATGCTGCTGAGTAACTGTACCTTGTCCCCCAAAGAATGTAGAATCAGTCTTTGCCTGGATTTCTGGTAACCAGTGCAGCCAAAATGTGTTGGTAGGCATCATTATCCATATCATGATATACCCAAGAAAGACCACCGTTATCAATATCTTTATCGGTAGTAGGAGCAAATTGACTCCATCACGAGTACTTTTTGTTGCTGCCTCTGAATTCATTTCTGTTAATGCAGTTACGGGTTCCTGGTTACAGTGTGCAAGCTTGCCTTTATGTATAGTGCTCGAATGTTGTCTTGATGCACTACTAGAGTGTTGGTTGAAAAGGTTGACAGAACAATCAAACCCCAGACAAACCATGTATTACGTTCTTTCTGTTGCAGTTATTCTGGATTTACATGTGAATTCGATTAGCAACCCATAAATAGTTGTAATAGTTATACGAATTTGACTGTTACAATGAATCTTATGAATGACATGGATGTGAGTGATTGGAGCCCTAACTCGTCTTTATTATTGCATTATGTAGAAAAGTATGTTGCGTGAATGAACAGTAATGGCAAGAGGAAAGAACGAGCGATACTCAGGTGAGTTAATGGGAATATAGGATAAAGCAGTATGATATGGTTTGTTTGGAGCGTTCAACCTGTTAATCCTAGTATGTTGAAAGTGAAGAAAAACCTCCATCTCCATCTATTGAAATAGTCCTTCGGTTCACACTTCACCATCCAACATAATGTTATACTTTGTTACACCTCAACTACTTATACTTATGTATTAGGAAATTCATTTATGATGACATTTTATAGTTGATTAAATGATAAAAATATAAATTTATCTCTATACCATAGACGCAACATAAAGACATTATGAGAGAGACTATATGATATGATAATTAATAAGGATAGACTCAATTATAATAAACCAGGGAGTATTGATTTTGCCATCAATAATTGTTTGAGATTATCAAATTCTGAAAAGTATTATAGTTGTTGACATGTTTGTGAAAGAAAAGAAAATCAAATTCTTAGATTCACAATATCAGTTACTTTTATTATTGGATACTAATGGTTTATCGAACCCGATACCTTCTCTTTTCCCGAATGTATGGTGTTTAATTTTGTAAACATATTTTTACGTAAAGTTTAATATATATTAGATATTTTATAATTTTAAATTATATATTATAAATAATTAATATAATATAAAATATTTTAATAAAAATTCAATTATATAAAATATTTAATGTTTATTAAATTTTACTTAAAATATATGAAAAATTCAAAACAAATTAAGGCGTCGTACATTTTATAAAGGAGAGGATATTAAAGTTCTTTTATTTTTTCTTCAACCTACCAATGCTAATGGTCAGGTTATTATATAAGACTATAAGAGTGATGATAGACATTCAGAGAAATCATGTTGACTAAGGTGTTTGAGTTTGTCACAGTTTAATAATTTTAAATAGAGTCCATTACTAATATATTGAGACCTTATTGATGGTCTCGATGATGTACACGTTAATTGCAATAAAATTTTGCGATGAAATTAATGGCATGTTTTATCATTTTTCTGGATCCGGTTTATATATTTCTAGAACTATCCGGAAGATGTATTCCGTATAGACGTAATCGACTTTTTACCAATTTTCATTTGTCCACATATAATATTCTAAGAGAATCAAGATATATGTTTCTTACTCTGTTATTTAATACATCTCTCTCAAGTACTAAAATTTATATCTTTTTTTTTTGTTATCCAAGATATTCTTGTCTAAAAATTGTTGTCTTCACTTAAAAACTAATTTAATGATCAAGTATTTTTATGAAATAGCCCGCAAGATATGAACTCATACTAAAAAAAGAGAAAATCGATCACCAATAAAATCTTTCAGAAATTTTACAAAAAGAAAAAAAATAAATTATTACGCTCTATTGGTACAAAAATATGCTACAATTTATTTTTCTCTCTCTCTCTCTATCTATATATATTAATTTATGTAAGAAAAAACTTACTAATTTATATATCCATACATAAAATGAGTCTTTTTATTTTTTTAAGTAACATCAAGAGAATTGTCGTTATTGCTAGATATTTTTTATATGTAGTAATTTTATAAACGTAATTATATGTATAAGTTCAGAAATCTGTTAAAAGTCATAATCAAATAGTATTTGAATTAGAGTAAATTTAAACTATTTTTAGCAATAATAAGAAAAATAAAAGAGTAACCAAATTGACCAAGTCAACAATTGACTAGTAGATTCAACTATGTCCTTAAAACATAGTTTGTCAATTAATATATAGTAATAAATAATTCTAATATCTTTTTTAAATGTAATTACTATATGTAAATATATTTATCTAGCATACACATATACAACTTCCATTGTATTTATTGTTTTTAGTGTTTTTTCCAAATATTCTTTAGATATTTTTTGAAGTTTAACACGTTTTGATTCTGCTGCTCTTTTCCGTGTTCTAAGTCAAAGTAGAATCCTTTTATAGTAGAAATTAAACAATATTTAAAATTTAAACCAATTAAAGTTAATTTTGACAACAATAAGAAAAAAAATTAAATGAATCAAATTAATAAACTGACTCAATAGAATTGACTCTATTCATAATTTTAAAACCCATCGATTAATATATAATAATAAATGAATAACAATACAAACAGTTATTATAAATGTTTAACTGGATGCGCAAACATTTAACTGGTAGCCAAAACATGGTTATGTTATTCTTTAATATATATTATACTACGAATGAATCGTCACTTTGGGACTTTGTAGTCCGTGAGTCCCTTAAATATTGAGTCTCTCTTAAGAGGATATCTTTCTCTTGTGCTCTTTTGTTGGATGTATTTCTTAGTTCTTATGTAGATGATACTAATATTTCCTTGCACATGACATTGCAGTCTCCCATCATTCTTTTTCCTTTTTCTTTTCTGAATAACACCAAGGATCATTTATGCACAAAATTTATTTATAAAGAAAAAAAACAAAAATCAACTCAAGACAAGAGAATTCCACCCACGTCCCATAACCCAATAATAATATTTGCTTTACCAACACAATAGTGATGGAAGATAACCCTTCTTAAGCACTTGAACTTGTGAACAATAGAAAACTATATTGAAAATTACAATAGAATTAAATGGATCATCATATATGAATCGGTACGTGCAAAACGTCATTTTGTGCACCTCTATTTGTCAGACATATTAGTGCAAATAGGGGGTTGCAAAAGAAAAAACTTCTAAACTTCATCTTCAAGCATAAAAACTCTAGTTTACAAGCAGAAAACTCTATCAAGGAGGTAATGTTGAGTTGCTTTCCTTAGTTAAGGTAGTTGGTACCTACCCATAGGATTTGGATTATCTTTCTCCTCTTAGGAAGAAGTAGCTGCTACTGTGATCATATCTGCTGTATGGACTATAAATTGCAAAAACTTAGAGACTGACCGCTAGAAAAGTCATATCCAGAATTTAAATTACGCATGATTTTTGCCACGTATGAAAGCTGAAACTTTGAGCCTTTTGTTTTAAAAAATGAGAAACAGCATATATCGACAATTAGAAATTCCATATATTATTCTCCTTTTTAGAGAGTTAGAGCCTTAGAAGGAGACCACTTTTACATGATATATATATATATATCTATATATATATATATATATATATATATATATTCTCAAAGATTGTGTATGAATAACAATATTTTTAAAAAACACATTAGTCAATGGGCAATCCTATTTTTATTGATGTTCAACGATCCATACTGCACACCATGTCGTTAACGACCTCAACGTTCTGTCCCTAGACTGGAGTCAACCTTACTATCCTTAGACTGGAGAAAACCAACTCCAGACATCTGAGTTTTCCAAGCACGAAATGACGGCAACTACTTGCATTTGCTTGGCTTATTCTAATTTAGAACATATAATAATATTTTATATTATTTGATTGAAATTGAAAAAAAATATATTTTTTAATATAAGCAAAATAATTTATTTTAACATTTGCTAAATCTCACCTAATAGTGTCGATCGATAAATTTTACTTGAACACAAGTACAATGTCACCCAATACGGAACTGGATGTAGCATTTAACGAGTCGGAAAAATTTGGAAACTTGCACCTCGTAAATTGCTCCTAAAGGAAAATCTGCCAAGTGTTATTTTGTCAGGCAGTTTGGGGCAACTTGGTCCGACGCAATACATAGGTGGGTTGGGGCAACCCCGGGTGGGGGGTGCTTGAGGGTTTCAACGGATTTTTTTACTCCTATCAAGTTGCACTCGTCATAAGCTCTAACCATTGTTTGATTTAAGATCAGCACACTGGTCACTTCCACAATTTGCCACACCTTCTGTCCAAGTTGTTCTGTACATGCACATTAAAAAGGAGATCCTACTTACCAAACTCTATCCCCCACTTGTCTGTTCATTATCCAGTCAATATAGATGGTAAAAAATGATGCAGAAGTAAACTGTCCACACCCCGAAGATATTCTTGAAGTTCTAACAGAAAAACCTAGAGATCTCACCAACAAAATCCTTTTATTTTTTTGTTAAGCTCAGATCATTATTGCAACATTCTTTACTTACCATAGTCTTTATTGAACATAGAGAATGAGAACTGAAGGTTTAAAACTTTGGCATGTTAGTCATCATAGAGAAGTCATTGCCATTGTACTGGGAGTTGCAAAAAGTTCACCTAAATTATTCCGTCAAAGATCTTTTGCCTTGTGAAACATGATCAACAATCGAATTGAGGTATCGGCTAATGTTACCTATTACCCACATTTCATAGTTCAGTTCAGAACCCTTCAAACACTGTACTGATCTCCCAGCCCCCAAGCAAACCTCTAACACTACGACTAATCAGTTCTATGAAAGAGGAGATACTTTAGCAAATCTATTAAATCTCCAAAGAGGTGAATGAGATATGGGAACTCACCTTACAACTGCAGAAACAATCTAAGGTGTACAATTGTTCAGAGAAAAAACCATCTAACCAGTTCTCACATTGATATCTGTTTATAGACTAGCTGTTGACTAGAAACATCATCAGCTACCCAAACAAGGTGCCAAGCAACAAAGCTGTGAAGAGCTTCACCAACTTCGTAAGAAACGAATAGTTAAAAAGGGCAACTTGATTAACCTCGGATTTCAATTACTTCAGCTTGCCCCCGCATTCCAGCAAAGAAAAGACTCGACTTAAAAGAAGTAACTCTAGTTAACCAGATGTAGACGAGAGGACAAAATAATCAGTCACCCTACGTAAACTGGGTATATGCAAAGCCAATGTTTCTGGAAGATTGTCATCATCAGTGTGTTGTTGTCCAGAATTCTCATGGTGAAGACAGTAGATATACACAAATTTAGATGCGGTCTATTGCACCAAGCACCGGAGTCATCATAGTAGAAGATACAAGGAGGATTACTATAGTCATACAAGAACAGATTTCACCAAACTGATCCTAAGATATATATTGTTGCCAATAAATATTATGACCATATATAACTGCATATCTAGCTGATCCCAGCAGTGCATAGAGTAATAAGAACTAATGCTATGGAATCTCAGAAGTACCATTCCAATCAAACATTGGCCGAATAATACAAGGCAATAAAAAACCAGTAAACTCCAAAATGAAGCTTGCCTTGATATCACTTCCATAATTTCAAGCAGCCATGGAAAACAATAATTTGCGCCCAGTTTCATGGCTATCCCAGTTCAGGACTCTCTCGAAGAAACTACATGCGGGATGATTGTGGTTGAAAGAAAACTCAAAGAAGTATATACTTTTATCACAGAATTTTCTGATACCCTTTCCCGGATTTCTTGTTTCCAGTTCATCATTGTAGTAGCAAGAAATGTAGTTAAAATTTTCTTCTTTTCATATGAGGGCCGCCATCAAACCCATCATCATGCCAAACCTGTCCACCTTGTCTGTAGTTCCCTTCCTCCTCTTCCAGGCTTCTAACTCTACTAGGTTCACCTCCAGGTTTATATTTGATCTTCCTGTCAAACTCCCTTTCCCTCATGTTACCTCTTTCAATGAACTCTGAACCTCCTTCAGAACGGAACCTCAGAGGACCATCCTCATGAAACCGCATATTTTCACCATCAACACCATTATAAGGTGGCCTAAAAGAACGAACAAGTCCACGCCTATCACCACACTTTCTTCTATCATCATCCCTTCCCTCACCACCAATCTCCTGATATCTACCGGAACGAACTGGCCCTCTGAAATATTCATCACCATCTGTCCTTCCTCGGGGATCTATATTATCGAATCTCCTAGTACCTCTTGGTAAACCCCTGTCAAAAGGCCTCCTATTAGGATTAGTAGGTCTCGACTGAACAACCCTTCCGGAATCCATATTCCTTAAATCATCAGATAATCGTCCCACATAGGGAGGGCTACACCTTCTACCCACTATCTCTTCTGCAAAACTGGGATGATCAGGAGATCTTATCCTCTCCATCCTGTATATGGTTGCAGAACCGCGATGAGTTAATTCTGGAAGTCCACTAAAACTATCAGGAGATCTTCTCCGAGGAGACGACCACGGGCCAGGGGAACGTGTTCTGGATCTTACTGGGGATTTTGATCTAGTTCGAGGAAAACCCCTCCTCTGTACAGTAGAGTAGTTTCTATTACCTCCAACAAAGTGACCATCCTCATTCTTAGGCTGCTGACGACTGAATATGGGATTAGCAACATCTTCTCGCAAACCCCTCATGAACTTCTCACCATGCCTAAGTAATTCAGAACCATGTTCGTTTGTGCATCTGCTTGGACTAACATTCCCTGGATATCTTCGAGCCATTTGAATACCCCTTGTTCCAGCATCATCTCTAACTCCAGGAGATAGCCTCCTTGAGGATGGATGACGAAATGAATGCAGTTCATCACTCACTGGCTTCCTTCCTCCCCTACCCATACCTAAAGCACTATTCGTATTGATACCATATCCAAGCTCTGCATCACCGGAAACACGTTTTTGTCTGGGAAATCGATAGTCACCTGTATCATTATATATATCTCCACCAAAGTTACGATCAGAATCCCATTCACCATGTTGCCTAAAACCCCTCCCTCTACCACGCACAAAATTTGTTCTAGAGTTTCGGAATGGTTGATCTTGAAATCTATCCCTTTCAAATTTTCGAGGACCATCAGCATAAAATGAAGATCTGGAAAATTCAAAAGAACAAGGTAAAATATCTGAAATATAATTAAGAATAAAAACAAGGAAGAGGAAGAAGGCGGTCAGATAAGCAAACAGCAGCCATGCAGCACAAATCACCTATTCCTTTGCAGATGTATTCTCTCTCCCTCAAAATCAGCATGCCTTTCTCTTCCTGTGGATAAGTCAGACCCAAATCGGGGTCTGGAAGGTGATGTCACGTTTGTAGCTCGAGGTAGATTTATGATCCGGCTCCGACTACCTCCAGTGTTACCATCTTTAGCAGCTTCCTTGTCATTAAGAAATAATTCCGTCTTCCCTAAAGATGGATCAACCTTTTCCACAATTTCAGTTCTTTCAATATTTGTGTTTCTAGTTTGGCCGACAGTAGTGTCAACACATTGACGTCCATTAGTTGCTCCATCTGACAGTTCCTCAGCATCATGACATTTCTGATTTGTCCTTCCTGATATATCAGGTGATCTTCTCTCTGAGCATTTTATAGTTCTCTTTTCATCAGCTTCAGCTGCTCCCTCTTCCACTGTCGATGATTCTTGCAAAGAGTAGTCTCTATCCAAAACCTGGTCTGCGTCTTTAAGAGGGACAGCCTCGGCACATCCTTCATTATGATCATCACCTATATCCCCACAATGTTCACCTTTATCATCATTTATGTTAAGGGCTTGGGCAGTAATGCCATCACTCTGGGGATCAAGAGCTTCTGAAATTTTAACATCGCAATCACTACAGCTGATCTTCTCTTCCTCCCTGCATTGCATCGGTGCTTCTGCTGCTGTGTGTGCTAGTGCTTCTCGGACTTCACCATCTTCATACTCATCATCTTCTCTGTCATCATGTCTACCTTCTGAATTCACTCGGCCCACAACACCATGATTACCATCTGATTCATACTCAAATCCATCAGAATCTTCTTCCAATATTTCAGCTAATATGTTTACCTTTTCCTCATCACTTTCGGCACCATCATTATTTCTGCTTGAATACTGAGGATTACAATCCTTTGCCTCCAATGTCCATCTTTCAGGATCATCACAATTAGCATCTTTTGGAATGCAAGTATCTATCATACCTTCGGATATATCTGATTCTTTACTTTTATCGCTCGGTGATGCTAAAACTATTCCTGCAGCAACCTGATCAACAATTTTAGGTGATACCTGAACTGTATCAGTGTCAACACGGGCGTCTTTTCTACAAGTAGAATCTTCTAACTGATTTGTTGCATCCCCGCTCACTGTCAACTCTGAACATGCAAGCGAACTTGAAGGACATGACTCACTCAGCTTTAGGGACATTGCCAAAGATAATGAAATATTGTCTTGACATGGAACAACCTTCTCAGCTGGCTTGTGTAATATCACTTGCCTTTCCTCATTACCCTCTCGAACTGGTTCAGATTTTATCGGTCTAGGTTCCATTGTATTATCAGGTCTAACTTTTAAACCACTAACAGACTTCATCGAGCAGTCCTCCAATCCTTTGCAAAATCCACCCAATAATTCCATGGGACTAGCACTAGTTACCAGACCATTATGTTTGAGGCTGTCATCAAAGGGTTCAGATTTTATAGTGTCACAACCAAAAGAATTTTTATTCCCAAAAGGAATCAACCCTTCAACAATCTTTGGGTTAGATTGAACTGTTCCCGAATCTATTTCAACTGATAAATTAAGGTTTTCAACGCTGGCATTTGCCTGAGTGAATGTGGACAGGCTAAGATGAAGGGGGTCCTCAGATCTACACTGTCCACTAGGGGGTAGAGACAACCGGGAGAAATTGGAAATTCTTTCAGCTGCCCCAAAATTTTGTTCCCCTGCATCACTGATAACACCATGACCAGCAGTAGAGCTTATCAAGGGTTCCATGCCATGGGCAAGACCACTTTCTGTTCCAGTTAAACCAACAATTTCAGAACCAACATCATCACCAACCGGAGCCTCCCACGCATCCATTGTAGTATTCAGGTCCCAGTTTGCCCTATTAGCATGTACATGACTGCTATCACAATTTACCTTAGGGTCCCTACTTTCACATCTGCTTACATATTTATCCTTACTCACAGATAAGCACAATAAAGACGGATCTACAATATCCATGATCTGACTAATGTCATTGCTACTCTGGGAAGTTGTCAATGCAGAAATGGGTGGTTCTCTAGTTCCTAAAGACAACTCAATATTCTCTACCACCCCAAATGGTTCAGGCGCACAATCCCTCCTAACCTGCAGCGTACAGGGTACTTTGTTCCCCACGTGCTCCGGAGGGAATTCATTAGGAGCTAAATCAAGCTTGATCATGTTCTGCTGAGAAGATAGCAAAGACTTGTCATTGCTATCCACAACATCCTGAGAATCCAAGTGATTAGTTGACGGGGTCTCAGATTCACCTATAGAATGATTGAAATTAACTCCAGCCAAGTTAACATCTGTATCGGCAGTGATTTCCTTTTTTATCTCTAAAATTGGATTCTTGTTTGCATTAGATGCTCCAACATCAGCATTTGAAAGAGATGTCTCCTGAGATGGGCTAGAACTTTTACTACCCATTAAAGAAAGGCCAGGTGGTTCCTGGGGCGAAGGTGAAGGAAGTCGAACCAATGGGAACTTCCTTTTCTTGATAGGAACACCTGCAGAATAATTACTAGACTGCCAGTCGAAACCCCCAGTCTGCCAACACAACACAAATTAATCAATACAAATAATTCAGAAAATTGTTTACTATTCTAATCTGGCAGTAACTTAGAATTGAAATAAACACCTCTTCTTTCCCTGAAATAGGCATCATTCTTGATCTTCAGTAGGATGCGACAATGAAGTCCTCAAATGTTTTGAAATTCTTTCAGTTCAAGAAGCCACCCAAAAGCTAATGATTTGATTAAGAACTACTGGTAAATCAGCATTATGCGCAGACTCGGCGATTACTAGAGTCCTGCAATATAAGTAACCGAGTAAGATTAAAAACTGATCGGGATGTATCTCTAAACAGAATAAGAAGAAGAAATTGATCTCTCCCGACATGCAACCGCATGTAGACTGTTTATGTTTGGAAACACTTTACACTTCCAAGAAAGAATACAAGTCCATCAGAATATCATAAACATTATAGAATTTAAGAAAATAACAATTTCTAAAATTAACCCAAAACAGATATAGTCTATTTGTAAAGTAAAAGACATATCACACCAATAAACCAACTTCAGGTAGTTCTCTAACAAAAAAATCATAATCAGACTAAATCAAAATAATCAAATATACTCTAGACTCAAGATCTAATCTAATAAAAATGTTTGACATAGTAAATCAGTACAAAAACACATAATTTTGCCCCTTTCTACTCCTGAAACGAATTCCCGGAAAACATATCAGTAATTTCTAATACAAAAAAACAACAGAAAACAAACATAAATTGATTCAAAATGAAGTAGAAAAGGAGTAAAGACTCGAACTTTAACTCTCTATAGGGTTTACCACAAAAAGAGTATACCATCAAAAACCTTGAAATCGATATTGACCAAGAACAATCCGATCTAATACACAGATACATAGATATAGATAGCCAAGTAAATCAATGACAGAGTGAGAATCCACCGAAATTCTGCAAAGAAGTAAAAATGGTTACCTAAATAACGATTATTTTTACAACATAAACAATCAATCACATAATAATATATGTGGATTGAATGGGGGAAGCGATGAATTTGAGTGTGAGATTCAAAGGAAGAGAGAAGACTGAGAAAAGGGGTAGTTGATTCTCGAGAAAGAATGGTATAGAGTTGTTCGGTTTATAGAGTGAATTATTGATCGAAGACGACGACGACGATGACTACGAGGGTTTCTTTCTACTATTTTCCCCAATTTGATTAATTTATTAATTTTCTTTTTTGCGGTTTTGGAATTTTATTTTATTTCGTTTTAATTATTTTGCGGATTTATCACGTTACCCAACCGACTTGAGGATGGAGTAAGCGCTAATGCAGTCGGTGGGTCCTACCTTCTGTGTAACAATTTATGAGTTGGTCAAAGCAATTTATAATTATTAATAATTTTTTAAAACTTTTTTTTTTGTTTTTTCTTCTGATTGAGTGTTACTATTAGCTTATAAAATTATTTATAAAATACTTTCTGAGAAATTAATAATTAAATATAATCATTTTAAATAAATTGATTTGATCAAAACATTAATTTACTCTCCTTTTTTCTATTATTACCGCCTTACCTAAATGCACAAGAAAAATAAAGCCAGATAAATTCTCATAAAAATATTGTAGATAGTTTTTTTTTTGGGTAAGAATATTGTAGATAGTTTTCTTTTGCAATAAATATAGTATAATATATGTTACTTTTAATGGAATATATTTTGTGTTTTTTCATTTTTTTGGATGTTAGTGTTTAACTCTTATTTTTTTCATATATATTACGTAATATTATTTTTTTTCAGATTTATATGTTGTAATTTGAATTTGACAGATCAAATTGATTAATTTTTAAATTCATAATTTGACAAATATATTTTATATTTAGAAATTATAAAAATTAAATTTTGATAGTATATTAGTATATTTTCTTATAATAATTTTGTATTTTTATGTAATAAATATAAAAAAATATTTGAAGACCAAATATTATCGAGAACCGAGGAAGATGCCGATGAATATGCAAGAATTATAGCATGTGTCAAGCGCAGTAAGCAGTTGTCATACAATAAGTAAATTCAGCTGTAGCATCAATTTTATCTAAACCAGTAGTAAATTGAGAACCAAAATGTTTATAACATTCAACCATTACAATAACAAAAACAAAAGATTTGCTACACCCAAAAGATTTTCGCATCCTGTCTCATTGATTAATGACCTTATAAGAATCCTCATGAGTTTCTTTTTAAATTAAGTTTTCTATTTTCAACTCAAATTTAAGTCATCGGACTTCACCTTAACATTTAAGGTATGTTTGTTTGAAGAACTAATCAATCAGGTAAAATTGTAAGTTACATCTGATTTATAATCTCCGATTAAATTTTTAATCACTTTATATTGGATTTATAATTTTATATGTCTTGACTTTTTGAAATAAAATAACGGTACATTGAATCTTAAAGTTGATGAAATCTATGAAAATTCTAAACACTTTTAGTTACAATTGGACTATAAGATTATGTTTTAATCGAATGTTTTTATCATAAACTATAAAATTATAATAAATTTTAACTAAAATTAATTAAATCGTCATTAATTTAAAGTCTAATATGCCGTCATTTACTCATTTAGCCTTAAAAAATCAAAATTTTAAAACAGATGATAGTACTATCTAACAAGATTAATCCATTTACAATTGAGAAACAAATATACCCTTAAGAGAACGACACTAAAACCTAATGATAAATAAATCGTATGAAAACAGTCATTATAATATTAAGCACATTTAAGTAGAATGTTCTTCAACCTTACTGTGTTTTCTTAAGGCTTTGCATGTAATTGTTCTATATTATAAGTGATTTTTATCTATGATTGATTTTGGGTTACTTTAGTTTCCTTGTTTGGAATTTAAAGGTTGATGTAGGGTTAAACACAAAATTGAAAAAAGAAAGAGACCGAATTAAATGGAACCAAGTCGAGAAAAAACAAGACCAAAGAAAAACGAAGTCTATTTATTCGCAACTTTAAAAAACCAATAAAGATTACACCTTGTTTTGATTTTAAAATTAAAAAAAATCTAAAATTAGCTTAAATACAAAACAGATCAAACTGAATTAAAAGTTTCATGAATATAGCATATATCCAGCAATTAAAATTCACAAAGAAATTGAGAACCATGAACGCAAAATAAGAAATTCTAAAGTAAAAGTTCTAAATCAGAATTCTATGTACTATATGTCCGCTCTCATAATCTAATTCTAAATTTTGTTGCACTAAATTGTAGATATACAAAGCAAAGTCATGAATCAAAAAAATTAGGAAATCTCTTTTCTGGTCTTCAAACTATATCAGTTTTGCACATTTAGTTTTTGAATTTTTTTCGCAACTTGTTTGACACAAATTTTTTAAAACATGCGCAACTAAAAAATTTCATCAATCACTCGTTAAATTTAATAGAAAATACACTCATACGAATCACACATGTAATTTTAACAAAATGAAATAGTCAGTTTACATCATATGTAAAAAAAATTTCCCAACTGTTCTCGAATTTTATCAATTTTACAAATTTGGTCAGGAATATTCAAAAATAATTTCTTAATAAAATAAAAATTAAAAATTAAATATATGATTCACATTAGTGTATTTTTTGTTAAATTTAACGAAATATTAATAAAATTTACAAAAATTTTAAAAAGTTGTTACAAAAAAATTTTTGAAAATTAAATGGGTAAAAATAATACGGTCAGTTTTCCAAAAAATTATCATAGAAAAAGTAGAAGTTGAAATGGAAGGATTTAGGTAATGATAACTCGGATAGAGTCATTATTTTCAGGCTCCTGTAGAGTTTATTATTAAGTTTTATAATAAATTTTGAAATTAATTATTAGATCTCAACCATCGAATAAAATTAAATAATTTAGATTAAAAGAAATTTACGACATAGAATTGTCTAAGATAGGATTGTCTAGGAACTTTAAAGAAATTGAATCCTGATCTCAAACACCAGTGTGACTCTATACTCAAATCACTATTTGTTAATTAACTAATAGTAATATATTACAATAATTTGAGATTTTGTATATTAATAGTTTACTTTTAAAGTTAAGTATATCTTCCGGAGCAACAATTAATATCTTTATATTTATGAAAATAGTTGAGCAAATAACAATTAATTTGACCGTAATCTAATCTGCAAGCAGGTTTACTTTCGGTCGGCTCAGATCCTATTGTAAGTTAATATTAAATATAATTTAGTCCGCAAATAAACTCATTCTTAATTAGCTCATTTTGTGAATGGCTTTTGTGAATTTATTATCATTGATTGATTTGATTATAGTTCTTTTGTTTGAAGAGATTAATTTAATTAATAATTTATATTATAATTGATTTAATTGGCATTGATTAATTATGGTAAATTAAATTATTATTTGTAATTAGTGATTTGATTATAATTATTTTAGTCACATAAATTTGATTAATAATTAGTTTTATTATATTATAATTAATTTGATCGTAGTTTAGTCAGTAAACGGATTCACTCTTAATCTATCCAATTCGTAAAAGTCTCTTATTTATTAATATAATAATATATTAGTATTAGTATATAAATAAATAGAAATATATAAGTATATATAGATTCATATATAAATAAATAGAAATATACGAGTATAGATAGTTTGCACATAGATATATTATCAATCAGTCCAGTTAGGCTATAGGTAATTATAACTGAAGAGTTTTATTGAATGTAAATTTTTGTTTTGAATTAGTAGATAGTTATAAATTAGTGCACAACGGCAGGTTCAAAGACTTCAGATTTAGAACTAACAAAATCCAAATTAACTATTTACAATAGTTTTTTTTTCTCTTCCAATTATTTAGTTTTTAGATTTTTGGTTTCATAGAATGAAAATTAGATTCTTATATCAATTTTTATTTACAAATATTTTGAAACTAGCTTGCCAACTCGTGCACAATACAAAATTTTTCGTTTTTAATTGATTAAAATTATTGAGTTTATAATACATATTATTTTCTAAATTTTATTAATTTTTGTCATATACAATATGGGATCAGTAATTCATATTGTTATTTGTAATATCCATTAATTTTATATTTTTAAATTTAAAAATTGATGGGTGTATTTTAATTTTTTGGATAAAAGTTATTTAATAAGCTACTATTTCATTTGATAATATTTTTGAAGTTATTTTTATAAGTTTTTAAGTTATTGTAATTATCTAAAATAATTTACATGACCTGATACTAAATATATTTTACTTTATATTAATTAAAATAATATATTAAATCTAAATTTCATAATTGTTTTATTCTTTTTTAGTAATTTTATCGTGATGATTTATTTTTTGTCATATAATTATTGTAGATTTTACCTTATTTTTTAATCGTTGATTATCTTGTTAGTTTTTTAATTTTATATTTTTATTTTTCTTTTGTGATACTTTAATTTTGAAAGATGTACATGATTATTTTAATGTTTTATATGTATAATAATGATCATTTGTTGACTTTTCATTCCCATAATCACATATGTGATAAGATTTGTTTAACTTTTTATAATTAGAAATGTAATAGGATCCAAAAAATAAGATTATTTTCGAAAAATAAAATGGCTCTTTTGAAATATTATATAGAAATAGACAGATAGATAGATTTTGAATTAAATAATATTATTATAAAAACTCTTTATATAAGCCTAAGATTGTCTAACAACTATTAACTTTTGAACTGTAGTTAATGTATAATAATTATTATTATTATTTTCAAAAAATTATATTAAAATACTGATTTGTAATTTTTTTTTTATGTTATGAGATCTAACAATTTTATAGACTTGCAACCAATAATTAACTAAATTTATTCACAGAAAAAATTAAAATTATATTTTATTGTACTTTGTTATAGCTATAAATGACATGGAGATTTGTTAAAAGATAAGGGTGTGTTACATGTATATATATATGTATGTATGTATATATATACACACACATACATATAACTCTTCTACTGAAATATTGAATTATCATTTTTTTATGCTACGAGATGATGACATTTTTTTAATAGATATACAACTTATAGCTAGTTAAATTTAATCATAATACTTTACTATAGTTATATATTATGCTGAGATTTTAAGAAGTTTTGGTGTTTTTTTAAATAAAGTTGTTTTATTTGATAAATGTGTTAGTTCTTTTAAAAGTTACATCACACATATCAAACCCTAATTCAAATAATATGAGAAAAATAATTAATGTAGAAGTTAAAAATTTATATAAATCAAAACTAGAAATAATTGAAAAATTACTGTTGAACAAATTATCTAACAAGTAATTTTAAATTATAATAAAGATAAATATTTCAAATTTATCACAAACAACTTCAAGTACGTGAATGTCTTTTAATAATAAACTAGCTTTTAAACTCATGCACAACATGAATAAATATTTCGATTTAATAAATGTAATACAATTAGTATCTTTTATATAATTAAAAATTGTTGAAATTTAAAATATTACTTAACATAATGAGAAAATTATTTTTTAAAAATATATTTATGATTCATTACATAATAAAGAAAGAATTAAAATGTAAACACACACTAAACTTCAAATAGATTTAAAATTTTATTTGTAATTATTTTCTTATTATTATTTATTAGGATTTGTAATTTTTATTTCAATTTCAAAAATAAATATGTGTTTTACTTTATTCTTTTGCTTTAATTTTAAATTTTATATGCAAAATTATTTATTTTGTAAAAGAAACATTGACACAGTTGGTTTGCAAAGTTGATTTTAGAATTTTAATATGAAACAACAATTTTATTAATTATAATTCTTTTCTAAATTGACTTTGGTAAGAATAAAAATAAATTTGATTTTTTAAAATGACTTGACAAAATTTATAATTTAAAATCTAATCCTATTTGGATTATAACGTAATGACTTGGCTCAGTAATGGACTTACTGAATTATTTTTGTATTTTTTTTCAAATTATCTCAAGCTATGTAATAAAGTTCTATCTACAATTATATAATAAGAATAAATCTACTTATGCAACTAAATTCATAGAATTCTTACAAACGATAATAAATTTTGTTATGTTATGTTCAAATAATACGACATAATTTACCAAATGTTGATGAGAATGAGTGTGAATTTGACAGTTTGTAGACAGTTCGTATAATAATGACTACGTACGTAGATAAATCTATATAATAAAGGAGTAAGAGATGAAATGGAAGTATGCACGTACAGTAAAAAAAAAAAACATTATAAAAATTTATCGTAAACAAACACCCTAAAATCTCGCCCTTTAAAAGTAAGTACTAAGGTATGACATGAGAGGTAAGTACATATGGTAAAAGAAAAAAAAACATCGTAAAACTTCACAAGAAAAACTTCTAAAAAAGGCGCAAAAAAAAGCCGGACAAAAAAAATATCGTGAAAACCCACGGTAAAAACTAGCTCTAAAAATAATAGTAATTTAAAATCATACTAAAAAAAACTTATAAAACCATAAAACCAATAAAAAATTCATTAACTCAATCTTTAAAAAATAAAAAAAAATAGCTTACATGCACCAAAAATAAAAATAAAAAACACAATTCTAAAATATATTATTTATAAACTTAAGAAAAAAATAATTAAAAAAAATACTCTAAAAGATAATCCAAAAATGTATTAACATATTTTTAAAACACACAGAAGTTAAAAACAAAATGTTAAAAAAAATATTAATAAAATATATTTGTATTGTGCACGAATTGTGTGTACCCAGTGATAATTGATAGATCGATAGATTATAAGAAGTTCATGGATAGCAATTAACAAGTTCAATTGAAACTTTGGTTACACATCCGTAAGCATACATATGTATCACGAAAATAAAAAAGTACAGTTATATATGCACATGAAATAGCCTGTAAAACAAGAGAAATACACAGTTTTTGGTACTTATCAATACCATTAACATAATCCCTTAAGTTTTATTATTAGAGTATTTACACCAATTCTTATGTCCCTTCAATTTTCCTTTCTTTCTTTACATATGGTTGCTATCCATCACCAGTTGAAGCTAATAGACTCAAAGTGCAGATTCTCCGCCAAACCAGATGAACATATTTTTGCAACCTCATGCCGCATCTTCCTTGGTCCACATACTAAAACTCCCACATCCCCTTTGCATCCAAATAATATACCTGCAGTATTTTTGGGAAACATTAATTTTTTTGAACTCGACCAATTAATCAAATTCAAATTAAGTTAAATGTAGCTTAGTCTATTTTTATTTGCAAACATTTCCGATTTTTCTATAGCATAAATAGTTATAGTTGAGGTAACTCGAACGTAATCTTTTTAAGACGACTATTAATTATATGTACATCACCAGACGCCTCAGAAGTGAGAGATTGGATCTTAGGCTTATATGCTCATACTTAATAGAATATATACTTACTCTTGAGATCTGGCCTTGCACCATAATGCACATTGATAGCTTGAGAAATAGGCCGGTGGGGAAGACTTTCAAGTTCTCTATCTACACCGGCCCCCCATGATCCTGTAGCTGAAGTTGGAATTGGCAGTTGCAAGCTCTGAATCTGCTGCACTTCCTTGGCATTCCTACTCTTTTGCCACAAGAAAATGGCACTACTGCTTATTAATATACACATGCACACAAAAAATATATCCCACAGAATTCTGAAGCTGTAATGATAACTCATTTCATCAGTTCTGTGATCAATAGGGTAAATGTAGTAGCGAGTGACAACGGCTAAGAGGAGGAGGAACATGATGAAAGAAGATGAGATGATTGCACTGAGCCATAACCAGCTGTTTGGACCGAGGGCTGCAGAGATGGGCGCGTCTGATGGATTTGGCTCGAAACATATGGTTTGGAGGAGGGTTTGGGCGTTTTCTGTGGGCTTTTCCTTCTCTTGAGTGATATACGCTTGTATCTGAAGTTGCACTCTTGAAATATCTGATGGGGTTCCAGATATTGGAAGCAAGAGTTCTAGCATTGTGAGATCGGATGAGTTCTTAAATGCACAAGTGAGGAGCAGTTTTGGAATTCTGCAGCAGGGTTGTGTACTTTGATGGATGATTTCGCGGATGATGGAAATGAAGGGAGTAATGCCACTCCCTCCACTGATCATCACTAGAGACTCTCTCCTGTAAAAAAAGAAAATCATTAGAATTCGTATAAATTTAACTTTGTAATGATCATTGTAAGTTTTATTTCAGATGAATCAACCTTAAGAAATGAGAGGAAGTAGGGCCATATGGTCCTTCGACAGAGATGTCTAGACGGTCTAATGGAGAAGAAAGCACTCGGAAAAGTTCTTGAGACCAACTTCCCTGGCTTTTAATAACAATGCTAAGCATATTTGGCTCCATTTTGCAGTTGGAAGTGACAGTAAATGGATGCCACTGCAGCTTTGAAATGCTAGGCACATTCACAAACATTATGCTAGTGGGATTGTATTCCAATCCTGGAAAAAGAAACTTCTACTATCAGAGAAAAAAGGTATATAAAAGATATAACATATCAAAACAAAACAAATACAAATTTCTACAGAAAAAAAGGAGCTTGGTATGACCTGGACTTTTGGAGAAGTTAAGTTCAATGGTTGAAGAAAATAGTAGACACGCTGAAACTAACATAGCCCTCTGTCGCGACTGTAAATATCTGAGGTATCGATCAATGAGGAAGAGGAAAATGCCAGGAAGAATCATGCAGAAGTAGGCAACACCAACATGTAATATGTAGAAGAGGAGGTAGACAATGTAAAGATGGTGTGTGTAAAAGAAAATCTCAAACATCTTTCTTCTAAAGCGAGGAAAGCTTGTCGCCCACATGACTAATGACACAACAAATGCAATTTCTCCAGCTACATTGGACACGTAAGTTCTGCTCCACTCTAGCATCTGCATTATCAATAAATTGTTCGCGCCATGTAAAAACACTAAGTATTTCATTGCTCAAAACGTTCATCAATATAGGCGAAAGAGAGCTAATATGGTAAAAAGTTACTCAATTGACAATTAACAGTTATGGACAGTTAATGAGTTCTGCAGTATGATTATTTCCAATTCAAGAGCTTATAGATCAGCTGTACAATATACTTTGCAATGGAACTTTGCTAAAGTTCATAATCAGTAGTAACATAGACCGTAACTTTAAAAAGCATGCTTTATCATGTTTATTTACCTAACAATGATATGAATAACTTTGGAATGTATATTCAAAATATAATAATTAATACGGAGTATTATACATGGAGATAACGCTAAATATGTATGCCAATGTGGAACTCTATCGGAATGAATTCATGTGGAGTTTGATAACCTGTGGAGCATGTTTATTTTATGTTATATTTATTGGTCATCTCATATTACCGGTAACGTGAGGTATTATCTAGGATGAATACGTTTGTTTGCTATGATTATTTTACGTAATCATTTAATAAATACGTGGTAATATTTTGCAAAATTACTGCATAGATGGTCAGCTAAGTTATTTTCCCATGACCACCTTGGAGGTGTCTATCCTTGATGACCAAAGTTACTTGTGCATTTACTATTCTATCCCTGATCTTTTACCCATAATTAATTCTTCAGTGTATATAAATTGGGTGGTTATTTATGTCATTAATCAATTCAAGTAGGTTTCTTTTCATTTTTATTTGTGATCTTATTACCACGTTCCAGATCCTCCCAAAATGCTATATGTATGTGTTTTCTTATTTTCCATGTACGTACGACTCGTGAATACTTACATATACTAACATATTGTGTATATGTAACATCACATTAATTAATTGTGATAAAATATGATTAATGTATGGGTTGTAATCTCTCTCTCTCTATATATATATGATGTTTTACATTTTTTTGTTAATAATATTTGGCTCGTGATTGGGCAAGAGTTACTATTATTTATTATTTGTTTATTTAATAATAACAATAACAATAACAATAACAAAAAGAACAACAACAACAATAAAAATAAAAATAAAAGTAAATGATAATTAATAATAATAATAATAATAATAATAATAATAATAATAATAATAATTATTATTATTATTATTATTATTATTATTATTATTATTATTATTATAATTATTATTATTATTGTTGTTGTTTTGTTGTTGTTGTTGTTATTAATTATTATTATTATTATTGTTATTATAATATTATTATTATTATTGTTATTGTTATTAATTATTATTATTGTTATTGTTATTATAATAATATTATTATTGTTATAATATTATTGTTATTAATTATTATTATTATTGTTGTTGTTATAATATTATTATTATTGTTATTATAATAATAATAATAATATTATTATTATTATTATGTTGATGAATTTTTCCTAATATATGAGAATGTTTATGTTAATTCAATTTTTAAAGTATAAGAGCAATTAAGTAAAATTTACAATATAATCAGTCAAATATCAACCAAATATATCTATCTAATATTATGATTCAAGATATGACACGAAATGTACCGATTGCCGATCATGTCATACACATAGCGTATAAACATCCATATAATTTTCACTATAATTTTATTTTTTAGTTTATCCGATTAATTATTGTATTTGCCTCTTAGGTTTGATCCTTTGACCTTAGGTTACAAGGGAATGTTTATAACCACTTGAGTTAACTCACAACTTCGTTTGCCTCCTAAATTTAACAAATAATAATACACACTCACACACACCGGAAAAAAAAAAAGAAGTCAATATAAAATGAATAATTTCAGACCACCTAAATATGCCTCTTGTCCTTGATACAGCATGCACTTAATATCTACATGATGCATAACATCTATCGGTGTCTCTCAACATTCCTTGGGGAGAGAAGATAAAACGCAGTAAGGAGGAATCTAGGCCAATCTTCAGACTTTTCCATAAAGGCTAACAAGAGAGTTTCACAATATTCTCTTTACTCAAGCAAAGAAAAGGACAGCACATGCAATCGGAATATCACAAAAGAGGGGTCCAGATTCTTTCCATCAATGTGCAAAAGCAACAATCAAGAGACCACTAGAAATCACAGTTATTAGTTGAATTATCGAGCGAAAAGAAACAAATATCTACAGATGAACAGACAGCAAAACAGATATATTGAATTTTTTGTATACCTGAGTCATTTGATTGGTCATGGCCCAGTAGATGATGAAACCAATGCTATGGGCAGCGAACAGGATCATTGAGAGATGGCCAAGCCAAATATGATACTTGATACTAGACTCTGACGTGAGGCCAACAAGAGGCAGAACTGAAGAACCCCGAGTGACCGGAAAGAACAGAAATGCCCAGCATATGTTACCTATATATCCAAGTCTCAATGACACACTACGAAACTTAGCTTCCCAACTGTTAATTATAAGAAAAAAAATAGAAAATAATTATCCCAAACAAGACTATACATTCAAATTAAGGAAATATAAAGTGAGGTGGTTCATTTCAACTCAAAACGGATTAAACAAGACGGTTGTTGAAACTCTCCAAAATAAAATAGCAGGATTGTTCTTGTTGCGTTTGGAGAGGGAAGAGTTTCTTTTGCTTCTAAAGAATATAACGACGACGACGACGAACGTACACTTTCTCCCCTTGTTTATGCATATGAAGGTGATGGAAGCTGATATGCAGGTAATGTCCAAGAGACCAGACCAGGAGCACAATAAACATGATTGCAAATGTCAACTCCATTAAGCTGATAATTCCGAGAGGAGCCATCACAAGTACTGGACGTCTCAAGAAGGCGAGGCGGTGGCTTTTATTGTCACCGCTGTCAGTTTCAACATATTGAATTAGTACCATGATTAATACCTTGTTAATTTTTCACAAGGTAAAGCCTTGAAGAAGCATATGGTCCAGCTACTAACCTTTCAGAACTAGACTTGTTAATGGTATTCTGAAAATGGAGATAAACACCACCTAATGCAGCTATGAACATCATGGGGAATGTAAATAACAATAGATTGGTACCTGAAATTTTTTTACGTCATTTTAAATGAAACCACTAATCCTTTTGAAGGATAAGGAAAATATTAAATACAAAAGTTCGCAAGGAAAGACACACAAACAGCAGATAGGTCCCGATCGCAGATTATAAATTTTTGCGGCGTAAATTATACTATTAGAATATAAAATTTCCAAAATTGAAGTTGAAATAAACGGAGTTATAGCAAGAACCTTGTTCTCTGAAATATGTAGAATTGAGCTTGCTCATTAGCTTGGGGTTCCATGTATCTTTGTAAACTTTTGTTGGCAACATAACCCAAATAAAAAGCCAACCAAGAAACACAGAAAGTAACACCAGCTTTGATATTGCAACGCTCCACATTCTTCTCTTCTTTTCGTTTAGAAGTTGCAATAGAAGGGAACTTATATGCACTTAAAACTTAAAGCTTCCACATGTAAGGTATTTATAGAATGAGAATGTTGTTAATTTGTTTATCAAGAAGAGAGTGAAAAAGACCAGCACGTTTCGTGCAGAGTCACTCAGAGAGAAAATTCATCTCAAGAGGTTAGGTAAGTGAGATTAGTTAATTCTTTTTAAATAACAAAGTCAAATTATTCACATGTTCCCTTTCATAATCATCGAAGGCAAAGTAAATGATTGTAGATTGTTTTGCACAATTAGTGTTAGCTTTTGGTTTGATGGAATAACGTAAGAAAATGAAATGAATTTTATATTATTTGTTAGATTATTAATGTATAATGTTTATTTCTTCCTTCATTTCTTCTTATAAAATTATGTGTATTTTTAAACTCGTCCTCTTAGACAAAATTTGTCCATTCCACCACAACCAAAATTTTACACATAATTTATCAATTCTCATAAAATTTTCGCTTATCTTTTTTCTTATCCATCCGTACCATGCTCATACTATTTCATTCCATCCCACTGAACACAAGTTGATTGATGCCAGCAAAGTAAAAGATCAATAAGTAAAAGATTAAAATTATTGACTTCAACATTATAATCAGATGCAACAAGACAATATTATATGAAACAAGGAGTTCACAAATCAGAATGAAGTACAACTGTACAATAAAGTACAGTTGACTTTTATATTAGCAAAGCAAGTACACTAAAGCTAGTAAGTTCACTCTTTCATAGTTGAATAATAATCAGATTGTGTGATATAACTACTATTCATTTCCAAGAAACTAAAAGAGATAATAAACCAACAAAGCTAAGAAAAAAAACGCAAAAGTTCCTTCCTCAATCCTCCATAACATAAAGCCTACCAGGAACATATTTCAAAAAATGAAAAGGTATTAAAGGAAATTCTAATAATTGATGAATATCAGATCAATACAAAAAAAATGAAGAATGATCTCAATTGCAAAGAAGTTTGAACGAAAAGATTATACAAGTGATTCAATCAGCATTACTGCATTGTTACATACGTTTAAGTACCAATATTCCTATACCGATCCCAAAGAACGTGGCTACAGAAATTCCAAAAATTCCTACAAGAATCCCAGGGACAATCAGAGAGCTCCATCCTTTGGCTGTGGCCATTCCGCATGCTGTCGTAGGTCCTCCAACATTAGCATTGGATGCGATAAGTAACGACTTTAGGTCCAACCGGAATAGCTTCCCAAAACCAAGGATCACAAGCAGGTGAACTGTTACTTGAATAAAAGCAAACACGAAGATACTAGGGGCCGTGTTGATGACATTCCAGATACTTCCACTTGCACCCACCACAGCAAAGAAGACCTGTTTGTCAATAAGTAAAGCATAATTCCACCAACCAAATAAATAAAAATATTAGAATGTTAACCTAAGCATATATAAAAATCAACCCCAATCTAGAGAAAAGAATCCTACTTCTTTGTAGATTTTTAATTTCAGATGAATATGAGATTGCTAGCACACACTTGAATTTTTCTCTGGATACCAAGTTTGTTAAGTTCAACATTGGGGTGGGGGGGTTGGGAGAGAAACCATTCAAGAAAATGACCAAATATATCTTGTGTAAAACTTTATAATTGTGAAGAGAACATCAACTAAGAAATATGACTACATCAGCAGGGGGTTCAAAGAAAAAATGATGCTTTTTAGTTACAGGTTGGTAAGAAGAACTTTACTGTCAGAAATCTGAGGATGAATGGATTGACATTGACAACAAATTCACATTCATAATTAAAGACCTATTAGATCGACTGAAATGAGTCAAAACCCATCACATTGACATGAAATGTAAGACCTCTCCCACATTGAGGAGTTGAAATGTTGGTTGGTTTATAAGGCTAGAAGCTACTCTTAATTGTACCCACATGTCTGAACTTTCTAGGGGTGTAGCTGGCAGACTTTTTGGGGGTGATGGGTGCAGATTACGCTAATTAGTGAAGAGATAACTTATGGTGTCAGAATCAACTCTCAAAAGCTTCAGATAACTGGGATGCCAAAGGGGGAACACAAGGACGGGTGGTAAATATCAGCAATTGCAGTGTCTGGAGAATAGCCAATACCACCGATATGTCTAGACAGTTTGGGATGCTTGTGGTGAGCGCAGATGACCCTAGATGGTGTGGTATGGACAGCGCATTCAGCAAGGTCATTACATGAAAATAAAAAATTAGAAGATGTGGTACTTGGTAAATGTGAAAATTCTAACATTGTAGTACATGAAAAGTATGAGGTCATATGCTGTACTAGTTGTAGTACTTGTGTGATTCAAATTAATTTATAAGCTCTGATATATTATTAATAGAATTGACATCTCATTTGCTGCACAAGATTCCCTAGATTATATATAATACCAAGAGAACATTTAGCGTAAAAATGTAATAATAATAATTAATAGAACATTGGTAGTAAACAGTTACAGGAATAACACAATCACATTCCCAAGTTCCATATGCTAATAATATTAATCTCTAAAATGTGAATTCAGTCAAAATATCAGAAAGAATTTTGATATGAAATTTTAAGTACATAGATAAGCATTCCAAATGTATTGCTTACTTGATACTAGTAACTAAGATAATATGAGGTTCATTCTAGAACCAGCAGCATGTAATTGAGGGGGAAAGAGATAATTTATTCCCTCCATTCCAATATATCAGATCATTTTAATAGAAATGTAAATATTATGACGTCATTTATTTTGTTTTACATGAAAATCTGCTATAGGTTACTAACTTTTGTCTATCCACATTAGTGTTCATTTACCTTTAATTTTGATATCTCTATATAAAACTTACATTGATAGTCTCATACTTTTCTTTGTATTGAAAACTTAATTAAAACGAATAATTATTTGTAAAGAAACAAAATTGTGAAATTCAAATTTTTTATATCTTATACGTAAGAGAGTGTTTGGCTGTGTGGTTAATTTGATGGATAAAACTTCTAGTTAGCTCTTCTTCTTTTTTTTATTTTTTTTGATCAATTATTTGTTAACAAAACTCAAAAACTCATTTTGACCTTATAGTTTGGACACAGAGGGAACATAATTCAAAGCGAAGGGTGGAAAAGAGATAGAAATCCTTGTGGCATATCATAATGCCGATTAAAACATTATTAATGGCACAACATAATCCACGATTCAACATGGCATCAAATATCTGAACAGTTTGATAATGATTGTCTTGAAACTTCTAATATAGAATTCAAAAGGAGGCTTGGACCAATATTAGGATAAAGCAAAAACTCGCACAGAAATAGATATTAATAACTTGAGGTCAATTTAAATTACCTGCATCAACACTATAGCAATAGCATCACCAGCAGGTGCAATGTACGCAAACTGTTTAGGAAGTAGAGTTGCTAGAACCACAACAGATGCTGTAATTATAGGAAGACTGCCTCCTTGAATACCCAACAACTGAGAAATGTACGTAGAAGCTTTGCAAATAACCATTGACATAGCAACTGCTGTTGCAGTCTGTAAAATATGGAGCTTGTTCCCAGAATCAGACTCAATGACAGCAGCATCTGCCATTTTCAATTGCTCCAGCATGTAAAAGTACAATTATCATTGACTTTTAATCAATAACATAAATCATTACAACTGTAAGCACAAGTTATATACTTGCTATGTATAACAAACATGTCAATTAGAGTATTAGCTAAGAAATATGCAAGTCATAATATAACTGCAAGCACAAATGGGTGCTTGTGTTGTTATAGCAAACATGCTTAAATTGGTTATGACATTTGATGATAGTCACAAATATAATAACAAAAATTTTGCAGGTTCGATAAATATATCAAGATTCCAAGCTACATGAATCAGAGTACTAGTCGGTCACAAATGGTTACTTGTATAAGGAAAGAATGTATGAATAGCCCTGAATAACAGTAAAGAACGCGGGCATATCCCTTAATAGCTGACAGAACAAACAATATATGTCATCCATCTAAAACTTGAAGGAAAAAGAACAAATATATGTGTGTCTTTGTGTGTGTGTCATCCATCTCAGCCTTACAAAACTTTTAGAAGCTTAAAAATTATTTACCTTCGGATGAAGTTGAAGACTCTGCAGGAATTTGGGAGGCTAATGTGAATAGCACAACAAAATATATAGCAGAGATTACATTATCTGCAGCTACACCAGCTGCCAGAACTGAAGGTGAAACACCAAGTGCACCTCCAACTGCGACATAATTGATAGCTGCAACAATCATAAGATAACGAGAAGGTAAAATGCAGAGGATCTGAAAACAATGCTCCAAGAAAAAATTCAATCATTAAATAAATAAAAGATCAAAGGACTGCAGTAAGGATAACTCAAACATGAGAAGGCAGAAGAATGCTCGCTCTTTACAAGTTTCTTAATTTTTTTTATTTTAATATGAGGAGGGTGGGGTTCAAGTGAACTGTTCTCTGTATGATTAGCTCTAGATAAAAAGCACAATGCTATCACAAGCAAGAATAAGGGCTGGAACACAATTTAGTGCTGCTAATATACTCAAAATTAAGATCAAGTTGCTCCCAATCTGCTAGCACAATGAGTGTTATCTATGTTTGATCGTGGAAAGATGTAAGGAATTCAATATAAACACACACACACACACAAAAAAAAAAAAAAAAACTCGAAATCTTCTTAGGTTGATGGATGAGAGCGAGTCTAAGTTATCTTTAAAGCTGATTTACTACTCCTACTCAGTTCCAACTAATGAGCATAGAAAATTGAGAACTCCAAGTCAGGATTCAGCACAAAACAATTGAAGGAAAATTAGATTTCATAATACTTGGAAGCATCATGTGAAAACATTACTATTAGTGTATTCTATGGCTCTAACTATTCCTGATTAGCGAATTTGACTGTATATGATCCATGTATCAGTTGATTTTTGGTAGTTGGGCTTAGGCAAAATCTCGTGCAGAACAAAGCTTCTCAACAAACTACCTCCACCGATGTAACTGCTCATGAGAGCAGCAGCTATTTTCCAACTATCTTGACCAAGTGAGCGCATAGGCACCAGAAAGAATGCAACTGCCGTTCCAACAACTGTTGCAACTGTCACCAAAGAAAGGTCACACAAACATAATCAGTCCTTCAAAACAACACCAACTTCATATATAGAACTAAATTTAATTACATCCTAGAAAACTGGAAAGAATAACAATAAGTGGCTGACTTATTCCACCAAACGAACACAAAACTATGTAAAAGGAAGCACTCAATGCTAACATGAACATGAGTTGCTATAGCATGTATGAGAGGTTCTATGATATGACACACAAATTGACATTCTTGCAGCACCAGATTTAATGTTAACATTTACGTAAATATATGTGCCACATGCCAATGTTAATGACAGGTTAACAAAATTAGACTCAATCACTCACAATGAGTGATATGCAATTTCAACAAATTGAATACTCAACAAAATTAGACTCAGATTGTGTGTATAAACTTGGTTGATTTATTATAATTGAAAACCCAACTCATCCCATATGCAAGTAGTTTTATCTAACGAGAACTGCTAGATGGTGCATTATGTCATTTGTATGAGAATTCTGCAAGAGTTCTGTTCACTTACAAAAGCAAATATACATCAAATTGCAATTCTGGGTTCATTTTTGTCTGTTTAAGTATGATATTATTCCTACTGTTTGCCCCAAATCATGCATTGTAGTCAAACAAGTCGTTATGAGGCTAACATTGAAAGATTCTTCAGAAACGAAGAAATATACATATAACAGCAATGCACCTATTTATGACAAGGATCACAACTCTCCAGCACAGAAATAGAAACCAAATACAACTTTTGCAAAAGAAATTACTCCAACAATAGCAGTAATGAGAATTTGAGAATTAGTGTGACCTGATCCAAGGAAGAAGGCCAGTAACAATGTCCCAGTTGACTGTATGACATTCCTCATGTCAGCTCTAAACAACAGCAATGGAATTGTCAATGGTAGAAGATACTCAAACACAGCCTTGTAAGCTGGTGCTTCAAAAGGAATTACTCCCAAATTACTTGCGGCAAGCCCAACCAAAATGCTCACCAATGCAGCACTAATCATGCTTCCTATCTTGGTTTTCTCTGACCTTTAATCCCAGAATCACACATTATAAACATCCCATTTACTTCTTGTTCCCAAGAAACTGAACAAAATAATATATAATAATTAAGTAAATCTTCAAATCTTGGTATTCCTTACTAATCTAAAACCCAATATGAAATCTAAAAAATAATAAAAGTAAGAAAGCACCCAGTTGAAAAAATCAAATTTGAACAAATTTTTCTGAAGAAATTTGAGCAAAAACATAGACATGTGTTAACTCTGTTTGAAAATTGTAGATACATTGCAGTTCCATTATCGCATATTTTAAATCCTAAAATGTAAATTGTGTAATTTATACATTAAGATATCAAAATTTTAGAGCTTGTATCAAACCTATTTTTCAAATATTTTATATTGCTAACTTCATTGCCAATCAAAACTAAATAAGTTCACATCAATATGAAAATATAGGAGTTCACAACTAAACTAGCTATGAACCAAATTGTATCTAGAAATTTAAACAGACTGAGTATGCATGTATATTTTCCTATCAACTTATCTAAACGAAAACAGAATCAAGTAAATAAACAGAGTCGAGTGAATCAAGTGGAGTAAGAGAGAAATGAGTTACCATAGGCCGAAAGCGCCGGTGCAGAAGAGGGCAGTCCAAATGCCCCAATGGTCTTGTGGAGAAATCAAAGGCAAATTCAAACTTGATCGAACCGTTAAGCTGCGATTGTAACCTAGGTTTTTGCGAAGAGGCCGAGGTGTGATTACAGAGACAGATTTGTATGTGGAGTGAAATGAGGGGTTGAAATCGAGATTGCTCGACCGCGATGCATAATGGCGGGAAGGAGACGGAGAAAGTACGTTGTGAAGTAATGGTAACGGCGACGGATAGAGAGCGGTGAGTAGTGACGGCGGAGATATCGACGCCATCGACGCCGAGCGAAGTAGTTCACTCTCTCTCTCTCTCCCTCTCTCTCTGTAATATTTTATCGCCTGGTATTATTATGCTCATGGAATCTATGGTTGGTTGGCGGTTTGTTTGGGTAGTGGACAAGGGACGATTATGAACTGGCAATATCTCATCGGTCCAGGTTCCACTGTTTAGGCTGAGCGGTGTTTATATCCTGCATCACTAGACCTGACAATGGTTACAGTCGTAATTTTACCCATTCCCTTAGATACCGCAACATATTTATCCACAAGTTTCATTTTGGATATTAGTTGTTTTATTATGTTAATTTCAAAAAAAAATAACATTTCAATTTTTAATGATTTTTAATTTTATATATTTAATTAAGAATTATATATAAAAATAATTAAAAAATTTATTAAATTTATTATAAATGTCTAATTAAAAATCATATAAGAAGATTATAACTATAAATTTTGAAAAATGTGATATTATAATAAAAAAAATATACAAATGTTGGTTTTTTTAGAATAAATTTTATTTTCAAATGTATTTTTTTTTTGAGACGGATGGAGTAGATGTTATAAATGATATTAGGTAACCACTAATACTTAAGTTACACTTATTTCAAAATACCCAATTATATATTATTTTATAAATAGATTTTCAATAAAAAAAATTATAATATTTTAAATTAATGAATAATTATTTAGAAAATCAAAAGAAAAATAAATTATCTAGTATTGATAAAGAAAAGCATACATCGATTATTATCAAATTCAACATATACAAAAATTTAAGAAAAAAGTAATATTATTTCAATAATCTATTAAATTTGTGCTCACAATTTTAAGTTCAATTACTTAACAAAATTAATAAATTATCTTGAATTTCAATACCAACAATAAATACTAACCCAAGGGCACACATATACATGTGTGCAATTTATACTTCACTAAAATCAAATTTTTATGAGAACATAATTACTCTAAAGACGATTATGGAAAAAAAGAGTCGTGATTTATAAAAGTGAAAAAAAAAAGGCAAAAAATGAAAGTTTGAGAAAAAAAGAAAAGACAGTTTTCCTCGGTGGATTAAGTGACAGAGGGAGAAAATTAGGAATTTAATTTGAAAAACTATTTACTGTTGAAATTTTACTATGAAAATGGTCACACTCTTTGTCATATTCTCCATGCGTGGTTGGAAGTTTTTTATTTTATTTATTTATTTATTCCTGACTCAAAATGATCAAGCAATTATTAAAAGAATCAGGCGCTTAATATAATAGATTGAAAGCTATCGTCGTATGACTCTACATCATGGAATGAAAAACATAAACTAACAACAGAAATCTAAAATGCACTTAAAAGAATGCATCTTTCAAACATATGTATGAATGTCTTTTATGTTGATCAAATATCTTTCATGTGGATTAAGTATAAATTTTTTATTTATTAAATTTCTAAACTTAAAACACTAAAAATATTATATGACAACAATTTATATGACAAAAAATAAAGCACCACAATAATATTACTAATAAAAATTTTAACAAAATATGAAATTTAGTTTTAATAAATTATCTTGATTAATATAAAGTGTAAATTATTTTAGATAACTACAATAACTTGAAAACTTGAAAATATAAAAAAAAAACTTCAAAAATATAATCAAATGAAATAATAGCTTATTAAATAACTTATATCTTAAATACTGAAAATTAAATGCCGACAAATATGTTAGTTCTTTGTGAAAACAAAGTAAGCCAAAACATTATAGAAGTAAAACCAATAATTACTTTAGGTATACATTTAAAGAAATAAAAAATTTAACTTTAAATTTCAAACACCTACAATCTACTAGAACAAAATAAATAAAATCAAAGTCTACAATTAAATAAATAATATCAAAATTAATTATAAAATCGGCGTGTGTTGTACACGACCCACGCAACTAATATATATATATATATATATATATATATATATATAGTCATGGTCATTAGTAATAAACCCCACTTCAAAATTATTAAAATGTAAGAAATTAAAATACTTCAGTCGACATATTTTCACAATAAAAAGTTATATTTACATAAATCCTTTTGGTGAAATTTAAAAATTTTAAAACTTCCAATCAAGATACAAATGAATGGATATAAATTAGCCTAAGCTAAATAATCAGAATTTTCTAGAATTATAATCAAAAGTTTATAAATTTATTCATATTTTTTTGGTTATAAAAGAGAGAAAGAGGCCATCTACTACTTAAAACTCATATGTCCACGTACACATCTAAAAATTATAATTAATAAGATTTAAAATTTTAATTTCTTTTTTTTTTAAGAGTTAAATTATATGATCATCTTAAACGTCCTTTTGTTTATAATTAATTTCAAATATTTACAGGTAATAAGTTATATACACGATAGAAGTATGTCAACCAAATGTTAGGCCCATTATCTATATGTAAACTAGGCCGGTAGTTGGGCCCGTGTTCAATCACTTATATCTAACCGTAGAAAGTTTCTCTTCAATTTCAGTTACGAGATTGTTTTTTATTTTATTTTAGGGTAAATTTTAGGCCGGGACATTCAAAAATCCAATATTGCACAATGTTATTATTATTATTATTATTTTATCATTCCTAATAAGTGATATTTCTTTTTCATATACTTACTTTGTCCTTGTGTGTCTCTCTCTATATCCCCTTCAACCATGGAAGATCCATCTCACAACTTCGGTCATGGAAGATTAAAAAAACTACTGATATACACTGTCACTGCCGCTGCCATTCAAACTTGAGATCTGCTATGAAACCTCCAGATCTGCCTTTGAAGTTCCTTTGTCAATCGTCATTACCTCATTCCTCCTTTTATGTCAATCGCAACGACTTCCTTCTCCCAAATCTTACCGCCACTTCCTTTTCCTTTGAATCATCATTGCCTCATCCTTATCTGAATCGTCGTCGACCACCGCCACTGCCTCCTCTTCTACCAACTGCCACCGCCGCCATGCCCATTGTTTACCTCCTTCGTTGTCCACATTTTTCTTTCATCTCTGACCACCATTTCTTCATATCTGATTTTTTTTCTTTCCAAACAGTAACATTGAAGTAGTAAAGCAAATAGTAACACTAGGTTCTGATATCATTATTACTATTAGTTTTAATATCAACACGATTGTTCTAATTCTTCAACATTTTATTTTTATTTTTATTATAAAAGATATGTTTAATTTGTAAAATTATATCTTTTGACTTGGTATGAATCAATGGGATGTGGTTTTGTAAAGTAGTAATAATAACAGAGAAATAGTAATACAGAATAATTGGATGTTTTTTTAGATATGTTTGTATTTGTTTTGATTTAAAATAGTAACGTATGGAATACATTGAACTAATGATATAATAATAATAGTGATGAACATGGAGATGCATTAAAGTTCAAATTTAGAATTTTCAAATACGAAACTTAATGATATCAAAATTAAATCTGAAAAAAATAAACATAGATTTGTGATATTAGAGATGGTGATAATGGTGATACTGTGATAATGATCGTAGATGATGGTGGAACCATGAGAATAATGACAATAATACAGTGGTTCAAAGTGCAATTAATAGAGGAAGAAAATTTTGGAAATCATGAAAGTCTATCGTTTTTAAAGGAGAAGTACAATAGATCAATTTAAGTAATAAATATACATATGTGTGTGTGTGTGCATATATATATATATATATATCAACTTGAGGAGAATAACTGGAAAATGAGGCAACCCATAGGGAATATCAATTTATTTGATTGATCGGCCAGGAATTATTCGTTTATTTTAAGGATTCATCGTTTAGAAAATGAGTTATATTTGAGTTTTTTATAAATATTAATATTATATATTTAATTGATAACTATATATTTAAAATAATAGCAAAAGACTCATAAGACTGTCTTTAGAAAATTTATCTAAGTTCGCCTATAATTTTAACTTATTTTGATAATTTAATCAATGATACAAGCGTACAGATTGAAAGAGTGCGTAAAAATATTAGAATACACAAAATTTAATGTAATTTTGTGATAACTTCGACATTGTTTTATAGATTCACAAATTGAAAAATCTAAACCATCGAAAAATATATATAATTAACTGGGTAGATAAAAACTTTCCACAAGTTAGAATCTAATGAAATTCTATATATTTATTTGTTTTTGTATGCTTATTTCATACATACGGTTGGATCGTTCGTTAAATTAGCAAACCATGAAATAATTAAGGTGACCTGAGATTAATTTTAGGGGCTCTTTACTCTTAAAATAATATATCTTTTTATGAAATTTATTATAAAAATCATTTAATGATATAATGACAAGTAATAGAAAATATAACATTATAAGAAATTATTTTTATGCAAATGTAATTTTTTTATGAGATAAATTTTATATTCAGATGTAACTCTTTTTGTGAAATGAAAGTTGTAATATATAATTAAATATACTAAATATTTTAAAAGTATTGTTCATAAATGATAAATACATTAGATAAGTTTATTTAATTATCTTTGACTTTAAAAGTATTGTTCATAAATTCATAAATGATAAATATTTTAAAAGTATTGTTCATAAAAACTTTGACTTCGTCAAGTTCGATAATAATTTCAATCTAATCTAAGTAGTGTGGTGATAAATCTGTGATCAAATATGACTCTCGGATATTGATTTTAACGTCTCCAAATATGGAGGTCGGAATGGAATCAAGTGTTCTAATATTCACTCTACTATTCAGTTTATCTTGATAAAAAATGGTTGAACAAGAAAGACAATAAAATTATTAGATTTTGTGACACCCGTCCTAAACCAATAAAAGCAAACTAACGAAGAGGACATTTACCGTAATAATTTGGTTTGTTATTACTGGTCTAAGCATGAGTTGGGATATCTACACCATAAGTATTCGAAAAATCTAGACAAATAAGAATCGCTTTATAGTAATATTCAACTTCATAAATACATTCAAGCATCTCAAATCTCTAAACATTTCATTAATAAAAATTTAGTAGTGTAATTTATGTTACGTCAGTTTAGGCAACTATTTCTATAATTTATGGTAAAGAGGATGAGGATTTTAAAAAAAAAACAGGACATTATAGAAAAACTTTGTCTAGAACTGAACTACTTCTTGTAATATTACTCGACTTCGTACATAGTCCACTTTATTTTCTCTGTCATTTACCCTTTTCAATGTGACATTGATGCACATGGCATGAACATAGTATTGGCAAAGAGTGAGCCCAGTCGTTTTAAATATTCTTTGCCCGAAATTTGTTCGTATTAATTTACTATTCTGTTTGTTTTAATTTAAATTTTACAAGTTCTAAATTTGAGTAGTATAAATTATACGGATAAAATATAAAATCTGTAAAATTTAAATTGAAATAAACAAAATATATGTCTATTTGATCAAAATTTCTATTATCCAGAATCGATTATAATTTGATATTAAATTTTATGTTAGATTCAATAAATAAATTATACAAGTCAAATTCAAATATTTTTGAACTATATTGTCAACAAAAAAAAAAATAATAATCTCCTCACCTTTTCAATTCCAATTTTACACCCTCCATTCTGTAATCCAGCTACTAGAAATCTGATTTTATCTTGATGAATCCGTTCCAAAGGATTTGTTGATGCTTATCAGCGCTCGCGGTCACATGAGATTGACACCCACCAGAACTACACAATATAAATTTCAATGACATTGTCCCACCACCCACACACTTTTAGCCCACCCTACGACCGTAAATAATATAAGTCGTTCGTGAACACACTCGTGTTCGATTTGTTTAAAGTTCGTTCGACTCGACTCACAAAAATAAATAATTTAATTTTGAACATGATTTTTCATTTCTTAAGGATTTCAGGCTCGACTCGGCACGAATCAAATTTGAAAGTTCGACTAATTTACATTGTTCAACTTTGATCAACTGGTTCAAATAGTTAAAAGAGCCGATATTGAACACGATTTTTCATTCGTTAAGGATTTTAGACTCGGTATGGTTTGACTCATTTATAAAAATATTTGACCAACCTCGACTCAAGTCAACTCGTTCACAGCTCTAGTACTGCCTCTCGTATACATCTACTTAATATTTATTATCTTCGTTTTAAAATTATAAATATATACAAAATTATACTAATTTAATTGAAATGTGATTATAATTAGTAATTAAATAAATATTAAAAAATTACTTGAAAAATAATTGACACAAATCATAAAATTGAAAATTTTATAAAATATTAAAATTAAATTAATATCTCTAAGGTATTGTTTAATAGAAGATAATAGTTTGGCATAAATAGAGTAATATCCGAAGATCTTGAATCTTGATTAAGTTGGTGCCAGCTCAAATGAAGCAAGTGAATTAGGGCTGAAAATTATTGTGGTTGGAGACCCACCTTCCAAAATTGTCAAAAATCTTATTTCCGCGCTGCTTCCACTTGCACATATTGAAATGAACTATATGAGGTGACGGTGGAGTTACTGTTCCTTCCATTCTCATTTCTTTCTATTCTATTGGGTTTAATTTAGCACTACATCTCTGGGGAAAAAACATTGACGACTATATCTTAGTTTGTGCTTTTTGTTTTTAATGCATCTTAGCATATGGAGAATTTAAGTATATTTAAATATTATATTGTTCAGATCATTTGTTTAATTTATTATTTATTTTATAATAGATTTAATTTTATCTGAATTTAATAAACTAGAAAAATGAAGCTAATTGGATTAAAACCAGATAAAATAAAATAGATTAATTTATATATTTAAGACAAACTACTAAATAGATAATTAAATTCTATTCAGATTCAAATATAAATACTTCACTGATCTAGATCTGATAAATTTATTTAAATTCAAACACTTAATGAAACAAACGCAACCTTAATTGCAGGTCTTACTCAAAATGAGATATGTTATTTCTTATTTATCGGTGTTGTAAAAAACGGACGAGATGGTACTCTAGGCAGAATCGGATGCTATACCTTAAAAATATGGATAAGTCCGGAAAAAAAATGCTATTAGGCGCTCCTAGCCAAGTTTAGGTGCTCTTAGGTGGTTACGCGCCCCTAGGAGGGTTCAAATTTTTTTTTTAATAGTTTAAATAATTAAATTAAGATTTTAACTTTTTTTAAATAAAAAAAAACATAAACACAAATACTTTAATATTTTGGATTTTAAAACTTCAAATAGTGCATATACTAAGATTTTTAAAGTATGATTTCAAAGAAAAGTAGGTTTATATCTTATTGAAAATTTTATTAGGTTTAGTATTTTTTTAAATTATAATTGTTTTATATTTAAGATTCATTATGCAATTCTTGTTTAAATCTTAAAATAATACTACCTCAGTTCCAAATTAAGTGGTTAAACTACTGTAGTGACATGCATTTTTATATTAAATTTACTACGTGTTAGATATTTAAAATAAATTTAAATTTTTTATAGTATTAATCTTCACCTCTCAAAGTTTTATTTCATTATTTTTATTAAATAAAATAAAATATTCAACATATATTAAACTACACCTAAATATATGTGCAAAAAGTAAATTAAACCACTTAATTTAGGATGGAGGGAGTATGAAATTTTGAACGAGGAAATAAAAATAGAAAAAAATCAATTAAAATAACCGCCTAAATCCCGATTATTAGCTCTAAGCGATAAAATATAATTTAACCGACTTACTCCGCCTATATTTTTTACAACATTGTTATTTACTCAACTTCTATTCAATTTCTTCTAAGATTACTACGAAACTTCTTAAAATTTAATTTCTTAACTAAAAAAAAATTTATTTATCAATTTAAAAATAAAATAAAACAATCCAACCATCGTCATCTTACTTCGCTCAATTTTACCATCCTTCAATTAAGTTCAAGAGGTACAACTTATATTAAAACTATCGAATTCTTACATCCCATTAGAACTATCCACCTTTATTAATTCTTACACCTAATAATTTTGGATGAGAAACGCCCAGAACCTTTTGACTTATTCTCTCTTGCTGGAACTCAATTACGCTTTTTATTATCTCATTCATTCCCACTAATAATTTACTGTTACATTCGGATTGAGCAAAAAAATAAATTAAAATTTAGTAAAAACTAGTAATAAAAAGAATAATGAACATGAATAAAAGGAGAATTACAATAAAAAAAATAAAAAATAAATCATTTTTCCTTATTTCTCATAAAATTAAATTACATATGATATGAATGATTCATTCCACTTTCATCTCCTATAAGAAACATAAAATTTTATAATCTTTTTTAATAAATACACATAAATTAAATTCATTTTTTTCATCATTTAGTTTCCTCAAACTGTTATTTTTATTTAAAAAAAACATAATTTCAATAACAAAAGAAATATTTTACACAACATTTACAAACATAATTTGAATAACTAACTTCTTCCACACCAACATATATTTACATGTCTTCATTCCTGAATAGAATAATAATTACTTTGGTACTTAGAGAAACATTTTACAAGATCCCAGAAAAAGCTTCTCTTTAAATTACTTAAAAAAATATTTTATCCATTTTAAAATTAAAAATACATTTTAGTTCACACAAATTAAATTTGTGAAATTTTATAATTTAAAATTAAATAAAAAATTTTACTTTTAATAAATTTAAAAAAAATATCATAAAATATATAAAAAATACGATAACTATATTAAAAATGAAATATGTCTCCAATTTTTGGAGTTTATAGTATTAAGTCAATTTCTGGAGACACAGAAAATAATTTTATGATAAAGATGGAAACATTATTTAACTAATTAAGTATCGTGTTATACTCCCATTCCTTAAACTCTCAAGTGAAAATGGAAAATTTTGGCCCACATGAATTGCTGGAACGGAATAACAATGGCGGAAATTATTAAAATCTTGTAAAGAAACCGCCGAAAATCCACTACCATAGTTATCATGTTCACAGTTTCTTCAATTTCTCAGCTTTACCAGTAGTCAAACTCCCTAGAAGAAGCATCTTTTCCACAAAATTGTTTCATTTCATGTTCACAATATCAATTCACCCACAAATTTCTTCACAAGCACATTTAAATCTTCCCTTTATAACAAATTGAAGATTCCCCATCACAGAAATCCTTAACTTTCTTAGCTTTCTCTCTCATCACCAGCTTCCGATTTTCTTCCAGCATTTCTAATTCCATGGGGGTTAAAATCCTGCAGTTTCTTTCCATAATGCTTTCAATCTTTTATCTCTCAACAGCTTTCACACCCCCAGATAATTATCTTGTTAATTGTGGATCAAACGCGAATGCCACTATTGATAACAGAGAATTTGTGGGAGATATGAAGAAACCCGGTTCTGATTTTTTAACAGGCAAATCGATATATCTCAAAAACCCAAAACCCTCTTCAGATTTAGCTCCAGTTTACAACACAGCCAGGATTTTCACCATAGCTTCAAGTTATACTTTCAACATCAAGAAATTTGGGATCCATTTGGTACGTCTCCATTTTTCACCATTCACTACTCAGAATTTTAATCTTCACAGTGCAAATTTCAGTGTTTCTGGTAATGGGTTATCGCTTTTGAGATATTTTAGTACTGATGTCACTGTTTTGAAAGAGTTTATACTGATGGTAGATAAGGAAGAATTTGAGTTGGTGTTTATGCCAAGTTCAAAGTCTGGCCTGGCATTTGTTTGTGCCATTGAAGTGTTTTCAGCTCCCAGTGATTTTATTCTTGATGTTGGTTCTAAAATGATTAGTTCTAATGGAGTTCAAGAATTTAAGGATCTCCCTTCTCAAATTTTAGAAACTGTTCATAGGATTAATGTTGGAGGCTTAAAATTGACTCCTTTCAATGATTCCCTTTCGAGGACTTGGGTTCCTGATGAGGAATTTCTAGTTCTAAAATCAGCTGCCAAAGTTGCTAGCACTACACATACCCCAAACTATCAGAAGGGTGGTGCTAGCAGAGAAATTGCTCCCGATAATGTGTACATGACCGCACAACAAATGAACCGGGATAACTCAACAGGGTTCTCATATTTTAACATAACATGGGATTTTCCAGTGGAAAAGGGGTTTGTTAGACACTTTGTCCGCTTGCATTTCTGTGACATTGTTAGTATTGCCCTTAATCAGCTATATTTCGATGTATACATTAATGGGTTTGTTGCATATAAAGGCCTTGATCTGTCAACGCTTACATTTCATTATCTTGCATCTCCTTACTACATTGATTTTGTTGTTAATTCCGACAATTCGGGCATTGTTCGCATCAGTGTTGGTCCTTCTGATCTCAGCAATCCATTAAGAAAGAATGCGATACTGAATGGGGTAGAGATCATGAAGATGGTAAACTATGTTGGTTTGCAATCTGGGTCTAAAAAGAGCAGTACATGGGTGTTGGTGGGTAGTATAGTCGGAGGACTTGTTGGCCTATGTTTAGCAATACTTGCAGTTTTGATTTTCTTGAGAGGAAGGAAGCGAAAAGGAAAACCAGGACCTGCAGAGAGTTTGGGTTGGACACCTCTACGTAACTATGGAGGTAGTTCACTTAGTAAACATTCTACGAGAACTACCATTACATCTCCCGGAACTAATGGATATCTTGGCAGGAAGATCCCTTTCACCGAATTACAATCGGGAACAAATAACTTTGACAAGAACCTGGTTATTGGCTCTGGTGGATTTGGCATGGTTTATAAGGGGGTTCTTAAAGACAGCACGGAAGTTGCTGTGAAGAGAGGTGTACCAGGTTCCAGGCAAGGGCTGCCGGAATTCCAGACTGAAATAACAGTTTTGTCAAAAATTCGACACCGGCATCTTGTTTCACTTGTTGGCTATTGTGAAGAACAGTCAGAAATGATACTTGTTTATGAATTCATGGAAAAAGGGCCACTCAAAAACCATTTGTATGGTTCAGGTCTACCACCTTTGTCTTGGAAGCAGAGGCTTGAGATTTGCATAGGTGCTGCAAGAGGTCTGCACTATCTTCATACTGGTTCGGCACAAGGAATCATCCATCGTGACATTAAATCAACTAATATCTTGCTTGATGAAAATTATGTTGCTAAAGTTGCTGATTTTGGGCTCTCTAGATCTGGACCATGCCTCGAGGAGACTCATGTTAGCACCGGGGTCAAGGGTAGTTTTGGGTATCTGGATCCCGAATACTTCCGTAGGCAGCAGCTAACTGATAAATCCGATGTCTATTCCTTCGGGGTTGTGCTTTTTGAAGTTCTTTGTGCTCGACCAGCTGTTGATCCATTGTTGACCAGGGAACAGGTAAATTTGGCTGAGTGGGCAATGGAATGGCAAAAGAAGGGTCATCTTGCACAAATTATCGATCCAAATCTCATGGGAACAGTAAATGCTGGCTCTTTAAAAAAACTTGGGGAAACAGCAGAGAAATGTTTGGCAGAATATGGTGTTGATAGGCCAACAATGGGTGATGTGTTGTGGAATTTGGAATATGCACTTCAGCTCCAAGAATCTGGACAACCAAGAGAACCAAATCATGATTGTGACGTTAATGCACAGGAGGTCCAAGAACCTCGAGTTGTTCCAGGATTACACTCGACCAAGTATAAAACCGAGGGTGATAATTGTGATGCTACTTCAGACATGACATCAGGCGAAGTTTTTTCTCAACTGGTGACAAACGAAGGTAGATGATTTATAGTTTCACCTCACATAATAAAGATCCAGTGAAATATTCACAATTAGTTTTTGCTATTACGTAGTTTTAGTAAACTTGCGTCTTTCTTGCCTCTTTTTTCTATAAAATGCACGTATAGAAACATCTACTTCATGTCATAGACATGATAATCCGTGTTGTATGCTTATTTTGTAGTTATTGTTCTGTATGTTGTCCTTGCAAGAATACACCGCATAAAATGGAATTCTATACAACTTTGTGATTGTGCCTACATGTTTGTATTTTTTGGCTGCAAGTTTGTTCTTCAAATGAAATATGTGAAGCTTGCAATGAATTAGTTGTAAGCTTGTTGTAACTTGAGCAACTTTGCATTCACCAATCAGTTTTGCAACATGTGGTCTTCCTCTTGTTAATATTTGACTGCAACCTTACATCCTCTGCACTGGTAGTATCAAAAAACAGAAACATGACATACAATTCTAGAAGTACTAGTTAATGAAACCCTTGAGAAACTAAGTTTCATATGCATCTGGAACAGTTTTAACTTCTGAGTTCTGTTTAGTACAGTGTAAGTATATATGGTTCGATAGTCAAATGAGCACCTTATATAATAAGGTTTGTTATATATAAGGTTTTAATGAACCCCAAAGGAAAAGTTGGTTCGAAAAGCTCTTTGTTTTCAGTGTCCTTTTCCCTTACCTTTATAGCACTACCTGCTAGTTTGTCACTGTGATAATATGAATTTGAGACTCAATACTCTTAAAAATAAAAGATTGAAAAGAACAAGAAGATGTGTTGTCAACTTTTTGTGTCTACAATAAATAGAGTTCATTTCCATTAAGAGTATGTTTGTAATTGTTTAAAATTTATGATTACATTTAAAGAAAATGTACAAGGAACCGTGGCTAAACTGGTCTTCTTCTAAAAGAGGTCTATGTTTGAGTTTCAAACCTCTTATATAAAAGTAATCTTAATTACATAAAAGTATCTCAAAGTAGTTGTCGATGAATTTATGAGACAAATGTATGAGATAATGCGTGGAATTTTCATATAGTGAAGTCCTACGTAGTAAAAAAAGAAAAACTACGAGTGTTTTATATCTTGAAATTACTCATCACTTATTTGTAGGGGTAAATTATAAAGAGAAAAAAAAGTATATGAAATGAAATTTTTTTACTTTTAATAGTTTTGAAGTAAATATGATGAGTATATATGAATTTTCTTTTCTTAATACACACATTTATACTCATGTTATTTTATAAATTTGTGTCATAAATAAAATTATAAAATTATTATATTATATGAGAAATGTATCTTTAATTTTGTTTGGAATAGAAGTATCTCAACAACAAAAAATAAAAATTCCCACTCGAATTTAAAATTAATAACTCAAAAAAAGAAAAAAGAAGAAGAGAGAAATAGAATAAATAGTGTTCTAAAAGGCAGGCTGGGCAGCCAGCTAGGCGTTAGCGGCAGCCTAGCCACATAAAATAGCATTTGACACTCTATTATGCGTGGAAGCTATTAGGCAGTCGGTTAGGCGGCTAGGCGATCGTAGGCGGTGAGTCATGTTCATACATTTTTTTTTTTTTTTGGTAATTATCGAAATGTCAAAAAGGCCCTTTTTTGGATGAATGCTTCTTACTGCTGACTTTCCACTCGTTTCCAGTTAACACATGGATGCAATCTTGTTTAGTGTTTGATGGTTAAATTTTTATATTATCAAGTTCTAAAAGATTTTGTTTCTATTACGTTGTACTTAAATCTTTTATTTGTGGAGTATTATTTTAAATTTGTTATATATGGGCAAAATATTATGTATGGTTGAAAATGTGAACCGCCTAGACCGACCACATATTAACCGCCTATAAAGTCTCAAGTTGATTATATACATTAACTTCGCATACTGTTTTTTAAAACACTAGGAATAATAGATAAAAACTGGTCTACATTTTTCAGAGGATACTAATAGAACAAGTTCTGTTGCTGGTAAAGATATCTTTGGACTATTTTGTACCACTATTCATAAATTCGCTAAACTCAAATATAATTATCTCTTTTTCCATGACCATGTAGAAATAAGACCCCACAATTAAGGAGAAAATATGACTTCACAAGGAGGAAAACAACGAAATAGAGACCTACTAGTTTTACATATCCTTCAATTATTTGATTGTTATTATATTGTTCAAATGTTTGTTCAGCAATTTTAATTCCATTGAAGGAGCCTACCATAAGATATTGCAAATGCAGCACTGGGAAATATTGCAAACGGAACAAATTGAGCACACGTTGTGGTTACAAACAAGGAGTATTTTTGGATCCTTTTGGCGGCACATCTATCTATTATTATATTAAGGGCTCGGCCTTTTTAATAACTGCCATGCGATCATTTCGGGTCAACATTTAGAAAAAAGTTAAATAAAAGGAAACCGTTGTGTGAGAAGAAGCGGGACACGGAACCAACTGAACTAGATGCGAAAGAGTTGGACAGGTTAGGTTCCCAAAGTGCTTGTTCGTTTCTTACTTTTTACTTATGTATTAAAATTATAATTTAACTTGTTGCTTAAAGTTATAACATGTCAGAATCATAAATTAAAACATGTTTTTATGAAATTATTTCTTAAAAGTCAAAAATCTAATGGAAAAAATAGCCAAAATCCAAAAAGGAACAAAAACATACTTCTTAGATTTTGGATTAAAATTAAAAATTAAATTACTAAATAAGTATAAAAAATAGTAATTTTAATCTGAAAAATAGCTTTTAATAAGAAACAAGTAAGAACTGAATACCCCCAAAGTTGTACTATCTTATAAGTCTGAACGCACATGAAGTTAACTTTTAGAATTTAATCTCATTTTTTGGAATTAATTTTAAATTCCATTGAGTTTTTTCTCCTCACATTTTTATTATTTTACAATATACAACAAATTAAAATAATTATAAAAGAGAGAATGGCATATATTTAAAAGAGAGAATTGCATATTCAAGTTATATAGAGAGAATCAGAACCAAGAAGTAAGTGCTGTCTTAGGTAATGAACATGACAAGAGAGTAAAGAAATTTGAAATTCGATGAGAACACAACATAACATGGCACAACAGAATTCCGGAAACAAGAGTTGTTCATATCAATCAATGCATAAAGATCTACAAAGAAACAATCAGCTTACCACAAACCACCGATAGCCTTTCTCAACATAAACAAACCAAATGCCATTACATAAGCCATATACTCAGAAATATCGAAGATACACCTTGGGGAGTAAATGAGAGCAAAAAACTGCTAATAATTGACAAAGCTGCCAGGCAACAAATAGTATTGGGTTCTGATATTCTACTCTCAACACCTTATCAATATAGTATATTAGTAATAAATCAATAGCTAGAGAATAAATAAGTTATGCCTCAATAACTTCACAAAGTCGTAAGACCACCTCACAGGGAGGTAAGAGCTATAAGAAACAAACACATAAAAACAAAGGCTGTCATGGAAGTGAAATTTATCACACCAATACAGGCATACTATCTGATGAACAATAGAATGTTCGACGAAAACACCTGAAGAACATCACTGAGAACACCATTTCAGCTTACAGAGGTAAGTGCAAAAAACAACAGATACTCTCTAAACATTCAGTTGAACATAAACGTGTTAACATGTGCATCGTCAGATATTTGGAGTGACGAAACAGCTTGGGCAGCTACAACACCTGCAGAGATATCAGCAACCTCCCAATCTTGCTCATTGAAATACGGCATTTGGAAATCCCTTACGAAAGGCCCAGATGAGACTGTCCACCGACTATTGCCACAGTTATTCCACATGTATCCAGATCTGTGTGCATTAGAAACCCGATCAATACCTTCAATTGAAAGTCTTGAGAGCTCTTGATGAGGAAGAACAGCATTCTTTCCTCCCATAAAAAGGTCAAGCTTGCTAGCACAATCCCAAGGTTCAAACCCTTCATCCTCCTTCAGCATGATTTTACACGAATCGTCTGAGTCTTCACCAAGTAGGACATGCAGAGCCACAGCCTCAGCTATTGCAGCACCCTCTTCATCAAGCCTTTGTTGTTCTTCTTTCTTTTTCTGTTTCTTCTTCTCTAGTTCAGAACGGATTGCTGCAGATGTAGCCAAGGCTTTCTCCAAGCGCCTCTTTTTCTTCTCAGCCTGTTTGATGCGATCCAACTCGTCCTTCACTTGCTTCTTCTTCACTTTTCTTATACCACATGGCACTTTAGCACATTCCATCCTATGTCGTTTCACTCTAAACTTCCTAGTATTCGATTCCGATCTTCTAACTTATTATATTTAATAATGCTTTTTCCCAAGAGACCTTCTCTAATATGTATAATTATCCTTATAACTATTTCTTGTCATTGTTTCTCTTTTTTATTTCTTAAACTTGTATTTAACTCTAATAAATTATGCCTAAGAAAATAGCGTCAGAATATGTGCAACTACACCCACTCAGGTCTGAAGGAGTACCTCATCTTGCGGACAATACAATCCCAAACAGAAACAACAGGTGATAGCAGAAGAGAAAATTGATAAGCATTAACAACCATGTCCCTTGAAACCGTTCTTCCGAATTTTCCATAACCCTTGCATTGACCCATATCCTGTACACTAGTGCGCAGATAACTTGAATGAAAGAGGTGACAATACCAGTTCAGATCAAAAAAATTACATGGCCTTCCCTCCTGCAATAGAAAACAAGAAATCGGTTATGTAAGAGATTAAGATTACAGACAAGAAGTTTATCTCTTAGTAGCATAAAGCAGAAGACAAAGTTTGATGCACACACAGAAGCACTGCCAACAAAAGAACGACAACAGTGAACATGAAAGAATTGAAAACAAATATAAGGCTTGATATCATAGTCATTTCTTAACAAGAAACCCTATACCTCAGTTCGTATCAGATTATAACCAAAACTTAGGTCCAGACAAAACAAACAATAACCAAAGCACTGAAAAAGCAATGGCCACTAAAATCACAATGTTGCATCTCTTTTAACAAAAACCCGTTTATATAGCAGAAGACTGCTTGAGCTCTTGCATCCATCTATCAACGGACGAGGCATATCCACCAAAAGAGGAAAACTAATAGAAAGTCAAATAACTTGGTTTGAATATCTGAAACAATAGTACAGCTTCTATCGCAGACACGAAGTGCCAAAATTTACTACAGGCTGTAGTTTAACATATTCGATTTTTCATAATTCTTAGAAAGATCAGATCTGTATCAATGTATCATGACCTCATTAAGACACCATAAACCTTATCGGATTGAAAACCAAAGCTAAGGAAAGGGATCAAACAATAAACAATACCCAGATGAAATTGAAGTAGGAACAACTACTGAACATCTCCTATCCAAAACTTTATTGTTTAAAATGTTCGATTTATCAGTGTGTTTCTCAGTTTCCGCGACCTAATGACATAATCATAAGCAGAACACCTAATTTTAACGATTGGACCACCTACCAAACCTCATCATTCCTTTGTAAAACTAATTTATAATATTAGAAGCAAATTTATTAGATTCGATCAGATAACCATGCGCCAGCCTTAATATATATATATATATATATATATATATATATATATATATATATATATA
>CM025783.1:19352946-19456333 GCA_014636745.2 Centella asiatica | reverse complement strand
ATATATATATATATATATATATATATATATATATATATATATATATAATAAAAAAAACTAATGAAAATTAAATCACTGTGGTTTACAAACTACGAACACTAGGGCTAGCTGAAATCACCAAAATTCAGTAGTATAATCTCAGGATTTGATCAATCAACTAGATCAGCGCGATTGCTTCACAACACATAATTCGCAAAGTATCACAATCCCAAATTCAATTCGAATCCCACCAAACCACTGATTTCAATTTCAACAAGTGACGATCCAATGATCCAGATTCAAATTCATCAAATTCTAATCGAATCGATCAAAGTTAAACAGATACCATCAACAGATTAAACACCCAATAAACCAAATCACGCAAAAAAGAAACTGCAGTAAACTACATGTATACCAAAATTAATGAACAAATCCGTACCTGTAAGTACTATATAGAGAGAAATTGGAGTTTTCGTCGTGGGTTTGTGGATCTGAAGAAGTAATAAAAAAGGGGGAAAAATAATTCTTCAGGATTTAGAGAGAGAGAGAGAGAGAAGAGAGAGGAGAGAGAGAGAGAACTGATCGCATGAGATTGTTGAAGAGGAGTGACGGGGATGAGTAGGAGAAGGAAGGGCAATATCGTCATTGCCAAGGCGATCCCGACACGTGGCACTCATGAATTAAATCTAGAATTTTCTTACTTTTCGTTGGATGAGATTCTCGACGAGGGACTATCATCTCGATGCGCGTCTGACACGTGGAGAATAATGCACGGTCAGATTGATAATGTGGGCTCTACAACACGTTAACCGTTTGATTGATAAAATGAACTGTTAAGACGGATGTCCTTCCACAGTAATTGTGGAATGAAAACTGCGTTTGTATTTTGAAGTAGTAGTAAAGTTCTCATTGTGTTGAATAGGATGATAATTCCTGATAGATGAGGGGCTTGCGTGCAAATTAGATTATTTCAGTTGTAGTATTTGACTATCAAACTAATTGGATATGACTTTAGGCTCTGTCACTGGCCTAAACCGAGTTTTCTCTTTTAAGCTCTTGTTTATTCGGACTTAGAAATTTTAAATTTTAATAATATAAATTATTTTATAAGAATTTAAAATTTTTAAGATTTAAATTAAAATAAACATAATTTTAATATTTTAAAATGTTTGACGAGTCTATTTTTTTTTTTACCTGGAGATTATTACTTCTCTATATCTTAACTCTGCATATAAATCATAGGCTAGTTACAAATGTAGTTTGTTTAATGCAAAACATAGTTTAATTTGATATTAAGGGGTATTCGATATAAAAAATATTTTTTAATACAATTATAAATCATTCAACTTGAAAAGGGATTTTAACACAATATCGTGATACTATCATTTACGATTTCAAATGTCTTTTTTTGTGTTTTTTTTTTGTTTATCCATGAAATCTTTCGTGATATTGTTTTATTTTTCATTTCATGAGATTTGATCAATCAACTTAAATGTCGAAACGAAAATACTGCTATGGCTTGAGTTAACTAAAAATCTCATAACTTCAATTATTTGTACTTGAAAAACTAAAAGACTTCTATTTCAAAATTAGTGCTTACACTATTAGTACAATCTTATAATTTAAAATTAATTAGAAAAATGTCATAAGATACATAAAGATTACCTTAAATGTAAATTTTTTTATTTTTATTTTTTTTACAAATTCATATTATAAATTAAATCATAGAATTTCAAAATCCTACCTCTAATTTCATAACGGATAGCGTATTATTTTTCTTACACTATGTATCATTATTTTTATATTGTCATACAATTGCAAAAAACATAAGATGATGATGAAGATGTTTGGTCCGTTTTGCAATTGTGAACCACAAAATTGGAATCAAATTGTGATTTCTTCATCTCCACTGGACATAAAAGTAAGGTCTTGAATACTACACTACAAATATGTTGCTATCTACCATGCATCCACTTTCACTTCCCACTTTCCATATAAATCAATCCCCCACGAAACCCATGAAGCATAAAAACGATAATTTAAGGTTTTATATTTCTCAAAATATCATAAGCATCTGGAAAAAAAAATACATATTATTTTTAATACTTGATATACAAATAATAAACTGAAAAAAGCTTTGGAGTGTGAACTCTTTGGATTGCATAATTGTTCTTTTGAAGAATCTGTTGACATCTAAGATCAAATATTCAGACAAATCATGAGGCTGAAATAATATTATTTTTACATGTCGTTTATAAATTTTAATGAAGTATTAATGATTTTATTTTCTAAATTATTTTAATGTTTAATACTAATTTGTTTCTTTTTCATCATTTCTAATAAAATTTAAAAGGACAATATTAATTTATAACATTTTTAGTTTACAAAAAATATACAAAACTAATACACCTCTTAATAAACGTTTTTCTCTCTAAAATGACATCTAAAAACTAAATGAATACCGAGGAGATTTGTAAGAATCTAACCATTCCCAAGATAAATTGAAATAGGCTTTTTATTTCTTTTACTTATTTTTTATCGTCCTTTTTCTATATTAAAATTCTCATATATCTATCTATAATCAATAACTACCTATTAATTCACAATAGGGAGTTTATATTCAATAAAATTCTTTAATTATATATCTTTTATACGTTCCCAAATTGGACTTATTAAAAATAGACTCGTTTGCATATTAACTATATTTATGTATCTATCACTATCAATCTTTATATGAATCTATCTACCTATATTAATAGAGAAATGTTATAAATACTAACAAGTTGTACAAATAAAAGTATATAAATATATATAATAAATTATTAACCATTAAAAGTTTAATTGTGGGCATATCGAGGTTTACCAATCCTGATATGGGAATAAACTTGACTAAAAATAATATTGAAATTATATAAAGTTATATAAATTCTTGGATATTAAGACTTGATAATATCCAAGAATATTTCGAAAGACTATAAAAAATTAGATTCAATTAACCTAGTGACAGACTTGAAATCCAAGATAATAGATCCTACAAAGGATTGTACTCTCTTATGAATCCAATAAAGACTCTAATATTATTATTAATATGAATAGGGGTCTTCACCCCCATTATCATATACACAATCTCTCTTGCACTCAATTATTTATTTCTTAAAATTTATACTAATTCATACATTAGAAGGTCTTCCAAGAGGTTGTTGCCTCACTTGTTGGAGGATTTTTCTTGTAGGTTTCTTTATCAAGGAAGCAAAGAGACAAATTCACGATCAATGTTCTACAAGATCCTTAGTCGACTAAAATCTTAACTTTAAGGGGAGTCAAGTTGGCACATCAGATTGGCACCATCTGTGAGAAACGAACAAAAAACTATTATATTTCAATGATTTTTTGCAAAGATTCGAAGTCTCCAAAAATAAGAGGGCACGAGAGTTTTAACTACCCTCACCACATGAGAGTGTAAAATCTATATTTATCAAATATACACACAAGATCTATCGTAACTAAAGTGGAAATATGGCCATGAAAATACATAATAGTACAAGAGCTTATAACAAATTTAAAGACTACAGATAAAACTAGAGAGAGATTTCCATCAAAATTTTGAAAGATTTCAAACGTATATAAACTCATCTTAATATTCTCCGACAAATTCTAACAATCACAACAATATGATCGTCAGCTTCATTTTTTTTTCTGTATTGTATATCTATGATAAACTATCAAAACATACAACTTCTATTATAACTCTGTAAACCTAATTACAGCTTGCTAAACTGAATCGTAATTAATTCAGTTACCAATTCTGAATAAAATTCGGCTTCCTTATTTGAATCAAATACAATCCTTCCTTTTTGATTGAGAATAGATTTCTGGCTTGTTTCCTTACCAGCTATGTCTTCAATAAATATCTCAATCCACGTTGAAATCAATAAAAGCAATTGTTTATAAATTTGTTCTTGTTCTTTATATTCCGCAAGTAATAATTAATTTCTTAAAGAACAAGAAATCGAAAAGAATTCAGAGAACTTGTATTCAACCCCCCTTCTACAAGTTCTCGGCTATCTCATTGGGAAAATAGGATGGTTGTTTAGCATGCATGTTCCTAGGAGCATTCTGACATTGAAAAGCAAGGTGACTAAGATTTCCACATTTCCAACATTTTTTCCTAGGAGAATCATTAGTATACTTGTTAATTCTCTCCTCACCAGTTCTATTCTTCTTCATTTCATTATCCCTTCATGAATGAATCATCTTTCTGTCCCCTGATAAGTCAATTTTCCTCTGATTGGAGATTTTGGCTCTTGACTCATTTAACTACTTTTCTAGCTTAATCACTCTTTGTTCTAGCACCTTCTCCTTGGTCTTTTCCTCAGTAGCTCCTGCCTTAACAAATTTTACATCCTTAAAAGTGTGGACAGTAGCTATTGGAGTACTCTTGTTATTGCTAGGTATTGAAGTTCCAGTGATTGGAAACTCCTCAATCATTGGCTGCTTTTGTTGGACCCTATTATAGCCTAGTCCCTTAGTTTGACTAGTACTATATTTCTCTATGGTTTCCCTCACTATCTTAAAGGAATTGGTCCATTCTTTTATGAGATCTTGCTTTTCGTTCAGTTTGGCCCTAAGCCATTCTCCTATTTTTAGAGCACAAACAAGTCTCTCCTCGATATTCTTGTATTCTTGCACTCCTCTCTAACCTCTTCTAACTTAATTATCTCAGTCTCTAATAAAGAATTCCTTGTGACTAATAGATCATTAGTCTCTTGAATTCTTTCTTTCTCTTTTACAGAACACCTTAATGTAGCATACAAATTATAAATTTCAGTTGACATTTCTTTTATTTTTGCTTTACAATTTGAAAGAGACAAGTTAGAGGGGTCAGGTTTTACTTTAGTGCCTTGAGATAAGTTGTTGGATCCAGATGTTGTCCCATCAGATAATATTGCCATAAGTGCAAGATTGATGAATTCCTCATCTTCATATTGGTCTGAATCTGCCCAATTCTTTCCCTCTATAATGAATGTTTTTTTCTTCTCGTTAATGACTTCAAAGTATTTCTTTTTGTAGTAGTCATCATCCTTTTTGACTTCCCTAGTATGTTTGACAAACTTTTGCTTGTTGCATTCATTTGCAAAGTGTCCAACCTCTTGACTGTTGTAGCATTTGATCTTTGATCTATCAATAACACTAGAGTGGACAGACTTTCTTGTTGGTGTTGTCTTTCTGAAGTCCTTACCCTTCTTGAATCTCACCTTCTTGAACTTTCTTGCCAAGAAGGTCATGCCTTCATCAACAACCTCCTGTTCCTCTAGAGTATAGATCTCTTCATCTTCACTATTTATACTCTCAGCTCCACTTGCCTTGGCTTCATTTTTTTCTTCAATGAGAATTGTCTTCCCATAATTCTTCTTGCTCAAACTTCGAGCCATAAGTGCCACTGATTTTTCATTTTTGTGGTCTTGACTTAGACTTTCTATCTGTTAAACCTCTAACTCATACGTTTTAAGGTCCCCATAAAGCTTCTCCAAGGATATTGAGCTTGTATCCTTGGCTTCCCTTATGGTTGTTGTCTTGACATCCCAGCTCTTTGGCAATGCCCTTATGAATTCTAAATTCACATACTTGTTGGCATAAGTTTTGCCAACGATCCTCAAGTCATTGATCAACCTGTTAAATCTATCAAATAAGCTTGTTAGAGACTCACTAGGAATTACACTTTTCATACCTGTTTCGTTGTCATATCTAGTTACACTTATGAAGTACTTTGGTTAAAATAAGAATAATAAAATGACAAATGATATTGTCAAGTAAAAATTATGTTGTTAAAAAATAAATTATCGTTAAATACCTTTTAAAAATGTTACTAAAAGCATAATTATTCTATCACTATATTTTTTGTTAAAATACTATCTCTAAAACAAAAAACTCTTACAATTTACGGTCTTAATCGATAAGAGATAAACTTGATATTAAATTTCATCTCAAATTGTTTGCAATTCTATGTAGGGGTGAGCATTCGGTTGGTTCGGTTCAAAACTGAATTGAAAATGACAAACCGAATAGACCGAATTTAATTTGAAAACTGAACCGACCGAACCGAATTTTTGGGAAAAACCAAATTGACCGAACCGAAATAATTTCAGTTCGGTTCGGTCGGTTTACTAAAAAAAAAACTTGTAATTGCATCTTGGTTTTGGCAATGATTTATTGACTGTCAACCTTAGCTGACCTTGGATCAGAAGCATTGTTGATATTGTCGATTTTGATACAGGGAAGCAAAAAGTAATAATTGGATATTGAATACTGCTTGAGTTAACAATCCAAGCCTCGGGGTAGCTCAGGAAAGTGCAACTATGCATGCATCCATTGTTGACAAATATGGGATGAGACATATCAAATGTTTTAGTATTATAAATTTTTCAAGCATTGCTAGTTAGCAAACTGGAGCTATTTAACCTTAAAGTATTAGTAATTGTATGATGCAACCTGTTACGAGACTTTCATTGCAGTTATTTCTAAATTGCTATATATGCATAAAAATATCCAGAGAGTAGATAATTTTTCTTTTTTCTTTTTTTTTTTGGTTCAAAAATTTCATTTTTCTTTTTTAACTTAACATTCTTTTCAGGAGATTGAAATATAGAATTAACGGTTGAATCTGCTTTTGGTCCGTGATCTCAACACTTCTACATCATCAAATATTTGAACAAGCCTTACAAGTTCAGAAATATTTTCTCAAACAATCTTCAGAACACACTCCAACAAAACAATATTACATCGAAGGGGGGGGGGGGGTATAAGGCTAGTACACATATGGGAATAGTGATTTATTTATAGACCTAACTCCTGCCAAGCAACACAGAAATATGATTTATTTATATAGCAGTTTTGTACAAGCATGAATAGAAGCTCACGCAGGAACTTCAGGGGAATGAGCGTCTGAAAATCTTACTTCTAAAGTTGATCCATAGAAAGGTGCTTTTTATCCTTGCACCATAATCTCCAAAGTCCACACTTCACACCTTTTCAAAAGTCAAAAACTTGAGGCTATGCAGAGCAATTGTAGCTTGTACCATTCCTACTATACTTTCCATATCCAGTTACCTCATAATTATGCCAATGAGAGGTTGCACTTGGCAGAAGAAAAAAACACCTCTCCTAGCAAGGTTATTATATCAAATAGCAACAAGACAGACAACGCAGTGACAGTAATTTGCGGAGCATTTGTGATCATTCTCAGATAGAAAAATAATGAGTTTAAGAGGTTGTATTCTCAAGATACATCTGCAGCAAAAGAATTTTAAACCCTAACAATTGCAACAAATCCAGCATTATAAGTACAAACACAACGATCTGTGGAACTTAATAGTATACAGGGGAAAAATATCAAAATCAAACTCATATGATTTAACTAACACTAATCCAATGCCCACCACATGTTTGAAAAATTGCTAGAGAAGGAAAGAAAATTCTACCCCAAAGAACAGGGAACAATGTTATGAAAAACAGGGGCCAATGTAGCATTAGGCTTTCCTGTTTCTGCTTTCTCAGTCTCTTTAGCATCAGGCTTTCCTGCTTCTTCCGCTGCAGAGGCCAGACAGAATACAATATCACTAGTTATCACAATGTTCATTACAAGCATCATAAATAAAACGTCCACAAAAACTCTCAAATCATAATACACAAAAAATAATAAAATGTGTTACCTTACAATAATAAATCCTCATAAATCAAGATTTGTAGATCCCAAATGAAAGCTTGCCAACTCTGAAAATAATAATAGAAAAACTTATATTAAATACATACACATACATAATTATAATTAGAAAAACTACAAATATAAGCAACAAAAAATACCTCCTTCAAGTTTTTTAACATCCTCGATATTTTCCTCAATAGATATAGGCTCATTTGAGGATCTAAGCCAATCTTGAGTGCAAATTAATTTTTCAACCACTTTTGGAGTCAAAGAACTCCTAAAAGGATCAAGCACCCTCCCCCATGTGCTAAAAGTTGATTCTGAAGCAACAGTAGAAACCGGAATGACTAACACATCACGAGTCATCGAAGAAAGAATTGGGAACCTCGCCGTATTTTTCTTCCACCATTTCAGGACATCAAAACCAACTTCATCTTCTTCCTCATCTTCTGTAAGGTACCTCTCAATATCTGTTTTTCTTGAAACTTGTTGAGTTGAAGTGGACTTTTTTAGCTTCTAATTTTTTGTCACAGTCTTAACCCTAAGATCATCTTTCAAGGCTCCACTTCTTTGTGTCAAAGTTGAGGATTCACTAGAATCGCCACTATCACCCATCAACTTTGTTTTGTATTCTTCAAATAGACAAAACATTACATCTTTGACAATATTTGTCACACTCATTCCCTTATCATCGTCATACATTTCACAAAGTGCATACTCAACAAAGCTATATTTTTTTATAGGATCCAAAATGGTTGTAATAAATATCAACTTGTTCATTTTAAACGGATCACCCCAATACTTTTCAAATTTATTTTTCATTCTCAACCTCATTTCATACAACTCATTATCCCCATTCACTATCCAATCATTCAACTTAACAAAAATTTGACTAATTTCTTCAAAAAGTTGATTACTAGTAACATAAGAAGAACCAGAATTTTGAAGAGTAAGATGGTAAAAATCTTCCAACAAATTAGCATAACGTCTAACAATAGCCCAATCATCACTATTTGGCCTCCCATCAATGATTTTTCATTTCTTTCTCTATATTGCCATTCACATCAAAAATAACTTCCCCATTTTGACCCAATTTATCTACCCATTTATGTGATTCAAGATCTAATTTAAAATATGGGTCAAACTCATGAAATCTTTCAAATGCTCTCTCAAATTTTTCCGCCACAGACAACATTAAATATGTTGAGTTCCATCTAGTAGGTACATCCAAACACAATAAACTCTTACACTCAATTTTCTCTAACTCACAACAATCCTTAAATTTCACCAATCTAGCAAGAGATTGTCTAACATATCTTACCGCTTGTCTAATCTTAGTAACATTTTCATTGACATCTTTCAACCCCTCAATAACAATCAAATTCAATATGTGAGCAACACATCTAATGTGAACATATTGTCCATTAGCAACAATAGAATCCCATTTACAAATTCTTTTCTTAAAATGAGTCATAGCAACATCATTGGAGCTAGCATTGTCAACAGTAATAGTAAACACTTTCTCAATTCCCCAATTTTTTAAACACTTCTCTAAGGCTAAACAAATTCCTTATCCTTTATGTGAAGTGATTGGACAAAAATTAATGATTTTCTTTTGCAATCTCCAATCATTATCAATAAAGTATGTATTCAAACACATGTAGTTTATTCTTTGAATTGAAGTCCATGTATCCGTTATCAAGCAAACTCTTTCACAACCATTTGTCAAAACAACTTTCAATTTCTCAAATTCACAATTATATAAATCAAAGCAATCACGGGCAACCATCCAACGAGAAGGAATTCTAAACCTAGGACAACACACCGACATAAAATAACGAAATCCTTCATGCTCAACCGTTTTAAATGGCAATTCATCAAGAACAATCATCCTAGCTAATGCCTTTCTACAAAGATCTTGATCAAATCTCCAAGTACCAATACTAGCCTCTTCAGTGTTATTTAAACTCGGTTGAATACTAATTTGTGTTTGACGTGTTTTTAAAGCATGAGGGTGAAGAGAACACTTATTCATATGACTTATAAGTGCCGATGTGCCATTCTTCCTAGGATCACAATGAAACTCCCGTTCACAATAATTACATTTACCTTTAATTTCATTAGTCTCATTAGTAAATTTTGAGAAGTGACCCCAAACCGCTGACCTCGGTCTCATTGTTTTCCTTTTCTTTGAAGTGTCTGAATTTTGAGTGATATCTACGCTGCCCGAATTTAAATCATGTTGGCTCCCTTGCGTACCCAGCGACGCCGGCATATCCGGTGAAGGAACCTACAAACAAGTGAACCACCACCATAATTTAATAACCAAACAACAATCTGTAATTGATTTCAAAACAAATCAAAATCAAACTAAAATTAAAATTTTGAAATTAAACTACAATAAAAACATACAATGATGTTATCTTCATTGTTATTGTCATCCACATTCATCGATGACATCTTAGTTGTCAAACCACGCAAAGTAAATCAACAGAGAATACGGAGAATCAGACTCTATAAATCAATCTCAGGAATACGGAGAAGTTCAGTGGAGATCGGAGTCCGGAGGAGCCGAGAAGGTGAGTGGAGAAGATGAGAAGCGGTGGAGTCGGGAAGAGAAGAGAAGACTGGATTCGGGAAGAGAAGAAAATTTAGGGTTAACGCTTAACAAAAGAGGAGAAGACTGGACTCTGGAGTACTGGACTGAACATTGAAACTGAAGTCACGTGTTTGGGCCATGGGGTTTTAGTATTTAGAAATTTCGGTCGGTTCGATTTTTTTTCAATAATTTCGGTTAGTTCGGTTTAAAACCGAAATAACCGAAACTATAAAATACTAAAACCGAACTGACCAAAATTTTAAAATGGAACTGAACCGAACCGACCGAATAGTCACGGTTCGGTTCGGTTTTACGGTCGGTACGGTTGTCGGTTCATTTTTGCTCACCCCTAATTCTATGTGACAAAAGTTTAGGGCTATTACATACACATGTAATTGTTAAGTTTTTAAGATATTGATAAATGTCGATAGTTTATTAATAAAAATTTCTTTTCTTATTGTGATTTTGAGATCATATGTTTGAGTTTATCCGATAGTAAAAATAACACTTTATACAGATTATTGGTTTGAGTCTATCCAATCATATAAATAATAATTTATGTAGATTATTAAAGAAAATAAGGTAAAGTTATTCAACAACACTTTATGCCAAATTATCGAAGAAAAGTAAGGAAAAATATTGAACAATATATATAGAGGAAGAATAAATTTTTATCCACAAACTAATGTATATGCGATAGAGGAAACGAGGTATATCTGTCACTCAATCTTTCTTTGTATATAAAAAGTCAAATAAAGAGGTTATTTAAAACTTCTTAAATACATATCCAAATTAATTTTATCACCGTTCCAACTCAGTTTAACATTCAATAAAATCGATATTGAACGAGTTAGGAAAAATCAAACTAAAATCACTTATTACTTATCAAATTAAAAACATATCTAGTTAAAATATAATTTATAATCAACTACAATTCTTATTTAATAAACCAATTTATGTAAAGTTTTAAATTCTTAACTTTTTATTGTAATAAAATTTTATTAAAATATGTACTAAAATATATAATTATGAAAAATCATGTAAAATTTTTTATTAAATATACATTCAAATAATCTAAAAAATACTTGTAAAAAATTAAAAAAAATTAACTAAATTGACAAGTCAAATATTATTACTATTTACACTAATTAAAAATATACAAATTAGTTTAACTTTTATAATTAATTTATATAAATATACATTTATGAAAAAAAAAATATGTGCTTGACACGAATAAGAAAATTAATAAAAAATAAAACTGTGAAATATCTAGAAATTTGTGTGTACTATGATTAAATTGACATGTCTTAATATTTGTGTCGTACACGCTCAAATTTGTGTGTAGATGTGCAATAGTGTGTTTATTATTGTCTTAAAAACTTTTCAAGGCTAAAACACATTCGAGAATTTACCATTGCAAAATGCACACTCGGAAGACTTAAGTGTATAACAATTAACAAATGAACAACCAATACCTATGTAATTCTTGAAAAAAAGTAAACCCTCTTATCTTTCTTCCCCCCCTACAAGGGGAAAATTGTAAAACGAAAAAGGCCACTATCAATCAATGTTATATTATCAGTCTCAAACCTTAGCTTCAGCAATACTTTAGCAGCAGCAGCAGCAATGACATCTTTACTAACAGACTCTAAATCCTTCTCTTCCCTCCACCACTCTTCTCTCTCGTTCTTCAACCCCATCAAAACCCTCCATAAACCCTTTTTATCCTGCAATCCAAGGCGACCCATTTCCATCAATTCACTTCTCCAGTACAACCGGAAACCTGAACTCGCCGGCGAAACCCCTAGGGTTGTCGTCATCACCTCCGGCAAAGGGGGTGTTGGGAAAACCACCACGACAGCTAACATCGGCCTTTCCCTTGCCCGCCTCGGCTTCTCCGTGGTCGCCATTGACGCCGACGTCGGCCTCCGTAACCTCGACCTCCTCCTCGGCCTCGAAAACCGCGTCAACTACACCGTTGTCGAAGTCCTCAATGGCGATTGCCGCCTTGACCAAGCACTGGTTCGCGACAAGCGCTTCTCCAACTTCGAATTGCTATGCATTTCCAAGCCCAGATCCAAACTCCCAATTGGCTTCGGTGGGAAAGCCCTAGTTTGGCTTGTGGATGCTTTGAAAGATCGCCAAGAGGGCTCTCCTGACTTCATTTTGATCGATTGTCCCGCCGGGATTGATGCGGGATTCATAACTGCTATCACTCCGGCGAATGAGGCGGTCTTAGTGACCACACCAGACATCACAGCGTTGCGTGATGCTGACAGGGTGACAGGGTTACTGGAATGTGATGGAATTAGGGATATTAAGATGATTGTGAACCGGGTTCGGACCGATATGATTAGAGGGGAAGATATGATGTCTGTTCTTGATGTTCAGGAGATGTTGGGGTTAGCATTGTTGGGTGTCATTCCCGAGGACTCTGAGGTTATTCGGAGCACGAATAGAGGGTTTCCTTTGGTTTTGAATAAGCCTCCTACATTGGCGGGGCTAGCTTTTGAGCAGGCTGCTTGGAGGTTAGTTGAACAGGATAGTATGAAGGCTGTAATGATGGAGGAGGAGCCTAAAAAACGTGGCTTTTTCTCATTTTTTGGAGGGTAGGATTAAATATATTTTCGATTGGCATTATGGGGTCTGTTGAATTCTTTGAACTGTGGTAGTTTCTGGGAGGAGATATGGATTTTGTTTTTGGCAGGAGGAACTTATGGAGATTGGAGGAGAGAACGAAAAACGTGTACAGATTTGGTAGGTATTGTTTGCATTTGTTGTTTTATTTGTGTTTTGATCATTAGAGGTCTAGTGTTATGAATAGATATTGCATTTGTAGTTTGTGACGATTATCAGCTGTATTTTTGTGATTCAATGACAATTATTTCAGTTGCTAATATGACGATCAACAGATGTGTAATGTGCTCACATCAAAGGAACTTTTAATTGCCATCTCATGTTCTTGTATCGAATTGTGATACTCATTTAACAAATTTGTATCTTTAATGTCTTATATCTGATCATTTCCAGAATGTGATTCACCAACTAGTGGTTTGTGAATATCAACACGATTGCATCTGCATACTTCCAAGACCTGATGTAGATTTGTTAGTTTAGACAAGTTTAGCAATAAAGTACTACCCGTATTCCATAATCAGCTTAACATTTGGCTTTAGATGAGTTCGTTTGTGATATCCCATCATTCAAAACAGAACTGAAATTATTTAGTGCGAAAGTTGATATTGTAACTACTTCTATAATACTCTCCAGTTGGTAATACTAGACATTAGAGGTGTTCTTCGCCTCTATATACTATTAATCGTTTGCATTCTTCTAGGAAGATAGGATAACGTCCTTGTTAAATTGCCCGTTTGGTTTTTTATGTCTATACATTTCTCTTCCAAACTTGCCTCAATGATTCTTTCGAACACAAACACCATGTTTTCGAAAAATCCAGTGAGAAAACAAAGGAAGAAAATATATATGAAGGCATTCTTCTTATTTCATGACGAGGTTTCGTAGAAGTAACTAAAATAAGAGATAGAATAGATTTAAACTTCGTTCATTTTCATGGAGAGATGAAACAGCAATCTGTTTTTGATAGAAAATAGTGTAAAAAAATGTGAAAGAATGTGTATTTCCAGTTGGATACATTACAAGAAAAAATGTGTGCTTTCCGGTCAGATCACTAGAGAAGAACTTCTCTTTCTCAGTCCTAATTATATATTTGTGCAAATGAGTTGGAACCTATTATTTCTATGAAATGCTATATATCATTGAAGAATATTCAACGTAGATGTGGCTTTGTTACATTCATGTGAATCATATTTGTAATTTCATAGGTCCACAGCAAACTGTTTCACCCATAAGTGAGATATCTAACTGCTTGAAGTTCCATTACATTTTATAAATGACAGGCAAATAGAGAAAAGAAAGTATCATTTGATAGAACTGCTGCAGTCATCAGGTTGTAGTTTCTCTGAGCTACAGTTTAGGCATCAGCTGTTGTAATATGTTGGAACAAATAGAATTTCAGTGTGAAAATTTCTGACACTTGTAATTTTTCTTCTCATTAGTACTACAGCTTGATCCTAAGATTATTGCTATTGGAAAATTGTTGTATTTCTTTTACAATCAGAGTAGGTTGATTGGCTAAGACTTGAGGTTAAACGGAAGAGATAGTAATGCCTTTAAGAGCAATGAGCCTTACCAACCATTTTTGCCTCCTGATTTAAGTTTTCCAACTTGAGTGAAGCCAGGGTGTTTTTATTGTTTGCTTTAGCCGTTAACCTGCTGTTGTGCCTTCATGTGGTACTGTAGATAGATGAGATTTACTTGCAAATCATACCTCTGCTTGGTGTTCTTTTTGCTATTCCTGCGCGTATATATATAGCATGTGTGTGTATCAGAGTTTTACTTAGTTCTCCACTCCATATCATGTATTCGTAGCTGATTAAAATTTTCAAATGATCTGTACCTCTCATCGGTCTGAACCTGTCATTATTGGAGATACTTCTTCTCTGGCAAATGTTCTGGTTAATATTGTCCATAAGAACTTTTGTTCCCCTTCCAATTGCGTACAGGGCATCAAGTGCGTTCCTCTTTCCTGACTGCTAGAATTTATATATCTAAACCCCCTTCGCTTTCGCAATTAATCTAATTATTCCTAAATGCATTCGTTGTTTAAGATGAACTGAAACTGGTGAAATGGGGAAGTTTGTCTGTTTATGCATATTGTTGTGGGCAACAGACTCAAATGATGTGAGAAAGTCAACATGATATTCTTAGCTTCTTATTAAGAGGTTGTATTTCCACTACTAGCTTCTTAGCCACTGTAGGGTGATCAGTTTCATAGTTGTAAATCTTTTTTCTAAAATTGGATGCAACCAGTTTAAGATCTTCTTGCCTTGATTCCTGCTTTTCTTTTATGAAGTTAATCCTTTCAAGCTCTTATTTTACCAACTGCCAGCTAACCTAATACAACAAAAACACCACCTTTCAATCTGGTTGGAATGGTACATGAGGTTAACAATACATCTGAACATATATACATACAAACAAGAAATCTCCATGTGCAGGGTTTCTTCAAGAAACTATTACAATCACTGGTACAGAAAAAATCACTAGTTAAAAAGGAAATTAAGAAGGAAAAAAAAAACATGGAATCCTGCATTGATGATTCATCGTCGTGATGAAACAAGTGGTGGTTCACATATCTTCTCATCTTTGGGAAGAACTCAGAAGTGTCCACAATTTGTGAACCATACTCTTAGTATGTTAAGCGATTAGACCAGCTTCTTTGAGTTGCCCTGCTATGACACAAAGATCCTGTATTTTGTATAGCTTACTCGCTACAATCGATTAGTTAGTTTAGGTACTTCAGAACTGGATGCTCAGAAACCATGGAAATTATCCTTTTCTTAGATGTTACTGGTTTGACCACTGAACTGATGCAAAGTTTCGGCTTCCCAAAACATCATGGGGCGAGGCTTTTCTGTTGCTAAAAATGTCATTTAAATATCAATTAAAATTAATTCAGTTGCTAAAATTTAGCGAGCGTTTTCGTTGAGTTGAAAGTTAGAGTTTTGCTTATATGTAGGTACCATATAATCTTCAAAATGTTTTGGGGCAACACCATGCCATTGGAGACCTATAATTAAATAGAAGTGCGCTAAAAAAATTAGCATTAAAATTTTAAACTATAGGATCAAATAAAAATTACTACAGTATTCTAAAACCTTTTTAGAACATTTGAACTGAATTGGGACTGGGCTAGACCATACAAGACTGCCCTTTGCCTCTTCGGAGTGGACCGATCTTAAGACAAACTAAAGACTTTTATAAGCCTTCCTGCTTTTAGAGGCCCATACAGTTTGAAATAAGCTGGACTTTTCTTTTTCTTTTTCTTTTTTTGTTGCAATTTTCTGAAAAAAGAAATGTGTATTTTAAATTGAGTAATGTTGTTGACACTAATTTATACATATAAAACATACATATAAGCCCATGTGACATACTTTATTAGAGACATTTAAATCTTAAAATCCATCACTTAAAAATTAATGGATCAAGATATGTCACATATATTTATGTAATTTTGTTTGTGTAAATAATGTTACTGTTTTATATGCATGAGTGGTGTTGTATCTTTGGAAATACCTTATTGAGATACTTCAATGGATTTTATACTTCTCCCGCTCCTATTTAATATTTTAATTTCGTTTAATTTTAAATCTTTTTAATTCTTCTCAATACGATACAATGCGACTAGTGTATCGGACTATCGGTTGTAGTTTTGTTTGAAAGTATGTTGAATTGGTAGTGGTTTAATTAGTTTTGATATAATATTTTTTTGAACGATACATGACCTCATGACTAAATTATGTTATATGTGAAACTGAATCACACTATTGTCATTTATATTTACTTCTCAAACTTTTTCGTATGTCTCATTGCAAGAAAATTATTTATACTCCATTTTTTTCAAAACAAGTTGGGTTGTTCTATTTGTTGTTTCATCTTTTGTTTTATCTTTTTTTGAATCAACAAGTGATATATTATTTAATTTTTTTAATTAAAAAAAAATTTAATCCTAAATAAACACATGACAACTTTATACAAATAGATAAATATCTCATTCCATTTTTAGAAGGATGTAAAGATGAACGTGCGTTTATTACGAAGTACCTGTTTACATGGAAATTTTTCAATAACAATATCTTTCTTTGTGCATTCTGATCACTTGAGTAGATTCAGAACGACTTAAAATAAACAAGAAAAACGTTAATGCAAACAATAATAAACAGAAAGTCGTACGCCAAATAGTGTGGACCAACCTAAAATCACATTTTAGTTGGTCGAAGATTGTGCCTTGTGGGTCCAAATTAGTTGACTTGACAATAAGGTGATTAACTGAATTAGAAAAGTTGAAACGTGACCAGAGCCTTATATCTATCACACCATCATTTTTTTTGATTATTTAAAATATAATAGGCAACGAATCTACTTATTGCATTAGAACAAGTCTCACTCCATAACCGAACATTCACACATTGTTTAGTGTAATTAAGTAATTATCAAATAAAAGTCGGTACAAATCTAACAAACTTATCAGACGAAGTACAGTCTAATTCGATTATTGTCAACAATTGATATTTTTTGAATCTAAACATAAATGCCCTATGAGTTTTCATTATTGTTTGCGGACTTGTTTATCTCATTTCTCTACACTTTCATCTCATAGTGAAATACGTTGGAAATATATAAATAATAGGGTTAATGTTGCCATTAGTCCCTAAGCTATAGTCGAAATCCATATTTAGTCCTACATATTTAAAACGATCATACCTAGTACATAAACATTATAAAACTACAATCATTGGTCCAAACCGTTAATTATTAACGAAATCGTTAAAAAATCAAGTTTAATCTCACGGGTCAAGTATTTAGTAGGGCAATATCGTCATTTTATGACTGAACGAGTTGTAATATAAGTTTGAATGAAAATTTCTTCACTATTACTTCACTTTACCGAATAAAAAGCTAGGCTCATCCATACCTAGAAAGTTTTGGAAATCTTTTAAATAGGAAAAATAAACTGATAAATATATAACAACAGTGTCTTGAATACTGAATTCAAACAAAGAACAATTAGAAAGAAAAACAGTACAATTAGTATAATAATTGAAATACAGAAAGGGAGAAAAAAATTTATCAGGACTAAAAACAGTTGGGTCGTCAATCTTTAGAAAATAATAGATTGTTCTTAAAAAAATATTCACCTCACTTACGTTGCAATGAGATGTTGTGAATTTCCTTCTAAGATAAAACAATAACAACACATAAATTGTGCAATCCAAATTAGTGCGCAATGACTACCATCTCAGTTTGCCTAAAAATTCAACAATTGTTAGAAAAAATTTATGAACTATGAAATCACTTGTATCTTTCTGACATTATTCTCAAAACCAATGTGTCTTCAACATACATGATTTCTAAGTATTATAAAATATTTTTCAAGCCAACGACTCTAGTAACGTTTCCTTAAAATACTCTGTTGTTGTACCCCTACTTATATAATCTTTGCTTAAACATTTATTTATTGTTTAATATATAAGAATTAATGATGTAATATAGTCCTTACTTAAGTATTGTAAAAGGACTTAGAAAAATATTCAACTTGTTAGGTGGATATAATATTTAGTTAAGCAAGGAGTTTGATCACCTTGAAGTCTGCTGATTTGATAAATCTGCTGATATGATGAATTCATTGATCAAGAAGGATTCTGAAGACATGAAGAATTTTTCAAGTATAGTCCTGCTTAGAATGGAAATAAGTAAGGACTTAAGTAAGCAACATCCTTTGCTTGATCAAAGTAAGCAAGATCATTTGCTTGATCAAAGTCAAGTTATCAGAAAAGTTATTTTTATCCCTTCTTAGTCAACTTCTAGGAGACTTTTCAAAAAGGCACTAGAAGACAAAATAACGACTAACTTTTTGAACTAAGCAAGAACTACGGTAAAGGTACAAGATCACATCAAGAACAGTACACTCCAACGGATTTATTTCAAATTTCCAACGCATAGATTTTCTGGAGGAGTATAAATAGGAGTCATAAATTTCATTTATGACTAACTCCAACTAACTAAGCAAAAACTGAACAACCACTCTGACACATTAAAGACTTCAGCAAGACATCATAAAGTTTGAACAAGTGTTATCAATCTGCTCAACTAAGGAGCACTCTACTTGAAGATAGCAAGCAAGATTTACTCATTCTGCTTAGAGTCTGTGTGACTAATCTGGTCTAAGTGACCTATTGTAAATTGGACTAAGTGTCCTCCTGCTGATTGTTCTATGTGAACACTCCTGCTGATTGTTCTGTGTGAACAAGTTTTTGTGATAGCCTTCTCAAGTAAAAGAGAAGAAGAGTGGAGTAGGCTTAGTCCGAACCACTATAAAAATTCTCATCTCTATTCATGCTTATCTTTCTTATTGCTTACTTGCTAAGTTCTGTGTTTTGCTTAAATCCTGCTAAACTCTTTCAGCAAAGACTTACTATCTTTACTACTTTTAGCCATTAACCCTTGCCTCAAAAACTAAAGGGTGCTTTGCTTAAACAAATTCCGCTGCTAAACTTTTTCAAAACATAAGAAACTCTTTTATAAGAAAGAAGTATTTTAATCAGTAAAGTTTTCTTAGCAATTCTTAATCTTTGAAAAACACTATTCAACCTCCCCTTCTAGTATTTTTACCCCTTTGGGACCTAACATACTCCATGTAACGTCTGTCTACAATATAACATTATTGGACAGTTATAGATTTGAAAGAACACAACTAGTAACAAATTAAAATACTTAGTTGTTATCTGAATCTGATAATAACACTTAAAATTAACTTGAACCATGTTGTACTTTGAAATAGACATTCATGAAAAATTTACATCACTAGTCAGAAATTATTTACTGACGAGATATCCATTGACGAACAAATATCCCCTGATGACCGAGACATTTTATCCCCTGATGAATAAATATCCCCTGATGGCCGAGACATTTTATCTACTGACGAACAAATATCCCCTGATGGCCGAGACATTTTATCCACTGATGACCAAATATCTCCTGACGGACATATTATTTATTGATAACCAAATATCTCCTGATGATCATATCCTCCGATGGACAAATTATCTGTCGATGAACAAAATGTTATTAGTAGATAATTTCTTCAGTAAATAATCATATCAACAGTTTGCTCTTATCAGTGGATGACCATATCAGCAGTTAACTCAATCAGTAGATAAATACACTGTTATATATCAAATACACACAGTCTACTTTTAACCATTACAACAAGCAGTTTCTTACTATTTTATATATAAATTTCACTAAGAAAATATTTTAAATTCATGTACTGTTACATATGTTATCTTTCTACAAAAACATCGTTAAAATCCTACTTTATATATATTCTAAAATTCTCATTTTCCAACAGAAACATCATATTTTGACCTAGAAGATCAAACCTCTGCTAATTGCGACTGTAATTTGTCTTGTTTTCAGTAGTCACTATTATTTCTGGGATTGAGTGGAGACCTTGACGATTTGATGAGGATGATAGAAGTAACATTTCTATTTTCTCTATATACTTTTTAATTTAGTTAGGCTTTGTAGCTAGTTTAATTTTAATTTTTATTTAAATTCAATTAGATTTAAAAAGTCGGATATACCCTGCTAGATCCATAACCCACCTAAATCGGTGTTGAGTTTTTGACAATTCCGTTGATAGGTAACGTTTTGGATCAACGACCGTAATTTTATAATGTTCGTATACTAAGTATGGTCATTTTAAATACAGGGGACTAAATATGGATTTCGACAATAGTTCGGGAAAAGTGGTAACATTAACCCTAAATATTAATAGAATTTATCTATGCACACAAGAGAAACTCACAAATCAATTAAAATTTGACATGTGGAAAATTTTATTATTCTCTTTCTTCCTTAATCAATGAGATCAATTAATTTCTTTCTTTTTATGCTTGTGAGTTTCTCTTGTAAAATAATTTGTATGCAAAGATTTATTCATAACAAAAAAATAAGTGATTGTTTTCATCAGTAATCACTTATTTACACTTATTATGAGACTTGTCTTCTCTTCCCAACTATTTATATCCCTCAAGTTAATTTCTGCAACTGACTATATAAACAGTCATGTCACGCAACTTCAATAATAATAATTGGTTCAAATTAATTAAATTAATTAATTAATATTATATTGTATGTGAATAAAAAAGTGATGGAGGTTGTACTTCTTAAAACTTTATGATTGGGCTCATCCAAGTAAGTTTGAATTTCTCAATCATATATATATATATAGATATATATATAGATATAGATATAGATATATCCTCTTAAAGGCAGTGGTCTTTGTATTTTATATAGGAAGGTAAATGAGTTGAATTCGAACAAATACTATCATGCTCAAATTTCATTATGATTAATTTTTCGTTATTCAAATTCGACTTAGAGTTTTTAATTGAATAAATTTTATAATCGAATATTGAACTAGTCACGGACATTCATTCAATCATTTTCACAAAAATAAGATTATATTAATTTAACTTTGCATTTTATTTTGCAACATATTTCATTTGTTAATCATAATTAATTTTATGTACAACCATCATAATTAGAGTATATTATTAACTTGTACATTGATTAGAAAAATCTTTAGGATACAATTAATATCAGAATTTGATACGTATAATGATTTAACATATAACTAAAGTAATTCAACTACTTATGAACTAAATCGAGTGAGTACTAATAGACTTATATTCTACTAGTCTAAGTTATCGAACATTTAAAAGTAATCATAATTCATATCATTTTGTTCTCAAATCAAACTCGGCTCAAAATTTTAACAAGTGATTTTGAATTGAGCTCGAACCGTTTGACAATGTATAGCCCTAGTTTCGGATTAACATATAATATCAAAAATATTATTTCAAATAAAGCATTATATACGCTCATATTTTTCTCTAGAATTAATTATTTGTATTTTTCCAAATTATCATGTGTTCTTCGTTTATCATCTTATTATTCGATAGAAGTGTAACTTTTGGTAGGCATGTGTCGATATTGTTTCTATAATAAATATCTTTCTATTTAAAAAAAATGATCTTTATTATAAAGCGACTTTATAATCTAAGTAGAAAGTAACACGATAACTTGCCCCACTAACTTTTATTTATTCTTGCATTGTTTACAGAAATCACCACATGTTAGTTAGAAAGAATGGTCGTCTTCCTTGATTATTGTTATCTGTTGTATATGCTGTAGCATGGCCAGCAACTTCAATAAATTGCACTCAATCATTTTTATTACATATTCAATAATTTTTTTGATCAATAAATATATTAAATTATAATATTACTTTTAATTCTCATTCTATTAAATTCGACCCTCTCTATATCAAATTTCACCTCATGAATCGATCCCTCGGGGCTCAACCTTAAGATCTAATAGATGTATTCTTTTCACTTAAATTAGTCCAAAATCTCGTATTTTTTTCTCTTTTTATTATTTAATATTTTTTTTAACCATGATAATTTTTTGTAATTAGTATTGCAATGAGTTATTTTTAATAATTATGAGGACGAATCTAGTTATTTCTACATTTTTATGAGACAGGAAAAACACAAAAATCCAATAAAATTTCACATATATATTGCACCTAATTTTTCCCAAAAAAATGATGGACAGTACTGTTACGCAACGAAAGTGGAGTTCATAATATGAAAAGATTAGGTATTAGGTCAGACCTAAATTCAGGTATATGTAAAAGAAACTAAATATTAGATTCAATTGATGAGGAGACTACAAACCGAAGTGCGGAGTCACTTTTTGCCAAACCAAAAATTAAATTGTTTAGGTCTACCGCCAATTAAATCTGGTGGCCACACGTGGCAATTTAATAGCATATCAAATTATCAATATATATCATCTTTTTAATTGAGAGCTTGATTGGCCAATGAATTCAATGGGAATCACAATTCATGCTTTGGAATAAATTGAAGCTTTCTACGCTTTATTGATCCAATTATTGTACTATATGTCTAATTGTTGTGCTATATATGTCATCCATTTTGAAGCGTAAAAAATGAAGTTGTCATGAAATTATTTCCTCTTTTTGAGATTAAGATTTATATAGCTTAAATCAGCAGAAATTTAAATTTATAATCTAATTTAACCATTATAAATTTCATAATACTTTAGGGAATTTGTACTGTATATGCATTAAACAATGATGCTAGTGACTAAGTTAGTCGTTACTATCTCATTTCCAAAATGCATGACGTTTAATTTTTTTTAACGTAATTAATAAACATAGACTTTCATTGTTTATAAGCATGGAGTATTACATTATTTATTTAGACCTAACTCCTCTTCATTACTCATTCTCTCTAATTTTCCTCAATACATTTTATAATCTTAAATGAAATTGGTTTATATAATTTAACCGTATAAATGAATAGAGCATGAAAAAATATGAGTATATGTTAACTTTTATAAAATTTAACTATGAGAATGTGCCAAATTTCATAAAATTACACCGAACATTTATTTAGCATTTGCTAAAAAGTGAATATTTATGTTACTTTTCGTTTAGAGTTTGAGTATTTATTTTAATGGTTAGAAGTTTATTTATCAAGTATGATGTTGAAAGTTTAATTTCACTCTCTCCCTAAGTGGTAGTATAATTTATAAAAATTCTAAAACGAAATGTTAGGTTTAATTTGATAGAATTAAATAATATGAAAACCAAATGAATTTTTTATTTTTTGTTAGATGTAAAATTCATTTCTTATTTCATTTTTTTTTTTTGGAAGATTATGTATATTTTTAAATTTACCCTCTTGAATAGAATTTGTTCATTCTATCACAATAAAAAGTTTACATACCATTTATCATTTTTTAATTCTCATATTCTTCTCATAATTGTGTGATCCTTATCTGTCACCTATATTTTTTTTTCGTTTACACATATTCCATATATTCTCATGTTATTCAATTTGATGCGACCAAAGACAATTTTATATGTTTATTAAGAGTGCGTTTGGTTTGATGAAATTGAATGACATAGGAATGAAATATGTGGATGAGAAGAAAGTTGTGATGGAAGACAAGGATCAAAAAAAAAATATGAGGGGCGTATGAGAATGAAGAAAATGGTAGTTTGTGTGTAAAATTTTGGTTGTGATGAAATTAACAAATTCCATCTTTTAAGGTGAGTTTAGAAATACACAAAATAGAAATGAATGAAATAAGAAATGAACGTTTCACATAAATGAACTAACAAATAGTATAAAATTTATTTTATTCTTATGTCATTTTATTCTATCAAACCAATCGCAATATTCTCATAGGCCGGAGTTGATTTATTAAGATCTTAATATTTCAAAAAAAGAGAAATTAATCTCTTTATTCACCCTTTCTACGGTATAATTCTGATCGATTGTATTAATGTTTATTCCTTTCAGCTTTACTATTGATTCAATATAACCTGACCCTTCAACGTATTTAGCCCCCACATCTTTGTCATTTCTACCATAAATTTGACTTGCTCTGTAATTTTTAAAAATTCTACGTAACTATTGTTTTCAGAGAAAATGATAGCAATCTCGTAAAGTTGAAGTAGTGAAAAGTCCTCAAAGTAACAGCCAATTGTTCCCTGTAGCTGTTATTGTCAGTAAAAATGATAGCAATCTCAAAAAATTGAAGCAATAGAAGGTTCTCTAAGTAACGGCTTATTGTGCCTCTCTCTATTCCTTTCCGTAGTTAGATTGAATTATATCTTTGATAAGGACCGGAGATTATTTGGTGCAAAAACTTCAATGGCAGAACATTTCTCAGTCTCTTACTAAACTATTAAAAGCCACTTTAGTAACAAGTTTGATAAACAAATATTTTCACTTATTACAGAAATTTCCTTTTAAGCATTTACAATATGAACTGACTTGCAATTAAAGTTTTTAATTAATATTTCTTGTAATTATAGTTATAAAGCTATCCACTAAATCGCTCCTCATGTAACTAAAAAGAGTTTAATCTATATATTATTATTCTTATATATTATTGTAAAATTTAAGATAATTTTGAAAACGTACAAAATGACTTAATGAGTCAACCAATGTGTCATCTAACTAAGTCACAAAACAAATCGAAAACATAATAGATTTTAATTATAAATTTTGTTAAGCCATTTTAAAAAATCAAGTTTGTTATACATCTCACCAAAATCGATTTCGAAAAGAATATTATACTTAAAAAAAATTGCAGTTTCATACTACAATTCTTAAATGAATTTTAAAAACCATTTGTATCGTTAATTTTTTACCAAGTACATACTTTGCATATTGAATTTAAAATTGAAATAAAAAACTAAGATAAAAAAATTGAAACACATTTATTTTGAAATGAAAATAAAGATTACAAATTTTAATAAATTATTAGAAAAATGAACTACAAATAAAATCTTGAATTTATTTGAAGTTTATATACATTTATAATTTAATTTGTTTCTCCATCATGTAATGAATAATAAATATATTAAAGAAACAACAAACTTCTCTTTTACTTAATATTTTAATTTTAAATAACTTTTAATTATTCAAATTATGCTAATTTTATTACAATTATTGATTTGTAAATACTTAAAATATTTTAAAATATCTATCAGTAGTGTGCACGGATTTAGAAGGTAGTTTCTTCTGTTATTCTCCGGAAGCAATCTAAAATTGAATATTCATTGTATCTCAAACTTCCATAAATTATGTAGAATCCAGCTACAAACGTGACTTATCTATAATCTGAATCAAATAATGGAATATATGATAATGGGTTGTTTTATTATTGGTGAATTGATAATGACTTTAGTTTAAAAAACATTGAATATATAGAAAAATCCATTTCGAGATCAACTTTGAAGCAAAGAAGTTTACACACTCTATCCAACTCAACAAGAAAAAAAAACTGTTGAAAAAATTCTCAAAGTTCGCTTGTTTTTGCTACACACTCCGTCCCTACTCAGAAAGAATTATTAGTTTAAAAAAAATCCGTTTAAATATTAAATTTGCATGACACATGCGCACGTAATAAATGAAAGAAACACATGGAGTGTATTGCTTGCTAAATGTCACTCAAAGAAATTAACTTATATTCCATTGCAAAACTCCCAAACTACTGAACTTCCCACTTCTCAACTGGGAAAATTTCTCCTTTTCTTTCAATTTTTTTTTAATCCTTCCTTTTATCATCTCAAATAAATTTTCTATTGTGTGGGAATAGTCCACCGCGTGATTTAAAATAATTTAACACTCAATTATTTTAATATTTACAACCTATCACTAGCACCAATTTTAGAAGATGACTTCATTCTTCGATTTATCTCCATCTCTAATGCTTCATGCCCTCCCACATCTTCGACTTCCTACAATCCACACAAATAATAATATTAAATAAATAGACATTTTTGGAATTTTTAACTTGTAGGTATAAATAAAACAAATAATTTGTGGACAATGTACAAGAGAAGAGGAAAGAAGGAGAAGAAGAAGCACGTGAACACGTCGTACCTTAGGACCCAAAAACAGCCCATATGGGACTCCATTGAACTTTTCCATGTGGTGCAACTGCGTAAGTACACATGTTTCCAAAAACATGAGTATCACCAAAGATCACGCAGTTCATAAAATATAATTGGTCAACTTCATATTGTTTTACACTTTTACTCGAACATTTGTATTACTCGGACCGAATAGAGTCAAGTCGAGTCGAATATAGATTAACACGCACACGGACGAATAACTCGGGAGCAAAAATCCGAATAGGGGATTGTCGTTTGTGTAGCATTTTTTTGTTATTTCCACAACAGGGTCTATAGTAAAACTGTAAAAGATAGAACTGATGGAGGTAAAATGTAAAGTCAATTGCAGAAATAACAAAAATTGTTGTGGAAATAACAATTCCCTAAAGACCCTATACAAACAAATAATGCACTAATGAAGTAAAAATAATTGAATGAGACTAGTAACAACCTGATGAGCGGCAGCAACCTTTCTAAAATAAGGGACGTCCGCAATGGGACCCACCGGAAACCGTTTATGAACAAGACCGTCATGGACGAACATGTAGGCCATCCCAAACACTGTAATTCCGAGTCCCTATCATCACATCATATAATTAATTGCAATAAGAAGAAATATGTGAAAATATCTATCATTCAACCATAAATTAAGCTAGCACTTCATTTTTATAATTATTAAGTACCACAATACGTGTATATTCTAAAATAATACAAAAACTTCATGTTTTGTTTTGGAACTCCTGGGGGCAGTCAACATTCATAGACATGAAGCGTCAAACTCAGATTTCAGATGGTAACCAAAAACAACAAAAAACTAACTAGTGGATTGGAGGAAGACAAGTCTCACCAAACTGTCTTCAATTCACTAATAATCAAAAGCGCATACTTATAGTAATATATTGGCAAAAATCAATCAACTCTAGTAATTTTGTTATTTACTACTTTTTTTTAACACAAGGCTTACGAAACCTTCGGGATCATAAACTCGTCGGATTATGGTGTCAAAAATTTTGAATCGTTTTCGAAATATTCTTCGTAATTGACTCAATAACAGTAAGAGACACGTGACAATCTAGACTTGATGGATAAGACAAATCAAAAGTACAATTTGAAACAGCAAAATCGATTAGTCAGAAATGCAAAACATCCAACCAATTAATTGGCAAGTCTACATAGTCCATACGCAAGTGCAACAATGGGTGGGAGACTTACGGCACCAAAACAGAGACCGGGGAAGAGGCCTTTGTGGAAGAAACCATAAGCCAACAAGGCAATGGCTGGCACTGCATTTGTTATTGCAAATACATCATTTAGCTCAAACGCTCCTTCTCTCGGTTTATGATGCGACTGTCATTTAATTAACATAATAAAATTATCAGTATAAACAAAATGAACAATCTCACCTGGAAAATGTACATTTATTCCGCTTTAACCTAAACTTCTGAGCAAAAATTATACCGTTCCGGACACTTATCGGAGCAATAAATTTTGTTAGTGATTTTTGTAGTAGTATATACCTCATGCATGTGCCACAGTGAAGCATGCCACAGCGCTTCGTGCGCCCATCTGGCCCAAAACTCCATTCCCACCTGCAAATCGTAGTAAATTTACACTCTCAAATGAAGGGACACTAATCAAGTACCAATTTGTGCTTCAAAACTTTGAAAAGTAATGTAAGAATATATTTCGCATAAAATTGAAAATTTAGAATTCCAAATTGATAAAATTGCCTAATATAGTAACATATGTCATATGAAACTTACAGCTGCACCCACAGAAAGTGCGAATGTACCAAACATCTCCGAATATGGTATCTCTCCACCCTAAAATTAACACCAAAACAAAAAAGCCCACAATTATTTTATCAACAATTAATTAAGATTATCTCCCAAATCCACATAAAAATTACTAACAAGTAAAACAGAATCTCTCTCTTCTCTCACACACCAAAACACAAATTAGACTTACTATTATCTGAAAAAAACAAATAAATAAAAGTATTAGAGTATAGTACCTCCATTTGCCAAGAGAAGCGGTAGTAGACAGCCAAGACGGCCATGGAAGTAATCCCGAGACTAGACATTACAGCGGCGACCAAGTAAGTGAACCGTTCGGATTTCTTTCTCGCTCTTCTCTCCGCCGCTCGATTTGATGAGGATGATAATAACAACTCTGATTTCTTGCTAATACTATTTGTTACATCTTCTGACATCTGTTCTTCTCCTTCCGGCGAGCTTGCGGTCTGGAATTCCGACTTATCACCACCCTCCACCACAAAACAGACTGCGGTTAAGCGGCCGCAGGGCTTTCTCCGCGAGGGCAGGTAATTGATTGTGCCCAATTTGTGAATGGAAGGAGAAAATAGCCATATGGGTGTGAGAGTGGAGATGGGTTTCGGACCCAGAAAAGGGTAGTTTCTTCCCAAAGGGAACGATGTCCCTGAGCTGGATGCCACTGCAATTCCTGCCGCCATAGACGGTGTTGTATGGTGATGGACACGGTTGTATGGTGATGGACACGGAAAAGAGAGTGGGTTTTGGCTAAAATTTAGAGTGCAAATGACAGAGATGGAGATTTTTGAAGCGTGAGGAGCAGCGTAGGGAGGTGAGGTTTTTGTGAGGGGATGGGGGTGGAGTGGGGGGTATGAGGGGTGGAGTGAGGTGGGGTGGGGGTGTTAAAGGGACGTAGACCACATGTTATGTATCTGAACCACATGCTTTACCGGCATGAGTATGGAGGTAGGGGAGTGGGGGACATTTTATTTTTGATATTAAATTTGGAATTTATATAATTTCTTTACTTATTCTGTGTGCTTTCAGAGTGCATATCATTATTAAATTTTATAAGATTGGATTCATGGAATATCATGTTTCGTTATTTTTCATGTTCTTAATTAAAGAGTATAAAGATATCATGTTTCTAAATTTAATTAGGAGTTACAGACATTAGTCACTTAGGCTATTAGGTCAACTGTACCAAATTCTCTTTAACACATTCTCTTTTGTCTTTTTTATTTATTTATTTTGTCTTTTTTTTAAATAAAAATTTAAATGAGTGAAGATTTCTTTAATCCAAGATCAGAACATGTCAATAATTTTTTTGACAAGTAACACTTTATACATATTGTTTTAAAAGAATCTCCAAATTAATTTCATCAAATAAATATTATACAGATTATAAAATCAAAATGACTTCATATACTTTATATAATTTTTTGTTATATTATTTTAGTTTGTCAATAAACTTGCTTGCGATTAATAATTGTACAATTACCTTTGAAGTATATTATATTATACTATTTAATTTTATATAGTAGATAATATTATATAATTATTTTATAAGATATTAATTAGGATATATTTAATATCTTCTATAATATAACATAACATCATATAACATAATATTACATTATATTATTTGAAATAATATAGAAAAGTAAATTATATTATAGTTTATATATTACGTAAAATAATAAAGTTACTTAATTATTATATACTTATTTTTAAAAAGCATCAAATTCATAATATAACATATTAAATATATAAATATATATTATAATTATTATTATATAAGTATATTCATATATATATATATATATATATATATTATAATATATGATTTATATTATTATGAAATTATATAAATTATATTTTATTATTTATAATATACTTAATATTATATATTATAAAATATATCACATATTATAACATAGTGTATAATTATATTACAATATTTAAATTTTATTATTATTAAAAAATTCTTAAATTATTATATATTATACATATATTACATAAGATTAAAAAATATTGTATAAACTATATATTGAAATTATATGTGTATGTGTATTAAAATTATTTGAAATATTAAAATGCGGTGAGCACAAAAAAATACTTTAATATTTTGTTAAGGGAAATGATGTGAATAGTAGTTTTCTATATATATAGAATCACCATTCAATCTCTTTTCTTAAAATACATATTATTCTATTATATGAAATTTGCTGGAATAAGATTTTTATCTAATATTTTACGTTTATTTCTTAAAATACAGACAAATTTAATTTTAAGGTATCCGCTGCAAATGCTCTTGGTTACTTATAAATACAGAGTACATTTTTTTTCATGTGAGATGTTTTACTAAGCACTGACCATATCGTAGAAAGGAAAGTTGTGGATCTGCTTGTCAGAGCATTTTGCGTAGCATAAGGGAAATTAAAACGTTGAACTTGAGCACAAATATATTCTTTCGCCCACGCCCAGATTTATGGGTCGATTTTAGAATTTATATATTTATTAAGGAATGATATAAATACTATTTTTTTCATTTCAAAATAAAATTTATATTTAAGTTTTTTTTTTTATTATTTTGCTATAAACTAAAAAAAGTCAATTAAAAACTTATAAATCTCATCATAAATTAAAGATTCATAACAAATTTTATAAAAAAAACTTATTATTTGTACATTTAATTTTTAGTTAAAGATATAAAATTAATAATCGTTAAAAATTTAAATATTATTTTTTTTGTGGAACATATATGAGTATTATTTTGTAATAAATGTTGATGCAAAACTACCTATTTAACTTTTTTTTATAATAAATGTTCTAGAGATTAACAACTAAATTAGTGGATTAAATATGAAGATAATGTTGAAAACTAAACTTATAAATTTTCGTGTAATATTGTGTGGGATAATTTTATTTAGACGAATACAAATAATAAATATATATGACATTTAAAATTAGATGGGAGAAGTATTCGAGAGTATTCATTACAAAATATGCTACTTGTTCTCTAAGCCCTCATTTTAAGTAACTTATGTCAATTTCATTATGACTTTTTTTATCAATTGAATTCTCGTTATCGTAATCGAGATGCATAAACTTACCATTGGAAATCGCTATAGTTACCACCACCCACCCATCCACGCCCCCCCCCCCCCCCCCCCCCCCCCCCCCCCTAAACTTGGCAATAAAGAACGTTAAAGTCAAACTTAAGTCTAACCTGAAATTAAGAAAAAAGTACAAAATACATTAATATTTTGTTCGTTCATATTTATAGGTGTTTGATTTTATACCACGTAATTTTACATATAAAGTATATTTTTATATGTGTTAAATATTTTATTTAAAACTTATTTATACACACAAATAAATTTATAAATCAATTAGAATTTGACATTTAGACAAATTTATTATTCTCTTTTTTCCTTAATTAATGTGGTCAATTAATTTTTCTTATGCACTTTTGTGAATTTCTCTTATAAAATAATTTTTGTGCAAAAATTTATTTTTTTATTTAATATAAATATCTTATGCATAATAATCATCGTTTATAATATTTTTACTTTTTAATTTCTTAAAAATAAAAAAAAAATATTTAATACGTATTAAAATAAAAACTAAAAATAAAATAACATGTAAATAAAAATAGATGGAATAGGGTAACATACACAAATAAATATATAAATAAGAACGAAAAAAGTATAAAAGTTAGTTTTTAACACAGACTTGTTAGTTAAGAACTGTAATAAAGAAATATTTCCTTCGTCATTTTAATCACATTCCTGATTATTATTATTTTTCATATTTATAAGTCACACAATATTTTAAGAAGAATTAAGAATTTATTTTTTTTAAGTTACTCACGTATTTATAGTTTCTCTTAAACTTAAGAAGAAAAAAAACTAAGGAAAAGTTGGTATCCTACGGTTTCTTTTTTTGTAATGAGGTAACCGTAACAACTTCTTTGTGATATTTTTCTTGATTCATATCATTACATGAAAAAATGTCTATAATCATAAATTTTATAATTTTAAAATTTATGAAATATAAAAATATAATATAATATGTACAAGATAATAACAATGCATATAGTCCGTACAATTGTTTAGGCAATAATTCACAAACAGTAAATTTGGGCTCAAATAGTCATCGAATACAAGTGAATATTAGGTATCCTCATATTTTGTTTTATTTAATTTTTTGATACTCGACTTTAAAATTTGAGTATTTAATCGACTAAATTTTTTATATTCAAAATTTATTTTAATGGAACCCAAGTTGCCATGAATTACTTATAAATATTTATCCGATCATTCTCATTAAATCTACATTATATCCATACAAATTTTTTGTTTCTTTTTACAACACATAATACATACATAATATATGTCATAATTAATTTTATACACAGTCATCAGTTTCAAAGTAATTATAATACATGCAATAATTAAATAAATCATTAAGACATAAGTGACTTCAATATCTATACATATAAAACTCAAGAGAGATCTTACCCATAAGTGATTAAAGTCTTGTCTTTTATGCTGCATTGGAATTGAGAGCATACAATAAAAGGGAGAATAAATTTAATTCATATATAATTATTATAGGAGATTACAAAATTTTATATTCTTTAACGGAGACGATGATGGATTGTATTATTATTCTCATATGTAATTTCATTCCATATGTAAGGCAAAAGAATGATTCATTCATTTTTTTTCCATTATAATTCTTCCTCATTACTCATTCACCGTTATTTTTCACTAAATTCCTTCTAATTTTGCATCTATTATCTCTCTCATTTCATTCACTTAATTCAAATCCAAACCCAAGTTTAATTTTTTCTACGGAGATCTTATCCAAAATTGATTAAAAATTTATTTTTTAATTTTTTTAAAAGATAAAACGCAAATTTTGTGTAATATTACATACTATATTAATTGCTTTTTATAAATAGACACATATATTATCTTCTTGAAATTAAACTAAGATTTTTTTTAAAACCCTTCTATATTAACACAAGGCAAATAATGATTAATATAAACAATATACCACAAAAAATAACAATTCATTTTAAATGTAATAATATGATTACAATATTGTAACTCTGTTTGTTTCGGTTTAAAATTATAAGATTATAGATTCTGATAGTGTAACTGAAACAAATTGGTACAATATGTTATATTTTGTCATAATAACATTAGCAAATAAAAGTAACTTTTTTAATTAAACAAAACAATATTAATAATGGTTTTATAAAAAAATATAATTTATAAATAAATTAAATTTTTAAAAAGAAAAATGCATGCACCCATATTTGCCCCAACTACGTTGTAAATATATATAATGATATCTTAATACATAACTAACATAATTAAATTATTTATAAACTAAATCAAATGAGTACTATTATTCTAAAAATTTTATTATATATTTTATTAAATATTAAATTAAGTATCAAATTTAGTTCATCTATATATTAAATTTGAATAAAATCGATTATTTTTCGAATCCATTCCAAATAGTCAAGTTCTATACTTCTATTTACAGCCCTACTCTAAGAAATCTGAGGGCAAAATCGTAATTTGGATGAAAAGGAAGGTTGGCGTGAAACAAGTAAAAACAAAAAGAAAAGGCAAAAGGCAAAATGAAAAAGGAAAGGAAAGGATGAGAAGAATGAGGGAGGAACAAGGAAACATGAGGTGGATTGGGCGGTCGGAGGATTACGGAGGTGATACACAACCAATCAAAACGGTTGAAGCGAGTTAACAAGCATTTTTGTTTTCCACTTTCTCAAAAATCTCCTACCTACTAAATTATTTGTTGTCGTTCCCTTTTATTTTAATGCCTTTCAAAATCAATTTGGATACATAACATATATGTCTTTTTTTTTTTTCTTATTGAAAGATTTGGCACTTGTTAGTTATATTATTTCCACGGATTTTTAAATATATTTTTAATTTTAAATATAAAGTGTCTTATGTAATTTTGTCTGTATAAATGTACATAACATAAAAGAATATCAAATTTCAGACAATTTCATTTTAATATTTAAAGTTTAATATAATTTTTAAGAGGTAAATTATTTTTGTCTAGATTTGGCGATTAATTTATTTTGATTATTTAATTAATAATTGGATAAGTTTCAATTTAAACACTTAGCTTTAGGTATTGAATACTTTTAATAGAATGAAGAAAGACTTAGCCCTACATATTCAAAAGAATGAAGGGTTCCCCCCACCCCACCCACCCTCCCCACATCATATACAAATTTAAAAAATCAATTAATGATTTCTTAATATTTATACATTGTTAAAAAAAATTATTTGATAGGATGAAGAGAATATATTTTAGTTTAAGAGTAGCATATATAAAAATACAGAAAATAGGTTACCCTCTATCCTTCATATGTTTTTTTATATCTAATGTCTAATATTATATTATAAAATGATTTTCAAAAAAGTAAAAGACTTTTTATGCCTAACTATGTATTTGTTACAATAACAATGTAAGTTGAGTGAGAAAACTTTGAAAATATTATTTTTTCAAGTTATTGAGTTTAGCATATGCATCACAAAAATTATAATGTCGATTCATCATAGAAAAGGTTAAAATTGACCCGTAAATTCATTTTAAAAAATAAGTTCACTACAAATAAAAATGTGAAGTTTCAATTATTTGGTTCCATAATAAATAGTATATAGTACAATTTAAAATCTAAAAATTTGTCTCGATATAGTTGATTGTTTAGAAGTAATATTATCATTAATTAGAATCAAGGAAAATTATTATCTATAATAAACAAAAATCAAATTACAAAATATCTCTAATTATATAGCTCATACAAATAGGGGGAAAATAAAAAGTAAATTCCATGCTATAGTAAGGTGCCACGTTACAGGTCTCACTCACTCGCTTTTTACACGGTGTTTCTCCTGCTCGTACCGCACTCGCCCAATTTTAATATGGCAACAAACCCGCGTTTATGTGGCTGCGTCTCTATTGGACACGTGTCCTTTGTCACTAAAATCTACCCTTTTTTTAAGTTGACGGATATTATGTGATGATGCAGTCAACAATTTGTGGTTGTGTAGTATTAAATTAGTACCCCTCGTGTAACCAACAATATTTAAATAAATGTAGTATATTTATTTAAAATTAGATGAAAATTAGAAATTCATTATATTTTAAAATTAGATATTCATTATATTTTATATAAAATAAGTTTGTAAAATTTTATAATTCAAAATTAAAATAAAAATAAAATATTTTAATTTTAATGACTAACTTTGAAATAAAATATTGTGAATTACATGAAAATTATTTGTAAATACAAATTTTTAAGTTCTTGTAAATTCATATCAGGATGAAATTATAAGATTGGTAATTATTACTATACTAAAAGTAAAATGCATCTCTTATTATTTAATGTTGTTAAGACATTTTTTTTGAAGATATTCATTTTTAAGCCGAAAAAGTGTGACAGTAGGACTATTTCGATATTTGCGTGAGATAAGAAAATCGTAGTCCAGTCTTGCCGTCCAGAGACACTTCATCTGAACCATAATGAATGCATGCACCGATGCATTTGATTTATTAAGATATGATAAAGTAGCGTTGCATATTTGAAAAGCGAATGAGATAATAATTTTATCCGAATTTTTAGTATTTCGTCTAATTTTAATGGACTCAATTATTTGAATCTTATAAGTTAGGATATGATATGAGATTTATTATTTTATCCTATTTAATTCTAATTCAGACCCGTTTATATATAAAATATATTTTATAATAATTTTAAAAAATTTTATAAGAGAATAATATAAAAAAAATTAAATTAAAATAATAATTTTGGGTAATGGGATGGGAGCGAGTTTGGTAAAAGCGATAACGAGACGGAGTGAATTTTGGAGACTATGTAATTTTAACAAATAGAATTTAAGAATAGTTTCCTATCTCATACTCGTCTCATTGTCATGCTTAATTGTATGCAAATAAATATTTAAGACGTAATGTTACAATATTTTAGGTGAGTATTAAAATTTCAGAGACCGCAATGTCGCACTGTTTAAAGTTAATATTTTATTGAATATATTACATTTTTTCCAAGATTTATACAAGTAATTCCTATATTTACGAACAAAAGTTTAATGGAATCAATGAAATCAGCAATAATGAATGAATTGTTTGATAGAATATGTATTACAATGACAATGCTAGTAATCTATTTATATCACTTTGAAAGATCTAAATTCTAGACTACTCAAGAATTATAACCTTCAGTTTATAATAATGAATGAATTGTTTGATAGAATATGTATTACAATGACAATGCTAGTAATCTATTTATATCACTTTGAAAGATCTAAATTCTAGACTACTCAAGAATTATAACATTCGGTTTATAATAATCTGTCGTTTTGATTTTTTACACGTAAATTTAAGTAATATTTGATATAAGAATTAATATGAGTAAAAAATTTAATTAAAATAAAATTTACACATATACCAAGGGGGTATATAATAAGAGTTTGATTATTCAATTTTCTTTGCAAAAACAACATCAGAGTCTCGGAGATAACGGGGATAACTGGTGTGATGGTCTCACGTTTCTTCTCATATTTTGTTAAATTAGTGGATCATTCAAGATGTTACCATATTGTGTTCGTCTAAAGCAAACCACCCCCCCCCAAAACGCGGTTGCACTGTAGTTAACTCCGCAACCCAGCACCAATCACGAACCCCAAGGAATACCCACGCCCCGGTTAATTATAAATTATTTTTCGGTAATCATTTTTTATAAATAATTTTCGTCAGTTGAAGATAGTTATAATTTTTTCCGTATAATTTATGTTATCATGTTATTATTATTTACGATATAATTTTATTAAACAAATAATAATATTATAATAACATAAACTTAATACGAGACGCTGAAATATAATAGTAACCACATTCTTATAAAAAATAATAAAAACTTCGCAATCAATTTTGAACTCTATATAAACTGAGGTTAGAATGTACTAGTCCAGTAGGAAGCCCACACCAACAATTATTCGAGGTGGGCTTTTCTTATCTTTAGTTCACTCCTAGATACTTCAATTTCTATCCAATAACTCAATCAGAACTGTTTATAAACAAGGAAAGATGGATTAACATTAACTAAATAAATTAAATTGATTTTCATTGATATGTAAAATCAAATAAATTTAAATGTAATCAAGGATGCGTTTTAAGAAAATGTATCAACCACACAAGTTATATATCCAATTAGAAAATAGTTTAAAATTTTATGTGTTACGGATTAATACCATAATTAATTTTTACTACTACTTACTCCATATAAAATTTAATAAATAATTTTGTAATATAAAGTTACAATTTTAGCAGACTAAACTCGTACATTTATTTATAACTTTTACAATATTAATTACTAGTTTTAAATTTTAAATTGTAGGGAAAAATTAAACATCTCGGTATAAAATGGATCAGAGTATAGAGTCCTTTCTGCCTTACAATATTTTCGTATAGGGTAATGTTGCATTGGTGGAAATTGGAAAATCGTGTAGGTAACAACCAGAAGAAAATCTTTATATTTGGATTTTCTTCACTAGGGTATCCAACTCAATAGTATTATTTTCTTTTCTATCTAATGTGAACATTATTCTTGTCAACAATAATTGAGAATCTAATATCATCTTAAGTATAAATGAATTTACAATATTGTTATTAATTTATTACAAAAGAATTGATGTCCACCAAGTATGCATCTCACTATATTAAAAGGAATTAATAATAAGGTATGCATATTTTGGATCATTTATATATATATATATATATATATATATATATATATATATTATTTTAGCAAGAGATCAAACTTGGTTGGTAATCCGGTGAGTCCTTTGTTATAACTCAGTAAGTCTGTTGATATATGTGTAGTAATTATTACTGTATTATATACCATCGTCAATTTTAAGAAGACTTTTTCGTTATGTCTTTTACAATTCCAATGTCAATTTATTTATTAACATTATTAATTAAGTCAAATTTAAATTTGAGTTCATCTCTGAAAATTTAAAAATTAGAAATTACATTAAAATATTTATTATAAACAAACAAAATCTGCGCAACTAGTTTATTTTAATTAAAACAATCATACTTACATTAGTGGTAATTAATTTATTGATACTATACACAAGTCTTATCCCTTGGTCTTGCTAATATACTTTAAAATTTTAATTGAAACTAATCAAATCATGATTATTTTCCAAACAACATTGTTAATATAAACGTAATGATGATATTATAATACTTCTTCGTTGTTAATTAATTTATATCCACATAATTTTTATAATTAAATTTACTATTTTTTAACTTTAAAATGTTGCTTGTGAGATGAAGAGTCTGATACGTGATGCCATTACTAGGGGTGTAAACGAGTCGAATTCGAGCAAACAGTAGTGTACTCAGATTTTACTCTAATAATTTTTTCGATACTCGAATTCGAACTCGAGTATTTAGTCGAGCGAACAGTAGTGTGCTCAAATTCTACTATAGTCGAATTCGAGTTGATTACGAGCTACTCACGAACACATAAATTTGGTAAAAATTTTCATAATAAATATAATTTTTTTATTTTTTTAGGATAAAAATTATACATAATAATTCATTTCAATATGTATAATATTTAAATGTATTATTAAGACATAATTAATTATATATTTCTAAAAAATGTTATGATATTTTAGTATAAACAGAAGAATCGAACTACTCGCAAGTATATTCGAGCGAGTACTGAGGTACTCAGATTCTACTCGTTTCACTTATCGAACTTTAAATGGAGTATCAAGTTTGGTTCATTTTCGTATCGAAACCGAATCGAATCGATTAATTTTCGAATTAAATTCGAGCGAATCACGAACCGTTTGGTTCGCTTTACGGCCCTACCCATCGCAAAGAGAAGTGGGCCCATTGATCATCCACGCATGACCCACCTCAGCGCAAGAGTTATGGAGTGAATAACCGCAAAATATGTGTGGTGCTCTTTCCTTTCACGTCAGTTGTAACTCCCACTACTTGTTGCATGGGAACTTTGTTGAGTGTTAAGACCTATTTCTGTCAAGCTATATTTAACATTTTAACTAGTAATTATTAAATTAGTATTCCATGCGAAATATGAGTTTTGTAAATTCTTCTATTATAATTAGTTTAGTTGGTGATTTTGTGTTTAAATGTATCTTAATGATTTTAATATTGTAAAAGAAAATAAAGATGAATAATAATCGAGCTGTTGATTTTAGTTCAAACCTTTAAAAATATTAATATCAAAAAATATTATATGTGTAGTAATTGAGTTGTGATTTTGATTTGCTATATTGGCGTATTAAGTGTTTTAAAAATATAAGAGTTGACTTCTGTAATAGTTATGTGTCTTTTTTTAATATACTCAAAAGATATTTATAGTTAAAATATGGTTAATTTGATCATTAGAGTCAAATAGTGACAAATAAAGGCGGACATAAAGAGATTTATATATATAGTAAAAGATTAATACTAATATATCATCTTTGATAAATGCAGTATGCACATGCAACTAAGAGGAAATTTTTTTAAAAAAAATAAATTCACGACAAAAGAGAAAAATGAAAAATTATTGAATTGTAATTAAGAAAGGATAAGGAGCGGAAGAAAAATAATAGCAATTTATTGTTTATACTATAGCTATACAAAGAGCAATTATTGTCTCTCCTTCTGATTTACACCATTTTGGTAATATAATAATAATTATTTTATATCTTACTACTTTTGAACAAATAAAATACACAAGATTACGATAGATATGTTGAGATTGAAAAAATCAATCACTGCCCATAACTTCATTTCCTAATAAATGTTGATGCTTTCGATTAATCCTTCCCACATTTCCCCTATATATATTGAATTTATCTCATTGTATGTGTATATCCCCGCAATATTACACACACAAAATGGGGTTGCCTCAAGAATTAAAAAACCCAGTTGTAATTATTCTCTTCTCCTTATACAACTATTCCATTACAAATTACGTGTGTTTTAATTGGTGCTTCAATTTTAGCTACATGGGTTTCAATTACTTTTTTTTTAAATTTAATTTAATTTTCATAGTTTGACGTATATATGATAATCTTATTTGTTTTAAATTAAAATTTAAAGATCGCAACATCAGATTTTCACGTATCACACTACAATAATAATAGTAATTTTTTTAATATTCTGACAGGTTTTTGTAGGATTTCTTATCTTGGGATTGGTGAGTGTAGGAGTTGTGGAATGTGCAAGACAAAGATTTCCACAGAAAATAGAGTATGGAGCATTTAATTGTAGAAAGCATAGTGCAAGTTTGACGGATTTTGGAGGCAAAGGCGACGGAAAAACATCAAACACAAAGGCGTTTCGAACTGCAATTAATCAACTAAGTAAATATGCATCGGACGGTGGTGCACAACTCATTGTGCCACCTGGAAAATGGCTCACCGGAAATTTCAATCTTACAAGTAATTTCACTCTTTATATCCAAAAGGATGCAGTTATTCTTGGATCTCAGGTAAATAAAAAAAAAATGATTTGCTCATGTATTTAAACTATTAATATAATTCTATTTTTGAGGTTTTGACTTTTATTCACTTTTATCACAGTATTATTAGTGCTAAAATAAACTCTATCAAATAATATAAATTTTATTTAAAAATTAAAGTGATAACATAAATTTTCTTTCTTTTCTTTTTGATACATCAAGATAAATTTTCTTAATGCCAGTTGCACTTTTTATTGTTACTTAATCTGTCCAATTTCTTGTTACAAAAGTAGACTTAAATAAGGTTTATTATATATTCAGGATGAATCAGAGTATCCTCTCATTCCACCATTGCCATCCTATGGAAGAGGAAGAGATAATGTAGGAGATAGATTTATTAGTCTTATTTTTGGAACAAATCTCACTGATGTTGTCATTACAGGTAATTATTTCTAAACAAAAAATTATTATATGGTATCTTATTAAATATAAAAAAATCATAAGCATGTACTAGAGACCTCTTTTTATTTATTTAGTTTCTGATGATACAATTTAGGGGATAATGGCACAATTGATGGCCAAGGTGCATATTGGTGGAAGAAATTCAAAAAAGGAAAATTGAACAATACCAGACCTTACCTAGTTGAAATTATGTACTCAAATCAAGTCCAGATTTCTCATCTTACATTCATCAACTCTCCATCTTGGAACATTCATCCAGTTTATTCCAGGTCTTTGATATTTCTCCTTTTGATATATATATATATATATATATATATATATATTTTATTATATTTGTGCTGAAGTTTGATCAAAATTTTGTGAACATTTCAGAGATGTGGTAGTCCAAGGTGTAACAATCCTTGCACCAGTTGATTCTCCTAATACAGATGGGATCGACCCAGGTATACTTGTTTACTCTGTTAAAATGCATTACTAATTATTGATTTTACTATTATTAGGAAAAAAAATTAATATGGTTCATAAAGATAAATGATGCATGTGTAACTGTGGCTACCATATCAGCAGATGAGAAACTTTTACAATTATGTAGCTATTGTTATCTTTAAATAATTAATGTTATATTTATAAAAAACCATGCTATAATAGTTTGAGAAAAATGCACCTATATTGCATGGGATGCATAAGAGTGTTGTACTGTACAACAATTCAATGCAATTCCGAGATGCATATCTGTAGGCACATGTATAAGAAAAGAGTATATTGTTTGACACGGCTAACACTTATCACAATAAAAATCGTAACTATAGATCTTCCTCACCATTAAGTCGCTATTTTCTCTTGTTTTACAGATTCGTGTACGAACATGAAAATCGAAGACTCTTACGTGGTCTCAGGAGACGACTGCATTGCAGTAAAAAGCGGTTGGGACGAATATGGAATAAAGTACGGATGGCCGACAAAGCAATTAATCATCCGACGGTTCACTTGCATTTCTCCGGACAGCGCAGTGATTGCGCTGGGGAGTGAGATGTCCGGTGGCATTGAGGACGTGAGAGCCGAAGACATTACTGCAATAAACTCGGAATCAGGAGTCAGAATCAAAACAGCTCCGGGAAGAGGAGCTTATGTGAAAGACATATATGTAAGGAGAATGAGAGTGAGTGGCATGAAATATGTTTTTTGGATGACTGGTGCATATGGATCGCATCCCGATGAAGGTTACGATCCCAAAGCACTCCCTGAGATCAGCAACATAAATTACAGAGACGTTGTAGCAGAGAATGTCTCAATGGCAGGAGATTTAGGAGGGATCGAAGACGATCATTTTACGGGGATTTGCATTTCGAATGTAACTGTTAAGTTGTCTGCGAAGCCCAAGAAAATACAATGGAATTGCACTGCGATTGAAGGGGTTTCGAGTAATGTGACACCTGAGCCGTGTGATGCATTGCGTGATGAGAAGTTACAGTGGGGTTGTCATTTTCCTACTGATATATTGCCTATAGACAAAGTTAAGTTCAAAACATGTACTATAAATTAAGTATTGGCAAATTGCAGTTGCTAGGCACTGAAGATAATGTAGTGTTTTTATGTGAGATGATGATGTGTTGATTGTTTGAGGGATTGGAGTGAGTGAGTGATATAATTAATTATTGTCTTCAAACAAGGAAATAATTTCTGACTTTGTCTTCTGTTTTATTGTTTGGGAACTGACCTTGATATTTTTAGTTTTCATCGTAAAACACAAATGTCTAAATGATATTTCTACTTCAGGAAAATTTCAAAACCAAGATGCATTTTCGTAATGTTTTCTATAAATTGTTATAGAATTTTATTTGTTTTGGATTGTCTTGGATTTTCATAATCTCTTCCTTTTTAATAAGGATGTGATTAGTTATAACAAAACAAAGAGTTTATATTTTCAAATCAATCGTCGATCAATATTTATATAAGACTAAAGAGTGAATTAGTCGTAAATTGGTATTAGTCTGAATATCATAAAATTTTCAAACCGATACATTGAATCTAATAAGTACTTTGTGTCAGAATTTAAGTATCTTAACATGGGTTTTGTTGTTACGTGTGTTACAATCCCCTGTTACAAAATAAATGAGCTTCCCTATAAAAATAAAATTTAATCTTAACTCTCATTCCTTCCGCTTGTCATGTTAAAATTGAGTACAACACTTGATGTTACACATCATGTAACAGCTGAGTTGGCTTTAAGTACCTTCCGTTAGAATTGAAAAAATTAATGGCTAGAATCGTTAGTATTAAGCAGAATACCGTCGCCTATTTTTACTAAGAAATTGAAAGAAACATACAAACAGAAAAAAGAGTGGGAAAATGATAAAGAAACAGATACATATATTCAGTTGAACTTATATTACTTCTTCAGTCTCATATTATTTGATAAATTTTAATTTTTTTGGTCAAATTAATCAAATTTGAAATTAATTTATAAACAAATGTATTATAGTATTTAATTTCAAACAAGTTATTCTTGATAGCATTAGATGTTGTTTTTTATGATATTAATTATGTGATTATTATCATATAAAATTAAGAGTAAATTTTTAATTAAAATTTGGTTAATTTGACCACAAAAATCAAAATTTCTCAAATAAAATGGGATAGAGAGAGTATATAAGATCAAGAGGTCAAATAGTTGAAGATTTAGTTGAGTTTAGTTTTTCTTATTTGCAACGATTCTTTAAGTAAAATATTAAAAGTTCGTTATTGTAACAATTTAATTTCTTAAATTCAATATAGAACATTCTTAAATTACTCAGTAAAAAATATTTTCACTATTTAACATAAACAATAAAAAAAGTTTAAAAGAAATAAAGATGGAAACATATAAAATAGACAAAACAAAACAAATTAAATTAATAATATTTTACAAAAAAACAAAAGAATTAGAGCTTGTACCGAGAACAAGTATCAGTAAATAAATAAAAACAAAATACAGGTAACTATTTTTGTCCAATAGATGGTATAGCATCATTACCATTAGTGAATATAATCCGTTCTCACCATACACTTTTTATAGCAAATCAATATATTCCTAATAATATATGGATCTCAGGTATAAAAATTATTAGTGAATATTTTATTTCAATTGGCATTTTTATTATATTATATGTGTTATAATTTGATCAAAATTTTGTAAAAATGGGAAAAACACAGATGAGATTGCTCCAGGTATACTTACTCAAAATAATTTTATCCCCGAAAAAATGTGTTACTTATTGATTTTTTTTACTCTCTATCAATTATTGAAAAATGATTCATGGGAACACAAATTATTGATGGCTGTTGTTGCCACATACGTGGGTAATAAGTTTTACAATTTCACTCAATTATATACTCTCTCCATCCTTTTTTACATATTGTTTTAAAAACAACACCTTTATTAAGAAATATATTAATTTCTTTTCTAATTAGTAAAACAAGTATAAAATTTGAAAAATTCCCTTATAAATTTTATTGGATAAGTTGAAAAGAAAATGAAGTTAACACTTATTGTAAGGATAATATGAGAAATTAAGTTATTTGTGCTTACATTGAAAATACAAATGACATATAAATATTTATATGAATATTTCATCAACACTAAAACGACATGTATAAAATAACAGAGAGAGAGAGTATGCACTAAAACGACATGTATAAAATAATATAGAGAGTAAATTGTAGGACCTACTATTATCATAAAGTAGTTATTTTTACGAATTTTCACAATGTTATATTTTTTAAGAAAATAAGCTATGACTCTATTTATTTCAACTTAAATTTTAGAAATTATAGATTTTTGTAATGTAAATTACACAACTATAATAAAAAATCTTTAAAATTTAAGATGAAACAAACAATACGGATTACAACGCAAAGGAAATTGCACCTGGATTGCTGACAGAACATTGAGTTGTGAGACACCTCGGTGCATGTTAAAGCAATCGAGGAACAATTTTCATAAAGAAGTGTTGCACTAAGTAGCAACATTGATTAAAATGTTACATAACCCATTTCTCTTGATCCTTACTATGTTCTTTATCTTCAGTTATTGTGCAGATTCTTGCACAAATGTGAGAATTCAAGACTCCTATGTAGTCCCAGGGGAAGACTGCATTTCTCTGAAGGGTGGCATAGATGCACCTGGAATAAAATATGGCATGCCAACAAAACAAGTAATAACCCCCCCACGATTCACTTGCATTTCTCCGTCAAGCTCACTGATTTCTAAGTGGTGCATATGCATCCAATGCCCCTGGCTTTGATCCGAAAGCAATTCCCCAAGTAAAAGAACTTAAATTTCAGAGATGTTGGATGGCAGGATATTTTAAAGGGATTGCGAACAGTCCATTTAGTGGAATTTGTATTTCGAACACCACGATTAATTTGTCGCCGCAGCCACAGGCATTGCACTTCAGTTGAAGGGACTTCAAGTCAAGTGACTCCTAAGTCGTGTGAAATTGGATGCGGGTTGTAATTTCCCTACTGATAAACTGCCTATAGAAAATGTTCAGCTGAAGACATGTGACATGTCCTGTTGTTTAAGTTTATCAGCAAGTTTGAGTAAACTAGGTAGAGAATTGTAAATTGTAGGTTTCTGTAAAAATGTGTTGATTTTTGAAGTAAATTAATTTGATGTGACGGGCTTATGACCTTGAATAGTTTGAGTAACTAGGAAGAGAATAAAATTGTAGTTTTAGGTAAAAATATGTTGATTGTTTGAGGTCTTGAACTGAGTTGAAGTAACAAGCTTATAGCCTTGAAATGGTTTAATTAATTAAAGAAATATTTATTGGTTGTCGTTTTCTTTTTTGGGGGGTTTTGGGGGCGGGGGGGTTGGGGGTGGGAGTGGGGGTGGGGGGGTCTCTTTATTGGCTTTACATGCATTGCCTTCGCCACCAGGAGAGGGATGTGAGGTCCTTAGCTTTGCAACAATCCAAAAGTATAGAATTGTCGACAGTTCATCATTAAGACAAGCCATGAGCTAAGCCATTATCTTCTGGAAAATTCTCATGTTTTAATTTCTTTTGTATGTGATCTTTTGCTTGTCGAGTTAGTTATGGTTTAATGGATCACTTCTGTAACATGTGTTGTTCAAATAAAAGGATTTCAAGTTTTATATAGGTTAGAGTCGTTTCAAATAATAAGGTAAAAAGATTATAGATAATATCCTACTAGTGTTGTGAGTAATAAATCAAAATGTCACATAAGTTGTATTATATGTTCTACTTTCTTCTTAAGAGGGATTGTTTTTCTGATTATACATATTCTAATCTTACTTTATTTCTTTCTTTCTGATAATTTTCCTACTTTTGTATTATTCCAAGAGATAATGACTTCTTTCTCTTCTCCCATATCTTCACCTTTAAGCACTATAACCACCTCTACCGCCACCATCCCCATTATCGTTATTAACTACCGTCATTACCATGTCGTTGCCATCATCTACATCTCCGGTTGTAACAGGAACTAAAACTAACTAAAGCTAAACTAAATTATTCATGATTTCTAATTTTAAAAAATAAACCAAAGATAAGTACTTTTGTCAAATAGGTGATACTATCACCTAATACTTTTTTCTCACCTTTTTAACTTGAACCCTCAAAATTTTCACTTTTCAGAAGAATTAAGACACTTGTTAGGTATAACTAAATGAATTTTGGGACATGTTGAAATGCATAAAAGATATTCTTTCCATGAAATTAATATATAAAATCTAAACACATCTTATTGGTTTCCCAAAATCGTAATCTCATTATTATAACATATACATGAACTCATTTTCATAATATTGACCTATTATAGTAGTAGTAGGTAATATACTTTCCATTTTCTTTATTTATAATAAAAAATCATATGGATGAGTGAAATATATTGAATTAATTTTTTTAAAAAAATTGTAAAAAACCACCGATATATTGCACCTCAAAATCAGGCTAGAACTTCGCATTTCTCGATAGGGTGAGAAATAATCCGTATTTTGATAATATTCAATAGCCATGCACTTACGCCCCCCTCAATACATTTAATTCTTCTTTTGTATTTGTGTGTATCCCTGAAATATTACCCAAAAAAAATAAATTGAAGATGGGTAAAGAATTCAGAAACCTAAATGTAATTATTCTCTTCTCCTTATACAACAACTATTTTATCACCAACTTGTGTTTGGTGCCTCAAATTTACCCAGATGGGTTTCATGTGCTTTTGTCAATTTGATTATTCTTATGATGTGAAATGTACGATGATTATTACATTTGTTTCAATTTAAAACTTTGAAATTTTGATTTTAATAGTGTAATTTTATACAACAAAAGTTTATAATTTTTAAAATTTAAACCAAAACAAATGTATCAGTCTTCCATTGCGTTTTTTATTTGAAAATTGTGACAGCTTTTGTATTTTTTTTATGGTCTTTTCACAGGTTTTATTAGGATTTATTTTGTTGGGATTGGTGAGGTAGGAAATGTGGAATGTGCAAGAAAACTAATTGCACCAAAAATAGAGTGTGTAGCATTTAATTGTCGCAAACATAATGCAAGTTTGACAGATTTTGGAGGCAAAGGTGATGGAGTGACATTAAACACAAGCATTTCGAAGTGCCATTAAACAACTAAGTAAATTTGCATCTGATGGTGGCGCATTGCTCATTGTACCACCAGGAAAATGGCTCACTGGGAGTTTTAGTCTTAACAAGTAATTTCACTCTTTATATCTAGAAGGATGTTGTTATTCTTGGATCTGAGGTGAAAATAATTAACACAATTGGTGTTGTAACAAAAATAAATAAGCATACAAATTCTCTGTTTTTTAAACCTTTTTTTAACAAGAGTAATGTAATACTGATATACAAATTACTTTTTCTGCTAACAAATATGCACGAACTGAACTAAGATGACTAAACTTTATAGCAAACTATTGAATACTCCGTTCATTTTAAAATGTATAACGTTTAAATTTTTGCATGTATTTTTAAATGAAATTTAATATATGTTAAATATTTAATTTATAAAAAATAAAATTGAAAACCAAAAATATTTCAAATGAAGATTAATATGATATAAAAATAACAATTATATAAAATATTTAACATGTACTAAATTTCACCTAAAATTACATGAAAAAAAGTCAAACATCATGTATTTTGGAATGGAGGTAATACTCTCTCCGTTTTTTTATTAGTTATTTTTTTAGAGTTTGGTTCTCTGTTTTTTTTTACTTGTTTTTCTCACATTTCAAGACAAAGAGAGAGAAATTTATCCTATAATACTCTTTACATATTTCAACAAAATATGAGAATCTCTCATTTTTATGCAAATTAAATAAGGATAAATATGGTATAACAATAATAAATTTAATATATTTATACTTATTAATTATTAACCTTGGTTTATTTGATTTAACTTTAAAAAGCTACTCATAAAAAAAACGGAGGAGTATAAAGCAACTCCCAGTTTAAAAGCTAGTGATTTCATGTGTGTTTGTGCAAATTTATTGTACACCTTTAAGTGTACATAATATTATTACTTTTATAAATATATTTTTTTTATTGAATAGAAAACTAGCGAGAAATAACTATAGGGAGGCCCTCTAAGAGATTTACCCCTACAATGGTGAAAACAAACCCAATCACCAATAAATTAATAGAAATTTCATATTTTAATACATTTTTTACCATTTCATATTGTTCTTGCTTGATTTGTTTAATTTCGTGTCAAAAAAATAGACATAAATAATTATGATTGTTATAATTTCAGAATGAGGCAGATTATCCTATTATGCCCTTATTGCCATCTTATGGATTAAGAGAAGGTGAACAAGCAGACAGGTTTACTAGTCTTATATTTGGAACAAACCTCACTGATGTTGTTATCACAGGTAAATTGTTTATTTTAAATAACAAATCATAATTAAGAAAATGATCTCTGATTATATTTATTTATTGCATAATGACACAATTAGGCGATAATGGCACCATTGATGGCCAAGGTGCAATTTGGTGGAAGAAGTTCAAAGAAGATACATTGGCCCATAACAGACCTATGCTAATTGAGATAATGCACTCAAATCAAGTCATTATATCTAATCTTACCCTTATGAACTCTGCATTTTGGAGTGTCCATCCAGTTTATTTCAGGTCTTTACATATTTCTATTTTTAAATTTTATTATGTTTGGACTGTAATTTAATCAGAATTTTTATGTCACAGTGATGTAATAGTCCAAGGTCTTAACAATTCGGGCACCAACTGATTCTAAAAATACAGATGGGATTGATCCAGGTATATTTGCTCAAAACAAGTTCATCTCCAAATAATATGCATTATTCATTGATTTTTCTATCAATACCAATTATCGAAAAATGATTGATGTAAACACGAATTATTTGCAACTGTATACAAACAAGAAGTTTTACGATTTAGGTCAAATTGTTGTCCGAGCAATTGTCTCTTTAACGACATTTAAGACTTGACACATTTTATTTTTAACGACAGTTATTGTTCTGACAGTAACTTTTTTATTCTAACATTATCAACACTCTTACTCAATAAGACCTACTTTCATCTTATAAGTCCCACTATTACCAGACAATAGTTTTTTTACTAATTTTCACAAATTTATATGGGAAAACAAATTATTACAACACCTAAAAAGAATGTACTAGGATTGCTCGTAGAGCATTGAGGTGTTGTAGCACACATCATGTTGGTGCATGTCCGAGTGATCTGGGAACATTTTTCTCCGGCACAGTAACAGTATTCATAAGAAAATGTTGAACTATGCAGTAACATTGATTGAAATATTCATCATTCATATGTATTATTACTTATCATTTTTTTTGTTTTCGCTCTTATTTCGCAGATTCCTGCATGAACGTAAGAATTGAAGACTCTTACGTAGTCTCAGGAGACTGCATTGCAGTGAAGAGTGGCATGGATGCAAGTGGAATAAAGTTTGGTATGCCCACAAAACAAGTCATCATTCGACGATTCACTTGCAATTCTCCTACCGGCGCGGTGATCGCGCTCGGGAGTGAGATGTCTGGGGGTATTCAGGACGTCAGAGTCGAAGACATTACTGCAATAAACAATGAATGAGGAGTTAGAATCAAAACAGCCCCCGGAAGAGGAGGTTTTGTGAGAGACATATTTGTCAGAAGAATGACAATGAAAACCATGCTGAGGCATGCGCTTTGGATGACTGGCTCGTACGCGGCACATTCTGCTGGTTTTGATCCCAAAGCAATGCCCGAGGTTTTTAACATAAATTACAGAGATATTGTTGCAGAGAATGTTTCAATGTCAGCATATCTTGAAGGGGTTGCACATGCTCCTTTTACAAAATTTTGCTTTTCCAATATAACTATGACATTGTCTCCAAAGCCAGAAAAATTACAATGGAATTGCACTGCAATAGAAGGGGTCGAGAGTGAAGTGACCCCTGAGCGGTGTGTTACGCCACAAAATGTGAAATGTGATGTTGGCTGTGATTTTCCTATTGATAAACTGCCTATAGACAACGTTCGGCTACAGAAATGTAGTATCAATTAAACACCAGCAAGTTTAAGTAAACTGGGTAGAGAAGAAACCGTAGTTTTGTGGAGTGCAGTAATATTGTAGTTTTGAATATTGTTATAATTCATTGAATTGAATATTGGATTTCATCTTAACCTTCTTTTTTCACTGTATGAATGTGTACATTTTCACTAGTGAAGTTACAAAATATTCAGATTATACAACTGAATAGCATCTTTTGGCTGAATGCTAAAATTAGAAGAGAATTTAATGTCAATCCCATACAACCAAAACTGTAATCTGTTACTGTCTACCCAGACAACGGTAATCTATGACCTTCCAAAATGAAATCGCTGTGTCATGCAAATATCCTCAATGGTTCCATGGAGTTGTTTCTTCATTGGATGCAGCTTTATCTCGTATATTTTTGGCCAAAGCTTTCCAGTCACTGAATCAAACACAGTAAACTTAATTAAGCAATATAGATAGAACAAGATAAAGGCCATTACCAAAAACGAATAATTTGAAAAAGAGATCCAGCTTTTCTACTACTCTAGACCCTTCTGTTTGAACTTTAATTATATTAATTATTTGTTTGATTTTTTATAATCAACTATGGAGCCACATAATCTAAAATCATACCACATGCAGGTAAAAGGTAAGCAGGAGCAATTGGCACCAAAAAGAATAAAATATCATGCATCTAGAGCATTGTACCATGAAAACAACTATACTGAGTACAGAACTACATCAATGGCAGTTCTTATGAGTTATATGGGGCATAAGGTGCATTAATCTGCAGCTTACCGAAAATTCTCTCTTTTTCTTTGTCCCATGCTATGCCATTCAAAACATCAAAATTCTGGAAGACAGTAAGGTCTAAGTTTAAGAAAATAATTTTAATTGCAACTAAAGAATGTAATGTAGCAAGAGATGCGCTTTTTGAGAAAGCTTACTTTTATCCCAGCTGCAACTAATCCCTCCCTACAAAATATATACATTAGAGAAATTAATAGTCGACACAAGGACAAGCTCCGAAGCCTTTGAATAAAGCTACAGAGTGTACTCAGATAATACATCAAGGCTAAAAGGAATTATAAGCAGAACCTCAAACTGTGAAGTAGAATCCACTCACGCACAACACCATCTTTAGGTGAAATTCTAGCAATACAGTCTGTCTGCACAATGAGAACAAATTATAAACAATTTGAGGTAGAACATCTTGCTGGTATAAAGATACTCCAAGAACCAAAATAATTGTTCTCCTGAATGCAACTATATAGACACAAACTCATAATTGGATATACTTCGGAAAGGGAAAAAAAATATAGATAGATAATAAACAGAAAAGATATCTAATATATTTGATTGGGGCTCATCAAGGTATTGTTGAAATTCACACCACGCTGTTCTCTTACAATTTTCTTAATTTGCGCGACAAAAGTACTTCCATAACCCTTATGAGATGTACACACAACAGTACTTTTGCCCATTGGAAACATGCCCGAATCACTTCCTGTCCTTGCTTCCCATTTGTTCATGCAAGTTTTCAACCCACCACTTTCCATTTTATCACTCCCGATACGCAGTAAGTTACTACGGATTGTATAGGGTTGTATGAGTGTGATTTCATGAAGCAAGTGTGATTTGGGACTTCTAGGTTGCTATGAATGGTGAATAGGAGCATGGTTATTGATTTGAAAAACCACATTCTGGGCACAGCTCGCCTTGGTAATTTGAGCTGCAACTCAAAATCAATTTTCTTTGTATATATGTAGATACACACATACACATCTGTAATACACACGTGATGTATTGTCTTTATTATTTTAACAATCGAATTGCTACTGCCCCTTTCCCTCGAGTATTTCAAATAAATTTCCCTTTTTGAATGTTCTACTATGTTTGCGAAATTTACTTTTGACAAGGTTCAATGACAAAATTACCGGTAACTTTCTCCATTCCCAATTTTCTACTTATTTTCAGAGTAATGGCCCCAACCATCATCTCACAAGATTTATAATTTCTACATATAAACTCAACTTTAATACATTTCCCTTACTTTTCTTCTAATCTCAAGAGATTTCAGACAACTCTAAGTCAACAACCCCCTTAAAATGAATAAATTGTCAAATGTTATCGAGGCTGTAGGTCTTTTGTACTTTTTCTTCTAATCTCAAGAGATTTCAGACAACTCTAAGTCAACAACCCCCTTAAAATAAATAAATTGTCAAATGTTATTAAGGCTGTAGGTCTTTGTCAACTCTTGCAAAGCAAATTAGCAAGTTTCCCGTTAAAACAAAATATGAAAAAACACACTCAATGACAGAAGCCTTCACTTTAATAACCATTATCCAATGCTAGTAGGCTATTGGGAAAAATCATAAGTAAAAGACTGTCTATTACCTGCCAAACATTTGCCCAGACTTCATCATTCACATACTCCAGCTCATTGAGGTTGTGAATTTCAAGACCGTTATACTTGACAATATGCTTTGTTAAGACTGCATATCAAACAGATAACAATCAAATGGGCAGAATCAACTGAAATGCACCCAAACAAAATGTAAAAAGACTATGACCACATGACAACAGATGGACCAAAAACCTTCAAATGATGCCTCTTAGAAGATAATTAGAGAAACAGTTATAGATAATATTAAGCTAGTTAAAGATGAGGATTAAAATCGTTATCCATATATTTATCATTGTCTCATGAACACCATTTGTTAGCTATAAAAACACTTTCCTATATTGTAATGTCCTGAGGAACTCTACGTAATTCTTCATGTTATTATGTTAAATGTTTCATATTTACTATCCCTTTCAATTATATGCTTCTACAGTGAGAGATTCTTCAAATTAAACCATCCACACAACCACCCCTGCAAGGAGGGGGCGGAAGTGAGAATAAAAAGAGTTCATTTTTGTGTGACTAAGACCTTTCAGACTTCGAGGATCAATGAGATACAATGTTGAACTTCCGTCAGTTCCAAACAGAATTTGCCCATCTGTAGCCAGGCCCCAACCATCTTGCATCTGATGAGTAAATTTCTCAAACTGCACAGAACAGTTAGCGTAGATTATCACATAATATAAGCAATAAACAAAAATAATGGATCCTGATTCCTGGATAACCAATGCTATGCATAGAAGTTATAATGAAAATAAACTCTTGGTCAAGCTGATGTAACTGAGCTGTAGCATTCCTTCCTAAATAAAGCCAAACAACTTAGGACACATTATCAACGATTCAACGGGGACAATAGACACTATTGCAATGGGCCAGGTAATACTATTATAAGCAAATAATATTTTGGCAATGAAGGACGTCTCAATTTCAAGGAAATATCTCGGATGAAAGAAAAAATCCAAATCCTAATTCATGTGAATTTATCATGCCATCTATCCCAATTATATTGCATCCATATTGCATATCTGCGTCATATTAACCTTCTATTTTATAGTGTGTTTTGAACTTTTGTTTGCCAAAATAATCCACTGTTTCTTCTCAAATACCCAGATAATTTAGAGAGTGACAGAGTAATGATTGGCAAATAGCAACCAACTGGTGGTAGCCAACTTTAGCTAGCCAATCCAACATAACTGCAAAAGGCGTTTCACGCTACCTTCCACCGGAAAGACTAGCAAAAGTTGGCTGCCAACAACTCTATGTGCATGTGAGTGCACATCCACCCATACACATATACATCATGCACAATTGCAGAGGCTCTACTCTTATCAAATTCTGTTGTGTTTTAAAATTACTAGGTTAGAATTCCCCTTTCCAGAAGAATTATTGATGTCCTTATTAAGTAGTCAAGGTTATTTTATTCATATTTCAGAACAAAACTAAGAATCAAAAGTGAATTTAAGAATGATCCATTCCAATTCCTGTATTACATATCTGCCTCCTATTCCTCCTTATCAATCCTTCCACTACTTTTCACCAAATTTCTTCTAGTTTTCATTTCAGTGACATCCATATTCCAGTCATGCAATACAAGTGCAGCAAAACAGAATAAAGCAACATAGTATGGATATATGATAGTATTACATGCTTGAAGAAAATTTAGTATTTACAAAATGCTGGTAAATTATCATATCCATTTAAATATAAACAGTCATAATATGTGTGACACACTGAGAGAGAAGAAATATTACAAAAAAACCAAATAATGCATTGACATAAAAGATGAAGCACAAACTTTGCTTAAATTTTTTCTGTCATATATGAAACCAGTTTTCTGCAACCAAGTAACTTGATATAACCTACAAAAGTGCATAACGTTATTACATCAGAAGTGAAGACTCTTTATTTTTCACATTAATACATCAATCCAAAACGAAAAATTAACAGTTGAAGAAAAGATTACTTTCACTCGATCTATAACGACATGTAAGTATCACACATAGAGATGGTGTAGAGCAGAATCTTCAAACAATAGCAGGTTCAACAACTCCTATATTTAACTAAAGATTATGCTAAATATATTGTTATAAGAAAAGAAAAGTTGATATTTTTATAGAATAGTCTGTCTCAAGCTTTCAATCATCTTGAAATTTCTGTATAGGGGCACTTGTTAATTTATTGTTTTAACTAGTTTGTTGATTTTGATTGAAAAATATTTAATTCGTTACTAATGGATTTAATTTTAAATATAAGTATACACTACGGAGTATATAGTAATGTAAAATTTCGATAATACCAGGATGACTGTTTTGGACTAAAAGACAATTGATATGTGATGTAGTAACTCATTTGGAATTTCAAAGTATTTGATTCCAAAACTATGTATATTTTTCATAGAATTGTACGGAGATGGGAAAATAATGACATGAAGAAAGTTCGGTTCACAAACCTATCATTCAGAAGAGTCAAACCCTCCCCAAAAGAAGATCTTTCCATATTATGGATAGCCAAAATCTGTCAAAACCAGAAACAACAAACAGGGATGGAATTAACTTTCTCCTAAACTGTGCATACACAGAGCAAAGAGAAGATTATTGCATAGAGATTAGTAAAAAAGCTGTGAAATCTTAATAAATAAGAAAGACGAAACTTACCTCCCCACTCTGAAGAGCGACTTTTCGAACTGATGACTGGAAATACAAATTTTAAAATGTCAATTGATGATTGTAAGCTAAATAGACATCAAACAGGTATTAGAATTTGGTAATAATATGAAACAACAAAAATAATATGGCCAAAAAGCAATCAAAGGGCCCATAAATCAAATGAAATCAATGACTCTTATCTGAGATAGATAAATAAGGGGCAATGGGGCAGAAAAACAAACTTTAACTTACATGCTCATAAAGACCAGTTGACTCAAATAGGGTATCATCTCCTCCATATAAAAGCCCCTGAAAAGCAAACACAAAGTTGTGCTATCAGCTATGCGTAAAATATTGGAAAATGTATCTCTTACCATTTTTTGCTCTTGTATCACAATTTTCCCTAGAAATCTTAACATAATTACAAATAATTCTACCATAATATCTGAACTCTAAGCTAAATCATATAAGATTGCATTTGGTTGGACAAAATGGAATGACATAGGAATGAAATGGGTAAATAAGAAGAAAACTAGATATTACAAGGAGATTCATAATGGAGAAATGGTTGATTGTTACTAAAATTTTAGTTACCATAGAATGGACAAACTTTATCTAGGAGGTGAGTTTAAAAATACATATAATCTTGTGAGAAGGAATGAATGAAGGAATGGATCTTCCACCTGAATAATCTAGCAAATAGTGTAAAATTCATTTTATTCCCGTCTCATTCCATTCCATCAAACCAAAAGCAGCATAAATGTTTAGATGTAATCGGTCACTTGAATCAATTATGCATGCCATAATGAAAAATTAATAACAATAATGAGGTTCAATATTATCAAAAATTGCATAATTTCGGATAAAGAACAATCTTCACTACGAGGAAGAAATTTTCTGAACTTTTTTAAACATGAGAGAGAGAGAGAGAGAGAGAGAGAGAGAGGAGTAATAGACCTGAGTAAAGGCATTAGGATCATGAGGAAACTCGTTGACAACTTCGATGGTATAGATTGGACTGAAACTGGTGACGGATCGTTGCGTCCGAAAAGCGTTCGACGAAATGCTCAGGAGAAAAACTGCAGCCAGGATCAAAAAGAAGAGTGAAATGAACAAAGACATTCTTTTCCTAAAATACCTGAAGAAACGGGAGGAAGAAAAAGAGGGAGGCGGCGGCATGGAAGGGGTAACGGTCTTGAGGTGGGATCGCCTATCAGCTGTTTTCTTTCTTCTGGCAGCTCCGATCGCCATACATAGCAGCTAGTGGATATTCATGTGGAGACCGAGACATACAGAGACAGAGAGAGACGAAGGGGAAGCCGCCGAGTTGTGAATGGGCCAATGGGAGTGCCTGTTTGGATTCTACTTGGTTTGTTCGTTTGGCAGTGCATTTGGTTTTTTGTGTGTTGTATGTCCACATTTTAGACTTTCCTGCAAATTGGACCAGCTGTAAACTTTTTCCCTATAATTTACTCTAAAATTTGATTTGCACCTTATATTTAAATTTGAATTAAATGTGCCCTTATTTTGGTTGAATGAGTTAAATGCACTCCACATGCTTATAATTAAAATTGTTTGAAAATCAAGATTGAGGTGCTTTTTGTTGTCAGAAACAAAGTTTGGGGTACATTTTGCTCATATGTAAGTTTGAGGTGCAAATCAAAATTCAAAATAAAATTTGGGATGTAAAACCATAGTTGAGTCTTTCTTGTTTTTTTTAACTCCATTAGTTATCAACAAAAAAAACCTCATAGAGAAGAGAAGGAAAGCATTCATCTATCTTTCATTTCAGTGGTCAACCTTCTTCTCATACTTTCTTCCTCTCTTTTTACACATTCATATTTACTTCGTCACATCTCAGGACGTAAATTAAACTGCACTCAGACTCGATTTAAAAAAGTTAAATTTTAAAATTAATCGATTCAATTCACATTCAATTCAAAAATGAGTTAAATTTGATATTCAATTTAAAATTCCATAATTTAAATGAGCATAAACTGAACACATCAATATTTGCTCAATTCTACGTACGAGTAATTCAGTTCTTCATTTCAAACTTAAAATCATAATATATATTATAAATAATAATTTATTTAAATATTATACACATTGTATATTTTATTATTCTGATTTGTTGCTAATGGTTAATATCTCCGAGAGTCATATGTCCTTCACTACATGAATTTATCATTTTTTATAAGAATTTTAATTTTAATTTATGAATAAACTTCTATAATGATCATATATCATACTATCATCATTGGGGAAGATTATTTGCATCCCTTTCGTCCGCATATAATCAATTTTTTTTATTACATAGTAAACCATTTTCTACGCATTCACTTATCTTTCGACAATTATTAATATTTGTATGTAGCTTACAAATTTGAAATTCATATATCTTCGCTCAACGAAGAAGGTAGAGATGAACAATTTGACGAATGACAACGTCTGTAGCTTATTATTGTTGTTAAATTATTGTGTTTGATGTTTTAGGCTTTATACCCCCAAAATTATAAAAAAAATGTTTTGATGTCAAAATTATTTGAAATATCAAATATTTTAAAAACAATTTAAAATAAAAAGCAAAAGCAAGTATTGGGCATTGTTTAAGCGGTATAGTAACAAAACAAAAAAAAAAAAAAAAAAAAAAGGAAAGAAAAGAAAAGGCCAGTAGATATAGATATTTTTACTAAAGTTAATTCAATTATTATTTCGATATAATTAGAGTATAAACGAGTCGAATACGAGTGAAATACACTCAAATTCTATTTTAAAACTATTTTCGATATTTTAATTCGAATCGAGTATATTTAGTCTAATAAAATTTTGGTGCTTAAATTTTACTCTAATTAAATACGAGTCGAATACGAATTACTCACAAATACATAAATTTTGGTGAAAAGTTTCATGGTAATACAAAATTTTATTTTTTTAAAGATAAAAATTATAGGAAAATTTTCTTCGACGGTCCCCGAATTATATTAATTTTGCGTATTTGGTCTTTAAAGATTTTTTGCATCTTATTTGATACATAAACTTTTAAATATATGTACAATCAAAAAAATTTGTCAATCCTAATTAAATTTAATTGAAATTACACTTGTGTGAATTATACATATAATTGTTACTCTCTATTTTATGGGAAATATCTTCGATTGTCCCAAACCAAAAATAAGTAAAATTGATATAATTTAAAAATAGTCAAAATGAAGTAAGCACATTGTTTTTTGTTCACAAACGTTGTTTATATAATGTGCATCAAAATTTAGAGATTACTTAAAATTCATAATTTGAAAAGTCAATCTCGAATTGACATCTAACATTTTTTTTCCTAGTTGATTTTATGTTGTATGGCAGTGCCTATAAATCTTTTGTGATTAAGTAATTATAACTATAATTAGTCGACGAAACTTGATTCAGCCGATAACCTCAACAAATTGTTTGTCCCTCAAGATGATTTGTAGAAGGGGGTTGAATACAAACCACAAAATTCTTTCGAATTTTGTGAGTTTAGTGAATATACTGTATAACAAGTTGCGGAAATGAAAGAATACAATATATCACAAATGTTTATGAACTTTTATAAAAGAATGAAATATTACAAAAGTTCATTGGTTTGAATGACCAGCTTCTAACAATTCTGTTGAAAACAACAGCTGCTCACTAGAATATGATTTCTAACTTCTCTCAAGTTATGAAAACTTGCTTCTCTTTTTCTATAAAAATAATTACAGCTGCTAACTCTCTATATGTATGGAAGTGTTGTTCTGAGAAATATGTGATCTGAGATAAGATGTATTCTTGTTGTTAAACTCAGAGTTCTCAGATATCTCAGATGCACACATTTACCTCAGTTGCCCTATGTTTATTTATAGACACAGCTTCCATGTACTCAAATCTTATATTCTGAGCTGTTTACCAAAAATATCTCTATAGTTTATTGATATTTGCAGCTCTGTCACACAACTTTCTTCATTATTCAGCCTCCTTTAGATGTCAGCCTGTTTATGTGACTTTTCTGATGTATATTTACTGCACCTGCTTTCATTTTTCTTCATGGAGTTCCTAAGATAAGATATTAGCAATATATATCTTATCTTTATGGGCTTCTCTGGACATAATTAGTCCAGCTTCAACGAACTTCTTGCTTCAAGTTGTTATAAGTTGTATCTGCAGTATTTCAACTTGCTGTTTTGCAGGTTTCATACTTGCGGCTTTGCAGATTTCATACTTGCAACTTGATGTGTGTGTGTATAACTTATTTCCTTAAAACTTCCTTGGTAGCCAATCTCTTCTTATTGGACAACCATCATTGTCTTATTTCCACCGCCTTAATTTTATGAGCCATATGTCATCCCTTATGTCAACTTTAGTCTCTGATCATCCATCCCCTGACGACCTGTGTTTGTTCATCAGTGGATATTTTGTGAGAAACCAAAAATTCTAATAAAATGTACGAATATTAAATTCGTTATTTATTAAGTTTTCGTTCATTTTAATTGACTGATAATTTTTACGATTTAGGGTACGCTTAAATCACGCTAATCGATATGCGTACGTCCACTAGCGATAAATCAAAACGAACATGATATTTTTATATTTACGAGACGTTAATCATGACAAGAATTTCATAAACACATTTTTATCTCACCTACACGGTTAAACTTTTTGGTTTATGCATTAAATCAATGTCTAACCATTTAAATTATAATTAGTGGATAAAAAATTTAGATTAAACACTTATTAATTCAAATTTCAGCATTTTCTCAAAGTGGCAAAATAAGGAAGTGTTTTCAATCCAAGGAAAAATCTTTCCGATCCAAGTAAAGTTTTCAAAAATCAATCCAAGGGCCAAAAATGATTTACAAATTATATATATACATCTTATTCACTAACCCTAGCCTCCATCAGTCAAATATTTTCAGCATTTTCACTAAACAAAAATTAAATTTCGGATTTGAGAATTTATTGAAGTTTGAACATTTATTCCTTTAAAGCATTTAAGAGGTATACACACTGCTCCTTTATTTTTACAGTTATTGACATTTCTGTTCATGCCATTGTGTAGAATAAATTTTTCAGTATCATTTTCATATATAACACATGTTTATAGCATTTATGGTTTGTAAGTTATTAATTTTTAAAGTTTGAACAAAAAATAAATAAATATTCAAGAACATATTCAAACCCGTATGAACCCTAGATTTTTTCGACTGATTTTTCTGGCCAGATTCTTATATATTTGTTCGAATTGATTTTATAGTTTCATTCTTGATGTTGTTAGCTTAGTTTTCCCTCAAATAATTTCAAAAATGAGCTGGTATTGCACGTTTTCAAGTCCGACCGAAGCTTCGGAAATACCCGAATGTTTCATTCCGAATTTTCTTGCATTTGAGCTGTTGAATATAGAAATTGGTTATTTGGATGGGTTTCTAGAAACCTCTAGATTCATTTCTATACATGAATCGATGAAAATAGCCACGAGAAGGCCATGAACGGCTAGACCCGAAGGTCTCGCCGGCGTTCATGGAGGTTTCTACCTCCGGCGACCACGAACTGCTGCTACGGTGGTTTGTAGGTCTCAGCACGGTGGCTACGAGTACATTCGCCTATGGCAAATGTCATGGCAGTATCCTCACCTCCGATCGGTGCTTGTGTGCGTGCGAAACGGGAAGGGAAAGTTGCGGTCTGTCGGCGGCAGCCGCGACTGTGAGAAACCGAAAATTCATTAAAATGTAATTCTATTAAATTCGTTTTATAATGAAATTTTTGTTGCATTCAACGATCGATAAATTTTATGTTTAAGTTTACGTGCATTTCACGCAAATCGACGCGCGCACGTTTACTAACGAAAATTATAATGAGCGCTATTTTTTTTTTAAAATTTTAAAGCGTTAATCGTTATAATAATCGTATGTGTGCATTTTTTTCGCCTCGCTGGTGCGGGAAAACTTTTTGGCTTATGCGTTAAACCAATTCATAACCATTAAATTTAATTAGTGGCTAAACAAATCAAATTTAACACTAATTAAGTTCAAATTTCAACTTGTCCCTAAATGGCAAAAACAAGAAAAAAAATTTTTACCTATCTAAGTAAATTTTTCTTAAAACTAATCCAATGGTCAAAATTAAATTAAATGTTATATAAATATACCATTATAGAAACCCTATACTCCACTTCTGATATTTTTCTCTCCAGCAAACATTTCTCAAAATTCAAATTTTTGCATTTAAGAAATCATTGAACTTTTGGATTTTTGTTCATTAAAACTTTAAGGAGGTACCCCACTGCTCTCTTATTTTTGCATTTATTGTCATTTATGTTTATTCCATTGTGTAAATTATTATTTTTAGTATCATTTTCATGTATCACACGTGTGCATAGCATTTGTAAATTGGGAGTTATTAATTTTCAAAGTTTATTCAAAAGAAAAATGAAAATTCAAGAACTTGAACAAGAACCGAAGAACCCTAGATTTTTTCGAACAGATTTTCCGGCTAGATTTGTAGGTTGTTGTTCGAATTGATTTTATATTTTTGTTTCTGAACATGTAAGGATCCTTTTGCCTCAAACAATTTGGAAAATGGTTGTGTATTTCGGATGTTCTTGACCGACCGAAATTTCCTAAATACCCGAATGTTTGTTCTTGATCTTTCATGCGATTGTGTTGTTGGAAACTGAAATCAATTGCATGTATGAGTTCCTGGAAGTCTCTGGAACCATTTCCATGCTTGAATCGATGGAAATAACCGCGGGAAGGCCGTGAACGGCTAGACCCGAAGGTCTTGCCGGCGTTCATGGAGGTTTCACCTCTAGCAACTGGTGCTAGCCTCTTCCGTCCATTTCAGTCGATGGCATGAAGGGAAACCGGGGTTTAGCCTATGCGGTTTCTCAAGGTGGTGGCTTCGCCGCCCAAATCTATGCGTGTGTGCGTGTGGGGCAGCTAGCCTAGCGCGGCCGCGACAGCCAAACGGCGCAGGCGGCGCTAGGGTTCCTTCTGCAGAAGAAGAAGACAGGTCTGGTTGAACCGACCCGGTTCTGACCCTGTTAACCCGGTTCCGACCCTGTTGACCCGGTTTGACCCGATCCGGTCCAATCCAAATTTAAAAAAAATAAATAATAATAATAATAAATAAAAATAAATAAATAAAATAATAATAATAATAATAATAAAATACTTTTATATTTTAAATTATTCAATAAATGACTTTTGAATAATTATTTTGACATGTAAATAAATTTTTTACATGATTAAAATTTTATGTTTTAAGTAGGGCTGGCAATCTCCGACACGACCCGGATTTTCGACACGAACTTGACTTGAAAAATCCGGATCCGGGTTGAGTTTTTTGACCCGTATAATAAACGGGTCGAGTTAGGGTCGACCTGTTTATTATACGGGTCATGTTCGGGTTGGTACTAATATACCCGCCAACCCGCCAACCCGAACCCGTCAACCCGCCAACCCGACACGAATTGACACGACCCGGATTTTCGACACGAACCTGACCCGGATTTTCGACACGAACACGACACGGATTTTCGTGTTCGGGTTGGTACTACTATATCCGTCAACCCGCCAACCCGAACCCGACACGAATTGTCAGGCCTAGTTTTAAGATTTAGAATTTATTTATAATGTTAAAGTCTCTTAATTACCACAATTAAGTGACGAGTCATTAATTCATAAATAATTATTATTTAATTGAAATAATTAAATAATAATTAAAGAATAAACTTTAAAATTTATTTAAGTGATTAAATAAATCATTTAAGCTAAGATTAATTGAGGAATAATCCTTGATTAATTAAATTGAAGAATTAAGACCAATTATTATTTAATTAAAATAATTAAATAATAATTAACAAATAAATTTTACATGATTATTAAATGATCAATAAATCATTTAATTTAAAAGTAGTTAAGAAATAAATTACTTCAATGATCGATAGTTATTATTTAATTAAAGCAATTAAATAATAATTTAAGAATAAATGTTCAATAATTGATAAAAGGTCCATAAACCTTTTGTAATTATGAACTGATTATTATTTAATTAAAACAATTAAATAATAATTTAAGGAACAATTTTTTTATTAAATATTAAATGATTTAAGTAAGTCATTTAAGCTAAAAGTGATTAATTAATATTTATTAATTAATCTACGGCCTCCAATGATTAAATTTATATTATCGAGAGCCTATGAGCAACGTTTTATCAAGTCCACAAATCTCTCGGACTCCAATTCAGTTCCAACCGAATCCCAATTTAACTTATGACGACTCGTTCAGTCAATCATAGACTTGAGCACTTCACGAACACTCCGCATGTGCATCCTCATGTGTTTTAAGTTGAGATTTCTCATGTTATTACATGTGCATTTTTTACAAAACTCTCACTACGCGAGTGTTAAATTTACTAAGGACTTAAGACAAGTATATACTCACTCTACTTTCTTTCAATTAATGTGTATGATCATTCTTTCGATATACGTAATGTATTCAAGATATTATTCTGTCAATATTCATAATTTAATTTCTTCAAAGTTAAGTAATGTACGATTCCTTGATCCGATGTTCGTGAAAAATGTTGTATTTGAATCAAATGATCTTTGGGCGTTGTTAGCTATTCAAATTCCGCTAACACACCAAAGAAAATCCTATACGAATGTAGAAAGCTTATTTCTTCACCCCCATACTTGTAAAGTATATCCGTATGGGTAACTAAAGGCTAGTGGGATGCATCTGTCTGGCATCCTGAGCCTAAGATTTATAGGGAATGGGAACCGAGGCATCGGTAACCGGACCCTCGTAGATAAAAGGCTTCTGCAAATCGACTATGTATGTCATTATGATGAAGTCAGACGGTGGTCAGGTTGGTCAGCTGATATACTGTTTGATACGAACATTCCTAAGGGCACATGTGCCAAACGGACATGGTTATAAGGCGCATGTGAAATTATTCTTTATTCTTTTAAGTAAATGATCAGATCTCTCGTTATCACTCGGGGACCCTAGAATACATTTTCTTTCAAGATATTAAGAGGTGTCGACATTGTTTCCGTCAAACCTCATAAACACTTAAACCCAATCAATTATCCATCTTTCAGAACTTACCCAATTCTTGATTATATACTTGCAAGCGTAAATCGCCCATGTTGTTATTACCAAATGTTTTACAGGTTATGGCGAGAAGGCTGAACCGTCTTCTAAAGGCAAAGAAAGAATGGCTTAATGAGTGCTTCCTGATCGTCCTCTTACAGACGGCTTTCAGGGGAGGGTGAAGCGTGAGGATGTTATAGAAATGTTTAGATTGTAAGGCCTACGTGGGCCCCTCATAGACTTCCGATGTTAGACAATTATTTTGAGTTTTTGTAATAGAGATTACTAATTAATTCTCTAATTTAATGTTATGCATGCTTGGATGTTAATACTTTTCTTTTGTCAATTATTGACGGTACCCGAAGTCCAGTATGATATTTTTGGGGCTGTCATAGTTGGTATCAGAGCCCAAGCACCGGCTACAAGACCACGGTCTCTACTGGAGTTTAGAACGCGATATTTAGAGTCTTAAGGAAGAATGAAGGAACCATAAGACCTAAGGATAGGAAAAATAGGACGTGAAGACAAATAGATGGACGACGAGTATCACGTAGACTTTCCTCGTTTCTTGAAGTTAGAAATATTTTTTTATGGTATATAAACTTTTAAGTTAAGGACCTAAGTAAAACTTATTGCAAACCATGCATTGCATTAGTATTATGTCAAACTCTATGTTATGTTAGACCTTATTTTCATACTGACGTAGGTTATGTTTACTTGTAGATGACTCCGAGACGAGATGCTAGGGGAAAAGCCCCAATGGTCATTAGTTCTGACGAAGATCATGTCCCGGGTTATACCCCTTCTGACCACCTCGATCGTACAGATATTCCTCCTGTCCCCACCTTAGATGATGTCGAGAGCCTGAGAGAGGCATCCCCAGAGCAGCTTTTTCCTGTTATGCCTGTCCGATCTGACACTACTGGCCCGTCGACTCGAAGCCGACGTCTGCGTCCCGATGTCATCCGTGGATCGCCACCACCTTCTGGCACTCGATAGTGTGTGACCCCTCGCAAGAGGGTAACCAGAGCAGTACAGGTGGTACACTTTGAGATTCCTCGGATCTCTAATGAGGATTTCAAAGATCCTGAAGACCCCATAGATCCAAAAGACGATGAGGACCCCACTGAACCAGAAGACGACTAGGACCCCATTGAGCCAGAAAATGACGAGGACCCTGGGGATCCAGAGGATGACCATGTCCCCACTAACCCATCTGAGAGGTCAGATTCCTCAGTCCGTATGAGGAGTCGTTCTCCTCCCCGCTACCAGTTGGGCACTCCACCACAGTCACCAGCGCATTCTATTTCAGTACATACCGTACCCATCGCTCCAGCTTCACCACCAACAGAGCAGCCTGCTCCACCACCTGCCATGCAGCCATTGCCACCAGTGGTACTACCGGAAGCCCTGCCAGTCGTCCCACCCGCCGCACCGCCTCTAGAGATGCCAGAGCCTATGCCATCTCCAGATGAATTCTGCCTTTTTCTCTAGTGCAGGGTTCGCCTCATACAGGCAGAGATGGCAACACGCAATGACAGATTGATGCCTCGCTCCGTTTCACACCAGAGGACCAGTCGACTCCTTGACATTTGGAGGGTCTCATACCAGGACTTGTCTCTCACCCTCATTGAGGCACTGACTGAGACCTTGATCTCGGTGAGCGACTACTTCAGGCTCCCGCACCCCACCGCAGCTGACCGGGACCGTCTGATGCACAACCTGGTGATGAAGGTCGAAAATATGTGTCGTTATACGCGTAGAATGATGGAAGAACTCGATCGTGAAGGCATATATTAGATATATTGTAGTATGTTAGTAACCATGAGCTAGGCCATATATTTTGTACTAAGGCTGCAGAGCTGATTTCTTTTTGTTATGATAATTACGGTAGCCATAAATATATTTTGACATGGCTCCCATAGTTATCAATCAAAGCTCTACTAGTATCAAAGTGAATTAAAAACTTCCACCACTGTACCCTTTTTAATATTATATATATTATGATGACCCCGTTTTAAAACCTTTTACGAGTTATGCATGATTATTTATTAATACATTAAAATGTTATATTATGTGAAGAGCTTCATGTGAAATTTTCTTACGAGGGGAGAATGAAAGAAAGAAAAGGGGAATTGACATTGTTTATTTTCTTTTCCCTCTTGTAGAAAAATGCCTCCAGTACGAAGACCCCGAACTATTCGAGCTAGAAACGCCAACGCGAATCGCAATGCGGACGATCAAGGTGATCAAGGGAGTATCAACCCGAACAATAATCGGGAAAACATCAACAACAACGCCAACCAGGACAATCCCATCACCTTATTGATGAACATGATAAGGGAAGCGGCGCAGCAAAATAATAACCCACCACACCCACCGCAAGTACAACCTAGGAGGGTAACGTTTAAGGACTTCACAAACGGTATTCTTTATTCTTTTAAAAAAAGGGTCAAAATACCTCATTATCACTCGGGGACCCTAGAATCCATCTTTTTCAAGATATTAAGAGGTGTTGACCTTGTTTTCGTCAAACCTCATAAACATTTATGCTCACTAAATTATCCCTCTTTCAAAGTTTACCCAATACTTGTTTATATACTTGCGAGCATAAATCGCTCATGGTATTTCTATTAAATGTCTTCACAGGTTTTGGCGAAAGGGCCGAATCGTCTGATAAAGGCAAGACGAGAATGGCATGACGAACGCTTCCTGATCGCCCGCTTATGGGTGGCTTTCTAGGGAGGAGTGAAACGTAAGGATATTTTAGAAATGTTTAGATTGTAAGGGCTGTGTGGTCCCCTTATAGACTTCCACTGTCAAATATTCATTTATTTTGGATAATGTAATAGAGAATTATATTTATTTCTCTAATTTAATGTCATGTATGCTTGGATATTATTATTGTTCTTTTGTCAATTATTGACGGTGCCCGAAGTCCAGTATGGGATTTTTGGGGCCGTCACATATTTTATCCCCTGATGGACAATTTTATTCATCAATGGATGTTTATCCCCTGACGAACAATTTTGTTTATCAGTGGATGTTTATCCCCTAATACCCGAGTACTTTGGCGCTAGTGTAAATTACCCAACGACTTTGGCGATGAGTAATTTTGGACTTTACTTGACTTCAGCGATGGAGAATTCCCGATGACTCTGGCGAAAGTCTTTTTTCGAGTTTGGCGCTGTTGTTGATTTTCTCGACGACTTTGGCGATAATCATTTTGGGTTTGGCGACGATCAAATCTTTTCAAGGATATTTTAATGCATTGGAGTGTTTTTGCTTTAGTCTCTAGTTACTTCAATATTAGTCTCTGATAAACAAATACTTAGTCTCTGATAGACCAAAACTTAGTCTCTGATAGACAGAAACTTAGTTTTCGACCAAAACTTAGTCTCTGATAGACCAAAACTTAGTCTCTGATAGACAGAAACTTAGTCTCTGATAGTTCAAAAACTTAGTCTCCGACAGTTCAAAAACTTAGTCTCCGACAGTTCAAAAACTTAGTCTCCGACAATTCAAAAACTTAGTCTCCGACAGTTCAAAAACTTAGTCTCCGATAAGCTCTTAGTCTCCGATAGACAAAAGTTTAGTCTCCGATGGGCTAATTTTGCTTAATCAACTTTGACATTTGTTGAACTCTCCAAGTGTATTCATTGTAGTTTTCGATGTTTTCCTACAGTTTCTTGATTGTAGATTCTCATAGTGCATTACTGCAGGTATGTTAGAGTTAAATGATGATGATGATGATTATGTAATAAATTGTGCAACTGTAAATACTTGAGGTATTTTATAAACCTTAAGATCAGCACATGTTTTACATCAACTGATGATGAACTTATTCATCAGTGGATGATCAATAACTTCACAAGGCAAGTCAGAAAATAGAAACATCCAAAGGACTTGACAAAGTGAAGAAGAATGTATGATGTTATTTGTTAACAGTCAAAGTATTCTGCACATTAGATATTCTAAAAAAAGTTGCGTTGATTAAGTACCGTCAGGGGAACCCATCAGGGGAACTAATCAGGGGGAACCCATCAGGGAGAACTCATCAGGGAAACCTGTCATGGGATGGCGAAGGCAGACCAACCCGTCAGGAAAATACTTCAGGACATGTCAGTGTCAGGCCAACCCATCAGGGGGAATGACCAACATGACATCAGTGGAAGCCATCAGTGTATGCCCTCAGTCATAACCATCGGGATCAAGAAGTACTGAGTGTAACTCAAGTGAAGGTTGAAGCCTTGATCCAGTCAATAAGCATCAGGGGATCCAGAAGCACGGATCAAAGTCCATCAGGGCTGATTCTCAGTGGATTGTTATGACAGCATGCACCCGTCATCAGTAATTACACGGAAATCAACGTAATGTGTTTAAGAAGCAAGAAATATCAACTGGAAAGATATTTCTTGAAGTTTGTTCTTGATCCAATAAGAACTCTCACGCATTAAATGCACATAGATTAGGGGAAGAAAAAGTAGCAACAAAGCATGCAGCAGTCTGACACATATGACTACGATGTGACATACTTGCGGCTAAGTTGAGAAAAGCAGCACGTTTCAAGCACGTGATTTCATCCACTGATCAACATATAAGCAACAAAGTTCTCATTACAATATAACACACAGATTGAATCTTTCCAAAAAGATTAAACAAACACCGAAGCACACAAACACTAGAGAGAAGATTTGTAATAGATCTTGCGAAAAATATTTCAAAGAAAGTTAGAAGCTAGTGAGTGTGAGAAGCTGTGTATTTAAACACAGAATTTGTAGCTGTAAATCACAGTTGTGATTATACAGATTTCCAGAAAAATCCCAAGTTTTAATATAACTATTTTAACTTGAATCTATGTGTTCATTTCTTATAGTTTTTCTGTTTATTGCAGCTATTTTTCAGTAAGCGCTTTTAAGTTTAAAAGAGCGAAAAGTTTCAGATGTTTATATTCATCCCCCCCCCCCCCCCCCCTTCCCTTCTACAAACACTTGCGCTTATATTGCACTAACAAGGTATTTGTACATTTACAAAATTTTAACAATTCTAAGTGTTATACATCATCATCAAATGTTATAATTTTTAACACAAATGTTCTCATTAGATTGAGAATTATAATCTTCTGTAAATATAATTAGAACTGTAAACGGAATTCGAAATATTCAATATTCGATTAAAATATTTGTGTCTGTATTCGGAAAAAATGAATATTATCCGTATCCGATTAAAAATTAATAGAATACGAATATATGCATATCCGAATCCATTTTTAAAAATTATTTGTACTAAATTTTACTTAATAACTATGTTATTTTCTAAGGTATATATAATTTTTTAAAATTATATAATAAGATTACGTTCATAAAATTATAGATAATTCATTATAAAATGAATATTAAGGTTATGGTATTTTTTTTTAATCAAATGAATAAAATTTTATATTTTATGTGTTACATATTTTACTAAAATATTAAAATTACTCCACTTAAAATATATTTAAAATATCTGACATCCGTATTTCTATTCAATTTTATCGGATGAATATTATTCATATTCTTATCCGCTTTGACATGAAACAAATACAGATATAGGTATATCCGTATTCGTTTATATTCGTTTACACCTCTAAGTACAACAGTAAGTTTTCTTTCAAAAATATCAGTGACGTACCCTAAATTTTTTGTAAAAAAGAAAAAGAAAGAAAGAAAGAAAGAAAGAAAAACCTACAACTATAGATTTAAGGAAATCGAGTTAATTTTTAATATTACACCTAGTAACTTTATATTTATAAATTTATAATTTATCTAAAAAACTTTACCATAAAAATTACAAGAATCTAATAAAAATAGAAGGTTACATAGTTTGTTTAAGTTTTTTGTAGTGCATAACATGGTATTTATAACCACTTAAAATTAATATATTTTAAGGGATTGAGATGTAGTTTAAAATGATTAAAATAATTAAAATAATTATGTAAATGAGTTAAAAAAAATTCATGTTGAATTATTTATGCATGTTCATTCAATCAATAGTATGTTAGATTTTTCTCAAATATTTTAAAAACCGAAGTATAGCATTAGTGGGTAATTTATATTTATAAATTTGTAATTTATCAAAAAACTTAACTGTACAAATTACAAGAATATAATAAAAATAAATTATTACATAATTTTATTTCTTTTTTTAGTGTATCACATTATTATTTTTTAAACCCTTAAAGTTAATGCAGTACATTGTGTAAAGGGGTAAGATATATTTTAAAATGATTATAAAAAGTATATAAATAAGTTTTAAAAATTCATGTCGGATTGTTTGTGCGTGTTCATTCAATTCGTATGTTGTATTTTTCTCAAATATTTTCAAGATCGAAATATACATGTGGCGGCTCCAAAAATTTCATACTGAATTTTGGACACCGTCAATAATTGACAATAGAAAATAATATCATCCAAGCATGAATAACATTAATTAAGAGAAAAATAATCTCTTATTACATTATCCAAAATAAATATTCAACAACGAAAATCTATGGGGGGTCTATCTGGCCTTACAATCAAAATATTTCTATTATAGCCTCACGCTTTACTTTTCCTCTAAATATCATCCATAGAAGAGCGATCAGGAAGTTTTTGTTATATCATTTTTGCTTTTTTTTTTTAGATGGTTCGGTTTTCTTGCCATAACCTGTAAAACATTTCAATAGTAGCAATGTGAGTGATTTACGCTTGCAAGTATATAGTCAAGCATTGAGTGAGTCTTGAAGATAGATAAATGATTCACAAGCTTAAGTGTTTGTGAGGTTGGGTGGAAAACAATGCTAACACCTCTTGATAAACTTGGAACATCATAGCTTATAGGGTCCCCAAATGATAGCGAGAGATTTGACCCTTTACTTAGAATAATCTTGAATAATTCACATGCGCCTTATATCCATATCCGTTTGGCGCACGTGCCCTTAGGATTCTCTTCATCAAATGGTGCATCAGTTGGCTAGTCTGACCATCGTTTGATTTCATCATAAAGACATACGTAATCAATGCAGAAATTTTTTATCTATGAGGGTCCGATTACTAATGTCTCGGTTCTCATGCTCTTTAATCCTAGGCTTGGGGTGCCAGGTGGATACAATCCACTAGTCTTTAGTTTCTCACACAGATATACTTTTACAAGTATAGGGTGAGAATAATTTTTTTATATCCATACATGATTTACTTTGGCATGTTAGTGAAGTGGAATAGCTAGCAGCCCCCAAGGAATACTTGATTCTAGTACAACATTTTTCACGTATATCGGATCAATGAATCATACGTTGCTTATTCATATAAACATTGAACTTGAATAAGGTAAAACATAGCATTGGTTACTTACGTATATCGAATGAATGATAATATGTATTCAATGAAAAAGATAGAGTGAATATATAATTGTCTTTGTCCTTAGATATTCTTAAAATAAATCACTTGTGAACGAGAGCACTCAGTAAAACATGTAAATTAACCTTATTATGAAAAATTCATATCTGGGATACAGATGTGAACATCCATATATGTGATGTCCTTATATTTTAAATATTTCAATTTGACATTTGAAATATTGGAATTGTTTTTAATCTTCCAACCAAGTCCAAAAGATTTTTCAGACTGGTATTTAGCTACTTGCAGGCTCTTATATAACTCAGTTGAGTTATTGGAAACTGTATGTTAATTATCTATTAAATAAAACTTGGCTTAAGCGAATTTATAAGTCATTCACTAATAATTGGGAATACTAATTAATTATTATTATCTTAAGTAATTCCTTAAAATAAAATTTTACACTTTAAAGATAGATTGTGATCAGTGGATAATCATTATAGCATAAAAGTGGTTATCAGGAAATAAAATGACCACCGAAAATACAAAATGGCATCAATGGATAAATTTTGGTCGTCAGGGAATAAGTCACCCTTCAAGGGATAAATTGTCCGTCAGGGGATAAATCTTCGGTCATCAAGGGATAATTTTGGCTTGTCTGGGAACACAGTCTCGGCCATCAGGGGATTTCATTTCACCTGTCAATATCAGTGGATAAATTTGTTCGTCGCCTAACTTAAGATGTCAGTGCCAAACTATGAGTTTTACAAACTGCTAAACTTTGAATTTTATAAAGCATCAATCTTATCGCCAAAGTCGTCGATAATGCTTTAGCGCCTAATTCTGGACAGTAGCGCCAAAGCCTCTTGGCTACCGCCAAAGTTACTTGACTAGCGCTAAACTCGTGGGAAAAATTACCACGAGCATCAAAGTATATCTCATTAGTGGATGACATCATCAGGGGATAATAACATTAGGAGATAATAATTTAAACGTCAGGGAATGTCTTTTGTCAAGCTTATCAAGGACTATGGTTTTGCATTATCAGATACTAACATAAAGTTACTCTTTGAAAGAGAAGATAGCTTTTTCATTCACTAGTGGGTGTTGTCATTAATAGATAAATTTTGTCAAAGACATTTTCACAACATTTCTCTTGCAGTGGTTGATATTATTTCTCAACAACACACACAAACATAGGTGACAACACTACTGCAGTAGACTGCAGTTCATGATTGCAGAGTTCTGCAGTCCTTAAAATATTATTTTATCCTAAGATGTTAAGGAGAGAAAACTTGAGTCCTCCTCCTTACTTCTTATTTTTACAAACAATTGTTAAACTCAAAGAAACTTTATTTGATCAAGACACAAACATGGTGCCTTTTCATAGTTTTAACAACTAATAAAATAATAGTTTTATATATATTGGGTGTTCTTCAATATTTCTTATTCTTTTTTTGGATAACTAATAACTCCTAATATTATAATCACGTTTTAAATCATGTTTTTGGAAGTGAGTAAACAAATTATTTTACAACATAGTATAAACAAAAGGACAAAACAAAACAGGAAAAAAGGAGGATTTGAATATAGTGCCCTTCCCTCTTTTCAACTTTAAAGAAGAAGTTAAGAGCTTGGGCTGTTATTGAAAAAGACAGTTGCCTTTTGAAGGAAAACATTAAAATTTATATAGATGGTTGACTGGATAGAAATTTATGGAAGTGAGCTAAGGTTGTACTTCAAGTAATCTATTTATATTACTTGCCAAACGACTGACTGGAGCTGTTGGATCCATTTGGTGGACAAATATTAGTCGGTGGTTATGTTGGCTAGTAATATAATTATAGTGCAGTGATTGACCAATTTGACTAGTGTTGGGGCTGCCAAAATATCAGTCAATCACCTAATAACAACCGACATTCTGTTGGATAGAAATTCTTCTTTTGTTGGTGTCCTTATGCAGTGAGCTTCCTTTAAATAGATATACTTGTAAATATAACTAGGTTACTAACCACAGTTAGTTTTGAGTTTAATTTAACAGTTGTTGGCGCACGTGCAGCTTAATAATTTACTCTGTAACTTTCTCATACAGTGAGTATTTTTCAAGTAATATATTCCATTATCTCTTATTAGTATTTGGTTAAAAATAATCATTTAAGATTGTAGTTAAATTATATCACCTTAATAGATTATTATAAGAGCTCTTGAATTATCTTCAAAATAGTTAATTTTGGACATCACATAGACACAATATAATTCATATATGATATAAATTAATTATTTATATATGATATAAATAATTTCCTTCATGCATCTTTTTTTTTTCGAGTTTCTCACAATATCAATAGTGAGTAATTACAAAAATGAGTTACCACACATTTTCTCTTTTTCCCATCATATTAATAATTATAAATGTATACTCCGTATTATAATTTATTAAAAACAAAACAAAAATGTGTTACTCCAATACTTCTGAAGTGGGAATTTTCACGCTCTGCAAAAAAATATGTAGAGAGTTAATAAATACGCCTTCAGTAGATGCAAAGTATCTAGTTTGATATCAAATACTCCATTTTATACTCATCAAAATTAAATTCAATATTTGACGGCTAAAATTTAAATTTTAACCAATACAGTATAGATATATTTTATGGGTAAATAAATCTCAGAATGTGATTTTAAATTCAATTCCACAGATTGAATAATGTTGCCAAGCAATGCATAATGTATCTTTTCATTTTATTAGCATTATAAATCACAATTAATATCAAATCAACATAATTTAACAATTAATATCAAAGTTCCGAAGTTCAATAGTCCAGTCTCTTTTTCAAAAATTGTGACAAAATAAAACTAAAAAATTATGTTTTGACTGCCTCGAATTTGTCTAGTTTAGGAATAAGACCGTAATAGAATTCAAACTGTTTGGAATTCGTTCGAGATTGTTTCGAAAATTAATCGACTTGGTTCAAATTCAATATGAAAACGGATCATACTTGATACCCTATTTAAAGTTTGATAAGTTAAACGAGTAGAATCTGAACACAGAAGTACTCGCTCGAATATATTCGTAAGTAGTTCGATTACTTTTTTTATTTTAAAATATTATAACATATACCAAAATTGTAGGGTCAATTTTATCCTAGTAATTAATTTAAGTATAATATGTATTGTATAAATTATTTTAGAAGTGAAGTTTGCAAGTAAAATAATTATTATATATATAAAATGTGTTATAAACTACGAAAACTTATATAAATGTAATTTATATTTTTTAGAATTTATCAAATATAAATGTTTGTGAGTAGTTTGTGAGTAGATCAAATTCGATTAAAGTAGAATCAAAGCACCAACATAGTATTCGGTTTAATACTTGAGTTCGAATTCGAGTATTAAAAATTTTATTAGAATAAAATATGAGTATACTGGTGTTCGCTCATATTCGATTCGTTTAGACTCCTAGGAAGTCAAAATTTATTATTTATTTAAAATCTAGTACAATAATATTAGCAAAATTAACAATTTATCCACCAGTATAACAAAAAATTGGAAATTACTACAATGTACAACACTTATTCTGGATTATTCATTTCAATCCATTCTAGAAACTTCTTTAGCATTTCTATTTTTATTTTTTCACTCAAATTATCGACCCTAAAACTAGTTTAACCAAAAATAAAAATAAAATTAAACATGCATTACCCTAATCAGGAACGTACAACGACGACGTTTCATTCTCAATTTTACGCTTTAGCTCGCTCTTACGAGAATACCCCTGACGAGAATAAAATTTCAAAATCTAGAGGGCAGTAGAAGACTCCAGAAGCAGGATCTCCCTCCAAAAATGACGCAACGAGTAACGAGAGAGAGAACAGAACAGAAGCTCCTAGAACGTCGAATAGATCACAACACACCCCTACCTCACACTCCTATATAAACTATACCCGTCTTCTTCCCCCAAATCAATTCCGAAAAAACTCTGCAAATTCTCATCGATTTCTCTGTTTTCGCAACCCAATTAAAGTCTTTCTTCAGAAATCTCTGTTGTGGTTTGTGATTTTGATATCTAATGGCCGAGGTTCAAATGGCGGACGCTGAGACATTTGCTTTTCAGGCTGAGATCAACCAGCTTCTCAGTCTCATCATCAATACTTTCTACAGCAACAAGGAGATTTTCCTTCGCGAACTCATCAGCAACTCTTCTGATGCGTTGGATAAGATCCGATTCGAAGGCCTCACCGATAAGTCTAAGCTCGATGCTCAACCCGAATTGTTCATTCGGATCGTGCCTGATAAGGTTAACAAAACCTTGTCCATCATCGATAGCGGTATTGGTATGACTAAAGCAGGTATGTAACGAAGTTCTCTTTCATTTCTTCATTATTTATGAAATTTGGATTGGTGATGTTTTTGATAATGTTGAGTTGTTGGTTTGCTGAGTTGTTCTGTTTATGGTTTGATTATGATGGTCAGATTTGGTGAATAATTTGGGAACGATTGCGAGGTCGGGGACCAAGGAATTCATGGAAGCATTGCAGGCTGGGGCTGATGTGAGCATGATTGGTCAATTTGGTGTGGGTTTCTACTCTGCTTATCTTGTTGCAGAGAAGGTGATCGTGACTACCAAGCACAACGATGACGAACAGTACGTTTGGGAGTCTCAAGCCGGTGGATCCTTCACCGTGACTAGGGATGTGGAGGGAGAGCAATTAGGCAGAGGAACTAAGATTACCCTCTTCCTCAAGGAAGATCAGGTGAAATTTCCAGACCTCTCGTGTCTTATTATGAATGGGAATTGTGGTGTCAGAAACTCTCTTTTATTTGGTCCGTAATTTTGAAGTGTAGAACGGAATTTTAGTTTCTATTATTATTTCAGGTTTTGGTGCGACAGAGGTGCATTTTAGGCACTTAAGTTCTTGCAGGGTAGGTTGTGACAGATCACTGTGGTTCTAAGTTTGTAATTGGCTTACGAAATTTTGATTTGGTAGTTGGAGAAACATTTAAAATATAAATTTTGCTTAGCAGACAAATTTTTATATGCGACTTTATATCCTATATACTCCTCATCATACACCGAGGAGCAACAATCAATTTGTATGGGTAGTTCTTAATTGATAAATTATGTTTTATGTAGAGTCGATGATTTGTTGGGTTTAGATAAATTTAAATGCTCATTAGATTGTGTGCATCTGTGGATCATACATTTGATCGGTGAAAGTGCGTGTACTATTGTAAATTAGTAATGTGATTTATTTATCATGTGATTTATATCAACTACAGAATATTAATTTTGTGTTTTGGGGTTCTTTGCAGCTGGAGTATCTGGAAGAGAGGAGGATCAAGGACCTTGTGAAGAAACATTCTGAATTCATCAGTTACCCCATTTACTTGTGGACTGAGAAGACCACTGAGAAAGAGATAAGCGACGATGAAGATGAAGAGGTTAAAAAGGAGGAGGAAGGTGAGGTAGAAGAGGTAGACGAGGAGAAAGAGAACAAAGAGTCCAAAAAGAAGAAAATCAAGGAGGTTTCTCACGAGTGGCAACTCATTAACAAGCAAAAGCCAATCTGGTTGCGCAAACCTGAGGAGATTAGCAAGGATGAATATGCTTCCTTCTACAAGAGTCTGACTAATGATTGGGAAGAACATCTTGCTGTCAAGCACTTCTCTGTTGAGGGTCAGCTTGAGTTTAAGGCCATCCTCTTTGTCCCTAAGAGGGCTCCATTTGATTTGTTCGACACCCGCAAGAAGATGAACAACATCAAACTCTATGTTCGCAGGGTGTTCATCATGGACAATTGCGAAGAGCTAATTCCAGAGTATCTGGGATTTGTCAAGGGAGTTGTTGATTCTGATGATCTTCCCCTCAACATCTCTCGTGAGATGCTGCAGCAAAATAAGATTCTAAAGGTTATCAGGAAGAATCTTGTGAAGAAGTGCATTGAGATGTTCAATGAGATTGCGGAAAACAAAGAGGACTACAATAAGTTCTATGAAGCTTTCTCCAAGAACTTGAAGTTGGGCATCCACGAGGATAGCCAGAACAGGACTAAGTTGGCCGACTTGCTTAGATATCACTCAACCAAGAGTGGTGATGAGCTTACAAGCTTGAAAGACTATGTCACCCGGATGAAGGAAGGACAAAAGGACATCTTCTACATCACTGGTGAAAGCAAGAAGGCGGTTGAGAACTCCCCATTCTTGGAGAGGCTGAAAAAGAAGGGCTACGAGGTGCTTTTTATGGTGGATGCCATTGATGAGTATGCAGTTGGTCAGCTGAAAGAGTATGATGGAAAGAAATTGGTTTCTGCGACAAAGGAGGGTCTGAAGCTTGATGATGAAACTGAGGAAGAGAAGAAGAAACGTGAGGAGAAAAAGAAGTCGTTCGAGAATCTGTGCAAGACTATCAAGGAAATTCTTGGAGACAAGGTCGAGAAAGTGGTGGTTTCTGACAGGATTGTGGATTCTCCATGTTGTCTGGTGACTGGTGAGTATGGTTGGACTGCAAACATGGAAAGGATTATGAAGGCTCAGGCTCTGAGGGATAGCAGCATGGGATCTTACATGTCGAGCAAGAAGACCATGGAAATCAATCCTGACAATGGAATCATGGAGGAGCTTAGGAAGAGAGCAGAGGCTGATAAGAATGACAAGTCGGTGAAGGATCTTGTGATGCTGCTGTTCGAGACTGCTTTGTTGACATCTGGGTTCAGTCTTGATGATCCAAATGTGTTCGCGGCAAGAATCCATAGGATGTTGAAGTTGGGGCTTAGCATTGATGAGGATGAGGAAGCTGGAGAGGATGCAGATATGCCTGCACTTGAGGAAGATGCAAACGAGGAAAGCAAGATGGAGGAAGTGGACTAAGTCAATATCTCACCGGTGTCTATAAGGGAATGGTTGGCTTTACGAAACTGAAGGTTATAAGAGTTCAAGAGTCCTGTCGGTTGTACTGTCAAATCTTTTCTTTGGTTAATATTTTTGTTTTTCTGGTTTGATGTGTCGAGAGTCTTTTGAGTGTCACCCCGCCAATCTTCTTACCCATTTTGTACTTGAAACATCATTATTAATATAATTTGGTGTTTGGGTATTTCATTGGTTTTCGGTTTTAATTTTATTTATTAGTTCGTTCCGTCAGATTTCCAATGGGCATGTATATGCTATTTGTGCTTCCTTTCAGGTGGTATATGTAAGAACATGTTTTGCGGGCGGGTGGAAGGGAAAACAAATCATGCGGATCTCGGTTGAGGATTAGGACTGGGGAAGGATTTTGTCCAAGTCGACCTCAATCCTTTTTAGCATTTTTAGCAGGGAGGGAATGAGAAGGGAATGACCAGAAAGTGTAGAAGTTCTATTCACATGTACTAAAAGCTTTGGAAATGAGTCATTGGTATCTGTCTTAAATATTACTAGTGCATGTTCAGGTTTGTCTTGCGTCCACTATAAATATTTCAACCTCGCCCACAATCTGATAGAGCAAGCCTGTCTACAATCTGATGGATGGTGCAAGCAGCAGCATTGTTGACGGAATCTTTTTAAGAAAAAAAGATTATGTTGTAATATTACAGAAAGGTCATAGGATTGGTCTAATTGGCTCAAGCCCTTGGCGATAGCAACGATTGGCTTCATAGGAGGGTGTGCAAAACGAATAGAGTGGCAACGCATGAGGAGGGCAACCAAGTGGACTGTTTGCATAATGGAAGAAATGTTGGTATGTCACCCATGTGAGGAGGCAGCTCGACCTTGATTATATTGTTGTTCAACCTCGATTATTATGGTCTTGCTTGGAATCACTCACTCATCCTTTAAAAGAAGTAATGAAAAATGAGTGTTTGAATGTAAGTAACAAGTGGTGTACAAATTTTTTAAGAGCAAAATTAATAAAATAGTCATAATAGTTCTTACACTTATTTTTAGGTTTCAAATTCATTCATCTTTAGGTTTCAAATTCATCCATCTTTTGCACCAATGCATATTTTGATGATGACATGAATTTAAGAAATCTATTTAATAATGTTGATTTGACAATATTTATTTAATTAAATGGACCCTCATTTTTTGTCTTTTTTAATTCTAATTAATTTACCAAAGGTAAAAATAATGCTATAAAAATGTATAATAGCATTCACTAACTCACAGATATTAAAAGTTTAAATAATAATAATGATATGAGAAATAATTCTTTAATGGAAGTATTAAAAAGTACTCCACTCTAGCTCAAATTATTATTTAAGTTAAATCAAATTGAAAATTATTTTAATTTTAAATAAATTTTAACTTAGAAAATGAAATTCTAGAAAATACATGAAAAATATAATACTACAAAACTTGGCCAAAAAAATAAAAATTATAATTATTAGAGAAATAATCAACAGTCATTTATACAATATTAGAATATTCCTATCTTCCCAATAGTGTTCAAAGTTATCATTGTTCCAAAAAATGTGATTATTTTTTAAAGAGATACTTCACAATGTGCACATAATATATATTAAACTAAAAATTTGATTATTTCATAATTTTTTAAAGTATTATTTTATCAAACGTTTTAGAGAAAGTTGAACATCTCAAAATTGATATGAAACTAACTAAAATATAATTGAGGTGGAACTAACTAAAATATATGTACTAAAATTTTCAAATTAACAAACTCAATACTGAAATATGAGTTTGATAAAATTAACTAGAATTTGGATAGATGAAAAAAAAGTTACTTTAAAATTCATAAATACCAAATTATCATTATTAAATAGTTTTTTAAAATTCACGTCAGTGTCAAATATAAGTTGACTAAATAGATGGATAAATTTGAAACTTAAAAAATAAGTGAAGAGACTAAAAGTGACTAAAATGAAATTAAACCCATAATACGTAGACTATTTCAATGAATAATTAAACTATAAATAATTAGAATTTCAATTTTGTTTCATATAAAAAATTGAAATACTGCATATCAGTGAAGATAAAACAATTGCAAACTACAGGGCATGAGAAGGAACAACAAAAAAGTGTCAAATGCTTGTGAATAAAAAATTATTTCTTCTTCTTATAGGGCATGAACCTTGGATCCTCTCTTGTAGGGAATTCCTGTTCACAATTTGAAATCGAAAATATACAGGGACTAGTGCAGAATCAGTTAGAGTTTATTCTTTTCTGTGTCTGTATTTTTAGAGTTTTTACCCAATTTACAGTAATCAGTGATGAATCTCTTAGTCAATCTTAAGAACAATACAACGTCGTTGTAGTTAATGTTTTTAGCCAAGTTCGACTCATTTTTCCTTGATAAAATGGAATTTATTAATCAATTTTTAATTAATGAATTAAATCTAACGTTCAGAGGCAATGAGCAGCACCAAAAAAGAATTATACGTCATCATGAATTATTGAAGCAATTTCATAAATCTTGATTCATTATCTGATTTTTTATTATTTTTTTAGAAGAGGAATTACAGAACATGATTACAAATTAACATGCATCTGTACACAAATTAAACGTGATATACTCTGGATGAGTCTATTACCAAGGGGTATGAGGTTTTACTATTGGCCAAATGCTCGAGCTCTTCTTAGATGATCTAGTTATATAAGTAGTCTTGACTTGTGGAACAGATTATAGGAGCAAATGATAATTGATGCAAACAATGACGAATAGTTGTAATTTAGATTAATATGATACAAGCCACGCAAAGCAGATAAAATGGTAGACACTAGGTGGAGACACTCAAATCTTACTAAAACTACTCGTTTTCTATTCTATCAGAAGCTTGTGATATATCTAAACTCTAAAGAAAACAGCAAATATTTATAATGGAATATATGAATATATTTGCATCATCCGGATTAAAGCAGCAGAAAACGCTAATTCTTAGCTTGTTGGTCTTTTAGACTGTGTCATGCTTGTTTCAGCTCTTTTAAACTATTTTTACTAGCATAACTTACACCAAGTTAGAATCTCTAAATTTTTACCCTAAACAATTGGACCTATAACAAAATACAAACTACAAACTGACCATTTAAAACTCAACAATGCACCCACCCACCCAGTTTGAACTCCATGCAGTCCTTGGTTAAATTTAACGTACTGATAATGCAACTGTGACCAATAAATTCCAAAAATATTTTGAATATCATGTCAACATTGAGGTAACAAGACATATTCCATTGTATGCATAAAGACAACTTTGGAACCACCAAAATTCAAAATACTGTGCTTTTACACTACTACTGGATCATCAAATAACAGCAAACAAAATGTTCTCAAACAATTCCTAGTTCGCAGAACCTACAAAACCAGGGGATTGCAGATATCTAAGAAAAACTTGAACTTGGTGGTGCTCCACCAAAGCTTCCAGATCCACGTCCAAATCCGCCCCTTCCACCAGCACCCTGCAAGGTTTCACTATCAATATGTAAGATATTTGCTAATCCCAAGTCTCAAAAGGCAGAGGGATAGATGTCAAAGAGAACTGAGCAGTTCTTTTCCAAAAGGAGAACCAAATACTTGAAATATACAAGAATGCAACATATTTCATGTATCAATGGTGAAGATACAAATCAACAACAGGATCTACAACTTTCATAATTTAAAAGATCAAACAAGAACATCAACATTACACCTAATTAAGAACATATATTGCTTCATGACTTATCGTCTCATAGTCGCAAAATAATGTATCTCAATTATGCAAAAAAACATTTGAAATGATTAATAAATGTGAGAACATTCTCCAACATGAGCTACACTTCTACTTCAGGATGCCATCTGATCCAGATCCATAGACGAGAAATCACAAAATAACATATAATTAGAGACTATTTCAAGTTTCAATTTTTGACCAGGACATCATAACCAATATGTAAAGACAACAATTATATAAACCATCTCTTACTCAAGAACATGTCTACTTTATTTTGGTGGAAGGACCTTGGTTTAACATCAACCAGTGAGGTGGTCGAAAGAACAGAACCTTGTACATAAACACATTTAACTGATTTATCAGGTAGAGAGGGATTAAGAGGAAGGAAATGACCAATCAGGTTTCATACTTCATTGATTCTTGTCTACTCACCACCTAACATCACCAACTAACAAAAAATGATGTGTGGTTCTACTAATGTAAACATCGCAAGCTTTAAAGCTTGTCTACTGCCACTAGATTGGCAATATAAATGCTGGATCATAAGGATGCGAGAAGATATGGCTTTCAAATCGAAAGAATGAGTTCACATCTCTACTGAAGGCCCATAAACTCTCACATTTACATAATCATGTAACATATATACAGTTATAGGGTCCAATTAAGAACCATGCAATGATGCGAAAGATTATTATTGGCTTTAAATGGACATGCAATGTGAATAACACAGATTCAAATACAAATACACAATAGAAAGATTATGGTCACCAGACAGTAGAAACAGCTAAAAGCCATCAGGTATGAAAATAGCTCAATTAGAAAATATTGAAAGTGGGTATAGAAATTACCCTAAATGCAGGTTGATAATCAGCAGGAGCTCCACCCTTTTCACCACCGAATTCACCAGGAGGTCCTCTTGGTCCACCACGATATCCATCCCTGTCACCAAACCTTGGTCTATCTCCGTCAAATCTTGATGGGCCACTGCACACACAATTACCAAATTAAAATTCATAACATGATCAAAAGACACAGACTTCAACAATGGCAAAAGCAATCACTCAAAACCATTTAAATTCAAAACATTATCAAACCAAACAGAACTCAAACATAACCCATCATACCGTGGGCGATCGCCAGGAGGACCACCAAAGGGACGACTAGGTGGCTTAGCAGACTTTTTCAAAGTCGACGGAACAATGTCCGATGGAAGATTGAGATAATTCCTGAGAAATTCAATCCCGTCATTGGTGAGATACCAGTAGTAGTGCATCCAAGCGAAAGTCTCGCGCACATATTCCTTCGATTTGAAGCTCTGCATCAGCTTAATCACCTGCAGATTGGGCACATCGATGTCGGGGTGCTTCGCGAGATTGTAATCCTTCTTCGCATAGCAAACTCCCTCTGTAAATTCACAATAAATCGCATTCATGACCAAATTAAACATAAATACATCAATTAACTACAGATATACAGAAAAAACACAGAACTTGAGAGAATTACAAACCTTGGAAGAGGTATTTGGAGATTTCTCTGCGATTCTTCTCAGTAATAATCTGAAATTGTACTCAATCGTTAATTCATTTCGGAGTAAGAATTATATATGTGAATAATTATATATAGATAGTCGAAAGAGAGGGATGATCTTACCATGATTGCAGCTGAAAATTGGTGTGAATCAGAGAAAGACGAAGCTCTGATGATATGGAGACGTAGCAGCTGAGATCGACCAACAATGAAACCCTAGCTAAATGAAGTCTTTATATCTTCACAGGTTTTAGGGTTTTGATGGGCTTGGGCTTGATTTTGTTGAAGTACTGGACAATGGATTACAGGTATGGACCAATTGCTGACCCAAAACAACTGAAGAAAAAAGCAATTTCTTATACAAAAGTCTCATTTTAAAATCTTTTTTATAAGTTCCCATGCACCGTAAATAAAGATCAGCTTAGATACCCTTGCAAACGACTTATTTTATTATTAAGTGTTTTTATTTTTATTTTTAATTTATACTTTAAAAAAATATATAATTAAGAATTACTTATAATAGTTTTTTAGTCAGTTATATAACAAAATACTTTATTATCTATTTTTTCAATTTGAATTTCTGTCAAATTCTTAATGTAATTATTGAATTATGATAGTGAATATATTCGGATTGGGTTAATTATTAATCTATGGGCCGTGCACAACACACGCATGTTAATTTTAATATTTTTAACAAATTAATCTTTTATGACTTTTTTTAGTATATAGATAATATAGTTTAGAATGAAAAATATTGTGTTAATTAAAAATATGTTTGCATTTTTTTAGTTAATTAAAATTTTAAATTAAATTATTAAAGTTGAATATAAATATCATTGAAGAATATAATTTGATTATAAATATGTGTAGACAAAATTAATATATCATTCATTCTATTATAAAATTAGTGTTCTTTTAGAACTCTATTATGAAATTATTTTAATATTTGAGACATTACCATTTTCAATTTTTTACGTATGTATATACGTACCATATATTTAGTCATTTACCCTTTAATATATAGGTATAGACTTTATAATATTTACCGGTCACTCAATAATATTAACAGATGAATTAGTAAAATTACGTATGTAGTACTATTGATATAGCATTAATTAGCAAGTATGCTAAAATTGTTAATGGAGAAATTTTAATAGTATTTAAATGTATAATTTGAAAACGCCCATCACTGGGATGAAAAAAATTTCGTTTTACATAACTCCAATGCCATTTTCTGTTTTAATAAAATAGACAAGGTCCTAAATTATGAAGAGACATCTAACGTGGATGTGATATTATTTATTTACTTTATTTTATATATTATTATCATTAACTATCATCATATAATTTTATTTTATTCTCACGTCTATTTTTCGGTGATTATTTTTCCAAGATGATGGAAGTGTATCTCTCTCTCTGATTTTATATTTTCATTGAGAAAATTATTTCTTCTTGTTTTTGTTTTTTTAACAAAGGAGGTAGAACTCACTCCATAACAACTATACAATAAAACGGTTTACAACAATTTGTAGTACAATTCTTTCAACTATCTAAATGCCACCAATGTTATTAGCACTTGTCCGAATTTTAAGTTGCTTGGTTATTTACAAATAAAATTTTGAGTTAGAATTTTATGAATGAAAAAAAAGTAAGTATCTGAAGATATTGTCCCTTATTAAAATCTGACTTCAATCCAGGAGCTCAAGGAGACCATCGAATACTTTGCTATATATATCATCAGATCCCCCTCAAGATATAAATTGACTTTTCTACGACCGAAACAAACATCATCATCATCATAATTTATATAGTGAGAGAAAATTGTAGCCTATCGGCTTACAATGATAATAGTACCAGTTACAATTGGAAACCCGAATTAAGCTATCCTTTGAAAGGAGAGTACTTTTTACATGCACAATGCTACATACTGCAATTTACAACCGAAGTCGAAGCTTAAAAATAAAATAAACAGAGCTTCACTTCTTGCAACTCCCCTTTTACTTTTTATTTTCCCTTTCTCCTTCTGGTTTGGAGGGTGGAGAGTTTTGGCAGTATGTACATTCGAAATACTTGTTTGAAAGAAAATATTTGCTCGATGAACAAGCTAAAAACCAACGATTTTACAACGGGAAATTGTAGACATAATACAACTAAGGTCTAATGTTTGGTAGCTGCTGTGGAAGCTCACTGACTGGCAACCCTGTCCTGACACTTGGAGACCGAATTCCGCACGAATTTAAACAAACCGCTGAACCAACATAAATATATAAAGGACCATTCTTCGATGGGATTTATTTCATCGCCTACCCTAATCCAAATGCATCATGATCAGATTGGTCGTCAAGGAGGTCGTTGATCACATCATCAGAATTTTCCTTCTCTGAGTCAATCTCATATGCGGAAAGCAGCCTCCGCTGCATCAACGCAAAGAAGTATCAAACACGAGTGATAAAGGCAGCAACATATATGTCATAAACAGGCAACAGCGTACATTGATCAAAACCTTAAAAGTGGTATAGTTCAATGGCCAAAAACCCATTTTTGCCCAAGTCTATAGAATAAACGAAATGCAACTAGAACATTCGATCCTAGAACTGCTTGTGGTAATCTCGATGTATGCATAGTATCATTAAAGATAGGCAGAATAGCAACTGCAAATTTAAAGAAGGCAAACAGAAGGGCTTAACCCCAAAGAAAAAAAGAAAAGAAACTACCAGTATTGCTTGTTCGCTAAGAGGATGAACTTGTTTGTTACAATTTTTGTTGCCCCTTAATGCCTCTGTGTTAAGATTATAAACCAATGCTCAATCGGTCAAAGGCAACTCTGAATAGGTATTGGACAAAAACATCATCTTTTTCACCTAAGATGATGCTTCTGATGCTCTGGAATTGGTGTCTCATGATGCTCTCTTCTTCTTTTAAAAGTTTATAGTAATAAAAGGCTATTCTATATATCACCTCAGTGTTTTTAGCGATTAGAATTACATCAGTAAAGGAACTAACGATTTCAGGTTCGACAGAGTTTTAATTTCTCTATCGAATTGAAGAGATTCTCTGCAGATTTCATTATCGAACTCCCAACTTTGTGGATCCTTACAAATTAAGTGAAGCAAATGAAAGAAGGCCAATTATATAAACAACTTCATATATGTTTAAAAAGTAAAATCAAAATCATTTGATCTGAAAATTCGTACCTGATGGTTGCCTATGGGTTGGGTCAATATATAGCAGGAAGAGGGAAGGAGCCATGGAGAAGGACCAAGGGGCGGGGCTTTTTGGGTTTAGGAATATAGATATTTTTTATTTAGGTTTTTTCCTGAATATACTCGATTATACACAATCTTTTTTGAGGCAATTATTGCATGGCTTAGTATTGGTAATTAGTTTTTGTACAACTTCAATTTAATAATTATTATTTGGTATTTATAATAAAAATTATACAAATTAAATTATTGGATTTATTTTGCAAACAAAGTTTAAATTGTTTTAAACATTCAAAAGGTTGAAATGGCCACTTACATTCACTTAGATGTTTCAGATAGACATGTTTACCAAATAAAATTTTCCATTCAACTTCAAATTCATACAGAGGCTCTAAGTTATTCAGATTCATTTTGATTTTACCAAATACATAACTTGTCCCAAGCTAGAAAAAGGAAATACGGTTGTATCAGGTGTAGCTAACAAAGAGCGCTTTTAGTAAGATGAACCCATATGGTTTTTACGAAATTGTACAGTGTAGAATTGATATCAATTAATTTACGTTTCAAAATCAATAATAATGATAATCACTAAAACAAGTAACCAAATGCATGACAATTCTTGTTGATTCCACTAAAATCAAATCCATCTATTTCAAATTTAATTTTAGCATTTCACTGTTTTCACATACTGAATTCATCAAAACGACAATAATAATATTCTGTAGTACGGCGCAATAATTAATAAGTAATGAAAGAGAAAGACACCTCCCATTTTCCTTATTCATTTAGTACTGAATAATACTCGTATTTTATAAAATTGAAGAAAGCTGATGCTGTTGAACCATCATGTTTTCAAAAATCTGACTCTACAGATGCCTACAAAATGTAAATTAAAAGTGAATATAAATAATATTTTGATGGTAAATATATGAGTTTCTTGTAAAATTAGCTGACAAAAGATATATTTACTTTACATAGTTAAATAAAAAAGTTATATTTAGAATTTTATATTTCATGTGTTCATATTAGTAAATATATTTTCTTAATTGACTACATATCAAGTCATATCTATTAGTATTTCACAAAGGCTGTTTCATGGAGAAATTGACTAGGTGTTTAGCTCGACTAACTCACCTCATCTCAATTACTATTTAATCAATTGAAATGATGACATTATATTCTGTTTAAAATTTTAATCCTATCAGATTTGGGCATTGTATTTTCAATTATATTCTAACATTATGTTTTACAAAAATACATCTAATCCAAACCTAAATAATTTTACTAAAATCAATGATTATAAAATTACCCATATTATGCATGAATTTTAAAGCTAGTTATAGAGTAGTACATGTGTTATATGATATCTTCTGTGAATGTAAAAAAGATAAATACCATTTGTGATAAATAAAAACTTGTAACTAAGTACAGTTCAAAACAAATGTATAAGAAAACTTACATGATCCTCAAACTTAGGGCTAGTCAAATTAATTGATAGGTTTCTCATCAACAATAGAACCTGGACCAAACCAGAAAAAGAAATAGGTTAAACTCAATTTCAAGCAGAAACTGTAATCAAGTGCAGAGAGAAGCAGACTGACTCATCATTCTAGGAATGAATGAAACACTTCAATTCTAAAAGGCTAGAATCAACCATTTTAAAATCCTCCACGCCCTCCTCTCCTCTCCCCACAACCCCCAATTTTCCTCTTCCCTCTTAAGCAGTTGGGATAAGTTATGTTATTTTACTACTTGAAATGTGAAGTGCCAGCTCAAGGACTAAACACTGGTTGTTTACTCAAAAACAATTGCAACTCATAACAAGAAACTGTTTGAAATAACATCAGTTTAGGAAGTGACACACAAGAGATCAATTACCATAATTAGGAACTTCATGTTAGTATACTTTTTAGGACATGGCCATTGATTGCTTCAGAATGAAGCCTCTCCTCCAATCCACTTTAGAGAAAGGAAAAAAAAAACTATGTTCGCACATCTATGCTGGAAGGGCGTTAAAAAAATTTAATTAAAAAAAACTACAAAACCACAACCTTGAAAGGCCAGTTTGACTACAAAGTATGTTTTCCATGCACCAAAGACTACAAAGTATTTTTTTCATGCACCAAAAGACAGCAAATCATTGAAATGAAATTCCAGTCAATTAAATAGTAAAAGGTTTAAGAAAATATACCGTTTCCACATCAATTGGATCCATTTCCTTAAGTTTTTGCACATGTCCAGTTGTGTTTGGATCAAAAACACTGCCAATGAAGCTATACACTTGAGCAAAGTCAGGTAGAACTGCAGGAAACAAATGACTATTAATGCTTAGAGCAGCATAAGAGAAAAGAAAAGATGGAATGAACTTGGTGAATTATGTAAACAAAAATGTATCTAACATTAACTTCATTAAAAGAATGAAGGAACTCAAGTTAATGGTAAAATCAAAGACCTCAAAATCATTGACCCTATCGGATCCAACATCTATTTAGGGGGTCAAAACTACCAACTAATAAAAAGCAAACAAACGGACATCAAATGCACAAATACATGTTTTTTATTACGTTATTTAATATGAGACAAAAGAATCCTGCATAAATGAGAAATTTATACAGTTTTTTGCACTTGTCATTGTGAATAAAGTAAATACATGAATTCCTTTTCATAACCAACCCAGAGAATGTTGGCACTCTCAAGGTATGCTTGTATCTGCTGTGATCCAACTAAAAGGCAATGTGAACAGCATAGCATCACATCTTCCATCAGATTCTCCACTGAAACTTGTTATTGTTACATTAACATCAACAATGTTTTTTTTTTTCAAGAACTACGGAGCGTTCACAGTTGATGAATGGAAAAGAGGGGTATATGGTTTCTAGGTTTTTAGGCAAGGTCTGCACAGCCATAACGTGGAACTGTTATCACTAAACTACAGCCACTTTGTCTATTCTTTCATCTAACAACTAAGTAAACAGCTATCTCATCGGATGATATCCGAATAATAGTCTGGGGAACACCAGTCATTTTAATCATATATCAGTGGCGGGAGTACTTTGAAAAGCTATCCATGCCCATGTCTTGACCCTTCAAGGCATAGACCTGAGGTCAGATTTTAAGACTTGCTCTGCAAGTGAAGAAAGCTCAATATATTGATTACTGAACTCAAACCTTGAACTTCAAGGAATAATCTGATAAACTCATCCCAGGCCTTAAGAATTTCCCTACTCCCTAAGTTCAAAGTCAAACCTCATTCTGGGACATGTTTCTAAAATTTATCCGAACTTTAAGTGATAAACTTAGTTCTCGCAAGTGACACCAGTATTTTCAGTTCTAGACTGTTTATAGTCTTACAGACAGAAAAGGTCTTCAGAACTAGGTCACTAGATAATGTTGACTAATATACTTATATACCTATAAGTATTAGTCTTGCTATTGGCAGACAGAAAAACACTATTTTCAGATACAATACATTTGTCAGTATATGCAACGCCACTGTATCACAAAGAGGATCCATTTCTTCCCAACGTTACCACACCAACCCAAACTAAAAAGAACTGATAATAATCAGGCACATAGACTGTAGTGTAAAAAACTAACCTGTCACACACAAAAGTAGAATCAAGGGACAAAACACAGAGAGAGAGAGAGAGAGAGAGAGAGAGAGAGAGAAATTTTATGTTGACATGCGATGGTTACCTCTCAATGATGATCCATGATTCCTTTGATCATTCATTTCATCAGTTGGCCATGTTCTTGGTGTGCTCTCAGTACTACTGCAACAATTATTTACCATAGGTTGCTTGACAGATCTAATATCACCTGCAAAGCAACAAAAGAACATTAAATTAATAAGTTGTAAGAAGCCAGAGATGCCAAACAAATATAAAACAAAGCATATTCAAGCACAATAGAAAATGATTTTACACCTTTTGTCATAGGTGTAAAACCAACTGCTTGCGGAGAGTTCTCAGTCTGGGAAGACACAGCTGTACTTGAAACAGGATTCCTCAGTGATGAAGAAGAATCAGGCCTCCGAATAAAACCAGGTTCAGGAAGTGCAGGTGTGGTTTGATATGATGCATTGACTTGAGAAAGCACGGGAGCTGTAGAAGATAAAAGGTACGAAAGGGGTTACGTTAAGTTTGATAAGGACAACAAAGAAAAACCAATTGAGCCAGTCTAACCGTTTTTAGAAGCTTTTTGTGGATACGGATGAGCAGCTTTCCTTTTTGGCCTTGGGGGAGGTAGATGTTCATTAGTTCCACTTTTCTGAGCCTTCAAAAAGTACTTTTGTGCATGACTACGTATCTGTTACATGATATCTCCCACTTGTTATTTGCTTCGTTTTGCACACCTTACTACCTTTAGTATATGATGATTTATTGAAAACCTCAAAGTCCATTATTTATTGTCACTATAGACTTTGGATCGCATAATTATAGAGCATAACTAAGATTTTATGAAAGAAATATGGATATTCAAACAGGTATTCTTTCGAGCTGCAAATATAGTTTGGGTCCTTCTTATTGCAGAATATTCATGGAACTACTTAAACATGTTGTGTCCTAAAAATTAAACAGCAGGGCAACATTTATCAAAGGGTAAACAAAGTGTCAAGTACTCCCATAGCCTGAATGAATGAACAAATATATAACAAAAGTTCAACAAGTGCAAAACACAGGCCAGTCATAAAATCCATCTCAAACTTATAATTAAACAAAAGGCCAAATGGATGCAGAGAATCAGAAGCATATTAGTAGTTGTAATTCAGAAATGAAATCAATGTAATAAAACATAAAGATGCTTAGTAGCTGTAATCTTAGGAAACCTTGATAGTTACTGTAATACTATCTAAGGATTTATCTTGCTTATCAAGTTTTAGGACCCTTATTTCAACTATTTGTAATCCTCTACTTTTTATTCAGAAAAGCAAACCACCCCAATATATAATCAGCCCAGGGTGGAGTTCTTGGTATTTAGAAAAGAGATTTGATACTGTGCCAAAGCTACTAACCATGGAGGTAACAAATATGCATGCTAAGGAGGACACGATGAATAGGAAGTCCATTCGCATGGTTTTTATTGATATAAAATGGAGTTCTTCGACGGGTAACTGAAATTGGTGGGAATGAATCAAAAGAATATTGTGTTATTAATAAAGAAGCAAATCACATTTTAATATGATCTATCAGAATAAATCTGAACAAGAGGAGCCATGTAGACTGCAGATAATATACCAGAAAACCTCACAAAATCGCATAAAATTTCTTTGTACAGATCTTCCCATAAATTTATTTGGATGTTACCTGGATGACTGTCTTTGACCCAACAAATGCTTCAATTTTTTTCCAGTCCCGATCAAAGCTATGTACATCAGACGAGTAAAATATTACGGAATTGGAAATTATGATAAAGAACACAGATCAAAGTGTTTCCCTTTATAAATTCTCACTACATAACTTTGCAACAAGCTAAGTAAAGCATCATAATAAGTTGGATGACTGTTCAGTTTTTCATTGAGTGATAAAGCCCTAGACAACAATAGCATTTTTAGTGATTCAATTCGCCATGCAATCTCTTTTAGTAATTCAATTATATTCCACTAACTGATCAAAAAGAACTATTTGACAGAAAAAGCTAACATTAATTTATTCTTCCTTATCAAGTAACTTGTTTCTTTCAATATGATGAAAATGAACTTCAGAAAATCTCACTTAAATTAAAAGAGATTTTTAGAGAACAAGAAGAAGGTAGAAGATTATACCCAAACAATAAGCAACTTCACTACATTATATTAGTACCCCTTCTACACCACTTAAAATGAAGCACTATAAAGAGAGATCCCTTACCACCCAGGGCAAATGCTACACGAAGGAAACAGAAAAGAGAGGATTTTTTGAGTTTCTAACACACCGTCATTACATAAATGCTACTTCAAGAGAGTTTAGTAACTTCTACTTTTCACAATTTATTCCAGAAATTGGCATACCTGTTAACTAAAAGTATATAGCATCATGGTTAAGAAGGAGCCTCGGAGACCTAACTATTTATTGGAAAATCTTAGCTTTTCTATTATGAATGAGAGATGAGTTTATAACAACAATTTTATATAGTCCAGCTTATCATCTGCATAATCATGGGAAGTGACAATTCAAATACAACAAAATCTGCTGCAAATGGGTGCAAAATAAACAACTGTAGTCGCTTAGGCACACGAAAACATCAAAACAAAAAACTTCAGCACAGAAAAAAATTCATTTCCGAACAACGATTCATAGCCACAAACAAATTCCATAAAAGTTACACCCACCTAATGACCCGTATATCAAATTCAATCAAACTCAAAACCCAGATTTCAAAAGTTTAAAAGAATTCGATATTGAAGTTTCAGGAACCTAGCCACATTCAAATTGAGCAAAAATTACACCAACCCCATGACCCATCTATCACAATTCCCATCCAACTCAAAACCCCAATTCTCAAAATTCAATAAACAATCGAAACTAAACTTTAACTCACAGTTGTAGAGCTTCAAGGAACTTGTCGTGCTCGGGTTCAGTCCAGCTCTCCCTAGACTTGGTAATGGTGTATGGTTTTCGGATCTTCTTGGACGGGTCATCCGCGTTGGCCGCATCCGAAGGAGTAGAGAAGGCGCCGATATTGGGGAGAGCCATACCCATTTGAGGATCCGAGTAGAAGGTTTCGGGTGGGTTCGGATTCAGAGATACCATGTGATGTGTGCTTTGGTTGAAGCTGGTTTGTGTATTATTTCGGGTGGTCACAATTAGTCTCGAAAAGGAAAGAGAGAGGCCGTGTTAGATACAAACCAGTCTGCACTAGGGGGTTTTATTCGCTACACGAGAGATTTTGACTGGTTGTGCTTATACAGCCAATCAAATCTTGCCACGTCGTCATCCATGTTTTGGAGTACTACAACCAAAACTTTTTTAATAGGATTATTGGAAGTTGCAAACAAAATCTTTCTTATTTGATCCTTAAACATGAATTAGAATTTAAACTTTCTTTACTGAGAAATTTTAATTATTTTATCAAAAACTCAAATTAATTCAGAAAAGATTCAATTCGATTAATTTATACTAATGTAAACAGGACGCACGCCTACGCGTATGCAAAATTTTTATGAGTAATTTTGATTGCAGTCGATAATATTTTTTGTTTTATTTAATTTTAATGCTGATCAAAAATGAGATGGACAATTCTTAAGAGGTTGAGCCTCTTAATATACGGAGATATAAAGAATCGTAGCCTTCACAAAATAAAACATAACGATCAAGCTAGTAAATTACAATGGATTAAAAAATAGCATGGAAAAAATCGAGAAGAAACAGCTCATTCTATCAAATTATGAGCTAAACAAACACGTACGTTTATTATGTATATGCTATATATTAATTATTGAGAGGAAGGAGAGAAGAATTCTGATTAAGATGAAACCACAAGATTCTTGCGGCGAAGTTAAATATGTATATCTTGGATTTTAAGGTACAAATGTGCAATTCAGTTGATACAAATTCTAGTGACAGAGGAATCTTTTATCTTCTTCTTAACCAATGGTATGTGACTAATTAATTTTACTTTAGTTATTCTGTAATATATATATATATATATATATATATATATATATATATATAGATATGGGCGTAGTTATACACATACTTTATATTCACAATAAAAATACACACATTTTTTTAAATTTTTTTTTTACTAAATCAAACCATATCAATGAAAAGAACATACAAAAAAAAAGAAGTATACTAATTTTCATATATTTTAGCGATGTATAACATTATTATTATAAGTATGTAAAATACAATCGTCGGATTCATTTTTATTTTGTATATTTATAATAATGATGTTACACTTCACAAAAACACGTGAAAATTCAAACAATTCTTATTTTTTTATGTTATTTTCATCTATACGGTTGGATTTAACAAAAAAAAAATATTTTTAGTGTAAATATAAGAGGTATGTATCTTAGTGTTTTCATATATACTAGTCACATGACACATGCAAATACATGTGCAACATATATAAAAAAGAAATAATTATTTTAAAGATAAATAAATATTATAGACGAAAACATATTTGTGCAAGCATATATACAGGAACATTATAGGAAGATAGAATATAAGTATAATCCACTGATTTTAAACGCTGAGTAAATTTTATGGATATACAAATCAAGTATGAAAAGTTGGAAATAAATAGAGAAGTGGAGAGATTTTTATGGTACTATTTTTTTATAAAAATTACTTTTTTCTCTCAAATTAAACGTAAGATGAACTTTCTTGAAAAGTGGGATGATAGTGGAAGAGTTATGCTCAACTGCCGGAGAGTTATTTTTTTTTTTTTTTTCCTTCTAATGATTACACAAAAACATCATATAGTTATCCTAAAGGCCAAAGCCTTAATTAATTTATATATATATTGATGTTCATGTTCTTGTTCTTAATATGTCTTGAAATTGATTGATTCAATATATTTATTTTAAAATCCAACGAATACTCTATGGTTTTTCTTGAGCATGTAATCCTTATCCTTTCAAACATATCAAATGTTTTACGAGTTTATGTTGGTTAGGGTTGTGAATAGTTGGATTTGATAATTTTATTCAAAGTCGGAAATTGTAAGTTTTGTTATAAGTATATACTTTGAAATTACTTGTACAATTGATAAATTTATGTAAAATTATAACTTGTAGATTATTGAAGAGAATAGAACCTAACTGCATTGTGTATATGTGCATCAATATATGTATTGATGGGACTCGATACCACGAACCCAACACGTGAGATTTCTGTAATTTTTATTTAGAGAATGTGCATATAAGCTAGTAGTAACTAAAAACTAATGCAGCTCTTAAACAATTTATTTGAATCGTTGTTCTATTAGTTGTACCAAACCAATAAGATTATAAGCAATTAAGTGTTGCTTTGAGCCGACAAAGAGGGGATCAAGTATTATTAACATGATAATTAAATGTTAATTTTATTGACAGGATTCAGGAGTAAGTAATGAGCATATGTCAGATTTAATCACTGAGTTTGAGCATCATTTCTTTGTCTTTTGTTTTCCTTTTATTTCTAATTTTGTCCAATTTACAAGTGACCTTCTGAGAAAATTCTAGATCTTAATGGTTAGCCACTTAACAAACTGTAAGGAATTTTAGATGTATATACATATAATATCTATTTATATATAAAATATATCTATTGCTATCTATTAACCGACAAATAACGATCTTTAAACAGAATCAACTCGATTGGATTAACTGAGTCATGAACGAGTATATAAAAAGCAGATCTCCCTGCTACCACTGTCCAATTAGCCAAACCACCATCGCCATACTCATTACAATCATGCTTTCTCTTTATTTGTTAATACATTATTTAGTATTATCTCAATTTCAAAATTAGAATGTATTTCATTTTACAAATAACAAAAAATTATGGAAATTTTTTTAATTTATTTTTAATATTTCCCCAATATATAAATCATCGAAATAAAACGATTGTGGTACGCACGGGTATGTAACTAGTATTTAGTTAACTTAGAGTATAATAAAAAAATGTAGTGTATGAATATATGAATTTGAGATAACTAAATATAATTGTAATATTTTTCAAATTTGGTGCTGTAAATTCTAAAAAGAAGTGTTCCTTTTATTATGGGAAAAGAATAATGTCATAAAAGATGTGAGAATATTAAGTGTCTAACCAGGCTTATTTAAAATCAATCGAAATTAAGCAGAACAAAACAATAAACAATAACAAGTCTCGAATTATACATAAATTTTTAGGATAACAATAACAAATGACTCCCTCCAAGAACCAAGTGACTAAAATGCAAACTTCACCACCAGATTTATATAGGTCAGTTGCAAAACTTTCCCTCCAATTTCTTTTTTAACAAAATTGTTCCTTGAATTTATAAAACCAATTCTTTATTGGAGATGAATTTGATTGATTCAAAGAACAATTTAAAAAAAAATTAGAAAAAAGAGTTTGCAAATAACCTATTAATGTGATGCATTTTAGCCAGAACCAAGTGGGTGCACAATGTTCTTAAAAACTTAGAGCCTGTTTGGTAAATTCCTATTTGATCTGAATAGGCATAAATTCGACCAAATAAGAGCGATGCCATAAAAGTCTTAAAATCTATATTTTTAAAGTGCATGAGGTGAATAATCAAACTGCAGCAGTAACTCTATTTCCAATCCTATATTATGTATGAAAAGTGTGTCTACAACATTAATGCATCACCGCGGGAAGAACATCAAATCCTATATTGATTTTTTTTTTCTATCCATCTCACATAACATTTTAAACAGTAATAGAAATTTAGATTTCAACAATAATTTGATTTTTTGTTAAACTAATGTTTTGTATAATGCTATATTTCAATAATATATTTGGAATACTTACGATTTATTTAATAAAATAAGTTGAAATTCAAATATTCTACATTTATTCTTTATATTTATTTATTACTTAAAATATAAATTTTGTTATTTAGTTAAAATAAATAACTTTTTTATTGTTTGTGATTTTTAAAGCGTTATTACACAAGAATATAATTGTATTTGTTTAATTATTGTATGAATTATTGAAATAATGAGGATAAAGATAAGTGAAAAGACTAAATTATAATTATTTTATTATTGTAACTTTATTGGTATTATTATTATTATTGTATAACTTAAAATAGAGAATCTATTGTAGGGATAATAAATAAAGATTTTGTAAAAGTATAAAACGTTATTATTGCATATGTAAAGAGCAAAAGATTCTTAAGATTTAAAGTGTGTGAAAAAATATTGAAACACACAAACTTTTACATAATTTTGTAATAATTCATAGATGCAACAAATTTGAATATGTAAACCATTGAAAAATATACATGATTGACTCTATCCTGTTTATAAATTTAAATTTAATGAAGTTCTATGCAATAACTTTTTTGTATGCCTTTCTCGTCTTTACGATTAAATTATCGATTACATGATCAAAATATATTATAACAGAGACAACTTTAGATTAGATTATTGATTAAATATCAATATAAATTATAATATAAGTGATTTTGATAAATTTATTAAGGTCAAACTTAAAAACCTTTTGTTTATCTATAAAATAGATAATTTATTAAAAAAATGAGCCATTAAAACTGTTTTTGATAACAATAGGAAAAGCTCTTAAAGGATGTGAACAGGTCTGCCGAATCAACTAAACTTTTGCGGCAAATCATTAAAATGCTCGACTGAATACATTTTTATTTTAATACCCCTATTCTTCTTTTCCATGAGAATTGAGGCAACCTCAATCACCGTGTGTAGGTGTAGGTGTGTAGGTGTGCATGCTACTGACTCAATTGGGTACTCACATCTCCGCCTGTCTCCTTTATTTTATTTTAAATTTTAAAAATTTTAAATTTTAATAGGATAATTTATACTAATAAATATATAATTTCTAAAATTAAACTGAAATAAACAGATATAATTGTTGGAAGTTAATGAGAATGTGAATGAGAATTGATTTTTCCTTTGGAATGGAAGATGCAAAGATGAGTTAAGTAAAGGGAACTTTGTCCCACATCGAAATTTGGAAGGGTTGTTGCTTACTTTTTATATGGGAAATCAAGTTAACTAGTCAAATTGAGTGGTTATATTATTCTCCATCCTCCACGCGTGCTAATATATTATTTTCCCCAAATATTTTCCAACAATAATATATTAAACCCAATAAGTAATAGGGGATAATCGAAGCAAAATCATCCAAAGAATAAAGCAAAAACAGAGAGATGGTGAGTCGGACGGTGGAAAGAAAAAGTGAGAGCATGGGACGAACTTATAAACCTTGAACTCAAATAATAAAATTGAGAACTAAAAAAGTTGCGATACTTATCCAAATGTTTTTATCAAGCAAATCATAATATCTATCCAAGTATATAATTATATTATTTGTGTTTTTATATTAAGTAGTGATAGAAGAATCAGAAACCTATTTAGCTTATAAAGAAAAAAAACGAAATTGGAAACATATTTATTTCTTTTATGAGCTCACAGAGAAGGGTAAAGTTGGAAACTAAAGCTATTTAAGTATTTTATAAAAGGTAAATTATCGAAGAGTCTCAGATACAATATTTATTCCATCCAGTAAATTTAAATACAAATTATATACTCTTTTCTCTTATGTTTTTTATCTTTCAAAACTTTAGCCTCCCTTTATGGGGTTTATAGATCTGGATTTCTCTTATGTTTTTTATCTTTCAAAACTTTAGCCTCCCTTTATGGGGTTTATAGATCTGGGCAGGGTTTTCTCCATTAATGAAGAAATCTCTACTTAGAACCTTTTTTCATTTGTTTTGTTCAATTATTTTGAATAAAGTTATTTTTTGGGATTTTATTTTTTTCTATTTGGGATTAGTTTTTTCAAATTAAGATTTATTTATTCTTGTGAGATTTTTACGATATGAATTCATCAATCATTGCGAGATCATGTTAGTGTGTGAGAATTGATAATAGCTCAGAATACGGAATTTAATTAACTTCCTACGATTTTCTCGAATGTTTGAAGTAACAATTGTAACTATAGCATTCCACAAATTATTGATCAAAACATATTTGTGCTATAGATGGTTCTACGATAGAACATATATTTCAATAATTTTTAAATTTGATTATATATAATAGTTCTATATTTTTCTGTTCTTATTTTTTTGTGTTTATTGTAATCAGATTCATTATGTTCATGAATGATTCATCCTCTTAATGTACTTGTAATTCGATTTATTCAATTAATGAAATTTCAAAAAAATAATATAAATTATATATTGTATCAATAAATTTAGGTCCATTATCAAATGTCTTTTATATTCTGTATCCTAATTTGGATAAAAAAAATATATTCCATTCCATAAATTTAGATATTCGATCCAATAAACAATTTATATATTTATTCATTCAATTATTCAAAATAGCACTTGGCCACGTTCTTAGATTAGCCATAGAGTAACTTTTTGAAATTGTGTCGCTTCGTGGAAAGTTCATATTCCGGTAGTTAAGCATATGGTATATTGGTATGGGGTGGTGCAAATAATTTAGAAAGTGATTTGACACGGCACCATAGGGTCCAGCAACTCCCCAAACGACATCGTTTACATGTTTCATGAACTCAAACAACGTCGTTTCATAGCTCAATCATAACGATGGCAATTCCCCGCGGTGGCGCCATTAAAATCCACTGTACTAGTTTTGTTGGCTCGCGACTGGAAAATATTGACTGCTGACCGGCTTATATTGACTCGGTTGACTCAATTTCACTCTCTCGACCCTTATAAAATCCCTTCTAGATTCTCTTAGTTCGGCAAGTTTTTCAAAACTTCTCTCTCCCATTATTATTAATTTTTCACTCGTCCCAACTTCGGATCTCTACAAGAAAATAAGTTTTCTTTAGGCTCATCAGATTTCTCTGTATCAACAAAAAAAAAAATAATTAATATGAAGGTTCATTATGCTAATACCATGGTTCAAAACTTCAAATTCTCTGTTTTTATGATTCAAAATTTTCATTTAATTGTGCCATTTTAGAATTGAGTTTTTGGTTTTCATGTAAACCCCATTTACTGTTTTGATTGATACATATAGTAAGACGAATCTAATTGTGATTTATTTTCGTTTGGCTAATGGTATTCTTTTGTAAATTGCAGAAAGTTGTGTTAAAAGTGGAATTATATGATGACAAAGTGAAGCAGAAAGCCATGAAGATAGTGTCGGGCCTCTCAGGTACATATTTCAAGAATTATTTTTTTCTAATCAAAGTTGACATTTTAATTCAAAATCAAGATCACCCCAGATCTTGAAATTTTCAGAGAATTCATAGGTTTTTAAATTTTTTTTTCCAGGGGTGGATTCAATAGCAATGGACATGAAGGACAAGAAATTGACAGTAACAGGGGACATAGATCCAATAACAATTGTGGGCAAACTGAGGAAACTATGTCACACAGAGATAGTAACAGTGGGACCAGCTAAAGAGCCAGAGAAAAAGAAAGAAGATGGGAAAAAAGAAGAGTCAAAGAAAGAAGATGGCAAGAAAAAAGATGAACAAAAAAAGGATGACAACAAGAAAAAAGATGATAAAAAAGGTGAGGGTGTGAAAACAATGGCAATACCAACTTACCAAGTTCCTTATTATCATCCACAACATGATGTTGTACAGCCTTATTATCAGCAGCAGGCTTATACTTATCAACCATCCCCAGTTCCAACACATTATTATTCCAGAAGTGTAGAAGAGGATCCTAATTCTTGTGTTATTTGCTGATTTTTCTAATTTTTTTTAAAAGTTCTAAGAAAAGGGGGGAAATAAATTTCCAGCTCTTGATTGAAGGGGAAAAAAGAGAGGAATGATATTAAGTTTATTTTTTAATTTTGTGATGGTTTTTGGGGTTAGTATTAAAGATTAGAGCTTTGTAGAGTAGGTGAAATGAGTGGATTAGTAGGTAGTTATTTGCTCTGTAGAATTTCATTTAATCATGTTATATGTTTCATTTAATCAAATAAATGAGACATGCAAGTGTATCTGCACTAATTGTTTCCTTTTTGATACCATTTCTCATGTCCATGACCTCATAGAATAATTGATGGAGATATGATTTGGAGCTTTTAGTACTTCTGATTTCTTTAGTTTCTTTTTCTTCTAATAGTTGATGAGATGTGATTATGTTTCATGCATAGTTAACTACAAATTCAGCATTTAAATGTAGTTCATTGTTCTGTACTAAGTTTAGACAAGAATTATTGATTTGGCCAAACATTTCTTTGGAAAACAACTTCATTCATTGTATCTGCCGTCTCCTTTATGCGATTCACACAAATCAAACATACACAAACAATGATCCACAACTAAGACCTAATGTAAAACTTGTAAATATTACTCTGTACAACTCATATTTTCTTGACATGAGATGCTACATTATGCCGAAAAAATTATTATTCATTCATTTATTCATATATATGATACACACACATACACAAACATGCGATGGAAAGTGCATTATCATTCTAAAATTTTCAAAAACAGTCCCAAAATAGAGTCTGACACAAACAATTAAATGTCAATGTCTATATTGGTCTTAATAATACAATTTCCATGCACCAGTAGTACAAATTTATTACAACTATACAAATGAATTTGAAAAAAATTTATCTGGATTCAATTTGTCACCTTCATTATATGTTACATTTATTAAAAAGTTGATAAATGTCTATTTTTCACTTTTTAATAAGTGAAATTTAAAATCTTATTTGGGAGGGAACAACCCTTAGTGAGTTAGAACTTACGATCAAACATTATTTGGTAAAAAGAAACCGGTCCCAAAAATTATATAATTTCTGTTTACAGTTAATTACTTAGACATGCTCGCACACATATACATATTTTTTTTAACTGTCTCTATTAATATACACACTCATCTATATCTTGAATTTGTACCCATATACACAAGAAAATAATTTTAGTACGACTTTTTTGTCAAACATAATTTGGTTTGGAATCAGTCCTAATCAGAATAAATTCAACTGGACTTTATTGTAGAAACAAAATGACATTCATTGTCTCATTTAATTCTTATATGATGAAGATTTTTACTTCTACTACTTCCACCTTCAATTCTTCATCCGGGGTCGGTTTTTCCTTTCCCCAACACCCCCCCC
>CM025783.1:19305004-19352846 GCA_014636745.2 Centella asiatica | reverse complement strand
ACTACAAACCAAAGCAGGCTAAGTTACACTTATAAATTGCTATATAGATCTTAATTAGCCGACGGCTGATACATGAGACTCCTTGGAATAATTTTGGTATCAATAATAGTTTAAAATTAATACATACGGCCTGCTTTGGTTTGTAGTTAATTTTTCAAACCATATGAATTTAAAAACGTCTCAATCAACAAAGAGAAACTCAATTTTTATTTGTTGTCTCTAGCAAGTTGACCATTTACGTTCCCTGCAACCATAGATTAACACAATACACTGAGTATACACAAATGGATAATATATATTGCTAAATCACAATCATATAATTCATTTCTACCTGTCAAATAATAGTATCCATATCATGGTTTTATCGATTTCTATATGTTTTATACTTCAAATAGATCGATAATTTTAAAGTTCTATGACATAATGTATGATGTATGAATCCATTCTTCATATTTATTGAGTTTAAACCTATGGTTTCTAGACCCAATAAGCTTGCACCTCATTAGTTTAAACCCATGTTTTTTCCCCATATATATTGGTTTTAGATGCATACTCTATTGGAATGTAGGTTTAAAATATAAAAAATAATAATAATAATTTGATAATTATTAATTATATTTTATTAATTAATATTATATGTGGACAAAAAACTTAAAATGTATGAGACAATTTAGATTTTTAATAGAAACGACTCTATATTGAGTTCGATAACCTGATCACAATGACTCTATGTTATCGATAACCTGATCACAACGACTCTATGTTAATTAATTATTATTCTTGTCTCCTAAATTATCATACTCCTTACGAGAGCGGCATGAATTAACCTACATTAATTAGTACTTCATCCATCGATATAAAATTTAAAATTGCCGCATATATTAAATCTCTTATTTTTAGCCCTCTGTATGATTGTATTTAGCAATATCCGAGTTAGAACTTTTCTTACTTTTATCCCTCTCGCCAGAGTGGGGCTTCCTATAGTTGAGATCCAGTTGAGATTTTTAGTTCATCTTATATGTTCAATTTTCACTCATAACACTGGTTGAAACTTTATCTTTTTATTAGAATATGTTCAATTTTTACTACCACCATCGGTTGGAGTTTATCCCGTATTAGAGTGAAGTTTCTCTTGGTTGAGATTTTCAATTGAGACTTTATTTCTTATTATAATGGGGTTTTTTCTCTTTTATGGAACATTCTGACATCATCAATTGATACGTCCAATTAGGATTTTATCTCCCTTATTAGAGTGAGATTTCTTTTCTTTTGTGAAACATTCATCTTCCTTTAATTTGAAGTTAGTTTATCACCATCAGTTGATGTTTTATCTCCCTTATTAGAGAGACTTTCAGTTGAAACTTTATTCCTATTATTAAAGTGAGATTAGTTTCCTCTCCTTTGTGTAATATTCTAACACTACTAGTTGAGACTTTATTCCCTTTATTAGAGTTAGGTTTTCTCTACTTTGTAGAGCATTCATTTCTCTTTAATGTAGAGTTAGTTTATTTTATATGTTTAATTCTCACTGACACTACCAATTGAGACTTTATCCCATCAGTTGATACTTTATCCCATTTATTAGAGTGTGGTTTTCTTCAATTGAGACTTTATCTCCCTTGTTATAGTAGAGTTTTCTCTCTTTTATAGAACATTCTAACATCGTCAGTTGAGACTTTATCCCCTTATTAGAGTTAGATTTCTTCTCCTTTTAATGTGGAGTTTGTTTATCTTATATGTTCAATTTTCATTGCCACCACCAATTGAGATTTTATCCCTCTTATTAGAGTAAAGTTTTCACCCCTTTGTGGAGCATTTATCTCTCTTTAATGTGTAGTTAATTCATCTTATATAATTTATATTGTGTGATTATAATTCATTTGTAATGAAATTCCAAAAACTCTTTACCTTTCAAACCATTGAATATCCAATGACACTGAGACAATTTTTTTTGATTAATTATTAGGAACACTCTCTTAAAGAATGCAATGAAAATGTAATTTAGATTAGTCGAGATACTAGACGGGAAATAAAAAATAAAAAAAAATTGTGTCTTGTGAAATAGTTATTCCTAATTTTCTTTTACTATTGTTAGTTGCTTCGTTATAATGTTATTACTCTTAACTACTTGATTACAGTATTTACAGCAATTAAATATAAGAATATACATGTGATAAGAGTCTTCTTTTTCTTGTTTTCATAAAAGTTTTGTCTTACATAGAACTAGTAGTTCAATTGTGAGTTCTCAGACAAAATTTTGTATTCAGTAGCAAACTTCTTCATTTGTTAGGATCTGTAGTTAAGAATAATATGAAGACTTAAACACACATGGCCTATCACATGTCTTCATCACATAGAGCTGGATTAATTAATTATTACTACAGATTGTGAATTTTATACCCATGGTTTTTGAATTATTACTACAGATTGTGAATTTTATACCCATGGTTTTTGAATTATCAATTAACATATATATATATATATAGCAGGCTAGCTAGAGATACTCCGAAAATTGCTTCTAGCTCTGTCCATAAAAAAAATATCATAATTGTGTTTTATTTACATTTTGCAATGATAATTGTTTAGTTAAGTGCAGGGAATATTTGTTAGTTTCATTTGTACCACCCATATGATACTTATATTACAACAAAATAATATATCTATATTGAGTATCTTTCAGAAAATTTTCGAAATCGCCTCATCTTGGTTTCTTTCTTTTTATTTTCTATGCAAATTTGAAGACTTTATCAACACTCAAAAGTTCAATTGATTTGGGAAAGGGGAAAAGGGAAAGCTTCCAAGAAGTTTAAAAACAAAATATACTACAATACAATCTGCTCCAAACCACCTGCTAACACTTGGCTAGAGAAGAGGTTGAACTCCATTAACCACATGCTGGTCAATAGAACATGTTATTTGACTTAATTTTGAGGATAAATGAAATGAGTATCAAATTCTGAATTTACGTAAAATTAAGATAATTTTAGTAAAATAGTGTTTCTAGCGACACCTGCACTAGAGCTTATGGCTAATATTATTGATGTTGTTTGACAGAAAAAAATCTATACATGTTATTATTTAAAATAGATGATTATTGTTATTTTTTTTAAAGTCTTAATTTATTACAAGTGTCGTATCTTAAACGTAAGAAAATGAGTTTAGAAGGAATGAGATAACCTACATTTTTCTTCTTTTTTCAAATTTCATTGCTGTCAGATCAACTCAAACTTATAACCCTGTTTACAATAAAAAGAAAATTCTTATCACTAGATTATTGCTCATGATTTAAATATAAATATTTGTTTGAAATAAGTTTTAATCGTGGCAATCTTTGTGGAGGTAGCAAAGTTTTTATTTTTATTTTTGATCGCAAAATTCCTCTTACAATTTGTCACTCAATCATCACTCTGCTCAATTCTTACTCGATTCTCATCCACAACATTTGATCATTGTCCACTAAATTATAAGGAAATACTCTAACCACTTGAGTTAAGTCACATTCTCTCCTATATTTAACAAAGTAATTAAACTTTAAGACTTGTGAGAAGCACTATGTTTGTGGTGGATATTTCTAAGGATGAGGAATGGCATAGATACTGATGGTTCTTCTAGTCTCACGAAATCAATTATTTGTTTCAAAGGTTTTATCACTTCAACATCAGTTCATAGCTGTGCTCTTCCAATAATTGATCTTGAAGCATTGTTGTACACTTCATTCAGCCACCTTTGGATATGCTTGCAAGTTGCAATTTTGTCACATAATCAAGTACAGTTGGAGGAATTAATTTAACAACTAGAGTCTTGTATTTATCATTACACAATCATATTTTAGTAGCCTTAATTATACATTGATCACATCTCATTTTCAACATCATTAAAGATACTTAAGAAGTAAAAAAGACACATACCACTTAGACGAAGATTAATCGAAAATAAACTAATTAGATTAATTGATGTTAGATGGAGATTGATTGAACTTAAGACGAATTAATCCCTTTAGGCGAAGGATTTTTACAACAATGCACATTTTGAGTAGAAGCTAAAGACAACATTTATCACATACACTATTTAGCATATACATCCATATTTAGAAATAGATTCTCGTCTCTTTTTTCTTCTCTATTTTTAGGAGAGGAGCAAATTCTAGATTTTCTCTCTCTTGAATTTGAAAGTCACTAGAACAGTGTCAGCTGTACCTGAACCTCACATTTATGATTGAAAAATATACTTTTATGAGTGCTTGTTATCAATTTAGCCAAAAATAAAAAATAAAAAAAAAATAGTAATAAATAAATAATTCATTATTATCACCTATTGCTGTCATCATCTTCTTTCCACAACTCAACCCAATTCTTCTGAGCTTCTTCAAATCCAAGAAGTGACCCTTTTCTCTCTGGATCCCAACTTGCTGAAAGAGTGCCAAGAGCAATTCCCAATGCAGAAGCACCAAAGGTGATAAAAGTAGTCAAGAAGGGCAACCAATTTGGGACATCCACCAAGTTCTCTTCTTTCACTACACTGAAACCTTGCAATATAACTACACCAGTGGCTAAAGGTACCCCCACATAAACCAATATCCTTACCATCATCCTATTCAACACCACCTGTGGTATCTCATCATCATCATCATCATCATCTTTATTACCATTTTCATCATTCTTTTGGGAATTTCTTTTTGGGACAATACTTTCTTTACTTGATGATGATGATGATGTCCCACTGAAGCCTTTTGCTTTGGCATGTAGTGGCCATGTTCTTGTGGGTTGAAGGGTTGGGAGTTTTGGTTTGTGTGAAGATGGATTTGCGATGAAATTAGATGTTTGCTGTAGACATAACAGGGCTTTCATGGTTTCTCAGTTAGCTAGCCTCTGTTACTCAAGATTTTTGAGAATGTTTTTGAAAATATCTGTTGTATTTAGTATCTTATCCAAAATAATGAACGGCTGCTATGAACATTTCTTACTCTTGGCAGCTGTTAATAATATAACTATTAACTTCTATTGGTCGAGTTGATTTATCGACTAACTCTTTTTTTAAAAGTCCGAATTTTAACTTTGTAGATTATATTAATTTTTTTTAAAGATAATGATATATCTAGGCATAAAATATCTTTGTAACTAAAAAAATAAATAAATAAAATTTGTCAAAGAAAAAGAAAGAAAAGTAGTGATAGTCTGAGTACCTAGAAGATACCTACTAGTATTACTACAGATGTTTCTAAAAACATCTCATTAGTGGTATAAATGTGAGAGTTTTACCATACTAAATGGTGTTTCGTCCCTTAGTATTATATTTTGAAAAATTGTCAAATAAGATTTCAATTATCGAATACACAGAGGCTAAAAATTAAGAATTTAACGGGGCAAACTTTTGAACAATTATAATAGGAGATGAATTACATAATGGATCAAGAAATTCATCCCATCTGAATGTCATAACACATCTTCCTTCATCATACAAATAATTATTCTTTATTTATTTAATAGTGAGATTATGAATATTGGCTGCTATTAAAGAGAAATTTTTGATATTAAACTCGAGTTCTCCGCAACCATCTTCAATTAACTATATGTATTAATTGAGAAATATCATTTTGGACTGACATTATAAGTTTTGAGTTTACATAAAGAAATTTACTAAAAGGCTTGATGACACTGACATTATAAATTTTGAATTTATATAAAGAAATTTAGTCATCGTAATAATGTAACACTTATGTTAGTTATATTCTTACACTCAAATATACTATCTGTCTAGTTTGAAGAAACGAAATGAGGATGAATAAATTTAATTTACTTGTATTTATTAAAAAATATTATAAAATTTTATGACACTTATGAGAGATGGTAATAGAATGAACAATTGCTCCTATACGTAATTTTATTCTAAGAGAAATAAGGAGAAATGTTTCATTTTTCATTTTTTATTATTGTGATTCCTCTCTCATTTTTCTCTACTACTCATTTTACTAAATTTTTGATATATTTTCTCTCTCATTCATTTTCCTCGATTCAAACCGAGTATAATATAGAATGAATGTCTAATATAGATTACATATCATCTTAGTAGATGATAAGCGATAACATACTATAGATGTCAATAATATAGACCGGAGTACGTGTTACAAAAATAAATAAATAAATAAATAAATTATATTTTTTAAAATTTGAAATTTCAATTGCGTTATATCAATTGGCATTTACTTTTCAAATAATTCATAATATTAACTTTTCATCGACCAAAACTAAATAAGCTCCTATCATATTTAAAATATAAAATTTGATAATTAAACTATATCAAATCAAATATCTTTAATTTCCTATGTCAAATTTAGGGCAGTCCGGATCACTTGTGCTTGCCGTCCGTCCAGCTTGTAGGTGGAGATATTCAATTTTCGGTTTTTATTTATTTATTCTTTATGTTGTCTTTTGTAAAACAAAAAATCTTGATTGCAATAAAACCCTTTTCCTTTTTTGGGTAACAGATTTTTTTTTTTAAATAATGTTTTTGGGTAACAGATTTTGAAATAAAAGCTTAGTTTGCGGAACTCCAAACGGTTGCCCCGACCCGTTTCTCCAAATAATTCGTTATTCAAATTCCCGCTTCAAAGATATAAACAGCCTCAAATCTACAACGCGCCACCAGTTTTAGGGGCAAAATTTTCAAAAGGAAAAAGCCCGACGCCATGGACGATGTTGATCGTTTGTTCGAATGCTTCAAATGCGGTGTCTCTCCACCTCGTACTCTCTCTCTCTCATACGCTGATGCAATCATATTTATGTTCATGGATTAAAATGACAGCTACATATTTTCATGTCGAGATTTACATTTATAATGAATAAATTTTATAGGAGATACAGTTGCAGAATCAATTACAGTACCTGTGAAATTGCTGTGATTTTCACATTGGTCACAGTAACTTGGAGAATATGTTTAGTATTTCTAATCACTGTATGTGGTCTGCATGGTTGGATTAATCCCTCCGCCTAAAGCCTAATTGGATTAGTCTCCACCTAACTCCAATTAATTCGTCTAACCCCAACTAAACCTCATCTAGGTGTTAGGTGTCCTCTTTACCAATTAGGCCGTTTCTTATGAGAAATCTGTCTGTGGCCAAACAATTGGTAAACCTCAGCAATATGTTTACCAATTGCTGAAACAAGGTATCTTTTTCAAAACTCGAGTGATTTACTTTTCTATTTCTTACGTTACTTTGATGAAATCAAGCATTCCGGGAAGAGGAATAAGAGTGAAGGCCATCGTATCCAACTTTTTAGGCGCTTTTGATTGTGGTATGGTCAAAATCTCCACTTTATGGTGATAAAAACAAGCTGACAGCTCTGGCTTGGTCACATGGGATCTGTTCCTCTATGATTCAGTGGCCATTGAGATAGACCTTCATTGCAGCTAAAGTTCTTATCATTTAGGGAATTTAAAATTTTTACTTGTACACATAATAGTGATTTGAGCTATTGAATATTACATTATTACCTGAGGAATATGTTCCCTTTTAAGCTTTGGGATTTGTAGCATGTTGTGATTACTTCTTGCATTTCAACTATTTGGTTTGACTTGACTTTGGTCTTTGCATTGGATTAATGGCTTGAGAGATCATCTTGTTTTCTTACTTTACCATATATTGCTTCTTGCTAGTGTGCTAGGGTAGACTTTTGTATGCTGATCGGCCTTTGTGGACCAAGAACAACTTACATGCTAAATTCTGCTTTCACTTTATAGTTTTCATTAATTTTAACTTATAGGATTCGGAGTACACAATTATCATTCTTTTTTTTTTTTTTTGCTTTGAATAAATTACTTCATACCATTAATGAACTAGTACAAAGCTCTGTGTTGTGCTTCCTCTTTCAATTTTTTTGCTTATTACCAATTAAAGATTGTTCTTACTGTACATTAGAATCTGCTTTTAGAGAGAGAAAAAAGCGCAGAAACAAATTAAACCAAGATAGTTCAGCTCATCAAGCATCAAAGCATTCAGCGGTTACACCTTCTGAATCAACTGGGAGAAGCCGAAAAACTGTAAGAGAGACACAGCTGCGTATGCGTAATGTATTTATATTTTCTTCCCGTTTTATTCTGTCTTTTCTTCTTCATTGTGTTTGTTTTACATTCTCGTCAAAGATATCCCTATTCATCTGGTGTGTTATTGCTTCAGTTTCATTCAGGGACAGTGAAGAGAGATGGACCTAGTACTGGTCAGCAAATCACTCCTCTTGTGTTCTATGGGTCTCCACATGGAGTGCCTCCAAAAAGACCAGTTCGTTTGTTGCGACTGTTACAAGAGATACGTCTTGACCTCACTGAACAAAATAAATTAAGGTAACCAGTAATTCATGCAATGTTACTCCATCCCTCTCTACATAGTTAATGTTAGTTTAATATGCTACATATTCATTAACGTGCATTCTATGGATTGACTTGACTCTGGTATAATAGGGAGGAAGTGTGGGCTACATTCCCAAGACAGGATGATGCTATGAAGTACGTGAAAGAGCATAAAGATGTTCACATTTTTAGTTACCAAGACCATGTAAAAGGTCAAAGAAGATTCCTTGTTTCTACCTATATGGAGTTCTGGCGGAGGTCCTTTTCCTTTGCTTGTGATAATATTTGTAAAATTTTCAATTTCTTTGTCTCTGTCTTTAAAGTTTGATTTTTTCACTGTGTTTGTCATTTAATCTTAGGTACAAAATCATGAATCCAAAATTTCGTCATCATTATGAAGTTATTCAGGAGGTGAGTATCTTTGGTGCTTTTGATATGACTCAATATAGATAATTGATTGTTGTAAGCTACTGACTATATCTAAGCCAGTACAAACTTTGTCTGGAACAAGGACACTACTTTCCCCCCTCTCGTGTTGTATAAACTACTTAAACACGACCTTAGTATTTGAAAATTGAGCAAAAGAAATTGTAATTTCAACTTTCATTTTCTGATTGAGGGAATTCAGACCTTTAATACATTCTGTCCTTAGTGTCTGTGTGTGAGTGTGTTTGTTTATACACACAAGCACACACACACACACACACACACACATATATATAGAGAGAGAGCAGTTTCTGTCCAAGATCAGTCCTTTCTCTTGAAAAATTTATGATTGGTAAGTGTAATGTTTTATTTATTGTCGGTTATGGTGGTCGAGGGGAAGATAGAACCACATCTTTACTCCTATGTACTATGCATAGTTATTAAATCATAAAAGTATCAAGTATCGAAAACCCTCGTATCGTAAGATACGCAAAGTAAATGTAAAATATGATAATATACATTTAGACATATTTGTAACAAAACTTGGGCAAACAAGCATATCGGCTCGATTATAATGTAAAATTTAAACTGCAAATCATTTAAACTGCATATCTATCTTTAAGCACATAAATAAGAAATATTATTGGACAATCTAGCATAATACCTTGTCATAATGTAAAAGTGCATTACAAATTATTTCTTTGACCTACAAATAATTCATACATAGGTGAATAGTATTTAAAATACTCTAAATGGCTTGGCATTGCTTCCAATGTAATCGTAAAATGTATGTGATCGATACTTGTGATATAATGATAATTTTGATACGTATTGAGTTGTCTCTGGATCATATCGAATCATACGATACATATTGTGTATTGTATGATTCTGATAACTATGGTACTATGTGAAGTAGTGACAAAGGGTATTGAAGATATCCCTCAATAGGATAATAAGCTCCCATGAGTTCCTAATGTGATTTGTACCTCAAGTTGGTCTACAAGTGTAAGTGTTAATTTTTTTGTTACATCTATGTCTGTTTTTCTGGCCTTGAAACTTCAGTTGTTGGGAAGCTCTTATTGTATCCCAGATTTAACATATAATTAGCTGTAATCTTTTTTTCTTTTCATTCCCTCATTTTGTATTCGTGTTTATGTTATTCTTTTTTCAAATCAGAGAACTTGTTCCTTCCACATCAATTTATTGAGTAGAGTGTGCAAAATGCAATCCGTTATAGCCTTTGGTTTGGTTGGGTGGAGCAGTTGAAATTTTTATTTTCTTGTTCGATGAATTTGTGTTGCTGACAGGGATTGCCATGCCACCTTTATTTTGATTTGGAATTCAATTGGAAAGAAAACACAGAAAAGAATGGAGAGGAAATGGTTGATCTTCTTTTATCAGTAGTTTTTAATGCCTTCTATGAGAAGTACTCTATTCAAGTCAACCATGACTGTGTTGTTGAACTTGATTCGTCAACAAAAGGTATGCCTCTATTTGATATGTAATATCTGATCTTCTGCCCTATAGCTTTTATATTTTTGCAACCAAATATTCAAATTATCCCTCGTAAACGGTTGATTAGATCTTATTGAAAATTGCTTTTATGTTTCGTGTGTGTCCGGAAGTCCGTTTATATGAGTTTAGAGTTATACAGAATTTCATTGAAAGAGTTCTTTTCATAAATTGTGCATTTCAAATATGAATTTCATATAAGTCATATTTTGCTCAGAACAATAAAAAGCGGTGAGGTTATTTTGTTAAAGCCGCTAGTAGAAAACTGAAATAGACACTGCTTAAGTAAATCACTCACCCCCACCTCCCCTCCCCCCGTATTCTTCAGTTCGTGGCATTTGTTCTGAACTCAAAGCCCATTTAGTACTCTTGCTTCACTTGTCTCTGTCCATCAGTCATTTTCTTAGGTCGTAACTTTGATGGAGTTATTCTACCAAAAAGACTTAGATGGAGTTAAGAATATAAATGAATAATACTGTCTTCAGTATACATTTCTATCTGCCTGATTGGAATTTTAAAATGTTCTAGCTTTTTGTTCAAAATACTAGTTGCTTTGCTTGCTAAATGTCTAATATCTATCATTGGGAAGAAAATGTTTGTATAGGATTTCACGCTGTTGAAGCAATTTGGAGTTAACTCGCATAATACTCTTTTCATTACACCCTGATCAATTCTCATAATACAACACAAACGCACAGACTCTCTCCCTCCCTTTCTCAACATACAATTGTAAGATATATTTGTGTATGTGTGTGCATGAGTGCCTATGTTTATTCATATGCGAAAATAAAAAAAAGTACACAAAAAAGGTTGAATTGAATCAACAAGTGTAAAATCAATCGGAGTATGTTTTGATGATTATATTTGTCTAAATGATACATTAAAAATGTTTTTTTTTAAATTTCATAGTTTCCTAATGGCCGTGAGAGGGAGTACTAATATTCCTTACTTATAATTATGAAGTCTCCATATCTAGAGATTATTTGCAAAGGTTTAATTAAGTTATCTATCTTTAATATACTTTCAATTGACCTATGTTTAACCTAAACATTTCTTATGATAATATGGTTTGCAGAAAAATTTTCTCGGCATTTAATTATCCACTTACCAAAGATTGCTTTCAAGGACAACACACATGCTGGTGCATTTGTTGCTGAGGTAGATTTTAATTGGAGAAGCACTAGGTCTTTCTACTTACTAGATGCAAGAATAGAGCATCTGCTAGACACATCAGAAAACAATAATGTGTGTGTGTATTCAAATATGTTAATATGTCCTTTTGTCTACAGTCATATATTCAAATAAGTTAGAATGTCCCTTTGTCTACAGTGCATATTGATCGTCATTATTATTAAAATTCCATCTACTCATATCTGTACTTTATGTTCTGTAGCTTTGAGAAACTAATGCTGCGTCCATTTTAGTTATCTTCTAGTGTTCGTATTTTACCTAAGCAATCAACTGATAATTGATGGCATGTGTGCAGATATGCTCACGGATTCATAGTGTGATGGAAACTGAAAGAAAATTTGAAAGTTTGCTTATTTCTAAAGATTCTAGCTCCGTTGATGTCCCACGCCAGCTTTTTGTTGATACTGCTGTCTATTCTAGAAATCGTTGCTTCCGCCTACCTCTATCTTCTAAAGCTGGGAAGAGTTCTGTGCTTCTTCCCACTGGGCGTTTCAAATGTAAGGACATGGTATGATACTTCTTATAATTTGAGTATAATTCTTTATCTTCATTTAAGTTCATATATACATGGGTATACTTATATATACATATATATACTGTCCCAACCAGTGGAAAAGTATGCTATATATGCTTGAATGGCATACAAACCTTGCATCGCCCATCCAACTTGCTGATGGTACTGATATTAAAACTGAAGTACTTCCTCCATTAGTTCCCAGAAATGATTCTTTTTTAAATAATTTTTTCTTCTGTATTCTGAGACCCCAAATCTTCCTATCTGATGACGTTGTTCCCTCTGTTTTTCTTTCACTGGCATCACATAATTAAAAAACTAGATCAGAGACTTCCACCATCGCTGCCAGCTTGCTCTTGTTTTTCCCTTGATCTCATCTCTCTCTCCTCTCCTTTCCTGTATCTCCTTATTTTTGCACTTTATGTATGACATTCACCTTAATCAACTTGGCATCGATGCAATGAATGATATATTGATACAACAGAGTGTGGATGACATGTTCATGGCATCCTTGATCTGCAATATGGATGCTGACTGCGAGAAACTTCTAATATGCAAAATGGATATAGATTGTGTGAAGGTCCTGCACTTTGATACTGAGGTAATCTAAGCTCTTTAGCCCCCCCACCCCACTTTTTTTTTACTGTTTCATAACCTTCAGTGTATTATGCCATTTTCTTGGTATATCTAGGTTTTGCAACTTCTGATCCTTGTGCTGAATTCGTTACATTTTGTATCATAGTTTACTGCTAATGAACTGGTGCATGGATATTGCTTATTATCCTATTGTCATTTGTGAGTGTTGCACCAACGATACCAACGATATGTTTTCAAGCATTTGTGCTTGTTTCTAAGTTGATTCACTCTGAAACTTGATTTTTTATTTATTGTTTGCAGATAAATACCAACTCCTGTAGTCATTCTGGAGTTCCACAAGAATTTGCATCAAATTCTTGCATAACAGATGCTTCCAGAACATACTTGATAGGAAAATCGCCATTTCCAGCCTTGGATATGTTTGTAGAATCTATTGGCTCAATAGGAAGCATATCAGGTGGTATACAATGCACGTCACACTTAAAAAGAATGAGAACTGAAAAGACTTGTTTTCTTTCACGTGCTTTGTTAATCTGTTCACTTATATGTTTTGAGTGACAATTCATTTTGAATTATTAAGACCAACTGAGCGGAGCTTGTAACAATGCCGCTAATAAAAGTTTGTTTCACCAACTTTGCATGATATTTCTTTTGTTGAATATGGGTGATTGGTTTCTCAAGCTATTAACCATGTTGGACTTTTATAGCTCGTCTAACACCTGATGCAAGTAGAGTGGCACTTTTAAATTCCATCTTTTCCTTAGTTTTCTTTTAAATTCTCAAGTATTGATGTGAAGTAGCGTGGCCATGATTTTTTATCACTTCAATTTCAACCCAAGGCCAAGGGTGTAAAAGGTCAACCTAATATCACCATATTTCTCTTCTTTTTTGTTTTGTAAAAGGAAAATTGAATTACTTGTGCTATATCAAATGCTATGGCTGCTTTTATTTTTGTGTTTGCTACAATATGTGTCAAAGCACTTTCAATATATATTTTTGTTTTTTTCATTTTTGAAATCTTATGTTTTTGTTTATTGTTTAATAATTTCTGCCAATAAATGGTACTTATTTATACTTCTTGTTGTATTGACTTCATGAGATATATTGGCATTTTTTAGGGAAAATTCAAAGTTGGTACTGGTTCTCAGAATATGGACTCATAGTGTACAACATGTCAAGAAATAGATACTGCGAAAGGATTGGCAGACAGCACAAAAGCAATCATGGTAAAATTATCTCGTTTAACCCTTTTCTTTCACTTAAGATAGTCCAGGACTAACGTGTAATACACCTGCACATGTTTTGACTTTCAAATACTTTTCACTTTCCTACCTTACCTATATATTATGGTGTCCAATTTTATAATTAGAAGAAGAGATAGTTGAATTCTGAGTACCGGCTTTTCACACCATGCAAAACTGAAAAATCCTTCTAGATGGCTGGAATTTACGGTGCAACTTTAGTATTTATCCACTACATGCACAGGACTCCGTGAGAAATTAATATTAGTAGCGAAAGTGACACTATAGGCAAATATAATCATGTGCGTTGGTTTCTTTTGACATGGCAATATATTAATTTAAGTAAATATTTCATATTGTGATGCTGCCAAACCTATATTTCATGTTCCTGGTTTATTGATTTATTTAGGAAAATATTATAATCTTTCAACGTTTGCCTGGTTGTCTAACATTTTGTTGTTAAACAATCTGTTTTATCTACTAATACACCTTGTCAATTTTCCATCAATTACTAGTGATGTACATTATTGACCTAAGGAGGGGTGCCTATTATCAGAAATGTCATGATCCAGATTGCAGAGGTATGAAGCGTTTTATGCTACAATTGTCCTTTGGCTGCTCATAATCCATGATAGTAAAACTTCTGACAGAAAATTGTTGAACTTCCATGATTTGGCTGATGGTATTGGTTTACCCAGGTTATCGATCTCCACTCCGCCCAGTCCCCGACGAAGTACTTCCTGATTTTACCTACATTTCCAATTCAGCAGGAGATAATGAAACTCAAGAGCTGGCAAAGCTTTATACCGAAAGCATTGTGGATAGCTGCATGAAAGATGGTTGGTGGCTTGAAGCCATTAGAGTTGCAGACAAGGTTGAAAAGAAGGCATTGGATTTCAAGGTTATTCCTATTACTCCAAGAGTTCAGTCTGTTGGGCCTAATAGATTTTGGTGACTTGTTTTATGTTTTAATTACTTAAGGGTAATGATTTATAGCGGAATTATTACTCCTACGAAACGCAAGTTTCTCAAGGATACCAGTGCAACCAATATGCTTAAAGTTCCAGTTGACGAAGTGAAATCAGACCATATAATTCCATAAATTTCTCATTTATATATATAGATGCTTATGTTTTTTTTCTTTCGGATTGTAACCTGTTACAATCTTTCTTTACTTTTTCCAAACAGGATCAAATATGGGACGAAGATGATGAATGGTGGACGGCAGTTGAAAACACTGCATCCCAAACAGAACAAATGTACTTTGGACAAACGTAGAGATTCAAACCCATAGGTTGATACGTCAGTTGCATGTCGTCACGGTTCTTAAAACGAAGCCATGCTGTGGAATTTGGAGCTTCATACGGTGTGTATATGGAGACGAGAAATGCACCACCCCTCGTAATAAAAATTGTAAGGACTACTGCATAGAATTTGTAAATGTAAAATTGATTGTTGAACATCATAAAAGGTAATATTGCAAATTCTCGTATAATATAAATTGCTTGATTTCTCACGAATGGAAGTCTTGGATAACTAATGTCGGTATATGTTGCGGCATATTTTGGTTAGAAATTGTAAGTTCGTAAATATGCAACAGAATTGCAGAATACAACTTTATTTGAAGAAAATATTTGACCTGGGTTTCCTTATAATTTTCATATTGACTACAGAACTTGGATAAACAAGTTTCATCCCTCCTCCTCCCAACTGGGTTGAGGAGGCTGAATGGCTGATGTTCATTTTTAACATCGATGTAAAGGTTAAATATTATTGATTGTTTATGGGTTTTATAACAATGGCTATTACACTTGAATCCAGAAGTGAATAAGGACATATTAGGGGCTACTGTAAAAAAGAGCGGTAGCCCCTTTATCTCCAACCAATAAACCACCCTGCACAAGGGGACGACGCCAATAAATTAGCAGATTACTAATTTTTTTAAAAAGAAATTCCGGGAAAACTCATTTGTACCCGAAAGTTTGATTGATTGCAAAATCGACCAACGTGTCATTACAAAGAGAGAAACTGGGAAGTGTAGACACCGGTTTTTTATTGGAGCCCACCTACATATTCATAGTCGTCCATGATTGCCAAGAGTGTTCCAATATTATTTTCAGCTTTTATTTGTCCAACCATGTAGCAGAATTATTATAATTCAATTATATAAACGTTGTGTATGTGTTACTCCTTCCAAAGTTCCAATATTAATACTGTAAAATATTAATTTAGTATATTTCCAATTCAAATTTTCCATTTTAAACTTCAACTAGAGAGGGCCATCATATTTTAAGGGGAAACTATACCCCGGCCTAAATTTTTGTAGGCTGAAATGACCCTGATAAGATCCATGCCAAGTTTAAATCTTATCATCATTGTTTCTTGCTCCAGATCTGTGCATTGACAATTTTAAATTTTTGTTTCTGCACAAAGATTACTCACGTGTTACACAATATATGATCGCGTGCTACTCAAAAATTGAATTCCATATATGACCGCGTGCTACTCAAAAATTGAATTGCACAACCATAGGCTGAACTAACCTATAATTCAGTAGGTTGTAATATCATTGCTGAATTTTAAGTAACGTGACTTAACTCCCTGTTAAGTGTTAGTAGAAGGTTGGGCAGCCCCATGGCCTCATGAAAGAATAACTCTATTCATGGTAAAAAAACGAACCTGCAGTGTAGGCAAGAGGATGCATCACTCCAATTTCAACAAGGAGTATACTTTGTGTTAACAATCTGAAAGCACAGGGAAATTGTATACAGGAAAAAAACTGTCTAATATGGTGTAAAATATCCGGTTTACAATATCAGTAATGAAAACTTATGTTATAGTTGTATGAGCAGACGTAACAGAGAATTGCTGTGATGAAAATTTTAAAGTTCTTTTCCGAATTGAAATCTAAAAACTTGTAATGAATTCATTTTCCCAGAAAAGGCTAAAAATTAGGCATCTTGATCCTCGTCTGAGCCTGAACTTTCTGAACTTGACTGCCTGCCATTTGCATTTGCAGTACCTTTTTTATTTGTTTCCTTTTTATCCTCTTCATCTTCACTGTATTCACTCTCATAATCTTCATCATACTCTTCCTCTTCAATCTCCTCTTCCTCGTCCACACCATCCTCCACAACAGGACCTTCCTCTGTCATATGAACTCCACGAGTACCAGCCCGAGTCCGTTTCAAGACTTTCACTTTTACGCTAGTCTTTTTGTCACAACCAATCCATGAGTCACATAGTAAATAAGCAGCCAGATTGTAATTTCCTTCCGCAGGGGCTTGGAACTTTCCCATCACCAGTCTTGAACCACCCCTAACTTTCTCAACAGCTTCTTTAGTAGCTTTGCTAGTTTCCTTGGGCGTAGCCCCTAAGCCTTCCATTGTCTCCTCTATTGCTTTCGAAGCAGCAGTTACAGCTGCAGCTTCATCCATAAAAATGACCTTCTGAGAGAACCACACATTATTTGTATTGGGATCTGCAAGCAGAAACCAGTAATTTTCTTCCTTGTGGAATGGATAGTATGGAGCATGGGGGAGGGCACCAATCAAACCATTAGCACGTTTGAGCTTTACCCAAGCCTGAATTGTCACAATATCACCCTCTTGTATACCATCTTCACCTTCAGTCTCACAAGTAACTTCGACTGTTATGGAGGGCATCATCTCCAATACCCTTTCCACATCTTGTATATCGGCAGCAGAGAAACCAGCAACTTGAGTAAGCAGCTCATGACGGTCCTGGAGGGGCATATCCCGCAGATCCTGAAATGTTCGTACCTTCTGCAAAGGAAGAAAAAGCAAAATGCAAATGAAGCCAACATAGGGAAAAAAGTAAAAAGGTGGATCAGACCGACTTGTAAACTATCTAAAATTTCAATATATTGCAGGGCATACGATACACAAACCCCCAAAAAAGCACAATCAGAACTCAAAAGTCAACCAAGGGTTGGCAATTCAAATGTACAACCTCACTTTGGAGATGTCTTGTTTACTTCTTCAGTAAAAGTTCTAGGACTTCACTAACAAATGCAGAAGATTTTTATGGTGGCAAATGGTAGGTATGATAGATTTGTATGAGTAGTACGCAGGTGTGGATATTGTTAAATCTGATAAGTTCGAAATCGTGTTATACTGAACTTATTGAGATTATCTCTTCTATACAATTGGTTTTTCATCTTGTACCTTAGTTTCACTGGTTTCATAGTTTATCATATAGTTCGGGTCAAAATCCTCTAAGACAACATTGTCTAAACAGGTGCCAAGACAATGAAAGTACATCCTCTCGTATCAAGGAATATTAAAGTTGGAACAGAAAAAGTTCCAAAAGACAACACAAGCAAGAGGTTAAGCTGGAAGCAAGCAGCCAAGCTTGAAACTCATTTTCCACTAAAAGGTGTTTCAGGATAGTAATATCTAGAAATCCATGCTACGGATCTGGAAATGTCAATAATGTTTTCTAACCAACATTCCAATTAGGAGCTCATAACATGGCAATTATGGCTGAATTTGGAATCGTTCTACAGACAGCTGATCAGTTGGATAATGAGCAATAGAATTCCATAGTAATAAGAGTAAGAAGGGACCACATACCTTGCGTGCTATCTTCTTTATGACAGCTTCGCTAAAATGAGGTAGCTGCAGAAACGGTGCAGTGCCCTCAGAAGATCCTCCCGCAGCCTTCTTTGCGCTAAGAGGAACAGCCTAGAAAAACATCCACAACTAAATGACACTTCATAATGGTACACAATATTGCAATAGAAATACATGTCAATGATCCAATGTGATAAAGAAAAAGCTAAATGAAGTTAGCCATTAAAGATGGGATTATCTGTTCAGGATAATGATGAAGGCTGGAGCCAAAAGTAAAAAGTCGGATGAACATCACTTGCACATCAATCTCAAGTGGTCGATTATGAGAAAATACTTCAAGCATTAGTAACAGATTAACCTAAAATGTGAATGAAAAGTTAAGGAGATATGGAAACATTTTTTGAGATTTAAGAACATCTCAAATTAGTTAAACTAAAACTGCAACATATTAAATTGTGGACTAGTATATAAGAAGATTTTGTCATATAGGATAAATATCTCCAACAAGAGCAATTCAAAGCAGACAAAGCAAACACAAAATATATTGCACTTCAGCGGAAGAAATTCAAATCACATTTTGGCAATTAAAAACTAAGCATATCATGTTTGTAGTTTCTACAAAGGAAAGAATATCCGCATGTTAAAAGTATTTTGACGGCAACAATTAAATTAAGTTATTTAGATATTTCTGCAATTTTCACCAATAATATTTTAAGTTATGTAGCATGGTGAGATACAAGTGAATTCTGATTGGGTCATTATGCAAAGTTAACAGGTGTGAGATGGTCACACTTTAAACTAAAACAAAATAAATCCGAAAAAAGATAACCTTCACTCCAACGTTTCCTAAAACAACTGAGAATTTCATGACAATCAATTACAGTCCTTCTATACATACCTGAACAATACATTGACAAAGTTCAACAACCCCAACTGCAGGCCTCAGCCAGCCGTGCCCCTGAGCAGTGCGTGGTATAACAGCCATCTGCATAAATTAGCATATTGTCAAGGATGAGTAAAAGATTTGTTGGTAAAAACAATTCAATCCTTATATCACATAAAATATTTATATATTTATTTAGATTAATATTGGGTCAGACAACACTGTTGAAAATCAAACAGTAGAGTTCATGTGTGAGAATAAGTGCTTAGGGCAACTTGGCAGCCCATGATTAGAGGTAGAGTTTAAAAATAAATGTGATTTTCTCGAAATATTTCCTATTTTATTTTATACTAGTCATCCAGATTTAACCTCCTCCGTCCATTTTTATTAGCAAATGGGAAGAATTAATGTGGATCTTGACAGAGGGAATAAAGTGTTGTGAATGAAGGGCCGCAAGAACCGATTCGGCTAAAAATTAAATTGGGGAAAGGAGTGGAACCAATATCAAAAGTGGGTGTGTAGGCCACAGTGTCAGTGTCATTTTAACATAGTTTTGTCTCTTCTATTTTCTGTTGTAGTGTCATAGGCAGTCCTTATCAGCTTTGGACGCGTGTTGAGTCGTTAGTACAGTAGTGCTCATTATCAGAGCACAATGGAATGGTGTGCAAGGTGTGAGTCCATGTGGTCACGAGATATATCTACAATGAATTCCGAGTGAGGGATAGGAAGGAAATGAATTAAAATACTATCTCTCTCTCTATATATATATATTTCACTTGTCACCATTGTTGCCCTGCAACAAGTTACTCTGTTTCTCTCTCTCCCTTCTATTTCTGAGCTAAGTAGCATTTGCTTGTGACTGGGAAAACCCATTCGCAGCATAAGGGGAGAATTCACCTAGCCGATTCAAGTACTATGGGTCCAAGGCTTTGTTGAGTTGAATTCTCGCAATTATAGTTTCCATAAGAGTTGCCATTGCTTTTGGCAGTCCATAGATCTCTGGATTTCACCCATACACACTGAATTCCACTCTCCTCTTACTCAAGTGAATTGATTTCAAGATCATTCTGCCAGTTTTTGGTGACTTCCACTTTCAACCTGATTCACCGCCTACGTGCTCTACTAAAAAACTGTGATTAACATTCACCAGTCATTTAGTTAAACTTTGAGAATATTCCTCTCGAATAAAGTGAAGATCACCTCAGATAACACCATTATGAGGAATATATGTAAGAACGCAACAGTTTCATCAAGTTCACCAGATCACTTTTCCAGTCTTCCAGATATATGATAAGAAATCTTCTTCACGTAACTTCTAACGATAGTAATCCCAACAGTGATTAAATCACAAATTTCCCTGAGTCAATCAATACTAAGGGAGACCTTGCTAATGTACTTCATATAATTGTTTCAGGCAATTATCATGAACTATTTAGTCTATTTGAGTTACTTTTCAAGCTGAAAACCATATGTTGGTGAAACCACAATTGCTGGAATTCCAAGAAACTGATAAGTTCTACTTATATGTTCGTGCAAATGTTAATTACAAGAAACTATGAGCCAGCGATACATTATATCTTAATGTGAACTTCTGCACCAAATGGAACCCTTAACATCTATAGATGGAACCGTTAACTTGGATAATGGAAAGAGCTAAAACCCAATTCACCATTAACAATGCTGTAATTTGAAATTTCAGTGTATCAGAATTTTCACAAGTTACCTTCATAAGCTCTTCGAGAAGACGAGGTGCAAGCTCTAGCACACGCTTGAAATCTCGCTGCAATTCTGGAGATAAAGCTGATGATTCACGAGTCAAATGGGCTTGAACCAGCAGCTCTGTCTAAAAGAAAAAAAGGCAGAATAGCAATTATCTGGCTCATTATATTATACTGTCAAAAATGGCAATCCAAAGCCAAAACTTAAATAATCCATGCAACCAATTCAATCCATGTCTATCGGTACATAATTTCCATAAAAGATAAATACCTTGACAAGTGCTGGATGCTGCTTCCAAAACTTTGCCTGCTCCTGTTTGATGTTTTTGAGGTCCAAATTCAATTCACTTCGAACCACCACAAAAAGCTTCTGAAGGGGTTCACCATCAGATCTACGAACTGGAATCTCCATGTATTCAGCAGCCTTAATAAACACATCCATGACTTTGCTGTAAAGTATTACACAAGAATAAAGATATGTTATGTTGGATACACATCTCCTACATCAACAGCAGTAATATTCCAGCAGTTTTAAATATTACGCATATTTATTGTTAAAAATGAGGCCAACTTAGTAAATTATATGTAAATAAATTTGAGGCAATGGTAAACATATAATGAAATGATTTTACCAATAAGATCAGTTAGAAGAGATGATGGGAAGTGCTTTTATAAATATATAGGAACAGAGTGCAAAAGAAAGATAACTATTATAATTTATGAGTTCAAAAATTAAATACACCTGTTTTACAAATAAAGGTCAATAGGCATGACACAAATCTCAAAAATAAAAGCCAAATACATACTAAGTAACCAATTCAGCTTTAACAGAGATTAGATGTGTAAATATGATAGTGAATTTTATGCTGAATTAAAGAACGATAACTCGTATGATGCATAACTCATACAGAGACTATAAATGGCCATATAGCTTGAGTAATTATCATACCTTGGGGCCAAGGAAGGTTTCATGAAGTAATAATATGCTGATAGTGTTTGGTGCATGACATAGTTCCCAGTATATTTGGAGGACCTGGATAAATATATAACAGCTACTACCAACGGCAGCAGAATACAGACTCCTACAATCCAAAGCAACATTATCCCACCAGATGCTCCATCAATGTTAAGCAAAAATTGGGGAAGTGCAATTCCCATTCGAAACCCCTACATTATGATATGGAATAGTAGTTTAAATAAACATGAATATATCAACAGTCTAATCGGTCATCATACCAAAACATTAAGGGAGATTGAGTCAACGAAATCAGGGGATTAATAAACCTGTCTGCCATCAGGATGGCCATATTTTTCAAAATTTTCACGTGAAATTGGATCCGTCAGAGCTTGATATGCCTTGGATATGTACTCAACAAAGTACTTATTTGCATCTGACAATTTAATAACAATAAACCCACATAATTCTCAGGATTCTAGCTCATACAAACTTAAAATGGCAAAGACAAACTGAAGACTTGGAACACCTTCAACCTGGATCTGGATTTTTGTCAGGGTGATACTGTACAGAGAGTCGTCTATATGCCTTCTTTATTTCGGAATCTGAAGCTCCAGGTTCTAATCCAAGTATGCCAAATGGCTCGAATACTTGAATCTGACAAAAGAAACAAGTACCCAGTTAATGAATATTCAAGCATTTGAATACCTTGTATAGAAAACAGTCCCAGAATCAATTTTGACTATGAAATGAACTAATTACAGAAATATGACCGATAACCATCAGTATATACAATCTTTTCTCATAGTGTTTACCTCACGACTTATATGTTTAATGTAATAAACAAGGATGCCCATGATAACCCATAGAAGCACTAGTGTCATGTTATTACAAGTTGAGAAGTTTGACAGCTGCAACAGAAATTTTTACAGAAAACAAGAAGAAAAATGCTGTTAGAATCACAATACAATTCATAACACCATAAGGCAACTTGTGTCTGCCAACATTAGAAACAACACTAACTAACCCGTTGAAAAATTGATTTGTGGTACTTTCCAGATCGAGTGCAAACTTTACATTCACAGTGGATGGTCTTGCTTTTCTTGGAGGCAGCACGGCAAAATTTCAGTATTGTATAGGGCACTAAAGGCAAAGCAAGCATCGTCAAAATGAAAATCGGAAACATTCCGCTATTTTCTTCTGAAGCAGCCATAAAGATCTTATATCCGCACCAACGTTTACACGTTCAACAGACCTGCAAACAATTTAAATGAATGGTCATACAATCTACGGAAGAATGCAACAGCAATACTATCACCATATATCCAAAATGAAAGACCACATTATAGGCCAAACTTCTGAGAAACATATCAAATTACTATCTGAATGCATGCTCAAATTATTAGATGCCCAAAAAGATTTGACCAATAGACAAATGGTAAAAAAGGAAGAGAAGAACATAAAAGAGGCAATTCCTCCAGACTTTAAAATTCATTCATTAGTCAAACCACATTACCTAGACTATTACTGAAAATCTCAAACAAATACAAAAAGAAATTGAACAGAGATAAATCAATCAGATTCACTATATGCAAATCAATTACATAATCCTTCCGTTTCCAAAAAAAAAGAGAAGAGGTTAAATTTACGTTTGCAAAATTCTATAAATCAAATTAAATATAAATTTAATTGACTCTGATCATAAATTAAATACTACAAACTGAATCAAAACCGAACAAAACATAAACTTATATGAAAATCTTGAAATGACAACACAATTCATATATTAGAATTTCGTAACGCAGAACGAACAAAACGAAAGGTAACCGTTTCGGAGAATACCAAATTATGGAAGCGCAGTCGGCGTAATCACAATCAAAGCTACAAAAAAATCAAACGCGATAGCATCAAATTACAGATACAGGAATCAGGTGCAGTTAGATTATTACTCAACTGATACTGCCGCTGTCAGCTGTCTTTCGGATCCGGAATCGTGTGTGCGCGCTTATATATATTGGAGTATTATTTTCTTATTTTAGCCCTTTAATATCTTAGGGATAAATGCGTCTTTCCATCTCAAAATCAGTTGTATTTCTGAATTAGGTAGTGGAACGAGAATAATTCAATTCTATTTCACCTTCATTTTCATAACAGAGTGCAGAGAGTGAGGTGTGGTGCGGTACAAATATAAATACTCATTGTATCCGTAAAATTGCAGATAATAAATTTTAAAAACTACAATAATACAATTTTGTACGGATATAATTATATGTGGATGCAGTACGATCGAAGTGTGGTTCCAAAACTACGCTCAAAAAGATTAATTTTTTTTTTTATCAAAGTCATATTTAATTTTTTATTAAAAAAACTAATATTACCAATAAAAAAGTCATAATCATAATTCATTTATCAATTTTACATAAATATATACTTAACTGATATTAATTATCTTATAAATGTAGTCTTATCATTTAAAATTATAAATTATATTTCAAAATTATCTTAATAGACATAGTTTCGTCAATAATCTCTCTTAAAATGTATCTGGTACAAAATATCAAAATAAGAGTGTATATTTAATATTTATATAACATATAAAAATTAATAAATAAAATGAATATCAAACTTGTATTACATATAATACAAGCTCAAATTTCAAGTTTCACCTTCAAACATTTAATTGAGTTAATTAGCATATTATTATGTTTCTAAAAATATATAAGTTTGTGTAATCAATAATTATAAACTAAATATTGTAAAAATATATAAAGATTGAATGATATAATGCATATATTAATATAATTGTATGTTTCAAAATGTAATTTTGTTCATGTAATATACGAAATTTTTTATTTTACTCTTCATATTATATTTAAATAAATAAAAGAATGTAATTTTGAATTTTAATTCTCATTCCTTTTGTAATAATTCTTACTTCATTCTCATTCCTTTTGTATTAATTCCTATTTAATTCTCATTCCCTTTCCAAAATTATTCCACAAAGTAAACGAACCCTTAGAAAAATTGAGAATAAAAAGGAGATTGTGATTAATATTTTATTTTCAAAATAAAAAATAATTGTTCAGTATTTTTTTTAAGAGAAAGTTTATTTTATTTTTCTCATTTTCATTGTAAAAAGGTTGGAATGAAATTGTTTAAACAAAATAATTGATTTTTTCTCTAATTTTTTTATTTTGAAAGAATAAAAAGACAACTTAATAAATGATTTTCTTTCATTTAAAAAATTCATAAACATTTTCTCTTCCTTTTTTTATATGTTCTCCAAAAGCAAACTCTAAGAAAGGATTGAGAAAATAGTGTTATTTAAGTAAAGTTTTAAGTTAGAGTCTTCTAAATTGAAAAAATAATTTTGAGGAAGTTACTGTTTACAATAACTAAAACTCAATTATGAATTAATTGGAGTTTGACTACTAAACACTAAGAGAGATAATAAATTAAAAATAAAAGGAAACAAATGTAATCAATAAAAATTGAAAAGTGGTATTGCCCGTAGAAAAATATATTATTAGAACAATTTGGCATTTAATAAATTTGCCTTAAAATATTGTGCATCTCGTAAAATCAACGGAGCCAAACACAGCCAAGTGCATACAGACCGACAGAAAAACGAGACGATATGAAAATTTCAACCCCCTCGAATCTATCCTGTTTTCTTCTAAAATCCCAAACAACACATAAATAAAAACTAGAAAACAAGAAATAAAGAATTATCCAAATCATCCAAACATGGCCTCCACCACCCAACCTCGCCGGCACCACCACTATCCCCACCAAATCCACAACATTACTCGCTTTATCCAATCCAGCGCCGCCAATCTATCGTCCCTTCTCCCCAACTCGCCGCCGTTAACCACCACCCCTCTTAATTTTCCGGCTCAAAAGTCACTTCTTTTACCAGCATCCTCGTTGTTCGAGCTGACTCAGAGCGACCCGATATCTTCGGGACCATCTACATCATCTTCGCCTTCGTCAGTGAAGAGCATGTCGGCGTCGGATTCCGGTTCTGGGTTTCCCTCGACGGTCAGGATTGCCGGCCTGAATTCGAACGGCAAGAGAGGTGGACCGGCGTTTGTGGGTCAGGTTTTCAGTATGTGTGATCTTTCCGGCACCGGTCTAATGGCTGTTTCTACTCACTTCGACATACCCTTTATTTCTAAAAGGTCTTCCCTTTACCCATCACTCCTTTTTATAAATTGAATTTTGGTGTTCATGTTCGAACTGCTAAGTTGCAATTAATTTCAATTTTTAGCTAGAGATAGATACCCTTTCTAATGGGAAATCATTGAATGTTGCAATTGTCAGCTAAACACTAATTTTCTTCATATATTTCCGATAGATGGCTGAACAGAATAATTTTTGTACAAGAAGGTGTTTGTTTTTGAATTAATACATTTTGCAATATTGCCTCATGGTCTTTTCGGGAGCTAAATTTTCTTTCATCTTTTTGATTTTAAGTTATGGTTCACCCTGCAAGTGTTTGGGAACTACTTTTTTCAACTTAATACCTGATTTTAAGTCATTTTTCAAAAGTAACCATGCACAGCGTTTCAACTTAAAGTTGTTCCCAGATGGGCACTTAATGTTATTTGTGCTTACGAGTTTTATGTAGATTTGCTTTTAGGTCATTACATTTGCGCGGTATAAATTTATTTGAGTTTATACAAGTTGTAGGAAGCTACATAAATTTTGGTATGGCTCCAAAACTGGTGACACTAACTAAAGGACTATCGTATTTCTTTGATGCACAGAACTCCAGAGTGGCTTAAAAAGATGTTTGCAGCAGTTACTAAGAGTGAAAGGAATGGCCCTGTCTTCCGCTTTTTCATGGATTTAGGGGATGCAGGTATTATGCAATATATTTTCTTTAGTTTATCTTGACGTGTTTGTGCATCTACCACTGAAAGCTAAATGGAAAATCTGAACATCAAATTGTAGGGTTGTATCTTAATGTTGAATGTTGTACTTTTCGGTAATATATCTGAACGAGTTATCCACCGAGTATTTATTTGATCTTAAACATGTTAAAGTGTGAACAAATGGACCTGATTACACAAATTGAATTTGGAGGCAACCTATGCTTAGGGCCATTGTCCACCCAAGTCACATATTCAAAAGGCATTAGAGTTCATTCTATTAATTAATTGTACCAAGAAACAAGGGGCAGGGAGTTTAATATAACAGACACTCTTAATACTTAATAATACTAAAAGCTTAGTCCAAGTAATAGCTCAGGCTATTAAGTACAAACAAATGGACCCGTAGCCTCTGTCTTCCTCCTTTCTAGGAACAAATTCGTTGCTCCATCACCAGAATAAATCTAATCCACGATTTTACTGTTAATTTTAAAGAAACTATTGTATAAGTTTAGTATCGATTATAAGCTGAAGTCATTTGTAGATCTCTTTCACATTTAATTGATCCTTGAGCTGATCAGACCAATCACCTATCATGATGTCTTTTTTGGTGTTTTATTTTTGCCCAATTCATTATACTCTTTTAAACTGAATATTCCACTCACCGTCGACTTTTTTCATGCTTATAGTTTCATATGTTAAGCAGCTCAATATTCCAAGTGGTGTTGTTGGTGCTTGTCGTCTTGATTTAGCATATGAGCATTTCAAGGTATCTCAAATTTGATGGATCTTTCAAGTAGGTGTAATGGGATTATCCCCAAAAGTTATTTTCTTTTTTACTTCAAAAAGTTTTAAACTCCCCTTTAGTAACTTGTGTTATTTTAATTTTTAGTCTTATTTCCATCTAATTACGTTGGTATTCTGTAATTACTTCAATGCTGTATGTGCTTCTCGTCTTCAGCCACTGGAGGTATGAGGTCTACTCAATGCTAAATGCAGAAGTGCACAATAGATCAATATGAACATCATGAGCTGTCCCGTAATGAAACGTATTGTTGCTGGATGCCATAATATCAAATCATGAACGAAGAAAGACATGAGAGAAAAACATACTGGTTACTGATTGTGAGGCCCTAATTCTCGACCTAAACCTAAAGAAAAGAAAATTAAAAATCACAAAGGTTCGGACAATTTGCTCTCTTTTGTCAAAGTAAATTAAACCGAATCAGGATCAACTAGGACAAAAGTAAAGCACTGGGTCGAACTCTTCTTTGGTGTCAAGGTAATAGCTATGTGGGGTGGGGCTACTGTTGAAATATAAGAAGCAAAGCCTGTATATGTAATTGCTTCAATATTTTGAGCATGAGCATTTGCCTCATCAGTAATGAGCTCGTTGTTCCCCAACTGTGATGAGGGTTCAGTTCCCCACCCCCAAACCTCAACGCCCCACACCCCCGCCCCATATTGTAGTAGTGCGTCAAAAAAGAAACTCTTATATGCATACGCTCCTGCCCGTGCACGCACCCTGACACACACAAGCACACTGATTTTCCTTATCTGCGTAATTGTTTTAAGAGAGACATACATATAACTTAATTTTGATTTGAAGAATTTGTAAGTAAACAAGTTGTGTAGTCATAGATGCTGATGATCCGAGGTTCAGTAAGTGATATAATAGTGACTGGATCTGGCAAAACAAGCTTAAACTCAATTAGTTAACTTATTTTGTATATATTTATCTGGTTATGTAATACCAACATGCATTGGACAAAGTATGAACCTATATGCTTATATATGGGAATAAAAAAATAGGTCTAACCTAAAGTTTAATTTTCAACCCAATTACCGAAATAAACTCATACAGTCTTTACGTCTATGTGTGCTTGTATGTGTATGATAAATCCGACTATTATGTGATTAGTACGGCTGAAGTGATGGACTATAGTGTTATCAAACAAGCTGCAAAAGAGATGTGGGCCCATATTCTGCAAAAGAGGTGGGCCCATGCATGGATACAACTAGGTACTCCTATGCATGTATAAGAAGAGAAGCCGTTAGTTACAAACATTTAGTGCAGTGCTCTTTTTCAGACTTATCAGTACTAATAGAGATATTTGAGAGATGGAGGGGGTGAGTTTAGAACTACGGGTATGACAGGTATGAGTATTTAGAAATTAATTAGAAATGGGAGGGAAAGGAAGTTTAGACATCTAACTATCCTGAATTGGGCAAGGTTGTAGCAAGCTTAGCTTGAGTGTTTAATAAACAGTCTTGTTCTCATTATTAGTTAATGTGACAATGCTTTCTTCTTACGTCAATCTTTTGAGAAATTATAGGATGCTTTTGCCACTTTTAGCAGATGTCAAATGAGGGATGGTCATAATGAAAGACATCCAATGAGGGATGGTCATAATAAAACTTTAAAGTGGTTTTAACCTTTGGATTTTTCAGTTTAATCAAATTGAGATATCTTTCTGGCAGAGATTCTTCAGTATATACCAAATTTATTTAGTTTCTTGACTTCTCTCATCCCTCTGAGTTTGTTGACCTTCATTTCTTTTGACTAATGGAAATATTCGCCATATACAGGAAAAACCACATTTATTCCAATTCATACCTAATGAGAAGCAGGTAAGAAACCATGATCACATATTCTTGCATCAGAGAATCACCTGTTGGCTCTTAGTAATATTAAATTGCTTCTTATGCAGGTGAAGGAAGCCAATAAACTTCTTAAGACAATGCAAAATGGACATCGGAACAGAGTTGCAGGGGTTCCTGTTTTCAGTGCTCAAAACTTAGATATTGCAATAGCAACCACAGACGGTATTAAGTGGTAAGTTATTCCACAGAGTTTTCAATTGAAGGATACAATCCTTCATAGCTATAAGAAGACGTTCTGACATTTCAGATTTCCCTTAACAAGAGTTTGATAGATAGTTGCCTTGTTAAATTTCACAAACCTGCAGAGATCCTTCAACTATACCGCTTATGTTTGTGCTGAGGTGTAATTGTAGATATGTATCCTCGTTAGGGTTAATGCAAATCTTTTGTTAAAGGGTAAGTGCTTCTGCATTCTGTCAAAATATTTGTGTGTGATATCTCTTTGCAGCTTACTCACATGAGCTGTTCTGTGATATCCTGTGTGTTACACGAATTAGATACTGTGTTTAAATAAATAATCTATAGAATCATGTGGCTCTCCTTTTTTTCTTGGTGTTTAGGAAAGAAAAAGTGTAGGACTTTTTTTATTTGTATTTTTTGGAATTTCTCACAAAATTATAACAGTCTTTCTCTCTGACAAAAATATAAAGTGTAGGATTATTTGGTATCTTACAAAAATATAAAGTGACTTTGTCCCCAAAACAAGGGTCATTCTCTCTTATTTCTCGTAGCCTTGAGAAACGTTTTCATTCCATTAATCTGTTTCCCTCTAAAATTAAGATTCCCAAACAAGGTATCAGAGTTTTTCTATCCAATCCACAATTTGCCATCGGCTGAGTGGATTTTATTGCCAGATAGACGAGTAGGAGTGGTATTGTGTTCACTTTGTCTAATAGACCACTTTGGAGTTACCGGGGATTTAGGAAAGTTAGCTTAATAACACAATCATTTAAAAAGTGCGATTTTGTTTCTATTTACATTACAGAAGAAATATAAGAATTATCTGTTCAATTTGTGATTGATCATCAGTATCATTTACAGTTACTTATATATCTGATGCTCTGCACCATTGCTAGGTATACTCCTTACTTCTTTGACAAGAACATGCTAGACAACATTCTTGAAGACTCTGTAGATCAGCATTTTCATTCATTAATCAAAACTCGCCATCTGAATCGTCGACGGGATATCATTGATGACAATATGGGATCAGAAATTCTTGAAGATAATGCAGAGAGCATATGGGAACCCCCAGAGGTACAGAATCCACTCTCCGCTGATGATCTTTGATTTGAAATTGAAAGTCAACAGTATCATAAGGTTTAGTACTTACTGGATTATAAGATTCCATTGAAAGAACTTCTGTGATTCAGGATAAAAAAGTCTGGTACATGCTTGTTAAAGTAAATCAGGAAACATTTACATAAATTGCAAATCAAAATGTGGCATCATACCATAAATCCATCTATCAAGTATGTATTGGTTCCTATTTATGGTTTTGATTGATGCATATCTATGATAGCAGGTTCAGGAAGCGATGGATGAAATTGGTCCTGTTGGAATTCCTTTCAGCGTCATATCAAAGGCCGCTGAACTTCAGCTGCTTTATGCTGTTGACAAAGTACTTCTTGGTAATAGGTGGTTGCGGAAAGCTATGGGAATCCAACCCAAATTTCCTTACATGGTTGACTCTTTTGAAAAGAGGTAACTCCAAGACATTCTCATTATAACGTATTAATATTAATTAAAGCTATGAAAAGCCCTGTACTTTGATGACCTGATTTGTGACCCATAGATTTTTACGAGGTTTAAAGGCAAATCTTTAATATGCCCATAGTTGTTGGTAGTGCCTCTAGACTTGAGTAAAATTAAGATCATGATCATATTCTGATGAGACATCCGAATGACAGAATTCAAATCCGTAACTTGTCAACTTTATGTAATTGCATATAATATGTGAACTTTGACTGTGCAGAATTCAGTTTACCTTAAAGTTTATACCGCATAGTCATGCATCTAAAGTCACAAACTTAAAACATTATCTTGTGTAACATGATAGAGTGGAACTATTGCATTCGTTATTTAATTTTTTTCTGTTCCTCTTTTACCGACTCTGGAAAATTCTAGTGTGAACCAACTAATATTATGCCTGAAAATTCTTGGAAAAATGTTGCTAGTTGAAAGCACTAGGATGGTTCTTGACAAAATTTTACTCAAAGAAGAGAACATAATAATTGTTGACATATGGCATGTGTTTTGCTGAAGTAAGAATATAAGAGATCAACTCAGTCATTCATATCCTTTTTCCTCATTTTGTGTAATCATATTCCTCTGTAATGACTTGATCCAATAGATTATCACTACCCTTTCTGAGAGATCAGTTTTTATTTTGTTGTAGGACTGCAGCTTCTTTTCAAAGAGCATGCAAGTCATCTGACTCTGTTGCCAATGCTCAATTAGATGCCGACTGTAAGCAACTCGAGTACCCTAGCAATTCAGAAGTTGAACCAGAAGATAGCTTTCATATTTCACAAAAAGAGAAGCAAGATTTTCGGTTTCCCTTTGGGGATTGGTTTACTCATCCATGGTCAAAGCTCGTAAAAGGGCACCAGAGTTTACCAGATAAAAAGAGGTGCGAACCATTTGTTACTGTTGAAATGACTTATCTGATGATTTTTTCCTGCAAACTCTGTTCACTTTGTCAATGCTCTTGTATCTGATAGGGTGCAAACAAACTCGGATGAACATGTAAAACAAGAATTACATCCGAGCCCTTTTTTACCCAAGATTACTATGGTTGGTATTTCAACTGGGGAAGCAGGGCAAATGAGCAAGTCGACCTTGAAAAAGACGATGGATGATCTGACGAGAGAGTTGGAAGAGATCGATCAGGGAAATGTTGGTAGAAGTAACGATGATTTTAAATTTGAAGAAAGGGATCCGCTCTTCGTGGCAAATGTTGGCGATTATTATTCTGGAATGTCAAAAGCTGGTTCAGCCAGGTGGGTTCGCGGGGGAGCCAATTAAAAAGCCTTTTTCGGGGGTGGCTCAAATTAAGAAGCTTGTCAACAACATGAAAAGAAATGTAAATGTAAATCGATAGGTTAGCATATTTTGCCTGAGGCAGGCTGATGTGGTAGCTCGTCACATGCCTCAACTGATTTTGAATATGGCTCATAGATTCTTATAGACCAATAAATATATTCTGTTGTAACTAATTAGAGTGTTTAAACGTACTTGTGAATCTTGTTGGCTTTACCTACTCTCTTTTAGACACGGCTTAGTTACAATCTTGTTTGCATTATCTATCGTCTAAATTTAATTAACTCGAACTTGAGAATTTTGTTTGCGTTACATACCGTCTTTTAAACGCAGATTGTCTGAACTTTCAAAAAGTGTTAATTGTTTATACCGATGGTTGATGATGGTAAAGGCCTCTCCCCTTACCTTGATTCTAATGCCATATGTAGGAAAAGTAATTAATTCAAATTATTGTAAGAAATGAGGTCTAGCAGCAAATAATCGTAAGAAATAAGCTAAGCTATCTCCTACCAATAGGTCGTAGGGTGTATGCTATTCCTAATAAAAAAAAACGTAGAGCAATTGACAAAAAGGGTCAAAAAGGTGTGATCCGCGACAAACCATCTTTCACTTTAGACATTTCAAAGATCTCTCGTAAAACGGGCCTTCGCTAGGGACCTCAACGACCAATTCTCACGTAAATAATTAAAAGATTTAATAATGTCCAATAGTTATTCATTCATTCAAATGTGTCACTTAGACAAATATGCCCCATGCTATGTGTCTACGTGATAATTACTCTCTGTATTCCAAAATTCGATATATATTTCTTATAATATAATGACATTTGTAAACCCTATAATTTCATTTGTGATATGAATTTATAAAATATTAACATATAAAATGTTCGTATCTAAGAGTGCTGTTGCTATACTTTATTAAATTTCACTTCAAAGTTTTTTAAAAGTAAAAAATTTCACTTGTTGAATTAAATGATTTCACAAATTTATTTTGTGTGAACTGAAATATATCTTTAATTTTAGAATGATCGGTATACTGAGGCAGCTCATAGTGTGGTTGGTTTGTGCGATCAAGATTTTGTTAGTGCTGATAGATAGATTGGCTCATTGGCAGTAACTGTGGTGTGTGGGACTAGAATCACCTCATTTATGAATGTGTGGTGTGCTCATTTTTGACACACTTAAGTGCCTAGCAGTGAGTGGTGTAGTTGTTGTTGATCGTTACTTGTCTATCGCTGTTCTTGCATATAGCGTGTAGAGTCAAAGATGGGAGAAAGCAAATCTGAGGAAAAGAGTCAGAATTAATAGATGGATGACAAAGACATCTATATTCTGCATCACATTGGGTAATGCCTCCCACCTTTTTAGTTTTCATAACATAATAATCTTACCAAACCCACCTCTTTTCTCTCTTTTTCTGCACGAAAAATAGTCCGGACTAGCTACAAATTCTAATAACTAATTCATCTTGTACAATTGTTTCATTATTATATTATGGGCGAAGTACGTTATCAACTTGGGTGCAAAAAGCGATGGAACTGAACACTCGGGGTAATTTGGATTTGTGGCACACATGATCCTATATCCATCGACAATTTCCTCTCGATCTAAACTTTTCATAATAAAAAAAAAGCAAGTAAATAAAAATCATTATCAAGTTAAGGTTGTATTCGATTCAAACACGACAAATATAATCATCTATGTCACTTTCTAGTAGACCTGTAATCGAGTCAAGTCGAGTCGAATATTAAATGATTGAACTCAAATCGTTAAGTTTCTTATTGAGTTCAAGTCGAGCTGAGTATTTAACAAACATTCATCATTATCTTCAAACTCGACTCGAATTCTTATCAAGCTACCCACGAGTAACTCACATGATACTCGAAAAATTTGAGTACTTATTGAACATAATTTCTAGTATTAAATATTTTGCTAAATATCAAGTTGAGTAAAAAATTGAAAAAATAGTAAATAATTTATTAAGTATTTGATTGAATATTGAGTCAAATCGAATTTATACAAATATCAAATCAAATCGAGTTTATTCGAGTATCAAGTCGAGTCAAATATATAAAATACTCAGCTTGACTCGATAAATTAACAATCAATAACAAGTGTTTAAACTCAATTTGATAAGTTTATCAAATCAAATCGAGTATTGAGTAACTTGATTCGAATTACATCCCTACTCACAAGGCACAGAGTTGACTCGAAATTCCAAACTTGGGTTCACTAACACACATTCGCAGCTAAAAGCATGCAACACCTTTAACGTTAGCTAAGTCGCATTATGATCCATGTTGGGCAAGTGTCATGAGGATGATTAGAATTTAAATTATTTAGAAAAATTTCAAAATGCCATTTATTTCTTATTAAATTCAAATTATATTACTTGGATTCTAAATCGAAGAATTCTACTACTCTTATTATGTATATAAAATAATGACTAAAACTCAATTAACAAAATGTATAATTAAATTAATCTATAGAAACACTATATTTGTTTAAGATAGCCAAATAGTCAAACTTTAATTACACTCTATGATTGTGTATATCCGCACACTTATGAAGATGTATCTACAACAGGTTTTCACAACTTACAAGTATTTATTGGACAATTAAAATTCTCATTATCCTGCCTAACGACATTGACATATTTAAAGAAAATTTGAAATTTCTTACATTCTTTCATTCATTGAACATCAATTTTTAATCTTTTGGTGAATCGAAGGAAAAGATTGATACAAAAACTTGCAAGGGATGTCCTGATGAAAAAGAACCTTTTTAAAGTCTCTATCATGTGATTATCTTATCTCATTAATTCATGGAAGGCCAGCCTCCATTTACTCATCCATCCATTCATTCTATTCTTTGCTTCTGTTTATTTCTAACTTCTATCAAATTAGAGATGCCCAACTGCCCAAAGAGAATTTCTGTTCTTATTCTTGTAATAATGACAGCAGCCTAATTGATTAGCTTAGCAAAATTGACTAGCTTATTCTTTTTATTATAACCTTCTGTTCTTATTGTTTTTATTAAAAAAAAAAAAGAAAGAAAATTCTGAAAGGAAAAAAAAAACAAAATTGACTAGCTTAGCAAGTGTCGGCAGTAACATTATGTCATTATCAATTCAACCAGGTGTTTCGAGAACCTTGTCCTTAGATTAATTTCAATTCTCCATATAATGATTATTTGAGTAGAATGTTTTTACTTGTTAGTAATGTTTTCTGATGTCATCATCAATAACAAATTATGTATGTTCAAATTGTTTACTCTTTGATTTGCCATTTGGTGAAGTGATATAAAAAGTTGGTGTCAGTGTGGGATTATAACAGCTGACTCACATCGCATGTTAAAATCAGAGGCTTAACATTAGCTAATTTCATATAAATTTGTTCGACCCTTTTGCATTTTTTTTTTCCTTTCTTCATTTTATAAATATCAACAAATGTAATTCACTTGTTCGATGTGAGACAAGATATTATGATACTTAACTGTCACTAGAGTCGACGGTAACCACAGTTGGATGCTAGACGTTCTTTTTCTCTTTACAAAATCATTGGCCTTTACGAGAAGGATTTCAAATCTATATTTGTTCCGTCCCAAAAAAATAACAACATTTAAGAATAAATTTTATTTCAAAACAAGATAATATTTGCAATATTCTTTTATTTATTATAATATTATTTTTTTTAAATTTATCATTACAATATTCTAATATTGTCTTTAATTGAATATACATAATAAATTTTATGAAAAAAATTCATCATTTATACATACAATTATTGGTCAAACATGTATAATTAATCTTTATAAAAAGTTCAAATATTACTATATTTGTAAACGGATAGAGTATCTTTTGGCATCTCATCTGTTGGAAATAGTTTTGTATTGTTTGTAAGAAAATAAATTTTTGAAGACCGTTTTTATTTTGACTATAACTTTTTCATACGGAATCTGTTTTTGTTATATAATATAGTGATTTGAAGTTTTCGAAAAGTTCTACGGGAGATTAATGGCCAAAGGGGATTAGGGGGCATATTTTCGTCAAAAAATGTTTTCGAAATTTGACTTTTGAGACTTTGAATTTTGTAAGTGATGTTTTTATGAATATAGTTAAATGTCGATAAAGTAATATATTTGGAATTGAAAAAAAAATATACATTTAGCGAGATTATTATTTATCGATAAATGAATCAATTATTCATTTATTGATAAATTAATATTTATTATCTTAGAGAGAGTTTTTAATATAAATATATACATTGTATGTGATAATAAAAATCAAAAGTAATATTTCAATCTAGAAAAACTCAAAAGTTTTAGTAAAATTTCATATTTTTAAAAATTAAGTACATATACATAGTAAATGAAAACTAGTTTTTTACCTATATTATTTGAATCTAGAAAAATTAAATATTTTTAATGAAAGTTAATTTTCCTAAAAACTAAGTTCATATTACCTAGCAAATTAAAATATTTAATTTTACCTATAGAAGTTAGAAATTTGAAAGATATATTCAAAGATACATATTTTCAAAAGAAATGATTGTTATAAATGTATTGTAAATTGATTGAAAGATTTGGTTTATACGATATATATATATATATATATATATATATATATATATATATATTAATAAAATTCACTAATTATTACTTTATATTTTTATTGGGCCCTTAAAGATTTAATTTTTTTTATTATTACATGCATTTAGCTAGGTTATTACTTTAATCCATTGGCCCAAGTCGGGACCAATAAAACATATTACATAAATGAAATTATTATTTTATCGAAATTTAACTGTATTTACTAACAGTTATAGCCAACTTATATCATTCAAACTTTTGTCAATTACGCGAAGAGTAATGACCTATTAAGGCTCGTTACTTACAAGATTGATATGATCAATTTCAAGTTGTTGTAATTGATATATAGAGGAGTATTCTCGCGAGTTAGACATACACAATACATGATTTTTCTTTCTATTAAAAACTTACTTTTACATTTTTAAAATATGTATTCATCTTAGATTTACTGTGAATTGCTATAACTGATGTTTGACATATACTCTAAAAGTAGTTTAACAAAAATTTTGGTAAGCTGCCCCGAAAACTTAGTACAAGATAAGATGATGATGCAATATAAATAAAAATAAAATACTAAAATAAGACCAATGACATGCTACAAGATCATGGAACTTTTTCAATTGATAGGCTCTTATAATCGAATTAAAGATTCCTCAGCATCGATCAGAGCTGCATAGTAGCAGAGGTAACGAACCTTATGATCCCATTTACTTGGGACTGGTAGAAGGAAGACACAAGTGGTGGCACGTACCAAGTGAAAGATTGTATATATCTAGGAGTCCCTAGGACCACCATATATAATTGTTTGCTAACAAACTTCACTTTTTCTCATATAGAGCTGGCGGCTGTAATTGAGTTTCACGAACAAAGAAGTATTTTTTAAAATAAAAAAATATATATAGACGATGACAATATCTATTCACTGATAATTTTTTTTTTTGATTTTTTTTTTAATATGATGAATAATGGCGCACTACAATATATAGTGAGTGGGAGAAAAACCAAAGTGGATATAAAAACATGTGAAGGAACTAAACTGAAAAAAATTATGTGGGCTATTATTTTAAATATCATGATTAGTATATAGTGGTGACTTCTAGTCCATTTTATTGTTAAAAAGAAAAGAAAAATCATTTGCGGGCCACATATTATGCATCTAATACGTATATGAACTTGTTTTTCAGTTGGATCATAAAGTTTTAATTTATTATAATATTCCAAGTTTATCCTTTTTGCCTTTAATTATTCTTTTTGCCATCACTGACTCGATATTCTGGAGTTTAGCCAAGCGGCCCCCAGGGGCAGATGAGGAATATAAGTGGGGCCAAAGCCAAACACAATAATATGCAGGTGGCATGTTGGAGATTTTGTAACCAAAGATTATCGTGCTTATGTGTCGCACTGACAGGTTCATGTTTGACTACCCATTAGCCCCACTATTGACTTTTTCATTTTGTCAATCCAAATTGAATAAAGTCAAAGTCAACCCAGAGAACAAGTATGCTTTCTATTATTGACCCACTCGCTAGCCAAAACACAATATACTTCAAAGATTTAATGATGCCCAAATTTTTTATTTAAATTGGTTGGATAAGTATATGGTTAACACAATATTTTGTGTAACAAGAAAGTAGTACACAGTTTAACTTGTGAAGAAACAAGCTCCATCACTCAAATTGAAGCTGCTTAATCCAAGCCAAGCAACTTTCTTTCAGAATTCAAATCGACTTTTCCCACAAGTGAACACATGATCGAAAGCTACTGGTCATTGACTTTTCCTATATAAATATTGGATAAACAAATCCCTCAATGCTCCACCTCTCCCTCTTTCCTCAGCTAAAATCTCTTCACACTTCGCAAAGTCAGCGCTTGGGCCCATCTAACAATTTCCTTATTAATTCATCATACAAATGACAGACGGCTGGGATTTGTATGCGGTGGTGAGAAGCTGCACAACCGCCGCCGCCGCCACCACCACAGCCACCGCCTCTCTCGCGGAGAACAACCACGATGACCCTTCTTTTATTAATATCCCATCATTTTCTTTTTCTGATAAAAACTCTGAGCAGGGGCAGAGTCATGGCTTGGAAGAGATACTTCATAATACACCTATCATCCAAACAAAGCCTTTCTTCACACCCCATCATCCAAATTTTGTAAATAGTCTTGAAAATCAACTGCAGCAGCTGCCACAGGAGTTGAATAATTATGTAGCACATTCTCAAACTAGTAATGCTACTAGAAATCGTAGAAGGTACGTAGCGTTGTTAATTTGTGTTTTTTAATTTCTTGTCATGTTTTGTTTTCACATAACAATTGAGATGTATATTTTCAGTTTTCTGATAGTAAACATCCTCAATTTCAATATGTAAGATCATACATCTTTATAATAATCATGTAGTTTATAACAGAACGAAAGAGTAATTATGTGTTTGTATTTCGAAGTATATAAGATCACGTGCGCGAGTCTTTTTTTCTCAGGAAAAACCAGCAAAGGAGGTTGGTGCATCACATGACAAAAGAAGAACTCTCTAATGATGTTTGGGCATGGCGGAAATATGGACAGAAACCCATTAAAGGCTCACCTTATCCAAGGTTTGTTTAAGCAAGCTTAATTTTCCCTGTCTGATACTACCCAACTCTCCCCGAGTGACCTAAACTAATCTAATAACCTCTCTTCTTTTTCATTTTTGATGGGCGAAATCCTATATTATCACACTTTTCACCCCTAGTATAGGTTTGAACCCTCGTAAAGTCGAATATAAGTGCTCTTGCATTGAGTGAATTCACAACCTCAGTTAATAAAATCTTATTGTTGGTGGTTGTTATTACTATTACTTAGAGAAATTTTTAAGAAAGCATATGTATATAAATGCCAAAGTAATTCACAAATGTTTGATGTTTTTTGATGAGCAGAAACTATTACAGGTGCAGCACATCAAAAGGGTGTGGGGCAAAGAAACTAGTGGAGATAAATCCAACAGATTCTACCATTTTCATTGTATCCTACACCGGAGAACACACTCACCCTCCTCCCACTCATCGAAACTCTCTTGCCGGCAGCACCCGCAACAAATTCTCCTTCTCCTCCTCCTCCTCCTCCGCTCCTCCCACCAATAACAACCCGTTGATGAGCACCAATTCTACCACACCACAGGCCCCAACCTCGGGGGGCGTGTCCAAACCACCTTCATGTTCACCACCCTCTGCCTTGAGGATTTCTCCTCATGAGAATACCATGAATTTCGTCAAATTCCATAATCTTAATGCAGACGTATTGGAGATGAGCGATGAAGGTAATGATGATTATGATGATGACAATATTCTTTTTCCCAGCAATGTCGTGAGTACTGAACATATGTCCCAAGAGTTTCATGAATTCGATGCATATGGAGGAAGTGGATTTTGCTAACTGGCTACCCTTTAAATTCTTCTTGTTAACTTCTTTGTGGTGCCACCGGACTGGCTGGTACCGGCCGCCGGAAGTAGCTTTTGGAGTTGCCGGAGAGTTGAATCAGGGGGCATATACAAAATGTGCAGATATAGTATGTGCCTAATTTGGTTAGATCAGTAGCACAATTTGATACATTTGACACTTAATTACGTATGCTCAGTTTGCTCGTTATAACGAGAACAAGAGTGTGATAAAATTAAAGAATAAAAAACAATGGTAAAATAGAAAACTAACAAAGAATAGAAGAAGTTTGGGGTAAAAATTATTGTGAAGCTTTGGTACAAACAATATCATTTATAAAACAAAAAATATTTATTTCGACACTCATCACATTTTTTATTCTAAACTTTCACTTTTTTTTTGTCATTCTTATCTTTCTCCACTACTATTTTTTTTACATTCATTTAATTTTTATTTTAATTCTAACGAGTAATCATCAGCAGTAATAATATTGTGGGTAATTACTAGCCCATATATATAGAATTGTGCGTTATATTTGAGTAACACATAATATATTTTAACATTGTACTAGTGTACTAATATTGTCTAAATACGAGCTAGCTATATAATCAAATGTATATATTGTACTATGCATTACTATATATTGTACTACGCATTCTTATGAACAGAAGAAAACTATTCTGCGTAAATTTGTATACATTAATCTCAATCTCGAAACAAGAATGAAAGATAAAAATTGAATAAATTCAATTAAATATTGATCATATAAGTTTTAGAAAATAAAAATTATATGGCCTAATTAAAGTGGATTTCTAATTATATTTCCGAAAATTAACACTTAATAATTAATCTTTATTATGAGGAGATCTAAATCATTGTCTTAGTGGATTTTATAGAAAAATGAACGAGAAATAGCTTCCAATAAATAGGTATGTGGACTCTATCACAACCTTGAGACTGGACGTATTTGATACGTTGCAGTGAAATTATCCACTGATTGTATTATTCGCTGATGTTCTTCCACTGATGGAATCATCCAGTTGTGTATTCATCTACTGATGAAAGTATCTACTGTTTGTTATCGGTGGATAACTTGGTCATCGAATGTTATCTGTGGATAACTTGGTCATCAGATGATATTTGGGCAACAGTAGATAATTTGACTATATTTGGTCATTAGTAGATAATTTACTCATGAGATGATATTTATTCATTGGGGGATAATTTGTACATCGGATGATGGTTGTTCATCGAGGATAATTTATTTATCATATGATATTTGATCATTGATGAAAGTTTATTTGGAAAGTCCAAATTGATTCGAATTAAAATCGTGCATTATTATCAGATAATAATTAAGTCTTTTAATTCGATTTTAATTAGGTATAGCTCATGCAACGACCGATAAATATGTATTATTTTTAGGCAGACGTTATAAAAGTTTTTTAAGGAGACATTACAAAATATTTTTGCTAAACAAACGTTATAAAAAGTTTTTGCTCTACTATGTTGCAACACACAAAACACTTATAGAATTTTCAAAATACTAATATGGTAAATACTCAATTTTCACACCTACAAAATCCAAATTTCAATTCTCCATTTCCTAATCCTCAATTTGCATATGCTCAAAATTTATTTTCATATGCTCAAAATTCTTAAATGTATTCATTTTTATATGGTCAAAATTATCCACCACCACTAGTTTCAGAATTTAAAAATGACCAAACCCCTACAAATGTTCAAGAATCTTCATATTCATAATTTTCTACTTTCAATAGTACAAATGTTATCGATTTCAATGTCAACTGCGTTGAAGTTGAAGATATACGGAATAACAATAGTCAGTGGAAATGAAAAGGAGATAAGCTCTTAATTAGTATTTGGTTGAATGTGTTGATTGATCCTCAAATTGGTATTGATCAAAAAGACGAAGCATTTTGGGAATAGATCCATCAATATTCCAAAGAAAGCAATCTCAACCTTATCAAAAGAGGCACTGCGACTTTAAGAAAAAGATGGCAATAGATCAATGAAGGGGTTCAAAGATATGGATTGTGTTATAAGTAAGCAGAATGAAAATTTGGGAGTGGTTCGAATATGGACAATATAATAGAGTTAGCTCATGAACTCTATAAAACTCGTTACAAAAAGAAGTGTAACTTTGACAAGCATTGGAGTGAGTTTCGAAGACAACCAAAATGGAGAACTCTTTCAACAAATAGCAGGAGTACAAAGAGAACTAAATTAAGTGATTCTGGAGTTTATTCCTCATCGGCTAACAACGAAACACCAACAGATGACAATGATATTGTAGAATCCCTAGTTCGTCCCAAAGGTACAAAAACAACTAACAGGAAAGAAAAGAAAAAAACAAAAACAAAGACATCTAAGGAATATAAAGAATTGAAAGCTACTGCGTGCAGGAGATTGTCTCTTATGGAATAATTTAATAAGAACCAGCAAAATGAGCTAGACTTAAAGATCATTATGACAGACACTAGTACAATGAATCAGGCACAATGTGAGATTCATGCATCGATGCTTGAAGAAATTAAAGGAAGGAGAATGTAACCATTGTCAACTAGTCGTTGGTGTGTATTTGTTGTTAACTAGTCATTCGAAACTAGTCATTGTCAACTAGCCGTTGGTGTGTATTTGTTGTTAAATAGCCATTGGAAGGTAGTTCTATATAACATCATCATTGTAGTAATATCAATTGCATCTTATATTATTTCGTTCATTCACAATTACCATTAAAGCGTTCAATATGACTCACAATTTTAATGTATCCAACGAATTTATTAGAGAGTTTTTTTTTTTATGATTAATCTATAGAGGAATGTCGTCTTGAGCTCTTTAACCAACTTTATGGACAAAGCTCACCATCCATGTCTCGTAGAATGATATACATAGATGGTGAAGCAAGTCACGATCGTTTACAGAAGGATTATTTTGCACAAAATCCAGTGTACCCTTTAGAGACATTCTGGCGAAGGTTCCAAATGGGAAAACATGTTTTCCTTCGTATTGTGCTTTGTCAAATTTTGATCCATATTTTCAACAGAGGGTTGATGCATTGGAAAGAAAAGGCCTATCACCTCTACAAAAATGCATTGCAACCATTCGTATGTTGGCGTATGGAGTGTCCACCGATGTTGTTGATAATTATGTACGTATTGGCGAGTCGATCGATGTTGAATGCTTGAAGAAGTTTGTCATCGATGTGATTTTGCTCTTTATTCACCTGCGAAAGCCGAACTCAAACGATGTTCGACGTCTACTACAGATGGGAGAATCTCGCGAATTTTTCGATATGATGGGTAGTATTGATTGCCTAAAAAAATTGTCCAAAAGCTTAGAAAGAGATGTTTTTAAGTAATCACAAATGGGTTCCAACAATCTTACTTGAAGCGGTTGCTTCATCTGACCTATGGATATGACATGCTTTTTTTGAAATTTTTGGTTTAAATGACATAAATGTGTTAGATCGGTCACCAGTATTTGATGAAATGTTAGAAGGTCGTGCTCCAAAAATAAGTTACAATATGAACAGTAACAACTATAACATAGGGTACTATTTAACAGATGGAATATATCCCGAATGGACAATGTTTTTTAAAACGATTCCATGTCTGTAGGGTGAGAAGAAAAAATTATTTTTCAAATATCAAGAAGGTCAACATAAAGATGTAGAATAAGCATTTGGTGTATTGCAGTCTCGCTTCATAATTGTACGTGGTCAAGCACGATTTTGGGACAAAAAAGATCTCGGAAGAATAATGTGAGCGTGCATCATTTTGCATAATATGATTGTCGAGGACGAGAGAGACACATACGTCACTCCATTTGATTCGCTACCATCTTACGATGACACAACAAACGGCTTAGCACAACCAGATAAAGGTGAGGAACTTTTTGCTCCTTATGAAAGGTATATTGAAAACATCATTTGAATTCGTGATAGACAAAAATATCGTCAACTACAAATTGATTTAGTGGAACATATTTCGTAATTTCACAATACTCGTTAAATTATTTAAAATATATTATTTTTATTTATGTCATTGTTGTGTTCTATTAATTATTTTGTGCTCGAAATGTTTTTAACATCATTAAATTAAATATGTTTAAATTATATATAAAATTAAATATAATATATAAGTAGATTAAGTAGGACTCAAAAAAATAAAAAATGTCCACCGAGGGAGTTGAACACTTTTTTAAATGGACATATTTTACTTATGTGGCATGTAATAGGGTCCAAAAAAAATGAAAAATGTCCATCTCCTTTGGAGATGCTCTTATCTGGTGGACATCATATGGTATGACGCGTATAGAAATTAGAAAAGGTGGTTACTTTCTGTTTCTGAGGCGATTAACGTTGCTTTCTTCGGCAAGAGTGGGAACAGAAGTTGCCAATTGTACTACTTATATACTGTTGCAATCCCTTTTCTTAATTTTTCTTTTCAAAAGAAGTTTTAGAAATTAATGATATTACTCCATAGATATAATATTGATATTATTTTACAGTTAAAAAATTAAATAATACCTTTGATTTTAGAATAAAATGAAACAAAATTTAAAATGTAAGACATTATTATTAATAAAATCCAACAGTATATGTCAATTGTATTATAGTGGGGATGAGTAATTGATTTATTTGATAACTATATATTATTTCGGCAAGTCATTTGAAAGAACAATTGGATACATAATTCGATTGACTCAGTAAAAATTATTATAAAAATTATATCCTATTAAATAATTTGATCCAAATCAAATTTGAATAATACAATTTCTTACCGAAAAAAATCTAATCCTAATCAAAATTAAAATCGTATTTATACTTAGTTATTGAATTAATATTAATTAAAATAATTAAAATTAAATAATAATTACATATAACATAATTAACTGATTATATAACTTAGTTGACTTGCTCTAACTCAACTAATCAAATATCAGTTCATATTATTATATCACATTTTATTAAAAAATTCAATATGAATTGGATTGGAATATTGTTATAATTTCAATTACATGCAAATATCATTTTTTTATCAAAATAAATCTAATCTGAGTTTAACTCAAAATCATATTTACACATAATTATACAATCAATATTGATTTAAATGTTTATAATTGAATAATATTTATATATAACATAATTAAACAATAATCTAATTATTGTGATTTAAGTTGTACAAAAAGTAGATATAAAAGTATGGATCAAACAATGAATAAAAATATAGTTAAGCAGCCATTTATTCATTATAATCAAATTATACATCATAATTAAATGATTTTTAATTAAATTAATGATCGTCATAAATCACCTATATTGTGCACATGTTTTTATTTTATGAGTAACAAAATATTCCTCCATCATTAAAAACTAATTAACCCAATTTTTTTTTATGTAAAATGCTTTAGAAGATAAAATTTATAATAATTCATTATGTAAAATTTATATTATTTTCCACATATCAGTGTTCTAAAAAGTGGTCTAAGTGGCTGTATCATTCCGTATAAAATTTCATTAGCCATCTAATTATGCATTTAATTGGTGGGTACCATACAAGCTAGGTGGTCTAATACAAGTTTTTTTTTTTTTGTTGTAATTGCTTGATATGAAAATAAAGTTTCATGATTTTCAAGTTAAGTAACTAAGTTGCAAGTTATAATATGTATTTTTGTTATATTTAATATGAATTAAATTGAGTAATATATATTTGCTTTGTCACATTAATGTATTTATAATGTGATTTTTAATTTTCTTAATAATATGATTTTCTTAGGACAGTCGCATAATAATTCTCTAACCGCTTGCATAATTTTTGGCCATAAATAAAAAATAAACATATTATGTAATAGAAAAAAGATATTAATATTAAATTTTATTAATATTAAGAGATATTTTAGTTAGTCATATCGTGTATTTCACATATTAAATGACTATTTTAAATAATTATTATCATAATTAAGTAGTTAATAGATGTAAAAATGTGTAGGAAAAAAAAAAAAAAAGATAATCTTAATCATCTCATTTAGCATTTCGTCTCCAATCATTCATTTTATTGTTTGGTTTTTTAGTTTTGAACAGTGTTGTTACCACATTTTCTTTTTCTTCTTTTGTTTGATTTGATAAAAGTAAACACGAAAAGTCGTCTAATAAATCTAATCTCTGTATTAGCGCGTCAAGTCAAGCATCATTCTCTTCCACCACCGTCTTCCTCTTCCTCTCAAAGAAACTTCTTCTCACCTCCAATGGCGTCGCCCGATCTGGAGATCAAAGCGAAGGAAGCCTTCATCGACGATCACTTCGAACTTGCCGTTGACCTGTACTCTCAAGCCATCTCTCTCAACCCTAAACAAGCTGAACTTTTCGCCGACCGTGCTCAAGCTAACATTAAGCTCAACAATTTCACCGGTACTTTTTTCTTCTCTCTTCAATATTCCGTTCTTCTAGTTTTTTCATATGTTTGTTTCGTTTCAAATCGATCAAATTTTGCCATTTTTGGTGTTTGTGGATGACTAAGAATTTTAAATACATTATACTGTTTTTGTTTATGAATTTGGTAATTCTTATAATTACTTCCTGTTTTTCTATTTTTTTTTCTTGTTGTAACTGATATTCGTATGCTACTATAAGTGAATTTGATGTTACTAAGACGGATGTAACGCACTTGTTGCGTCTGTACTATGTTCAGCTATAACTTAACTCTGCAATTTGGTTTCCTGCTGGAATTAGTGGATTTTGTTGGCAGGTTATTGTTATCAAAATTAAAGTAAGTTTAGTATACTTATTAATGGTAACTAATGTTGGAAGTTAATGAGAATTTGAATGATAATTGGTTTTTTCATTTGGAATGGAAGATGCAAAGATGAGTTAAGTAAAAAGAAGTTTGTCCCACATTGAAATTTGAATGTTTGTTGCTTACCTTTTATATGGGAAAGTAAGTTAACTAATAAAATTGGTTGGCTACATTATGCTCCATCCTCCAAGCGTGTGCACAGGGGATGCAAATCCTAGAATTTCTGAAGGGCAATTTGGCGCGACCTGCGGACACGAATGCCGGACCGTAATTAAGTGGGTCTGATCAACCCACTGTTTTGCTAGTTTTCGGTATGGCCGGGTCGCGCAATGCACCGAGTGACCCGGTCAGGGACTACGTTTGTACTGTCGGGGACTAAGTCGTCGCGCAATGCGCCGAGTGACTCGTCAGGGACTAATTTTGTACTGTCGGAGACTAAGCTCGTCAGGGACTAATTTTTGTACT
>CM025783.1:19256660-19302992 GCA_014636745.2 Centella asiatica | reverse complement strand
TTGTAGGAAAGGGGTATGCCACTGATGGGCTGTTTAAATTAAATGTAATGACTATTGTCAACAAAATTAATGAAAGTACCTCTTTTGCTTATTTGATTGAGTTTTCAAATTTATGGCATGGTAGACTAGGTCATGTTAATTTTAATTCGATTCGTCATTTAATTAACTTGAACCATATACCAACATTTTAGATTAATTCAGAAAACAAATGCGAAGCTTGAAGCAAAATTAACCAAGTTGTCGTTCCCATCTATAACAAGAAGCACTGAATCACTTGAATTAATTCATAATGATGATTGTGATTTAAAGATGATTCAAACACGTGGTGATAATAAATATTTTATCACCTTCATCGATGATAGCACAAAATATTGCTATATATATTTGATGAAAAGTAAAGATGAAGCCTTAGAAAAGTTTATTCACTATAAAACTGAGGTTGAGAACCAACTTGGTAAAAGGATCAAACGATTGAGGAGCGATAGAGGTGGCGAGTATGAGGCACCGATTGGTGACTTCTGTGCGAAACATGAAATTATTCATGAAGTAACGACACTTTATTCTCCACAATCTAACGGGGTTGCTGAACTGGAAAATCGCACTTTAAAAGAAATGATGAATGCGATGTTACTTAGTTCCGGCTTACCTCCAAATATGTGGGGAGAAGCTATCTTGTCAAGCAATTACCTTTTAAATAGGGAACCCCGGAAAAAGGAGGACAAGACTCCGCATGAACTATAGAGAGGAACGAGACCATCCTACAAATACTTGCGAGTGTGGGGGTGTCTTGCTAAGGTTGCTGTTCCAGCGCCTAAGACAGTTAAGATTGGTCCTAAAACTGTGGACTGTATCTTCATCGGGTATGTACATAATAGTACTACTTATCGTTTTCTCGTGTATGATTCGGCAATACCAAATATACACAAGAATACGATAATGGAATATAGGAATGCATCTTTCTTTGAAAATATTTTTCCTTGCAAGTCTAGCAGTGGATCTAGTTCAGTCAAACGGACTAATGAATAAATTCAAGATCACACTGAAGTTCAAGAGATTGAACTGAGATGGAGCAAACGAGCAAGAGTGGAAAAATCATTTGGTGATGACTTTGAAAACTACTTGTTGGAGAATGAGCCACTGACCTATGCTGAGGCAGTGAGTTCCACTGAGGGACCTATGTGGCAAGAAACCATAAAAAGTGAAATTGATTCCATCTTGCAGAATCACACTTGGGAATTGGTCGATCTCCCTCCTGGGAATAAACCATTAGAGTCTAAGTGGATTTTCAAGAGGAAAATGAAACCAGATGGTTCCATTGATAAATACAAGGCAAGACTTGTAATTAAAGGGTATAAGCAACGCGAAGGCTTAGACTACTTTGATACATACTCTCCCGTGTCGAGAATAAATTCTATAAGGTTGATTCTTGCTATTACAGCCTTGAGAAATTTGGAAGTCCATCAAATGGATGTGAAAACAGCTTTCTTAAATGGGAAGTTAGATGAAGAAATCTACATGGAGCAACCAGAGGGCTTTAGAGCTCCAGGGACTGGGAAGAAAGTTTGTAAGCTAGTTAATCATTGTATGGTCTTAGACAAGCTCCAAAGAAGTGGCATGAAAAGTTTTACTATGCAATGATCACTAGTGGATTCAAAATCAATGAGTGACAAATGCGTTTATGTCAAAGAGACTGAAAGCGGTTATGTCATTTTATGTCTATATGTAGATGATATACTCATTGTTGGTAGCTCTGACAAGTTGGTCAAGTCTACAAAGGATATGTTGAATTCCAAATTTGACATGAAAGACATGGGTCTTGCGGATGTGATCTTAGGAATTAAAATCCTTAGAACCGCAGATGGTATAGTCTTAAGTCAAGTTCATTATGTGGACAAAATTCTTGATAGGTTTAACAAGGATGATCCATGTGTTGCAAGAACACCATTAGATGCTAATTTCCATTTAATAAGGAATATTGCTGATGGTATTTCCCAAGAGGAATACTCACGAATTATTGGAAGTTTGATGTATCTAATGAGTTGCACTCGTCCTGATCTTGCTTTTGTGGTAAGCAAGTTGAGCTCCTACACGAGTAATCCTAGTACTGAGCATTGGATTGCTATAACTAGAGTATTACGATACTTAAGATATACTTGTGACTACGGATTATATTATACCAGATATTCTGCTGTGCTCGAAGGCTACATGGATGCTAACTGGATATCTGATATAAAGGAATCAAATTGCACTAGTGGTTATGTGTTTGCACTAACTGGAGGTGCAGTGTTGTGGAAGTCTGCGAAACAGACTGTGATAGTCAGATCCACAATTGAGTCAGAGTTTATTGCTCTAGATAAGTGTGGTGAGGAGGCTGAATGGTTACGCCGTTTTTTGGAAGATATTCCAAATTGGGGTAAACATGTGGCGCCTATTAGCATTCACTACGACAGTCAGTCTGCTATCGGTAGAGTGCAAAGTACTATGTATAATGGTAAGTCAAGACATATTCGTCGTCAACATAATACCATTAGACAATTAATCTCAACTGGAGTTATTTCAATTGACTATGTTAAATCAAAAGAGAATATTGCGGATTCGCTAACCAAAGTATTGAACAAAGAAGCAGTTGAGAGATTGACCGAAGGAATAGGTGTTAAGCCTATGAAATGTTAAAAGTTTTTCGAAGGAAAACTCAACCTAGTTGACTGGAGATCCCAAGATCTAGGTTCAAAGGGACTACCTAATCGTGCGACTTAGTGTGATCACTATGGGGGTAACCTCAACTCATTCCTGTCAATAAACAGTGATAAAAACGGTAAGGTTAGCACTATGTGCTTTAATGACTGCTAAGAGAGTATCGTGTTTACTTTGAATTTAGGTAGTCACCTATGTGAGAGAGAAGTGGGGCCGCTTCAAAAGAGAACTAGAAGTCTCAGTTCTTTAACAACTCTTGCAAAACCAAGGGGGTTCCATGGCCACAATGGACCAAATTATGAGAGCAGAATGCCATAGAAATGGTTCCTGTGTACTGTATGTGGGTCTCTTTACTGTAATAGATGGACAGTTCAAAGACATCATGTCTATTGGACAGCTGGTAAAGCAAGCATACTTTACAAGGGGGAAGTTCAAAGGGTAATACCTACTTTCTCTATGTAGGGATCAATTAATAAGCACTTTGACCTAGACAATATCTCATTCATGTTGGGGATTGTTGGAAGTTAATGAGAATTTGAATGAGAATTGGTTTTTTCATTTGGAATGGAAGATGCAAAGATGAGTTAAGTAAAAGGAAGTTTGTCCCACATTGGAATTTGGAAGGTTTGTTGCTTACCTTTTATATGGGAAAGCAAGTTAACTAGTAAAATTGGTTGGCTACATTATGCTTCATCCTCCACGCGTGCGCACAGAGGGGTGCAAATCCTAGAATTTCTGAAGGGCAATTTGGCGCGACCTGCGGACACAAATGTCGGACTGTAATTAGGTGGGCCTGATCAACCCACCGTTTTGCTAGTTTTCGGTATGGCCGGGCCGCGCAATGCGCCGGGTGACCCGGTCAGGGACTACGTTTGTACTGTCGGAGACTAAGTCGTCGCGCAATGCGCCGAGTGACCCGTCAGGGACTACGTTTGTACTGTCAGAGACTAAGTCGTCGCGCAATGCGCCGAGTGACTCGTCAGGGACTAATTTTGTACTGTCGGAGACTAAGTCGTCGCGCAATGCGCCGAGTGACTCGTCAGGGACTAGTTTTTGTACTGTCGGAGACTAAGCTCGTCAGGAACTAATTTTTTGTACTGTCAGAGACTAAGCTCGTCAGGGACTAGTGAACGTGTCCCTGTAACTCGACAGTTGTGAACGTGCCCTGTAACTCTACAGTTTAGGAACGTGTCATTATGGAAACGTGATTTGACTGAACGGTTCTCCCTTGCCTATAAATTGAGGCTCATTATAGCAGAATAAAAAAATAAAAAAAAAAGGAAAATATACAATCTTCCAGCCCTGTTTTAATTTCTCATTCATTCAAGTGTTCATTACAGTTTCTAGTACTGTTCGCCAGAAGACAGACCATTACAGTTTCTAGTACTGTTCGCCAGAAGACAGACTTTGTGCCAAGTTTGGTTTCCGTAATCCGTTGTATCTTAGGAAACAGTAGTCCATCAATCCTCTGAAGCACCCAGTGAGGGGACTAAACTGTTTTAAGGAAAGCGTGTTTACACGTGTCTCGGATTTCAACCTTTCTTTAATTTTATTAAGCAATTTCGAATATATTATTTTTTCCAAATATTTCCAACAACTAACATGGTGTATATGTATAATGTTAACTAACACGGAGTTTGAGAGGAACATATCTTTTATGTCAGAATTATTCAAAGCATAATGTGCAATTTGGTTGGATTTACATATTGGTTGAGCACTTGAGCAGTATGCCATTGTCTTATACTCATGTGATTGTACATCATAAGTCTTGTTTCTACTTTATCCTTAAGTAAAGATACAATTTTTTAACTGTTTCTTTGTGTGTTCTGGTTTTGTTGTCCAAAAACCCGTGTGGGTCATGCCCTACATTCTAAATAATATCATGATTATTAGTATTTGCTGTTTGGTCTTGCAATGAACTTAAATTAGGAAAATATTTGGAGGCTACATTCTTCTGGGAGATAGATTTTCCTTTAATCTTTTTAAATTGGCCTAACAAAAATGTCAATGCAGGACCTAGGAACATGTATTAGAATGAAAATTTTATTCTGAAATTGTACCTTTTTTTAGCTTTGTGTAATATCTCGCTATTCCTTTGAGTCTTTGTATATCAATAGGACAGTACATTTTGCTAGTGTAGATTAATGCTTTCTTGTAGAGGCCTTTCAATGACGATGGCATTTTATTAATCTGGGTCGACTGCATTTTGTCAAAAGCTTGTACTGTGAACTTGTTATAAAGTTTGAATTTCATAAATATATGTAGGGGTTGCAACTGAAATATTTTCCACTTTGTTAATCTATTTATTGAGGTAGGTTAGATATTGTCAGATGTTATTTTGTTACTCCGTGTATTGTTTACATTCATGATGGCACTTACTGCAGTTCAGTTCCATTAAGACTTGTTTAATCATATTTTTTTTGGTTGATATTTATGCTATTATCTCAAAACTCTATTTAATTAATATGATTTATGAGAGCAGAAGCTGTTTCTGACGCAAATAAAGCAATTGAGCTGGATCCTTCGATGGCTAAAGCATATCTGCGTAAAGGGTGAGGATCTTCATAACTTGTTTATTTGTGATCCAGTTGCCTCCATTGACAATCAAGTTTTTGATGGATATATGTTTTTATTTTGTGTTCTTACGACTATAATTTCATTGATTCATGGTAGTACGGCTTGTATCAAGCTTGAAGAATATCAGACTGCTAAGACTTCCTTGGAAATAGGTGCTTCTTTAGCATCAGGAGATTCAAGATTCATAAATCTAATCAAAGAATGTAATGAGCGTATTGCAGGTATTTTTGCTCATTTTAAAGCAGTTAGGTGGCATCATATGCAATTATCATACAGTGATATAGTTGACCTTAACTAATTGGATCTGTTATTGAAATTTTATCAAAACTTAATTCTTAATAATAATATCAGACTTATATGCTATCTGATGCTTAGTCTGATCTCTTTCTTATTAAGAATTTCTTGTATGTCTGAAAAACTAAGGAACTATGGTACGAATAATGGTAAGAATTTCTTATCAAAGTTTATGGATTGTTGCGTCTTTGTGAAATACTGATCAGTTTGTTACAAAAATAATTGTACATAAATTAGGAACGGTACATAGCACAATAGGATGTGTCTCAGCTTAGAGGGATTTCCTTTAATCAATTACAATTCAGATTTCAGACTTTTATAAGGGTTGTTCTGTAATAGGTTTTTTCTTATTAAGATTAAGATAATATACTTAAAAGTTGAGAAGCTAGAATCTAGAAGCTCCCCTAGAGATTCTAACTATTAGGTTTTTTGTGCATTGTGAGTGTTGTATCCAGCTTCTAGCTTCTGGGTCTAAAATCTGAAATGTATGCTACACTAGCAAGTTTTTAAAAGCCAGAAGCTGGTAAGGAAAAGTTGATATAAACAGAGTGGTTCTAAAGGATTCCAAACAGATGCTCTATAGTTTGTATTCCTTGTTGTATTTTCTGGTAATTATGTGTGTATATTTTTTGTGTGTTGTTTTTATGGGTTTTGCTTGATAATTCAGAGGAAGCTGGTGCGCTACCTAAACAGACTGTGGAAAAGGTGTTAATCGATGGTGAAGCAAGTAGTTCTCGGTCATTTTCTATTACTGATGTACCTTCAGATGCTGCACAAGTTATTAACTTAGCTGAACAGGTGACTGTAGCACCATCAACCAAACCAAAGTTCAGGTATTGAACACTTCTTGCATTTAATCTTTGCAAGTATGTCGAGCACTTTCAAGAGTTGATCAAAATCCTGCTATGCACATAGTCAACAATCTTTATCTTGTAAAATGATGAATTCTATAAAAAATATGCTTTTACTCATGTAGCATGAGGATATTTTAATAAATGGATCATCAAATATGAAGCTGGTGTTACCTTGTTCGCAGTCCACCTCCATACCTAAGTTGTGTACAAGTACATGATACACCAAAGTTTTGCTGCATGATTCACTAGGGGTTAGGCATAGGCTTCTTTTTATGCTTTTTTGTTGTCATTGTATGGTAAATTCTTTACTGGCCAATAAGCATATAATCTTTTGTATATGTTTATAGAAAAGCATATGAACATTTTTCTGCATAATCTCTAACAAATCCAATTTTTATTTTGTTGTTTTAGATTTTAAAGCAAATTATGAGATCATAGGTTATTCATTCATGCTGGGGATTTTACTGTCCAGAATACTTAATACAACAAATTATATCAGCTTATACACGGGCTTTTAGTTATTTGTGTATCCCATTTTTGTGTTAGTCAAGTATATATCTGTGACACGAGTTAAGATTGTGTGAATTTCTGGAGTTAAGATACAGTTTTATTGCCTTAGGGCTTAGGCCATGCCTTGGGCCATGTTGAACAATCAAGCTTTTGTGTGTGTTTTTGAGATTATAATGTCCATAATGCCAAGAAGCTGTGGAAGCTTAACTTAGTTGCTCGATTTATGCTTCCTGTCAGTACAAGAAAATATGTTGGATTCATTGTTATCCACATTAACTTTTCCCCTCAGTTGAACTACCAAGTTAATTGTTAGTCATTAAGGTCAAAGGTCTTTGAGATTGCATCGAGTCCTGTTTTCTCATGCCAGTACTGCACTAGCTAGTAGCTTATAATATCAACTTTTTTGTACTACTAGAATGTATTTCTATTTGAGTCAATAAGGTCACTGTATTCAAGTTTGCAGAGGGTCCTCTTTCATTCATTCTAGTAGTATAGTAGCGAGTACCTTGTAATATTAGAGTTGAAAATTTCTTTCTAATTCTCTTTTATTTATTTTATTGATAAGTTTAGTCCTTTAGGTATTAGCAATCATTACACGTAGGTTTTTTCTGTTTCACCAGAACCCGAAAGCTGTTGTGTAATTACTAGAAGAAGTGCAATATGCATAATTTTTTCTTCTCACATGATGATTCATTGGTTGATATTTTTCAGGCATGAGTTCTATCAGAAACCAGAGGAAGTGGTTGTGACCATCTTTGCAAAGGGTATACCAGCTAATAGTGTTGTTGTTGACTTTGGTGAACAAATAGTATGTTCTATTTCCTTTACTTCATGGACTAATATAATTCACTGCAGGTGAACTTTTAAGTTGAGAAGAATATACTGATTCTAAAACTTGTGGTTGCCATACAGCTAAGTGTTACTATTGAAACACCTGGTGAAGACGCATATATTTTTCAACCTCGCTTATTTGCCAAGGTGATGATATGCTTTAAGCTTCCTACTTGTTTCAATTGTTATAATGCAGATGCATATGGTAAGAAAAAACTGGGGTTAAATGCTCTTTTCATCACCGAACTTACAAACGACCCACTTTTTTCTTTCAATCGACTAACTGTACCACATTTCGTTTACAAAACTAGTTGGCATGTTTAAAATTTTACCGGAAAGATGACATGTCATCGAATGGAAAAGTAACATGGCAGATCAGACCTAGACTCAATTGACATATACCGCCCTTAAAAGTTGAACAACGTTACACAAGTTTAGAAGTTTTGTAAGCGAAATGTGGTACAATTAGTCGATTGAAAGAAAAAAAAAGTTCAATGAGTCATTTGTAAGTTTGGGTGTAATTCGGTGATGAAAAGTGCATTTAACCCTAAAAATTTGGTATATGAATACAAATCTATCAGATAGAATGAGCCTTAGGAATGAGATTTGGTCTATGCAGCCTCCCACTTAGGATGTGGTTACTCTAACGAAGTTAGGTAGATTTAGGATATATAAGAGGTAGAAGAGGAGATTATAAAGAATAGAGAATAGATATGGTCAATACCTAGAGAGAGGGACAATTGAATCACTGATATTAGGGAGAAGTGTGGAATCCAGCAATTAGTTGTCTATGGTGCCTTGTATTCTTATAGTTTATGATTTTAATTTTGCTAATGTTATTCATAACAGATAATTCCTGCAAAATGTAAATATGAGGTACTTTCAACGAAGGTTGAAATTCGTCTTGCCAAGGCTGAAGCCATTCACTGGACCTCTCTCGATTTCAGCAAGAACAATTCAGTTCCCCAAAAGGCACAAGTGTCATCAGGTTTGCTGGTCCAATCAGATTGTTTTTCATTGGAAAGATGTTCTATTTCAAGATATGACAAATCCTAACAGTATGGATTGAAAGAACATTCAAAAACATTATGTGTGATTTTTTTTTGAATTTTTTCGAATTCATTTACATGGTTTTTATAATCATGTAAAAATTAATATTTTTTAGCCATTGGAGATGTCTGAATTTTACATTGTTATGGAAACCATGCTATACATCACAAAATGATGGGAAAAGTTATATACCCTCTATTTTTTGATATTTTGTCAATCCGTATAGTTGGATTTTCTATATAGATTGTGAATGATCATAAAAATAAAACTAGTGGGTAGCATATGAAAAATGAGATGTAGTTCAATTACCTTAATTTATATATACACACACACACACATAAAAGAGGAAGAGGAAGAGGGGTGGGGGTGGGGGTGGGGGGTACTCTTATATGCATATACTATCAACGATCCTTTTTTTGTCATCCCTTTTTTACTTGTTTATATATTAAAGGTGTTCAAAGACCTGCTTACCCTACGTCGAAGCCCAAACAAGTTGATTGGGACAAACTGGAAGCTCAAGTGAAAAAGGAGGTACGCTTGTAAAGTCGTGATGTGATAACTTAGTTTGTTCTTCCTCTGCCACCCTATGTCACAACTCTCAACTAGTTTGGGTTAAAGCGGCGTTGGTGTTGGTGACTGATTATATGTCTCGTATCTCAGGAGAAAGAAGAGAAACTAGATGGTGATGCGGCCTTGAATAAATTTTTCCGCGACATTTACCAAGATGCTGATGAGGATACAAGAAAAGCCATGAGAAAATCTTTTGTAAGGCTTATTAACTTTATATTATACTACCATTTGTTACAGAAATTTTCATGTAGAGGGGGTTATATTTCTTCACTCTCCGCATTTTTTTTTTGTTTTGTTTTGTTCAAGTATTCCTTTTTTCTTCTTGGAATTATTGTCTCTGTTAGACTCACCTGATTCTTTTTGTGTCATTGTGGCCGCTATACTTTGAAGCATTAAGTACACCCTGATAGATACAAATTTTGTATTTGTATTTGTATTTGTATTGTGCTCTTTAATAGGTCGAATCGAATGGGACTGTGCTGTCCACAAATTGGAAAGAAGTGGGTTCAAAGAAAGTTGAAGGAAGTCCCCCAGACGGCATGGAGATGAGGAGGTGGGAATATTAGAGCATGAGACTTCACTTTTTGTTCCCTGTTTTAGTTTTGTTAGTCGCTTGCTTGTGTCGAGTTATTGGATGATAATGTTTATAATCTTGAGGGAGTTGGAACTAGAATTTTTAATAGTACCGTAAAGCATTAATTTTCTCTAGACCAACTTAAGCTCTTGTTTCGTAGATGTTAATACTTTCCCAGGAATTGAGTGGTGCTGGAGCTGTAATTATGAGCACTTTTATACTTTCAATTTTAATATGCAGTCTATTGATTTTTGTTCATATGATTTGGCTTTATTTAATTTGGTAACGTATCTTGATCATGATTTGTAGTAATTGGTTTGTTTAACATTTGTATTTATAATTGCTGGAATTGAAGGAGCCAAATAGACAAGCTCGACTGACCTTATTTTTTATCTTGTCCCACTCGATTTGATTACAGAATAAATGCCGTACTGCGCATATGCAAAATACTCCAATGAGGAGTAATGTTTATAAAATTTACATTCTCATTTTAAAAATAGAGATATGTTTGGATTTTCTTGTGTCAAATGATAGGAGCACATTAGACTTTAAAAGTAGTGTCAATTTAATTGATATTAGTTGATTTTATTATTGTACTATTATAATTTATAACAATTTTTTTAACAACATAACTTGCATCTCAAAATTTCTTCAATTCCATTAATTTTGAACCGCTGTTGTTTAAATATATATGTACGTAGAAAAAATCATTACTTAAATTTTTATATGTAATAATCTATTACATATCAAACTTGCTGAAAGCACATAAAATTATTCTTCATTTCCAACGTTTTCTTTTGCAAAAACTCGTATCCTCTAATTTATCTAAATTAATTGTTATTACACTTTATGACAAAATCACTTCTATTAATCAATTTTAATAGCTCAATTTTAACAAATCACTTCTATTAATCAACTTTAATCGCTCAATTTTCAATTCAATTGGTGTTTCATTACTTTCATTCATTTCAAACTTCCTCATTTTCTTCTTAATAGCTCATTTCAAAGGACATATTGAACAACTTAGTAATAGTATATTTTAAGAAAATATAATTGAATTATTGTCAAATGGTGCAAATAAAATAGAATGAAGGGATATAATTAAAACAGTGACTTTTGATTCACTTAATATTGACTCACTTATATACTAAGGTAGGGTCGAAAGATCATTTTGTTTATAGGTCATCCCTTCCCTTAAATCTTTTTTCGTAAATTTCAGATATTACATTTATATGGGGTATGATTCATCGTTAGGGTTGAAAAAAGATACTGTATTTTTCAATTCAATTTCTACCGTTCATGTATAAAATAAATGACGAGATGAGGAGAGAGGTTGTTACACGTCCGCTACAATTTGTAGTGGATGGTGTCACAATTTGTGGCGGACGTAAAAAACACGTAAAATATCATTGTTGCCAATTGTCCAATTTTTATATATAAAATTTCTTGTCCGTCACAATTTGTAGCGGACGAAAAAAAATTAAAAGTTTCATCCACTACAAATTATTCGTTTAGTTTTTTACCCATTCACTATAATTTGTGGCAGACGATAAATTTTATATATAAAACTTGGGTAAGGGACAACAAGTCAACAATGTTATTTTACAACGTTTTTATATCCGCCACAAATTGTAGCGGACCGGTAAGGCTCCAAATCAATCTATAAGTTAATTTGATACTTGGACGGTTGAGATCGGATTGAATAAAACAGTGCATTTATTCGGCCCTCTTAATAGATCATATTCCGTATATATATATATGGGGTTAACTACTTCATTTGTACCTCAACTTACATGTAATTACATAGTTAGTACCCATTAATAGTTCTACAAAATATATCCCCTAACTTGTTTTTTTTGTTATAAGTGTCGCGCCTAGGAAAAGAGAGCTCTAATTTCGTCTCTTTGAGGTATTATTACAATCCAATCTTAAATTTATATATGTGTTTAAATATTTGTTTTATTCATTAATTCATATTAAATTCATTAAAAAATCAAAAAACTGATCTGCCTTTTTTTGTTAGAACCCTAATATCATGTAGATATCTCACTTTAAATTTTGTAATTTTTTTATTTATATTCTGCTCGTAATTAATTTGACAGTAAAAGTGAATTAATTACTTAATTTCATCTCCTTCAAAAATTCTCAAAACTTCCGGTTCCTAATGGAAAAAAAATCATAGATTCGGAATCTAAAATATAAAATATTCTTTGAACACAGCTTGTATGGCGTATAGTTAAAAGTTCACTGTTCATGATAGTATTAATTATGTAATAATCCATAAAAATACCCAAAAAATACAAAATAAATTTTTTCAAACTCGTTGATATATAATGTTTCTGTAAAAATTTTGAAATAAATATTTTATTGTTATTAATTCATATTTGAATTTTTCTTTCTTAATTTAAGCAAAGCTAACATAATTTTTCTTTAAAATTGTTGAAGACCATTCAAAACCTGTCCAAGATTAGTAAAATTCTTCAGAATCCCATGAAAAAATCTTTAAATTTCAAATATGAAATGCATTTTATTTATTTTTGAAATTTTCTTCTATTTTGTTTTATACTATTAGGGTGCTTTTCTATAATTAATAAATCCTAAACGAATCTAAAAAATTGCTTCAAATTTGTTTCTGTCATTTTTATTATTTTGAGGACCTGGGAAAAATATAAAATTAATTTTTATTTACTGTTTACGAATTTTCATAATTAATCATTGAATACTAGTAATATTTAGGTAACCTTCTATATAAAAATTTTCAAATTTAATTTCTTATTTTATTTTTATTCCTTTTCAAACATCAGTAAATATCTTAGTATTTAATAATTTTAGAATCTAAAAAAAATAAATATCAAAGATTCTAATTTTCAATTCAATTAGGTGAGTTTCTTAATGAATAGTAAATTATTTGTTTTGGTAAGTTTCTAAATTAATGTTGATAACTTGCTATTAAATTTGGTAAGTTTGTTAATTAATGTTGATAATAAATAAATAAAGTTTTATCAAGTTTCCTTTTATATATAATCAGTTAAATATATGATCATTAATAACTTTAGATTTGTTATAAACAATAAGATATTATCTATTTTGGTGTACTTCACGACTTTAAAACGCGTCTAACAGATAAAGGTTTCAAACCCTGCTTATTAACCGCACCGTAGAGTCATGTGGAAGCGATGTAGCAACTTCAGGTTCACAACACACACTCCCATTACGAGCATCGTGCTGATAACATGTTATAAACAAGCTGCAAGTTATTGTCCGCTTTGGCGCACCTCACGGCTTTAAAACGCGTCTAATATGTAAAAGGTTCAGACCCTGCTTACTAACCGCACAGTAGACTCATGTGGAAGAAATGTGAAAACTTCAGGTTCACAACAAGATTTGCATTAATTGTAAAATATTCTACCTTTACTAACATATCTATAATTACCTTATTAGTTCTTTCTAATTTCAATTATAACTTTTATTTAATGCATTAAATCATTAGTGTAGATTCAATTTTCTAAACATGTAATTACCTAAATACTTGCACGTTATTCTTTAATTCTTTTAAATAGTTTAGATAAATATTTAAGATAAATTTTTTTATTAGAGATTAATTAAAGGAGAAAAAATAATAACAATCGTGAAATTCACAGTGTAAAAGGTGCGACACTTTATTAGATATAAATGATGATAATAATTATTTTATAAAGGAATAAGTGTGCATCTGTAAATACTCAAGGTACTCTATAAACCTTAATATATTTGTACAAGTTTTGCATTCATGGATGAACAACTCAGTCAACAGTGGATACTTAGAAAGGACTTGATATTGTTAAGGGATGTCTGTTGTTATTTAAACATTCAAGTATTCTGCACGTTAGACATTTCAAACAAATTCAACAAAGTATCAATGATTAAAAAAGCAAGTATTTGAATAAGGTATAAGTGGAAAAACCTGTCATGAGAACTTATCAGGGGAAGCCTAAAATACTGCATTAGGAGATGACCTCGTCAGGAGAACCTATCAGGGGTGATCTCGTTAGGAGAACCTATTAGGGGTACCTGTTAGGGAAAAACCTCGTCAGGGGAACCCATTAGGGGATGACCTTGTCAGGACAACCCATTAGAGGAACCCGTCAGTAGATGACATCGAAGGACCAACTCATCAGGGGAATCGTCAAGGGAAGTTCGAACATTACATCAGGGGATAACATAGATTGAAACAACCGTCAAGAGAACCATCAGAGGAAATGCTAACACTGTATCAATGAATGTCATCAGTTGATACCGGTAGGTCTTAACATCAAGGGATCAAGAATCACTTATCTAATTCTACGTCAAGGATTAGTATCAATGGATAGTGAAGCACTAATTAAGTTTCCATCAGGACTTGTCATCAGGGGATCCAGAAGCACCGATCAAGTCAACATTAGGGCTTGTCATCAGGAGATAGCTATGACCTATTCCACTAGTCATTAGGACATATAAGCAAATCATTGATACTTGGCAAAGAAGTAAGGGATATAACGGGAAAAATATTCCTTGAAGTTTGGTGGTCCAATAGCAACTCTCAAACATTAAATGCATAAAGATCAGGGGATGAAAAAGAAGTAACACTAGGCAAAATCAGTTTGACACGTTTTTTTCGAAAGGACAATGATGGGACAAACTATGACTATATTAAAAAAGGCAGCATGTCTAACACGTGGTTTGTACAACTGATCTCTTACATATATAGAAAAAGTTGTCACAAAAAAAAAAAAAAAAAAAAAACAAGAACAACACACAACACACTTATACACAAGAAAAAATGTTTGTAATAGATCTTGAAAAAAATATTCAAAGAGAGGTCAATAACTAGTGTGTGAGAAAAAAAAACTGTAATTCATTACAGATTTGAAACTATTAATCACTTTATGATTATACAGATTACCAGAAAAATACCAAGTTATAATATAACCATTTTTACTTGTATGCTTGTGTGTTCATTTAATTTTAGTATTGTTTTTTTGATCACTGTAACTATTCCAATCTTTGTATGTTAAGTTTAAAAACCGAAAAAGTTTGTAATGTTTGTATTCAACCCCTTCTTCTACAAACACTTGAACTTATTTTGTTCCAACACACTTGTAACAAAAAACTAGTTGGGGATATAATTTACAGAAAATAATAATAGGATACGAATTGTGTAACAAAAAACAAGTTAAGGAATATATTTTACAGAAATTATTAATGGGGTACTAACCGTGCAATTACACTTAAGTTGGAGTATGAGTGAAGTAATATATATATATATATATATATATATATATATATATATATATATATATATATATATATATATGGGAGTCGATTCATGGCTAACGTTAGCTATGGAGACTTTCGTAGCTAACACATTTATAACTGTCGATCGCATGATCCAACGGTGAGACTGACAGTAGATGGTAAAAAAGGGCCCTTTTCGTCAGTATATCTTTCATTCTTTGTTTCCTCCACCAGTGTCACCCTAATTTTATTTATCTTCTTCTTCCTTTTAAATAAAGATATGCTGATTTGATCTGTAATAAAGAATATTTTTTTAACAAATGAATTAGATTTTAAAAAAAAATTGTTCATAAAATAAGAGAAATGAGAGAATGAAGACGAAAACTTATATACGGCGAAATAAGATAGTTTTTTTGACCTATGTCTTTTTTATCATAATATATAGTATAACAGGAAGGAAGAAAAAAAATTATTACAATCCTTCCACTAGTGTTAACTAGCAGAAATGCCAATGCAACTGATAAAAATGCCCTTTTTTTTTTTTTTGTTGTTTGATATCAACTTTTGGATCATCCGATTGATGGTTATAAATGTATAAACTACGAAAATATTCATAACTAACGTTAACTATGAATTGACCACATATATATATATATATAATGAAGGAGTACATAATAATTATTCATAACTACATCACAGGCAATCTTTTCTCTACCTGAATAAATTTTTGTATCTCTATAATATCTACCTTCATTTTAAAAATTATTATAAATAATATAATTTTTTTATGTGAATTGTATTCTTTTATTTTAATTATATTATATGGTTTATAATAGTTTTCTACATAAAATTGAGATCTAAATAAAAATACAAAAATTTACACTTCTCTGCGCTCGTACGGTCGCACAACTGCTACTATACTTATTAATTAATTAAATTACTGATCACCAACTTGTTAGTACAACCTCCAAGAAAATTGCTGACCCCACTGCTCTCAGTCTTCCCTACCGTTAACTAGTCCAGTAAAAATACAATATTTGGACTATACAACCCTTCTTGTTTCTCCTTTCTCCAACTTCAGCAGCTACACTCTTCAATCACGCATCCCAATGTCGGAATACGAGACCACCGCCGCCGCCCATACCCATCACACCCCCAACTTGATCTCAAAAGAAACAGCCCTTCAGGCCATAAACACCATCATCCAACTCCATTTCGAGAAGACCCTTGAGAAGAAACGGGCCGTGGATCTCCAAAAGAAGGAGCTCTGGAAGTTCTACCACTTCTTCTTCCTCTTCCTCGCCCTCATCTTCGTGGCCCAGGTCCAGTCCCCGAGGCTCCAATGCCGCCATTGCTGGGTCCCAATTGGGCTCTTGTCCCTGGCTCACTTAATCTTCTACGTGGCGGTGGCGCAGACCCTCCGGTGCATCAATGGGTTCAAGTACCAGCGGCGGTGTCACAAGTTGACATTGGGGCTGGCGACGGAGCGGCTCCGGCAGATCAAGATGTTGGAGGAGGTGGGAGTGGGGGTTGGGGGTGTGTGTGGGGATGAGTTTGAGATTCATTATCAGGAGCCGCCTGAGAGTTATTTTGGTAAGTTTAAGAGGAATTGGGCTCTTCATTTTGCTTTCTTGATTTTGATTTATGGGTATATGGTGGCTTCCTCTGTTGTTGTTCTTTGTTTCTAATTAATGCGAACTTAAACAATTTATTATTATTATTATCATTTTCTGTTTAATGATAATGATGATTTTGGGTTATTTATTTGGGGCTAATGAAAAGGAATAAATATTTGCATGTCAAAAATATAGAGTACGACCCATGTAAAAAATGATGTTGTATTATTTATAGTCATTCTTGAAATTAAATTAAAAAATAATAAAAATCCCAAGATTTACTCCATAAAAGGATTGGCCCCCATTCAGTGACATATCTAGTTGCACAATCAACATGTCATAAAAGTACCCCGTAATCTCTCCATTGGTAGACAAGCACCTAATCAACACGATTAATCTCCGCCGAGTTTTGATAAAATTGGTACCCGAACGGATTTTTTTAACAAATTAGTACCTGAATAATATTACTTTTAACATTAGCAGACTTCTACTAATTTTCTTTAACAAATCGTTAAATATAGACTCACATGACAAATGGAGGATAACGTTTTTAAACGAAATGCCAATTGTCTGCCAAATTTTTATGGGACCATCCTAATCAGAAATAAAATAGAATTGGGTTGGAAAAGAGAACACGTTGTAACCACACCAAAAAAAAAAAAATAGAGGAAAAACAAAGAACATGGGATAGAATTGAGATTAGGGTTATGTGTGATTGCACCTGTCTCGAAGAAGAGCGAACGTTTGTGACAAAAACCATCCATTTTCAATTTCAATTTCAATTTAATAAATGAATATCGATATTCTGCTATTACCCTCTAAACTTTGGAAATTTTGAAAACAGAAGGATTATATAGTTGCGCACAAAACAAGTGATGGTTTAAATTCGTGCAAAACCATCCATTTTCAATTTCAAAGAGAAGATTGTAGCCAATTAATTGTAGAAGGCAGTATCATCCCTTCCAAAATTGGAAACATGTTTTGACTTTGTAAAGACAAATGACGACATATTAAACTTTAAATTGATAAATTTAATTAATTTTAATTAATATAATTACTATAATTTTGTAGTTTACAACAAAACACATTTGATTAAAACATAATTTTCATTTAGAACTTTCATAAATATCACTAATATTAAGATTTAATATGTCATTGTTTGACTTTTTTAACGTATTTCTAATTTTATAATAGAGTAAAACTGGTAAAATATTATATGTTGATCGTCATTGGCGGCCAATTTTCCATATGCAGAAAAGGAACAAATTAATCAATCACACTATAGAGACTTCGTTAAGAACTTTAGGATTTACACTTGCATGTTTCACTTTGCAGCCTCAACTTTAAAATGTGGCATAGTTTACCTTCAGAAAAGAATTTCCATTTCAAGATGCACGCTGTAATCTTTTTCTTTCTTTTATTAGAATAATTGACTGAATTTGATTTGATAGATTTGACATTTACAAGGATGTACTGAAATCGTTTATTTAATTAATATGTCACCATAAAATATACAAATACTACAAAATTTATCAAAAAGTTTACCAAAAATGATCACCCCTGAAAGTTTACATTTCAATAAAATTTAAAGGTCTGAAGTTAAATATAATGCATATTTAAAGGGTACCATGACGTATGTTTAAACGATAAAACATCTAATCTAACTCTTAAAATAATTCTTATATGTAGACACATTGCTTTTCAAGGCATAAATAAATTGAATTAAGGAAATTATACAGTTACAAATTACAATTGTGTCCTTCATAAACTGAAGCTCCAGTGAAACAACTTAAAAGACCACCCTTTGGTGTTCAGAAAGACACCCAATGGCCCTAAATTACACCTGTTGAACTAAATGTAAATCCTGTGTCTGCACTTTGCAGTTTAAATTTCTGAAATTATAACAACTAGAAATCACCTAAATTTTATTGCTGACACTCATTTAACTTAAATAAGAGAACAAGGAATAACAAAGAGAAGAAACCTATAGAAGCTAACCTGAGGCCAGTGCATTGCACAGTGATTTATATGCATCAACACAATGTTTGAACTTTTCTTCGGCCATCACCTGAAAGATGCACACTTTTTTTTATAAGGTTTTGAAAAAAGAAGGAAAATAATAGCAACAAGTCTCCTACTTATATACACCAGTTTGTCTTGGCGACACACGGGAAGCAGAAGGAAAGAATTCCTTGGATTGACCCTATCAAGAAACAGAAGACGCTTCCTGTATGTTGCCATCACTATTGTAGTACAGTTGAAATCAGAATGTCTGACCATTTTCAAGCTGTGAATTGATTCTAAATTAAATGTATATCATCTAGTTAGTCTCAAGATGCACAAATTGAACAAACTACACTCCTTTTCATCATTTTTTTTTCTTCTCCATTTTCAAAAAACTTATCAAATTGTCACACTGTACCCAGTCAGTGCCAATTCCAGCAATATATGAGTGTAAGATATTGGCAACATTGAGAAGTAACTATGCCAGATACCTGGACTCGACAGAGTACCCAGGTTGAACCAGATACCCCTTTCTATTCACTAAATAGTCCACAACCATGATCAGGAATTGATTCCATGATCTAGGTGCTCCATTGAGGAACCCCTCAACAACGCATATGTAGAAACACTTCGGAAGAAAGCTTCCCTTTATAAACTGACCTGTGAGGGGCCTTGATGCTTATCAGGATGCCATTTCAAAGCAGACAAGCGGAAACTGCAAACATAGAATGTATTTATGAGTTATCCGCATCAAAGTTGTGAAGACTTGAAACATATATATCACATTTAAAATGCTTTGCTATTATTTGTATTCACAAGTCGGTTAAGAAAAAAACTAGCAAAGGAGGGTTTAGTCAACAACAACACTCTCAGATGCTAAAATTAGAAGAGAAAAGGATTAAATACGTACGCAGTTTTGACATCTTCAATTGTCAAAGAACCTTTAAGGGGTAGACCAAGTACCGTCCTCTCAGAATATGAACCTATAAAAGATGATTCTTCATCAGATTCAGTTTCGTGTGCAGTGTCCCATTCTTTATTTCTACTGTCAGTCCAGTTTGGATGCTCTCTCCATTCAAATTCTGATGCTGAATTTTGGAAATAAGATTCCCTCCATGCCCTAAATGACCAAGTATAACATCTATTCCCATAAGTTGCTTGAAAGAATGTCTCAGGATATTCATCAAATTCTTCAAAAGAGCTATCTCTTCGAAATTTAGCTGGCACATTCACCAACAAATCATCAGATTCATTTCCACACAAGTATAAATCAACATATCAACAATAAAATTAGAACGTAAGTGTAATTTAAAATTTTAAACATACTATGGGGTTTGTCGGTGATCTTTTACTTTCATTTCCAACAATAACAAAGATGCATTAAGCATATGATAACTATGGTGCAAGAAAGAATATCACTTTGAAACTCATGGTTTGAGAATATATAACTTGTCTGACTACCTTGCAATGGTACATCTACTACATAGTGACTAGGGCCAACTCTACCAATTACCAAGTGATATTGAGATAAAGAGCTTTAACTCATTATATGCAAGATTTGGGTTAGTTTATATATTAACATGGTATCAGAACAGGGCTATCCTAGGGCTACCAACACTCTCATTATATGCATAATATGAGGTTTGTCCGTGATCGTTGACTTTCATTTCTAACAATAACAAGTGATGTATTAAATAAATGCAACTATGGTGCAAGAAATATTACCAATTTGAATTTCACTAAAACTAACAATATTTGGATTTTATATTCATACAAGTTCATAGAAGCTCACCAACTTGATATGCATGTATCTTTTCTAATATGCACCACCGTAAGCCAACAAATTTATCTTCTAATATGACTATTCCTTCACTACTATATAGTGTCGGAGCAAAGTAATAGGACCCCCAAAGTGCATCTTGCCATCTTGGCACTAGATTCTATGAAAAATCATTTTAATATATTTTGAAACGTGTACACTAGAATAGGATGAAACTCATGAAAGGAAAGGACAGAATATGTAAAGATAATCTCACTTTTCTTGGTTTTGTTATGAGCTTTACTAGTGCGGCGAGCAGAAGACTTTGATCGACCTTTCTTGTATGATCTCTGCTCTCGACCCCCTATGTTTGTATTTCCTAATTTGTGTACTTCCTACATAAAAGGCAAAACAGCATTCATTGATACCAAATAAATATATAACGACATGGAAAAATTACTGACAAGGAATGACCTTATGGAGTGACAATGGGCAAGCACAGACGGTTTCTTTATTTTTCTGTTTTTTTTTTGGCATATATAATCAAAATTTTGGAAAGAGCATTTATGAAAAATACTGAAAATTTCTGGGGCAATATATAATGGTAAAATCTGGTGACTTAAGTCATACGTTCATCAGAAAAAGATGCAAATGAAAAGAAATATGCATGAGCAGTTGAGCTTCTTGTTAATTTCTAACAAACTCAAAGTGATTATTTTATTGAATGGTGACTTCCCAAAATAGATATAAATGGAATCTTGTGATGTAGTCTCGGGTATTCTTCTATAGCTGCTTTGTAGCAAAAATTTAGAATATTCGTTACCATAGACTCCACAAAAATTTAAAATCTCAGTTACATTATATTCAACCTGTCCCATAAACTTTGAAATGCTTTCCGTTTTAACAATTTCCGCATCATTTAAGAGATTTATATAGTTGGCAAAATCTGGAAGGTCGGATGATAATTACTCTCAGCAATTTTACTTTCCCAACACTTTACTTCTTTGCTCTGTTACAAAAATCCCGACCTAATTTGGTTGATCCTTGGTCTAGGCATTAGGCAGCTTGATTTAACGCTAGCTTGATTAATCTCGGCTTCCTACTTCGATTCATTCCCGACTATGCATTAGATGTTTTCTTTACCACATAGACCCGCCCAATGTTACTACCCTGCTTCTCTCCAAAGTACTAGAACCACCCACAGCTGTTAGTTCTCAAAGTTTCACATGTCATGTGTTACTCACTCAATTTCTATATGCAACGCTCGGTTTTTCAAACATATTAAGATATCGAATTGTCTCATATTCCCACAGAATCACTTGTGTTGAAATTTTAGAATACTAAATTAAAGGGGGAAAAGTACCTTTTTAAAGATACAAGCTCAAAAAAGAATATGCTACAGAATTTGATTGTACTGATGGTAGTCAGTTGTACTTTAAAGTCATAAACATGCAGGAGCATGAGCATTCAAGCTGTTATAAAGCTTTACTGGGTGATGTTTATAAATGATGAAAAGGCATCCAAAAAAGAAAGAGTACTTTTTGCTATTTGTGATACAATTATGAATCCTCAAATTTTAATTTCCTTTTATTGACCAAACTGCAAATCTCGTACAGGGAACCTGTCTCATTGCTTTGAACCTACATATCCTAAGACTGCCAATGACAGAGAAAATCAAATTGTACTTTTGTCTGCCAAGATTATGACATAATCACCTTCCAGTGTTTTTGTGATCTAGGATACAAGTCTACATCTTGAATGAAAAAAAAATCTATACAGAATCTCATTTTTACGGGAAAATTATAGCAAGAAAGAGCAAAAACCAGGATTTGACAGAATGGAATAAAGAAATATTAACCTCAACTGTAATTTTGGAGGACCCACATAGGAGATTCTTCAGTGCTTTCTTTGCATCAGCCCGCTTTTGACGTACTTCATATCTGATGTAGCTCTAAAGTATTTGATTTCCATGTAAATCAAAAGTTAGTGACATGACAGATAAAAGAAGTATAAGGAATTAGCAACTTAATAGAGCTGTGGTATGTGATAAGGTCTACAAATTGAAACCATTTTCATGAAGTGGTATGTATCAGTCTGTCTAGCTGTTAAATCTCCCCTTAGAATATTGCCAGTTATCAGAAAATATATCTTAAAAATTTGGAGACACAAATCCAAATGGAGGGATGACGGAATTTTGTGTTATGAGAAGATATATGCCTAGAGGAAAGGCTTTCTTTCAAGCTCCTACCTGTGTTTTCTAACTGTAAGATTTTGACCAAACATAGAAAAAGAAATTCAGTGCTATGAACAAGGGCAGAGCAAAAATGAATATACGAAGTTCTAGAAACAAACATACAAGGCTTAGATGTACCTTAGAAGGTTCTTGACCGTTTACATCCTGTGAAAACAATTAATCTAAATTAAACACTATGACAATATAGTTTTATAAATCTGAAGTAACACAGAAATTCAGTCTGTCATGTAAGAGAAATAGGAAATTTCATCCAAACAAATAATTGTTGCAGAAGCTATATGCATAAATAATTGGACCTCTTTTGTTTAAAAAGAATTTTAAAAAAATAATAATAATAACTACTTATATAACAGGATTCAGATTTTAACCCCAAAACAAAACAAAAAAGGGAAGAAGAGCATATACATTAGATTGAGCAATCGCGTACGAGTGCACATAAATTGAAATTCATTACTTTAGATAAAGTTTTAGTTGAATGAACAGTAACCTGAATCATGACGGCACTATCTGCACCTTTGTTTTATATACTAGTTGTACACACTGATGTTATAATCAAAGAAAACCTGATTGAACCATGACATTGGTGAACTCTTTCTTTTATATATGTGTATGTATATCTTTTTTTCTGTTCTTTTGTTTGTATGGGTAGGATTAAAAAAATATCAGAGATGACAAACAATCCACCTAAAATAACTGAGATCAAGAACAGGACAACTCCCATACTTAATGGACCGGCCCCAAATCCCCTACACCCAAAAGCTCCCTTAGCTGGCACTTGCACAAAAACTAGAGAAGACACCTTATATCAAATCATTGCCATAGAGAAATATGTATACGAGAGAATCTTGAGTTTCTCTTTGTCCATGTACTAATACTGACTATAATTTCACTACCACTTGAACCAAAACTACTTCATGTCATTTCTTAAACATTCCAACTTCCAACAGCAAGTTCCATTCTCAAAGAGAATTCAAGTTGCATAAATAAAACTGATGCTTGACAGACAAAGGAGCAGGGGTTTCCATCAGCAGATACCTTTACTTCAGCTTTACATAGGCCTTTCTTCTGAAGAATTGTATAATGGAGACATAATGATGTAGGACAAGGTCGGGACCAATATATGCGCCTTTGGAATTGTTTTAATAAGCCCAAAACTCCCGGTTCAAGCACAAGGAAAAGAAGATTCTAGTTCTTTAATTTATTTAATGTTTATTTATTATTTATTTTATAGCTATCAATTAGAGTTTTAGTTTAGTATTGTAGTTATCAATTAGAATTCTAGTTTAGTTAGGAAAGTTGTTTCATGTTCAATTATAAATAGGGATGTAATCTGTGATTTTATTCATTGAAAATATTATTGCTTTGAGTTTTATTTGTGAGATTTCTGGAAGGTGGCATGAATAGACCTGTCCCCATCACATAAACTAAATATAAAACTTACAAAAATTACAAGAAGCAAGAAAATCACAAGTTACATTTTTTAAAATCAGAAGAACAAGAAAAAATGCTACCCTAATAGTCCATGTTACCCTTCAAATCGGATGTTAATATTATAGATTACCTACTTCTGGACAAAGTGAAGGTTCTGTTGGTGAAACTCCTACTGAAAAGATGGATGCAAGAGTGGACACTCCATTATTAAGGGATTTGTCCCAACGGATATGAGATGTCCACCAAGCAACAAGCTAAACTGCAGACGTGGTAATGTAACGAGCAGTTCCAGTTTCAGTTAATGATATAAGTATTGTTGTTATTATTTTCTCATACTTGTTAATCTCATATAATGGATAAACCTGCAAATACAAGTGATTTTCCTCATTGACAGCATTGAACTCACGTGTCCCTCCTATTAGACGGACGGGGTATTTAATTTCAGAAACTTTAAGTTTTTTAGCAACACATCCAAAAAATACATCATAACACATCACCACATTGAGACACATTAATTCATTATTTAACAACTGAATTGATGTAACCAAATGTCAATACCAATGTTAAATAGCATTCATCTCCGATATCCTCCTCTAAAAAACATAACCACCAACAGCCCAATTCCTCCATAGTTTGAAACCAGTGCTTCTATAATATTTAGGCTAACGACTATATCCAAACTGATCCATGTATTTAAAACCAAAGACAACAACTTTCCCAATTTTGAATTGAAGAAAAGTATAAAAAGTGGATAAACTAATTAAAGACAACATTCCCATTAACAAAAACTAGCTAGCAAATAAAGCCCTATGAGAAACTAATTAAAATAGCAGTAAAGCACATATCCTTATGATCAAACATCAAAATCAATATCGAACAATCATCATAACTAGAAGACTCAAGGCAAATCATCAAAGAAAATCGTTGATTTTTGTTGATTAATTAGATAAGAAAAGATTAACTTACAGGGTCCCATTTCCTCTCCCACTTCTCCAAATATGTGGAAGTCGAATGAATTGAAGCCAACTGGGTTGGCGACGGCGACGACGATGTTGTTGCAGTCGTTTGAATGAAGGAATTTTTGAAGAACAACACGTTTCGCCATCTGGGTAATACTTGCATTATCGAATGAACAACAACTTTAAGAAATCGAGTCAATTGTATACAGAAACCAACAAGAATTCTATCAAATTATATGGGTTTGATTTTTGCAAATTCGCCTCTGCTCGCTGCCGGTAGGAACAACCGACCGGGTTTCTGTTTTCCACCACTAACTACAACTATTTTAAGAGCATCTGCGGTAAATAAATAAAGTTTGTCTATTTTATTTTAGAGAATGAAACTAAAAAATAAGACAAAAAAATCTTATTTCAATATATTCCCTACAATATAGTCATACTTTTTTAGGGGAAAAAATTAAACAGTTACTATTTATTTTTCTAGAATTACTATTCACATCTCTTTTCTTAACAAAATATTAAAATATTTTTTTTGAACTTATCACTTTTTAATCTTTGAAAATAATTTTAATATATATAACCAAAGATTACAAAACAAATATTATAAATAATAACAATAATTTAATATGTTTAAAAAATGAATAATTATCCAACTGATTATAAATAATTCATAACGAAAAAATTACAATAAAATCAATTATAACTATTAGATATAAATGATAATGATACTTAGGGAATAATTGTTCATCTATAAATACTCAAAATATTCTATAAATCTTAGTATATTTGCACAAGTTTTGCATCCACTGATAAACGACTTAGTCATCAGGGATAGACTACATTGCATTGAGTTAGTCATCAGTGATAACTTGAATGGACTCGACAGTGTCAAGAAATAATTGTTGTTACTTAAAAAAAGATGAGAATTTCGTACGACAGACATTCCAAACAAAGCCAACAGAGTATCAATGATAAAAGGAATAAGTATTTTTTTAAGGGCATTAGTGAAAAGAATCCATCAGGGGAAGCCTAAAAAAATACTGTGTCAAGAGATGATTTCATCAGAGAAACCCATTAGGGGATGACCTCGTTAGGGGAGCTGGTGAGGGGAAAGATGACCTCGTTAGGGGAACCTATCAGGGAACCACTCTAATGTTCAGACTTTGGCGACAACATATCTCTCGACGAGTTTAGCGATAACTTAAATTGCCTGACATGTTTGGCGACGACAAAAGATCAATCGTCAGGGGAACCATTAGTATATAAAAGAAGGTCATAACATCGGTGGATAATAAAACACTGATCAAGTCTCCATCAGAACTTGACATCAGTGGATAATGAAGCACCGATTAAGTTGTCATCAGTAACTTTCCATCAGAGGATCCAGAAACACTGATCAAGTCATCATCAGGGCTTGTCATCAGTGGATCGTTATGATCTAATTCACTTGTCATCAGGACTTACAAGCAAATCATTGATACTTAACACTGAAGCAAGGAGTATAATTAGGAAGATATTCCTTGAAATTTGGTTATCCAATAATAACTCTTGAATATTAAATGCATGCAGATCAGAGAATGAAAAAAGAAGCAACAAAAACCAATTGCAATCTGATACACCACTCCGAAAGGACTTTGATGTGACATATTGCGGTTATGTTGAAAAAATAGCATATCTATCTAGCACGTGGGTTCACCAACTGATCTGCTATATACATATAAAGAGTTGTTACATGAAAAACTAAGCAAGCGACAACCCTCAAATACTAGAAGGAAGTTTTGTAATAAATCTAGAGAGAGATATTAAAAAAAAAAAAACGTAGCTAGTGAGTGAGAAAAGAAAAACTATAATTTATTACAAATTTGTAACTGTTAATCATTTTGTGATTAAACAGATTTTCAGAAAAATATCAAGTTATAATACAACTATTTTAACTTGAATGTTTATGCGTTCATCTTAATTTCCAGTAAAGATTTTCTAATTCTGTAGCTATTCTAGCTTGTGTGCAACGTAAGTTTTAAAAGAACGAAAAATTTATAGTGTTTGTATTCAACTTCATCTTCCATAAACACTTGATCTTATTTAGTTTTAACAATAACCTCAATCACTAACTAAACTTATTTAATTAAAATAACAATAACCAATATTATAATAAAACATAATCATATTAATATATCATAATTGATCGATTACGATTAAGTCAACTTATAACAAAATAAGTCATCTGTCAAATCTATAATAATAGAATAAATTCTTATAATACAAGTTTCTTAATACAAATTTATCTCTAATGTGCACAAGAAAAAAAAATATTTTTTCAATTAAATGTAGAGTATATACACAATTTAGATAAATAATAATTAATTAAGTATTTAAGTCATTGAATAATAATGTTAAGATTATTGAATTGATTATAATATAAAATAATAAATTTCACCAAAATTTGATATTAATAAAAAGAGACAACATTTGGTCATTTTCTATTTTAACCAATTATATTTTATTTATGCGTTTAAATTAATGAACTATAAGTCAACACATCATTTCGCCACAAAAAAATCCATTAATTAACTTAACAGAAGTGTTTATGCGGCATTATTTTTATTTATTTTTTATGCCTACGTGGCCTTGTCACATTATGACACACCACTAAAATCATTTTTTTATCCCTAATTTTTTGTATATCAAGTAAAAGAATGAAATACATAAACACAAATTAATTTTATAAACTTATAGATAAGTTTTACAATTATATATACAATAGCTTGAAAATTCATGCACAACACAAATAATTATAATCATCTATTCGAGTTTAATTATTTTAGTTAAAATATATTAATTTAGTTGATAATTGATATTATAATTGATTAAGTTGTTAGGGTAAATTACGTTGTGTTTTGTTATGTTTTGTGATTATCGATTTTATAGTAGTTTAATTTACAAATTGGTATACTTGCAGTTGGCCCAATGGTGCTTTAATATTGATTATAATTTAATCCACCAATGGCTTACTCCTAATCAACGCTTATGGATTAATATAATAGTATAAACTATTATTTTTTTTCAATTGATTAGATTATTATTATTATTATTATTGTTATTATTGTTGCATAATTTGGTAGTCATCTTTATTTATTATTTACGAGAATATTTATTTTCTATGTAATCGAGAAATTTAACTTAAAGAGTGAAGTTGGATGTTTGTAGGATTGAAAGACCTTTTATACACAAACTTTTATTGTGAATTGATATATATATATATATATTATTAAATTGAAATGAACTTATTACCAATCACTAAATCGACAATTTTATTATACCATGCTGAGGTCTTTTTTTAATAATTGAAAAAATAAATAATGTCACGTAATTAATAATTATAAAAATTATGTCATTTAGGCAAATAATTTTTTGTTCTAATGTAATATAATTATTCTGAAATTTTTATTTTAAAAAGATAAATAAAAAATGGTCGCTTAAAATAAAAAAAAAAGACCAAAGATTGGTAGTTTTATATATATATATATATATATATATATTTTTAATTAACCCTTATGCAAAATGTTAAGAAAAACTACTTTATTACTAGATCAGCTGTTTATTTATTTTGGGGTGTTGGACAACATTATTGCAACTGTCTGTGTATGCTATGCTCTCGGGATCCTGTACGATTTCTCAAATTGGGTATCGGATCTTCAGTTGCTCTTCATAGTTTAAGAAATTTCATATCTGTTAACAATTCAGTAATCATCAGAATCTTTAGGAATTTTTAGTAAAGAATGCAGTTCTTCGGAGGGGCAGAGATCAGTCCGTCGCCACCGGCGCCGACGGCGTCGGGAAACTACGGGAACATGATGTACGTCTTCAATAGAAATGGCGTTTGTTTACTTTACAGGGAATGGAATCGCCCCCTTCGCACCCTCAATCCTCAGCAGGATCACAAGCTCATGTTCGGTCTTCTTTTCTCTCTCAAATCTCTAACCGCCAAAATGGATCCAACTAGGTATCTCAATTATTCCTTGATTTATGTGCTTTTGTTCCGCTTTAATCATAGGTCATGTGAAATGTTAGTATCTATTGTTTAGCACTCCTTCAACTGTTTATTTGTCAATAATTCGTTAATCACAAGAATCATTTGAAACTTTAATTATACATTCTTTGGTGTATTTGCATCAGTATCTTGCAGACCTGATTGTAGGATGATATATATCAGTTGAATTTGTCTAGAAAAGGTTTTAACAGGCTGTAGTTTCAAATTCTTTAAATAGTACATATGGGTTTGTTCGATAGAGGTGTAGTTCAATGGTGAGGCTTATCTTATCAAAGCTTCCACACTACACGACGTAATGGAGTCCTTTGTTTCCAAAAAACAATAAATGTATGACTTTTGATCTTGACTCACCTTCTTCCCGAGTTTCTTTCCCTCTTTTCTGGAAATTATTGCCCTCAATTGCCTTTGTGTAGCTGTTTCAGTATTTTTTTATCCTGGGGAAGAGAGGAGGTTGTTGTGGGGTGTGGGGGAGGGGTTTCTTGATATAGTTGATATAGCTTCAGGCTTTGTTGTAACTTGAGGGTAATATGTATTGCTGCCTTATAAGTATTAGTTATTAGTACTTGTGTTCTAAATATATTTCTAAGTCTCTTTGGCCTAGGTGCTGAGTGATCTTGTGTTGCATTAATGGTTTTGTACCTCGACAAACATATACGGAATCAGTTTTTGAACCATTTAGAACACTAAGAATGCATGAAATTAATTGCAACTTACAAGACTTTTTCCTAGGGCACTGATAGAATCATCTACAACACTGAAGTGTTAATTGTTACAAAATTCGTGATCATCACAAGATGCATATTTGTTCTGGCAATATTAGCTGCCATAAATTTGTAATATGTTTTCTGTTTTGATAGAAATATTATGTATGAGTTCGCTAGTTCTTTATTACTTAATAATGTTCTGAATACTTTTTTTTGAAACAGTGCTGAGAAAGGAAATCTTGGTGTGCCGCTGTTACCTGGACAAGGGTGTTCATTCCACAGTTTTCGTACAAATACATACAAATTAAGTTTTATGGAGAGTCCATCTGGGATCAAGGTCAGTAATCTATATTCTTTCATTATGGGGTGTTTCTTGTGATATATGTGAGTGGTTGTTCTGTGTCGACATTTTGTTAAATATGAATATTTTTACCTTGGAAACTTTCTGATATGATATTACATGTCATAAATGAGGCAGAAAAACGTGCCATTTATGTTATTTTTGGTTTCAAGAACTCGATTTGACGAATCCCTTTGTTACTACTAGTACAAGAAGTGAACATTTCTTGTGCCTTTATGGATTTTTGATACTCTTACCTTTCCCTTTCACAAAACAAAACTTAGCTCTGCCCCTACTCATATTTTGTTTCTTAATACGCTTCCATTTTCTGGAGTCCTAAATTTGCTAGTGCAACTAGCAAGCTTGTGTGGTTTGATTGGTAGGTCAAGGGATAGCTTAGTTAGCCTTTGCCGTAGATTCTATGTTAAGATTCACAAGCCAGAACAAGAAAATACATGGATAATTTGTCTTAGACTCGGAAGTGAATTGCAAGAACACTTCAAATGGAAGCTGAGAAATGAGGAATAACTTTGAAGAAGATAAAGGAGGCTCAATTAAGCCCTTCTAGTTCAGTTCTTTACGTTTCTTATTTCCCACCACATTGCCTTAGCTCATCATGTGATCAAACATCACATGGATTTGTTGATAGCAGAAAATGAAAAAACTACTGTAGCCATTACCAATCAACAAACATGGAAAGTATTCCCATAGTTCTAATTATTACGTCTTTCCACTATCTACTATAACTACTACTCTTCCCAGCATCCAGAAATGATACTTGCTGGGTGAGTGACCTTTTTGCGATGATCAAAACCTTTGCAATGTAATGGATCTCTATATCTGATGATTGCAGACCAAGGAAAGGCCTACAATTCATATCTTTTAGGTTCAATATTATATTTGGTTTTATTTTTCTGCTTAGTTCCCCTTGTTCCTGTCATGACCTGCCCTGTTACTGGTGAAAGTTGGGAATTAAAATCTAAGATCATTGTTAAAAAAATTGAGTGCCTTGTTGTCTGTTATAAAGCAACTCTTAATGAAATTACATCTGATGCTGAAAGGAAAAGGAAAAGTCCAATCTCACTGGAGTGTGTGAGTTCAGTTATGTTCTAAAATAGCCCCCCACTCCCAACACACACACACACAAGAAGAAAAAAAGAAAGAAGTCAGAAAGTTAGATCTCACTAATTTTATCATTCAAGTTGGACACCTTTTTCCCCCCCTTCTTTTTGGCGTGTGTGGTGGTAAGATTAAGTTGGACCCTTTTGTTCTTTGACGACCTGCCTAGTTACTGATGTAAGCGGGGAATTACATTATAGGATTAGGGTTAACAAATTTGAGTGCCTTGTGCTCTGTTAGGAAGTAACTCTAATGAAATTACATCTGAAGCTGAAAGGAAAATGAAAGTCATATCTCACTAAGTTAATCATTTAGAAATAAACTTAGACCAGAATCCTCTATGGTTTGTATCATCAAAAGTGCTGAGATGTATGTCTTAATAGTTTTTACTTGAGGACCATAATTTGGGTCAAAGGTGTCAACTGATTAATATAGAAGGTTGGTTAATGTTTAATACCATGGTTTGCTTTTAATGTGTTAATATCTAGAATTTAAGGGGCCAGAAAGGCTTGTAATGTAGGTTGTTAAGGGCATGTGAACATGCAGATCTATAGGTCAGGTTTGAGGCTATTTTTAGGGTTATGCTTGGAAAGTTTGTAATAAAGAGATTCAAGTTTGAACGTAAAATCCAAATAGCATAATTTATAAGGAAAGATGTTGAAGAGAGAGAAAGAGAGCCTCTCTAAGAACTTTAAGTCTCACCATCAGGAAAAAGTATGGAGACCTCACAAAACCAGCTATAACATCAGTTCCTTAAACCAAAGTCCTTACTGTCATAGAAGCAATTAAGCATATCAATCTATGAATTATTCTAGGAACATCAGTTATCTGATCTACTAAATAATCCCATAATCCACCATCATATCCTCAATATAATTTTATAACTTGTCACTGTAGGATTGTGTATATAGGCCAAAGAAAAACTTCTTCCTAGTTAGAAATATATTTGTAATCCCTATATGTATTTTTACGAAGTTGTCTTACATATAAGAAACAACTGATATAAATGACTTTAAGATAAATCCCATAAGACAAATACACTCTCAAATAGAAAAGATTCTCATCCATAATTCTTCTATTCCTCGAAAAAATTGAAAGATCCCTGGCATAATATTTTTATTTGTTTAATGCCATTACCCTTTTCTGGACTATATCAGTTGGAAAAGAATAAACCTTATTATGATCTGATCTACATCATCTGTTACTGAATATAAGTTCTTTTGTTTCTATTTCTTAAAATGTAATTCCGTGCAGATTATCCTTGTGACTCATCCTAGGGCTGGGGATCTCAGAGAACCTTTAAAGTACATCTACAATCTGTATGTTGAATATGTGGTGAAGAATCCACTGTACTCGCCGGGAACTCCAATTAAGTGAGTTACGCGACTAATATTTTTATGCTTTTGCTTGCATAATCACACCTTTTTTGAAAAATAAATTTTGTTTGTTTGTCTTTTGGTAGTGTAGGCCTGACCAAACTTTTCCAATTAAATAGAAACTTAAAGGAAGAAGTAACATAGGATTATGTGGTCATAAGCTCATATGTGTGATTCACTGAACTGTACTCGAATCTGATCAACCCATGAAACTTAGGTTGAGAAATAACGACATGATGATTTTTAAGTAGCACAATTAACTTTTTCTATGCCTTTCTATATGTGCTAAATTTCTTGATACCTGATGAACCTTTTTGTTACTGTTTGCCAATTGCCAGTTGTCTGAGGAGCACATATGGTTTAGAAATACTTTTGTTAACTGTACTTTCACTTTGGTATCTAATATGCAGTGTCTTTTATTTAGGCGGATCTAGGTGGGTGAAGAGAGGGTCTAGCGCATATACGGATATTATACGGGATTAAACAGAATTAGGCGAGGATTAGGCGGCGCTAGGCGATAGAGAACCGCCTAGCGCCTAGATGGGGAACTAGTTGGACTAGGCGGGGACTTTTAGAACAGTGCTAATATGGGACAACTTTCAAGCTGGTAACCAATAGGATTTACAAAAGCGTAGTGCTACCGTAATTTCTTGTATTCCATTGGAAAAATTAAACAGTCCCAACAGGAGTATCCTAAATGAGTTTATTTTGTATGATATGGAAAATGTCATGTAGGATGACACCATGCCAAAATTAAAAATTACAATAAATAAATGAATACGTAAACTGAATATCTTGTTTCTTATGTGATGTTGAAAAAATCATGGGTGTTCCCATGTAATGGGCTAGAGAAAAAATTTAAGTCACGGAATTAGTGTGTCTTGGGCTCTAGTTTTCTGTAATGGAACTCTGAGAACAAGTGAGATGAAGGAACTGAATAGGCAATTGGACCCACATAGTAGGGAGTGGAGAATAAAAACACACTCAAAAGCTAATCTAATCAAAGAGAAGGCTAGAATGACATTGACTTTTATTTGTTAGAGATTATTAAAAGTATTTGTTATTTATTCCAAGAAGTTTATAATGTTTGTGATAATTGGTATGATATATATTAGATGCACTAGATTAGGTTCAGATGATAATGTAAATGGACTCTTCATTCCTAAAATCAGTTGATCTTCTTCTCTTAGTCTGAAAATTTATACTTGAAGAAGAGTATTGAAATAGTAGTCTGATATGTATATACACAAACATATATACATGTGTGTATGTGTCTGTGTGTGTATAAATATATTTATATAAGAAAAGTGTTGAGATAGTTGTCTGATTTTATTGATGAAAAAGAAGGAAGGTGAAGATAATTTGCTTTGTGAAACCTTTTTACATTGATCTGAATATTTTAAATTTTTAAATTTTTTTGTATATTTAACTTGACGCACTTCCACATAATCACTGCCGTGTCACCATTATGCTACAAATCATATTTTCTTAACAGTAATCTTCAGTTTTAATTGATGGTGAGATTGTTCTTGGTTTAGTCATCAGTTTGAAAGTTTTTCGGTATAAATTCCACCTTGGAAATCAGATTTCAGTGTAGTTACTAATTGTCAATTCAACCCAAAACACATATAAACACTTGTAATCTTTACTAGGCTAGAGGTTGCTAGCTCTGTACTAAGTCAGGGCCATTGATTTATTGATGTTCCATGCATAGCCTTGCTCCATCTAGGTGTTTGTTCATATAACATTTACAAGAGGAAAACACTTGTGACTATAACTGGAGAGGGTGAATTAAACTGTCTCATTTTAGTAAGTAGGTTGACAAATATTAAGTATTAACTAGATTCAGTGAAAAGCTTTGTGTTGGGAATTATGCGTTAGAATGAATGGATACCCTATCGACTATATCTTCCGTTATGACAGATTATTATTCACTCTGCCGGTAATAAGGAGAAACTAGAAGTCTATCACAAAAGATTTTAGATTTAAAGGGATCTTATGAGGATGAGATTTATAAAGATGAAACTGCTAACAAAAATTGAATAATGCTGTATGTTTATGAACTAACAGAATGTAGCTCTTCAATGTCCAATCTGACCTTTACATGTTGATGACACAATTTCACAGGCTAGTAGGCTACTGCCAAATATATCTTCTCAACTAGTTTGTTTATGCATAACTTGTAGGCAGTCATGAGATCAATGAATAACAAATATGTCTGACTTAAACTATCCTGTAAAGTTGAATTAAATTAATAGATTAAGTTGCTGGATTCTTCCTTACGTTGGTCTTATATTAGAGCTTGCATTGTTAAGCAGTCAATTTGTATTCATTCCAGATGTTTCCTGCTAACATACATATGCATTAACTCTTGCCATGCATTCATTTTTAGAATTTTCAAACATTGACTGATCTAAAATGCAGTATTCTAAATGCTAAACTCGTTGCCCTCTAAATATTATATATTAGGTCTGAGCTATTTAATACAACTCTTGACCAGTATGTACGAGGCCTTGGGTAATCAGGTACTGTTCTTCATATTTTATTGAATCAACGTTGTTTGGTGGATGTTTAATATTTCTGTATGCTGATGCTTAAATGTGAGAACAGAAATTGATAAAATTTGTGCGGGCAGGTTCTAGCATAAGGGCCTCTCACCTATCAGGACATCTGATTGACTTTCTTTGAATTCACCAATAGTTTGTATGTATCTTGTGCCATTTCTGAGTTTGAGGATGAGCATGGCAAATGATATCTCAATCTTGTAATTCACATGGAGCTTACCTTATAAGATTCTTTCTACAGATCTCATAATATCCTTTGTCATTCAATTAAATTTAACAACAATATTAGGGCCTGCACTATATACATTGAGACATTACTTTCTTTTTTCCTAGAAACCTGTTTTGGTTTTTTGTTCTTCACTACTTCGTTTGATTTGTCTAATCATATGATACTTGAGATTATGTGGTTTGCAGAAGTCATGATGATGTGGACTAATATGAAATAAATTTATATAAATCTTAAATTTGTTTTAAATCGACTCAATTATAAAAAGACAAAAGTAATGTTATATTTTGGGAGGATAAATAATATCTATGCCGTTATTACTGTTTTATCAAGTTTGATACATAATTTTGAAGTGTCAATTAAACACATTGTCATAGAATATTACCATTACATATTAGCTATATAAAGACCCCTAAATATTATAGCTTGACGCTAAATTATTCCTGTCTTACGAACTTCATTGTATTTATTACATGCTGAAACCATAAAATACTCTGACCTAGCTTCATATGCTAACGACCACAATAGTATCATATTTTTTTGTGCCTATGTTCACTATCTGTTTTATATTTTCGTGAACTCAACGGAGTACCTGTGTAATTAATTTCTGTTCATTCAACTCGGCAATCAATTTTGCCAAGGCAATGCGAGATGTTCCACTGTCCTCTGTTGCAGCTTTGGCAGCATCTCTCATTTCCATAACTCGGCGTCTCACCACTTTCCCATTCTCCGAGGCCATCAGCTCTCTCACTCGCTCCTCCAACTCAGCTCCTGTCACAAACCTTCCTTCAGATTCCTTCAACCTCAAACCCACCTTCATCTCTTCTACCAAAAGCACACTATTCACCCTTTGCTCTGCATACAATGGCCATCCAATCATTGGTACTCCAGCGCAAACTCCTTCCAAAATTGAGTTCCATCCGCAATGAGTCACAAACCCACCCACTGAGTCGTGATTCAGAACATCCACCTGAGGTGCCCATGACTTGACCACAAATCCCCTTTCTTTCGTCCTATACAAGAAGCCCTCGGGCAGTAATGCATCTAGATCAGGTTCTTGTTGTGAAACAGAGCCCTTATTTTGATCATTTCTGGGTGGATTACGCACTACCCACAAAAATCTGTGACCACTATTTTCTAACCCTATTGCCATCTCTTTCAATTGCTCGTCTTTAAAGAAACCCAGGCTTCCGAAGCAGAGGAAAACCACACTTTGACTTGGTTGTGAGTTGAGCCATATCAAACACTCATTTTCATCATGGTTTACGTTGTTTCTAGCAATCAAAGGTCCAACACAAAAAATTGGGGGAGTTGGAGCATTTGGGACACAGAGCCCATCTGAAATTGCATTTATGGCTCTTGATTCCAAAGACTGGAAAGTGTTTACAATAAGTCCAGAAGATTTGGGCATCTGTACTGCTGTCTCTAGGAAGTGTTCGTATTCCATAGAGTTTCTATCCAGTAAAGGCTTAGCCATATCTGAAGAAAAGATAGGTGGTAAGCCGGGGTAAAGAAGGTAGCTGTTGAGATCCTTGAGACTTGCTGTTGTTGATTCATGGACAACTGGGAGATAAAGGAAAGCTGAGAGATTAGAAGCCCCTGAGGTGAAGAAGTAATAAGTGGATATGTTGAGGCTGGAAGAGACTTCGAAAGATGCATTGCAGAAGAAGTCGATGATGAAAGCTTTGATCTTTGATGATATTGAGATGGTTTGAAGTGCTTGACATACATTAGTATTGTTGTGCTTGAGGAATTCAAAGGATAGTCCTTCCACAGACATGGCGAAGTTAGGTGGAAGGGTGACGGCGGGGAGGTGGTGGAAGTTGATGCAAGGGGTGGTGGCAGAGACTCCGGCGATATAGGAATCAGTGGACCCAGTTTCGAAATTTGGTGTAGTAGTTATTAGAATAATGATTTTGGAGAAAGAATTTGAATGGTGAGCGAGTATGAATCTACCTAGCTCCACCATTGCTACCAAGTGGCCTATTCCAGGAGATGGATACAGAACTATGGTGCTATTAGCGTCCATCTTTCTTTAGGCAGAGAGAATAGAGAAAAATCAAAAGACTAGTTGAGACTACCTAGAAGCTATACATCTTCTAAAAGCTATATATGGACAGATACTAAGATGTTGCTACTGGTAAATGCAAACGAGAAAACAGAGATGTGAGGTTCTCATTTACCTAAAAGAGGAGCCGGTAACTAAAACTAATGCCGAGGATTTTTAGGTCGAATTATTGGTGAGCTCTGCAATACTTGCTGGAAAGCAACAGAAGGTGTGGGTCCTACACTATGTGTATCATCTAGAGTGTTCATTTGTTTATTTTGGGACACTTTGGAAAAAGGTTCAGTTGCTTAGTTCATTTTGGACCGTTAGGTTGGATTGTCTTATTTTTCACTTTAATGTTCATCGTCGTGCATCTCTAACCACATATATAAGGAAGGTGAAAGATTTCGTTGTATAAAATCTTCTGGTGGCATTACATTAATGTTGAATTGCATAATATACTCCCTTATTTAAGTGAATTTAAGGAATTTGCATGTGCAAAGCATTTCGTCCTCTTAAACTAACTCTCCCTCTCTCGCACACACTTGGAGGAAACGAGAAAACAAAAGTTACACAACCCTAAAAAGAAAAGTTACGGTAATTAATTCTAATGCATGAAGATACATGCAAACATGTTTGAAAATAATAAATACACATAATATAAAGTTATCGAACTATGAGTGATTCCAGTCTTTTGTTATATAATTTTGCGTTTGGATTGAGAAAATGGAATGAGGGGAAATGAATTTAATTCATGTGTAATTATTAAAACAGATTATAAAATTTTATGGTTCCTATGAGATGATAGTGGAATGAATCATTCTTCTCGTATGTAATTTCATTTAATGAGGAATGATGAGGAATAATTCATTCTTTTTTCTTCGTTGTGATTCTCTTTTCATTTTTGTTCATCACTTTTTTCACAACTATTTTTTACTAAATTTTTTCTAATATTTGATCTACTTTCCCTCTCATTTCATTTTCTAAATCTGAACGCAACATAATCGAATTATGAATCATCCAATTACTCTACGTCCTAATCTAAAACTCCTTTCTATTATTGCCCGCTAAATCATAAGATCTCCAACTAGTCATATATTCATATGCTAATAACCCCAGCAACTCGTGTACCTGAATCTACTATGGTCTAATTCCAAATCTACTGATCATTCATTCACCTTGGCAATCAATTTGGGCAAGGCAATACGAGATGGCCCATTCTTTTTGCCTATTGCATCTCTCATTTCCATAACTCGGCGTCTCGCCATTTCGCCGCTCTCTGACTCCATCAACTCTCCGACTCGCTTCTCCAACTCGGCTCCACTCACAAATCTTTCTTCAGATTCCTCCAACCTCAAACACACTTTCATCTCTTCCACCAAAACCACCCTGTTCATCCTTTGCTCCGCGTACAATGGCCACCCAATCAGCGGCACTCCTGCCCACACAGCTTCCAATACCGAGTTCCATCCGCAGTGACTCACAAACCATCCCACTATGTCAATGATTCAGCACGTCCACCTGTGGGATCCACAACTTCACCTTTCTTTCCGGTCGAGTCGAATTTGAGCGAATAATAGTGTGTTTAAATTCTACTCTAATAATTGTTTCAATATTCGAATAGAATTTTGGTGTTAAGATAAATTCGAGTCGATTATCAACTACTCACGAGTACATATATTTCGTGAAAATTTTCATAATAAATGCAATTTTATTTTTATTATTGTAAGAATAAAAATTATATATAATAATTCATTTTTTAGAATAACTTATTCAATATGTATAATATTTAAATGTATTATTAAGACATAACTGATTATTTATTTTTAATAAATGTTATGAAATTTTAGTATAAAAAGTGGAATTGAACTACTATAATTGAACGAGTACTTATATATTCAGTTTTTACTCGTTTAACTTATCGAATTTTAAATTGTCTATTAAGATTGATTTGTTTTCGTATCAAATTTGAATTGAGTAGATTAATTTTCGAATCAAAGTCGAACGAATCACAAACTGTTTGGTTCCATTTATGACCTACTCACCATCCACAAAAATCTATTAGCGCTATTTTCCAACCCAACTACCATCTCCTTCTCCTTCAATTGCTTTTTTTTTTTTTGAATTAGCCTCTGCTTCCATTTTATTTAATTTTTTATATATTATTTTTTAAATAAAAATATTTAATTCAATTTTGTGTATCAAAATAAATGTAATATTATCTAAATTAATTAGTCCAATCTAAAATATTAAAACAAATACATAACTTTTTTTAAAGAACACTAAATAGTCCGATCCTCCGAAGAGTCCAACGAACAAACGCGCTCTCAAAGGAAAGAATGAAATTTGTATTTATTTAATACTTATTAGTTATCACGTCTTTTTCTCAATACAAAATTCTAATCACTCGGTTGAGTCACTCCGATAATAATTAAAATATGCTCTGTACATGGGCTGCTTGATTGTGTTTGGTGTTTAGTTGACCGTATATCTTTCTAGTAAAATAAGACAAAGTAGTTGATATTAAATTACACTTTCTCAACGTTAGTTTTACGGGTTATCAATTATTATTTTAAAAAAATAAGAAGATAATTAATAAAAAATCTTATAATATAATTGAGGGGTACAAGAGTGTGTACATAATTATTTCGACAATAATTTTCTATGTAACAAAAAAATTACTTTTTCTCAATCAAGGGCCAATTTGTCTCGATTACAGACAAATTAATCTACCATTCATTTCTTTTAGCAATATTTGTAAAATCTTATAAATTAAATTTTAACTTATTTTATTTTTAGTTATTTTGATTTTGAAATTATTAATATTTTAGACTAAAAATTTGCTGCAAAACAAGATTATTGTTATTTTAGAATATTGAGTCGTATTATGATGTGATGTTTAGGAGTTTAAAATTTAGCACAAATAAGAGCAAATATAAGGGTGAAAGTTTTGATTGATAAATGTATCGACTTCTTTCTTCAGGGACTAGAGACACTTACAACTCTACCATCTTGTTAGTCAAACAAGTGAGTGCTTATTAAGTTAATTAGAACACAGATTATTTCATCCAACTCATAAACAATGTTCTGGTTCAAATTACGAAGGTAAACGGTTGCATATAAAACACTTTGGAGTGGCTTTCATTTATTTTTTCAGCAATTACATCTAACTTTGACGTAAATCAGAGTAACAAAAGTTTATTTTTTTTAATTTTTTATACATTGCATTAGATATGCAAACGATTGAATACAAATATAAATATACCTACATTTGTATTTGTATTTGTTTAACATATACGAACACGAATAATATCGAATATGAATACGGATATTAGATTTTCAAATATCTTAAAAATGATATTTAAATAAATATTTTAAATAAATTTATGCTTAAACAAACTAAGAAAAATACCACATTAATATTTAATACTTATTGTGTTATATACATTCATAAATGAATAAGAATATTATTCTTTCTTTAGAACTGAATACAAATATGAACAAATATAGAATATTTCGGTTACTGATTACATGTCTGCTACGTGTATATTAAGATAATATAAAGGTTTAGTGAGTTTTGACTTTAAGCACCGTAGATCTCTCGATGCCTAAACATTTGAGTTTTTGTGGGAACATATTCAAACCTGATTATTACAGAAATCTAAAACCATAACATCCTTCAAACTTTTCCCACCTGCCGGCCAAACACCATTCCTAATGCCTGTCTTAATCCATTTTTACTCCTTCAATTTGGCAATCAATTTGGCCAACGCAATGCGAGACGTCCCGTTCTCCTTGTCTATAGCATCTTTTGCAGCATCTCTCATTTCCATAACTCGGTTCCTCATCATTTCCCCACTCTCCGAGTCCATCAACTCTCTCACTCGCTTCTCCAACTCGGCTCCACTCACAAACCTGACATCTTCAGATTCCTCCAAATTCAGCCCCAACTTCATCTCCTCCACCAAAACCACCCTATTCATCCTTTGCTCCGCGTACAATGGCCACCCAATCATCGGCACTCCGGCCAACACCGCTTCCAAAATTGAGTTCCACCCGCAGTGAGTCACAAACCCACCCACTGAGTCATGATTCAGCACCGCCACCTGTGGGGCCCAGGACTTCACCACAAGCCCCCTTCCTTTCGTCCTCTCCAGGAAACCTTTCGGCAATAATGCATCTAGATCAGGTTCTTGCGATGCCACTACAGTACCTTCATTTTCATCATTTTTGGATGGACTACGCACCACCCACAAAAATCTATGACCACTACTTTCCAACCCAACTGCCATCTCCTTCAATTGCTCTTCTTTGAACAGCCCTCTGCTTCCGAAGCAGAGGAAAACCACACTGTGACTCGGTTGTGAGTTGAGCCATATCAAACACTCGTGTTCCTCATAATTTACATTGTTGGTGGCAATCAAAGGTCCAACACAATATATAGGTGGTGTCGAGGCATTTGGGACGCAGAGTCCATCTGAAATTGCTGCTATGGCTCTTGGTTCTATAGATTCGAAAGTGTTTACGATAATTCCACAAGATTTGGGCAATTGTACTGTCATCTCTAGGAAGTATTTGTAGTCCAGAGAGTTTCTATCCGACATGGTTTTAACCATGTCCGAAGAGAATATTGGTGGTACCCCCGGGAAATTAAGAAAGCTATTCAGATCTTTGAAACTTGCTGTAGTCGATTCGTGAATAACAGGAAGATAAAGGAAAGATGAGAGAACTGAAGCGGGGGATGTGAAGAAATAGTAAGTGGGTATGTTGAATTTGGAGGAGACTTCAAAAGATGCATAGCAAAAGAAGTCGATGACGAGGGCTTTGATATTTGATGATTTTGAGATGTTTTCAAATGCTTGGTGTACATTAGAGTTGTTGAGCGTGAGGACTTCGAAGGTCAGGGCTTCGACGGACTCCTCGGTGGAGTTTGGTGGCAGGGTGACGGCTGGGAGGTGGTGGAAGGTGATGGAAGGGGTGGTGGCAGCGACGGCGGCGATATATGGGCCAGTGGAGCCAGTGTTGAGATAAGGTGAAGTAGTGTTGAGAATAGTAATATTGGAGAAGGAATGTGAATGGTGTTTTAATATGGATTTTCCAAGTTCCACCATTCCTACTATGTGGCCTATCAGGGGAGATGGATAGAGCACTATGGTGCCGTTGGTGTCCATCTTTTTCTGTTTAGAGAGAGAGAGAGAGAGAGAGAGAGAGATATTAAAGGACAAAAGTGAGACTTTGGAGAAGCTATAAATGTTGCGGGTAATTTCTCTGTTTTTATATGCATGCGTTTTTTACTTTTTCGCATTTACATTTAAATTAATTTTTGTATATATTAAATATTTTATTTAATTTTATAAAATTTATAATAAAAAAAATTTAGATAAAAATTAATATGAATATAATTTTTAGCTAATATAAAATATTTAACATATAAAAAAATTCACGTGAACGTAAGTGCAAAAAAATTAAAAGACAAATATATAAAAACTGAGAGAGTAGTGTATACTTAAACAAAGTAGTGCTATTTCTGTATTCAAAAATATTACCTAAATATACTTAAACACACAATTTAAGGAGAAAATAGAATAACATAAAAAAAAATACAAGAGAATAAATGAATATAAAATAGGTATTTTTAAATATTTTTTTTGATGACAACTTTTGGGTGCAGGTAAAATATTCTTTCGGAGACCAAAGGAGTAAGATGTTACTCCTCATTACTGATTATTGCAAATTTAAGGAATCAGGCACGTTTTTCATTTTATCGGGAGTTGGTTATAAAATTTGAAGTGATTGAATTGTTCTATTTTTGTTTTATCTTCTATTTTATTTTTTTAAATTGATAAATGATATATTATTTAAATTTTCTTAATTAAAAAATTAACCTCTAAGAGTCTATACAACAATCGAGAATAGACAATAAATTAAATAATAAAACATTCTATATCATTTCATAATATTAATCCTGGTTGATCCCCTAAAGACGTGTTGGGTACAATTATTGGGTGAAATGGTTGGGAAGTGTTTTACACCAGTTGTGTTTATCTCGAGGGATGGTATCTGTTTATTCTAGATTTCAGAATCTTACTCTGTTCCATTTTTTTTTAATTTTACTTTTTTACTTTTTTGAAGAGTTGAATTTAAATTGCGTTATACTATATTGCTTTAGGTTGTTAAGTTTAAATTATTTACATTTATTTATTTGAGCCAAAATGTATATAAGAACATGTGATAATTACAATTAAGAAAGGGCCAGGAATAATAACAAATAAAGAAACCTATTTAAATAATAACAAATAAATAAATCTATTTAAACTATGGGTTATTTTCTAATTTTAATCAATATTCCTTAATCTTATGATTTACATATAACAGGCTTTGATAAAACAAAGGCTTTAAAGTTGAGAATTGATATTTAAAATAATTTCAATTTAACGAGCCGACTGTAATTTTATGGATGAGTATGATTATGGCTGAGTAGCATTTTTATTCATGGTTATTCATTACCCACTTGTGATTCATTGTTTTTTTTTGTTATATAGGAGATTACTGTTTAAAAACATATTCATACACCTATCAATTAAATTGTAAGATTTTTTATTAGCCTTGACTATCTTACAGGATTTTTTATTAACTTATAAGATTTGAAATCTTGACGTTTACATTTTTTAGAGAAAATAGTTGATAACCAGTAAGATTAATGGACAAGTTTCATTTATGACCCATTTAACTATGTATCTATTAGTTTTAATTTTTTGCTTAATTATATAGAAGAACATTGCCTAAAGACTCACACATGATGACACATATATTAACTATCTTGTAAAAATTTTTATTAGCCTAAAATATTTGAAATTCTTACCTTTTCATGTTTTAAAGAAAGTAATCGATGATCAGTGAAACAAAAGGACATATATGCTGGATTTAATTTATTTGATGTACGGTTAAATAGCTGGTTGTACAAAAATAAAAGTCGATAGTGTAAAATAGAAAGCAACTCAAAATTGTTTGATTTTTTTCTGTGATTATCCCCTCCAGCAAGGTGCAGTTATATTTCCTACCAGATTAGACTTCAACGTCCAGGTCCCGGCCAAAAGAGAGATCAAAGCGTCAATTTTGTCTGCCTTTGATCGACTATTAGAGTACCTAATACCTGTCGTAATCCATTTTTACTCGATCAATTTGGCAATCAATTTGGCCATCGCAATGCGAGATGTCCCATCCTCCTCCTCTATTGCATCTTTCGCAGCATCTCTCATTTCCATAACTCGTTTCCTCATCATTTCCCCACTCTCCGAGTCCATCAACTCTCTCACTCGCTTCTCCAACTCGGCTCCACCCACAAACCTGTCTTCTTCAGATTCCACCAAATTCAGCCCCAACTTCATCTCCTCCACCAAAACCACCCTATTAAACCTTTGCTCCGCGTACAATGGCCACCCAATCATCGGCACTCCTGCCAACACCGCTTCCAAAATTGAGTTCCACCCGCAGTGAGTCACAAACCCACCCACTGAGTCATGATTCAGCACCGCCACCTGTGGGGCCCACGACTTCACCACAAGGCCCCTCCCTTTCGTCCTCTCCAAGAAACCTTTTGGCAATAATGCATCTAGATCAGGTTCTTGTGGTGCCACTACAGTACCTTCATTTTCATCATTTTTGGGTGGATTACGCACCACCCACAAAAATCTATGACCACTACTTTCCAACCCAACTGCCATCTCCTTCAACTGCTCTTCTGCAAACAAGCCTAGGCTTCCGAAGCAGAGGAAAACCACACTTCGACTCGGTTGTGCATTGAGCCACATCAAACACTCGTGTTCATCATAATCTACATTGTTAGTAGATATCAAAGGTCCAACACAATATATAGGTGGTGTCGAAGCATTTCGGACGCAGAGTCCATCTGTAATTGCTGCTACGGCTCTTGGTTCTATATTTTCGAAAGTGTTTATCAAAAGTCCAGAAGATTTAGGCATCTGTACAATTGATTCTAGGAAATATTTGTATGCAGGAGTGTTTCTATCCAACATGGGGTCAAGCATATCCGATGAATAAATAGGTGGTACACCTGGGAAATTGAGGAAACTGTTGAGATCCTTAAAACTTTTTGTAGTTGATTCGTGAATAACTGGGAGATAAAGGAAGGACGAGAGCACTGAAGCGCCGGAGGTGAAGAAATAATAAGTGGATATGTTGAGTTTTGAAGAGATTTCAAAAGATGGAGTGCTAAAGAAGTCGATTATGAAGGCTTTGATATTTGATGATTTTGAGATGTTTTGAAGTGTTTGGTGTACGTTAGAGTTGTTGTGTTGGAGGAATTCGAAGGTGAGAGCTTCGCCGGACTTGGCGGAGTTTGGTGGCAGAGTGATGGGAGGGATGTGGTGGAAGGTGATGGAAGGGGTGGTGGCAGAGACGGTGGCGATATAGGAGGCAGCGGAACCAGTTTTAATAATAGGTGAAGTAGCAATGAGAATGGTGACATTGGAGAAGGAATATGGATGGTGTTTTTGTATGGATTTTCCAAGTTCCACCATTGATACTAAGTGTCCCATACCAGGAGATGGATACAAAACTATGCTGCTGTTGCTGCTCATTTTTTGTTTTCTCTGTGTGTGTGTGTGTGAGAGAGAGAGAGAGAGAGAGAGAGAGAGAGAGAGAGAGAGAGAGAG
>CM025783.1:19242569-19256650 GCA_014636745.2 Centella asiatica | reverse complement strand
GAGAGAGAGAGAGAGAGAGAGAGAGAGAGAGAGAGAGAGAGAGAGAGAGGGTTTGTCTAGTAGAACACAAGATGAGGCTTTGCAGAAGCTGTGGATGGTGCAACTTGTAAGTAGTATATGTAGAAACTAGGGACTACGCACCACCCACAAAAATCTATATCCACTACTTTCGTATTTTATACATGCGTTTTATCTCTTATTAAGGGAATCCGATTAGATAGTTTATCCATTTATTTTTGGACATTTGGAAATCAAATTTCAGTTGCTTGGTTCGGTCTGGTCTATTATAATTATTCTGTTATTTATCGTTCTGAAGTTCGAGCAGAAATAATTTCCTCCAGCTGATAAAACAACCCTGTGGTTCAAATGACAGAATTATGGGATGCTTATATGAAAATAAATAAATAATTAATTAAAACCAAATTTAACATACAAAGAGAATAAAGATGTTTTTGCAACAAAAAGGGGAATAAAAAGTTTATAATACTCCATTCGTCCACAAATAAATGACTTTTATTAGTGTTCTAAAATGCGGTGTACACGGGCGTCTAGGTGGCCAAATTATCTTATACGCATAAAATTATATTAGGCGTCCAATTATGTCTTAAATTGGTTAGGCAAACTATATGGATACTATGGGAGCTAGGCAGCTGTTATTTTTTCCCTTCTTGTAATGACAATAATATTTCATGTTTTTCAAATTAGATAACTAAGTTGAAATTTATAATAGGTATTTTTGTTATACTTAATAGGAATTGAGTGGCCTAATAAACATTTCTTTTATTACATCAATATATTTATGATATTGTTTTCAATTTTATTAATGATATTGTTTTCTTTTATTACATCAAAGTATTTATAATGAAGTATTATTTTTAATTAATTTTTTTATAATATATATATACACATACACACATGACATCTACAACCGTCGTATGGTAACTGTCTAGCTGCCCACATAATTTTCGCCCACAAAGTCTAGGCGCTCCAAACCTGATCATCTGCATAACTCTGTATAGAGTCTTTTAGAACCTTACTTTTTATAAGAAAAAGTTTGTCTATAAATATATTTCATCTCATCTACAATAATAAATTAATACGTTTTGTCTTATTTTAACCTTAACTAATGTGGTTTGGACTTTGGTAATTGACATTGGTGATAAAAATTAAATTAAATTAAGGGTGTCTTAAATATAATACAACTAATTTAACTGTTATTTACGTTAATCCTTTCTTTTAATGATAAGAAGGGGCTAACGTCCACACCAAAAAAATATACTAAACAAAACGATATAGATTCCTTCTACAGTTCTCTCAAAGTCTTTAAGAACAACGAAAAATATTGATCAAACTAAACTTCTAATTAACTAACCAATTTACACATAAGTTTCTCCTTAAAAAATATGTTGCACTCCAATGCGCCAATCTCTGTTTAACATATTACGACTAGGAAATACAAACTGTAGAAGGAGATGCCAGATATCTACTTCCTATTCAAAATTTAAATATTGGAGTCAATTCAGGTGAAATGCCTACCTTGACAATTAAGTTGTGCACTCAAATAAGAAATACAGGTTGGTTGAGGCGTGTAGTTTTAATGTGTATGTGCATCTTTCACATTTATGTATACTTATATCTTTTATTTAATTTTGGAAAATATCAAAAGCAAAATTTTTTATAGAGTCCAAATTTATTATTCCCTCCGACACATCGCATAAGTTTTTTTTATATAAAAAATTAGTTAAGAAAGAGGTTTAATTGATGGGACGGAGTTAGTATTTTTATAGTTTTATACTTAAGTAATATATTGAATTTTTTGAGTCAAACGATGATATATAAAACTTTAAAATTAATGTAATTTATGAAAATTTTGAATACAAATTATGTTATAATTAAAGATTTTTGTCATAAGTTATAAAATTATGATAATTTTGTCAACTAAATCAATATATTAATTAAAATTTAATATGTTGTCATTTGTTTAAAATTTTTAAAATATATCCCTAATTTTGAAACGATGACTACTACTGTATTTCATCTTCTATCACATTTACTTGCGAGTTTTGTTAAACAATTTAGAATGGCAAAAAAAATATTATTCGTCAATTTCCACGTCGGAGCTGCGTCATGGACATACCGGGGAATCAACAAAATGCTTATGCCCTTTGCTTACACAAGGAAAGCATTGGAAATTTGGAAGGTTCTCCTCCGCAACTCCAACCGGGTCATCTAATTTGTTGTTGTGAACATGATTACTTTGATTATACCTTAAGCTCGAGAATTTTTTTTAATTAATAATTAATAAAACTATTTAAAAAATTTTTAAAAAAAAGTAGTACACATTGCACAAGTAAATATGTATATATATATATATATATATATATATATGGCCGATCCATTACTAACGTTAGCTGTGGAAACTTTCGTAACTAACACATTTATAACCGTCGATCGAATGATTCAACGCTGGAGATCAAACTTAAAAAAAAAAAAAAAAAAAAAAAACCTTCCGCCAATCTCACTGGCGGAAAGGGAGGAAAAAAAAAAATTTCCCGTTTTCGCCACTCCCATTGGTGGAAAGAGGAAAAAATAAAAAAAAAATTTCCCTTCCACCAATGAGAGTGGCGAAAAGGGAAAAAATATATTTTTTTTTTGCCTTCCGCCCGTCTTGTAAAAGTAACAGTACAATATTTATTTTTTTCCATCCTTCCTGATATGCTATATATTATGATAAAAAAAACCTAGGTCAAAAAACTATGTTATTCCGCTGCATGTAAGTTTCATTCTTCGTTCTCTCATTTTATGAAATTTTTTTTTTTGAATCTAACTCATTTGTTAAAAAAACTTTCTTTGTTACAGATCAAATAAACATATCTCAGGTTGACATTTTTATCAAGTTTTTCCCTCTTCACCTTCTTCATTTTAAAATGAGTGATAACGATAGAATATATGATGTTGATACATTTTTTGATGATTCGGATTCTGATATTAGTATGAATGTTGAGAACGAAGAACATCATATTGACGAAGAAAATAATTTTGAACAACAAAATAATTTGAATAAGAAAGAAAAAATAAATTTAGACAGTGATGAGATTTGTCCTCCGTATGTGGGTCAAATATTTACGAGTATATTTGAAGTTGAAAAATACTATAATGCATATGCTAGTAATAGTGGGTTCGAAGTCAAAATTTTAACCAGCAAAAAACATTTGGGGTCAAATCAATTAGCTCATAGACTATATGCATGTAGAAAAGCAGGTAGACCTACTCAGAAAAAAAATTTGTTTGAAAATAAAAATGATAATGAAAACATAATCCGGAGGAAGAGTGATACTATTGAGCGCACAATGTGCAAAACCAAAATGTTTGCTGTTCATAACGTGCAAAATAATAGTTGACGTGTAACAAAAATGGAATTAAATCACAATCATTCGATAGTAACGCCCAGTAAAATATATTTCATGGCAACACACAAAAATGTAACTGTTGTCGATAAAGAGTTAATCAATCTAGTCCACCGATTAAAAATCAAACCGAGTTTGATCATGAATGTGTTAAGTACAATGAGTGGTGGAAGGACAAATGTTAAATTTAGCATCGAAGATATTCGAAATGTTATACGCAACTTGCGACATGACACATTTGATGCAAATGATGCACAAGAAGATTTGACGATTTTAAAGAGATTGAAGTTAGAAAGTGCTGGAAATTTATTTTATAATATAAAAGTTGACGAAGGGAATCGCATTGCATGTATCATGTGGGTGGATTCTCGTTCAATTATTTGTTATAGAAATTTTGGAGACGTAGTGACCTTTGACACCACTTACAGACGAAATAAATATGAGATGCCATTACAGGAGTTAATCATCATTATCAGTCTATTTTGTTTGGGTTTGCCCTTATTAAGGATGAAACGGAAGCTATATTTGTTTGGGTGTTAGAAAATTGGCTAGAAGCGGTTAAGAATAAAAGGCCGTTGACGATCATAACTGATTAGGATAGAGCAATGAACAATGTCATTGCTACTGTATTGCCTTCAACCAATCATTTGATATGTACGTGGCATATTAGTAACAAATTTCTAGAGAAACTTCATCATTTATATAATAGTTATGAAACGTTTAAGGAAGACTTCGACAAATACGTATATACTTTTATAAATAGTTCATGTGAAGTTGTCAATATTTATTTGTTGTCATTTATAATATGTTGTTATTGTAGGTGTTTGTATTCAGTGACAACTGTCGAATTCGAGGAAAGATGGAGAAAATTGGTGGAACTATATGATTTACAACATCACGAGTGGCTTCAATCTATGTATAATATAAAGGAGAAGTGGATCGGAGCATACTCAAAGTCATATTTTGCTGCAGGGATGACCACAACTGGTAGAAGTGAATCCATGAACAGTTTTTTTGATCAATACGTAAGTAATTGTACCGGTTTGAAGGATTTTGTGATTAACTCACAAATAGCCATTGAGAAACAATACTTGAATGAGAGAGCATCCTTTTTACACTCCCTTTAGGTTCAGAGCATCCGTTTTACACTCCCTCATTTACTGATGCTTGGGAACCTCCTATTTTTACCTCAATTCCAACATTTACTTCAAATCCTTCCATTTCTTTTACATCAGATTTCAATCCTTTCACTCAAATTGCCCATCAAAGCAATGATGCAACTCCTACCTGTTTCTCCCAAGAGGCTCCACCCGTCCCTAATCCGGCAAGAGTGTCAAGACACGATTTTCTAATGGTTCCGGTGAAAAGGGCATGGTGAAGTCGTTAAACCCTTGGAAGGTGGATTGGTTGACTCGACATTGGTTTAATGGTGAACCAGTTGATGATTCACAGTATTGGCCTTGAAAAATTAAAAGTTATAATATTAATCAACAGGAGACCACAGAATTATCGCCTGGGGCATGGTTAGGCAACACAATTGTGGACACGTACCAAGAATTGTTGGCAGAAAGAGACGCCGTCATAACATAGGCGGGAAAAAAGTTAAAAAGAAATTTCTACTATCTGCCGACTTTCTTCATTGTCGTGGGTCAAACCATGATAAATGTCGGAGTCGAAACTGATATTACAAATGCAGTTGACTTTGTACAACACTTTGTATAACAAAATGGTTTATGTGTTTCGGAATGTGATGTCATTTTCATGTCATTCCATTCCCGCATACACGAACATTTTGTCATAGTGATGTTCAATGTTAAGGTATGGGCAATAAAAATCATTGATTCCATACATTCTGAGATGACTCCGGCACAGTTGGATGTGCAATACCAGTCGGATGTTGCAATTGCGGTAAGTACAAAAGATTTTATGTTGATCTACATTTAATTTTAATTTGTTATTGTTACTTACTAATTTTTTTTTTTTTTTGAAATGAGTAAAAGACTCTTGTACCTATCTTGTTAAGATTTGTTGACCCCGAGACCAACTGGCCCTCAACAGATGCAAAACTCAGAAAGAAAGTTGAAGTGACAAAACAACATAATGGTTCAGACTGTGGGGTTTTCATTTGTAAATATATGGACGCAATCTCATGTGAACTAAATCCCATTGCAGCTGAATGGACAGTTCAAGATACTTCCATTTTTCGCTTACGTCTTGCTTGGGAACTGCACAAAGGAATGACAAGGGATTCTTCTAGAGGGTACAAGATGGCAGGATCACTGATATTGGATTCTGATGAATAGTAATGGAGTGAAGTTGTATTTGTTTAGTTCTATTTCATTCAGATGTAATACAATTTATGTTTCTCAGTGTAATATATATGTTTTTTGTCGATGATGTGTTATATATTTGTATTTACTGATGGTGTAATATACAATTTAAGATTTTAGTTTAATATAATGTATTACACTGAAAATGTCTGACAGAAAACTTTAAAAAAATAACACTTTATTAATCAATTCTTTTTTTATAGTGGCGGAAGACTTAAAAAAAAAATTGCCCTTTCAAACATAAAAATCAAGCACAAGACTGCAATGAGACTGGCGAAAGGGGAAAATTTTATTTTACACTTAGAATGTCTGACAAAATCCTTTAAAAAAAAATAGTTTATCAACCAATTTTTTTAAAGACTGGCGAAAGACTTGAAACAAAAAATACCCTTTCAAACATAAATATCATCCACAAGACTGGCAGAAGGCAAATGAAGGGAAAAAAAATAATAATAAGACTGACGAAAGGGGAAAAGTTTTTGTTACACTCAAAATGTCTGACAGAAGGGTTTGAAAATAACACTTTATCAAACAATTTTTTTTAAGACTAACGGAAGACTTAAAAAAAAAATCCTCTTTCAAGCATATAAATATCAAGTACAAGACGGGCGAAAGGCAGACGAAAGAAAAAAAAATACATTTTTTCCCTTTCCGCCACTCTCACTAGTGGAAGGGGAATTTTTTTTTATTTTTTCTCATTTCCGCCAGTGAGAGTGTTAGAAAGGGGGAAAAAAAAAATTTTCCTCCCTTTCCGCCAGTAAGATTGGCGGAAGATATATATATATATTTTTTGAGTTTGATCTCCAGCGTTGGATTATCTGATCGACGGTTATAAATATGTTAGTTACAAAACACTCCACAGCTAATGTTAGTTATGAATCAACCTCCATATATATATATATATATATATATATATATATATATATATATATATATAAGGTTAAGAAATTAAAAGTTAAAACTAATAGTGGTCGTGTTCACTAGTATTAATGAGTAGTTAAGACCCAAGCAATAAAATAATTACAAATATGAATTAATTTATTAAAATACTTTAATTTTTCAATGAAAACGTATTAACACTATTTTTAATATTAATATTTTCTTGATGCAATATTATTTTTTTAATATTTTAATTTTTACAGAGTATTATTTATAATTTTTTTTTTCTAAAATTTTTTAAGAGAAAAAATATAGTTTGAGTTTAATCGTCTCTGTCTCATGAAAGATATAAGTTCATACAAATATTTAACCACAAGTGCAATGGGAATTATGACTTATTAAGATTAAATTCATTTTTAGGATGTCTGTCATCTCCTATTTAAATTTTTACTGCCAGCTGAAACTTGAAAGGAAACTGTAAATGGAACATATATGTATTGTGATCTAACAAATTGATACAGCCATTTAATTTTACTATCTATTTTAAATTCTTACCCCTTTAAGAATTAAGTTTACTTTCTATTATCAATTTATCATCGAATCATAATCATTTATTTTCACTATCTAATTTAAAATCTGACCATTAATTGTTAGCAAGTAATTTCAAAGAACCGGCCCATATAGCTTTCATGGCCTACTATCCGCTACAAATATATAGGGGACATGGTGGTGGATCATTGCAAACAACCTTAATAGCTTTATGGGATATCATGAGTTTTATAAATTTGAGAATAAGTAAAAAAGACAAATAACAAATACTCCATATGAGTAGAGCTTTTAAAAAAAACAAAATTATTTTTTGTTTATTTAAAGAAGCTGCAACTTAATTACTTTCTAAGATGAGTTATGGTTGAAACTAGAAACCTTCCAGTAAAGTTGAGTTAAATTACGTTATTGTTGGTCGTATGCAGTGCTTGGCAGTCATTCCAGTTATAGATGTTGCCAGCTAATTATGTTTATACTCGGTATAAAATTACATTATTTCATTGCTGTTATTTTTAGATTTTTAACGCATCGACCAAATATATATAGTGCATTCTCTTCGAAATGTTAAACTTATGCTTCAAACAGAGACAAATATTTTGAAAGTTTTATATAAATTTATGGCTATGTTTATTTGGACTTTTTAGATTTTAAAAATATAAAAATTTAAATTTAAATCGAAACAAATAAAACATATATAAAATTTGAATTTCAATCGACCAACGACACGACACCATCACCCACTTGGTGATGGACCATGAGATTTGATTTTATCTTACAAAATGTGGAGTAAACAATAACTATATATCTCGTGCAATATTTGATTAAGTTGTTGAAAAATATTTGGGGAAAATAATATATTCGAAATGGCTTAAATAAATCAAATACAATTGAAATCCGAGGCACGTGTAAACACGCTTTCCTTAAAACAGTTTAGTCCCCTCACTAGGTGCTTCAGAGGATCGTTGGACTACTGTTTCCTAAGATACAACAGATTACAGAGACCGGACTTGGCACAAAGTCTGTCTACTGTCGAACAGTACTAGAACCTGTTTCCCAAGATACAACGGATTACAGAGACCGGACTTGGCACAAAGTCTGTCTACTGTCGAATAGTACTAGAAACTGTTTCCCAAGATACAACGGATTACAGAGACCGGACTTGGCACAAAGTCTATCTACTGTCGAACAGTACTAGAAACTTTTTCCCAAGATACAACGGATTACAGAGACCGAACTTGGCACAAAGTCTGTCTACTGTCGAACAGTACTAGAAACTGTAATGAACACTTGAATGAATGAGAAATTAAAACAGGGCTGGAAGATTGTATATTTTTCGTTATTTTATTCTGCTGGAATGAGCCTCAATTTATAGGCAAGGGAGAACCGTTCAGTCAGACCACGTTTTCATTAACTCAGATATAATGCCACGTTCTCAACCGTCAAAATACATGGCCACGTTCCCAACTGTTAAATTACAGGTCCACGTTCTCAACCATTAAGTTACAAGGTCATGTTCCCAACCGTCATCGTTAGTGGATTACGCCAACCGTCATCGTTAGTGGATTACGCCCCCTCTATTTGCGGACATCCCCTGACGATGCGGACGGCCCTGATAGCTTTCTCGGCACCCCCTGATGGATACTCGCATCCCCTGACGGGCACGCGGCACCCCCTGACGGCTTCCTCGGGCACCCCCTGACGGATTCCTCGGACACCCTGACTGCTTTCGCGGCAGACCCCGATGGACACTCGTATCCCCTGACGACCTTCTCGGCACACCCTGACGGGTCACTCGACCACGGCCACGACACGGAGTGCACACCCTGATGCTCAATACTGAAAACCAACAAAACGTTGGGTTGATCAGGCCCACCTAATTACGATCCGGCATTCGTGTCCGCAGGTTGCGCCAAAGTTTCCTTCAAAAATTCTAGGATTTGCACCCCCCCCCCCCTGCGCGCACGCGTGGAGGATGGAGCATAATGTAACCACTCAATTTGACTAGTTAGCTTGCTTTCCCATATAAAAGGTAAGCAACAACCCTTCCAAATTTCGATGTGGGACAAAGTTCCCTTTACTAACTCATTTTTGCATCTTCCATTCCAAAGGAAAAAATCAATTCTCATTCACATTCTCATTAACTTCCAACAATCCCCTACATGAATGAGATATTGTCTAGGTTAAAGTGTTCATTAATTGATCCCTGCATAGAGAAAGTAGGTATTACCCTTTGAACTTCCCCCTTGTAAAGTATGCTTGCTTTACCAGCTGTCCAGTAGACATGATGTCTTTGAACTGTCCATCTATTATAGTAAAGAGACCCGCATACAGTACACAAGAACCATTTCTATGGCGTTCTGTTCTCATAATTTGGTCCATTGTGGCCATGGAACCCCCTTGGTTCTGCAAGAGTTGTTAAAGAACTAAGCCTTCTAGTTCTCCTTTGAAGCGGCCCTACTTCTCTCTTACATAGGTGACTGCCTAAATCCAGAGTAAACACGATACTCTCTTAGTAGTCATTAAAGCACATAATGGTAACCTTACCATTTTTATCACTGTTTCTTGACAGGAATGAGTTGAGGTTACCCCAACAGTGATCACACTAAGTCGCACGATTAGGTTGTCCCTTTGAACCTAGATCTTGGGATCTCCAGTCAACTAGGTTGGGTTTTCCTTCGTAAAACTTTTAACATTTCATAGGCTTAACACCCATTCCTTTGGTCAATCTCTCAACTGCTTCTTTGTTCAATGCTTTGGTTAGCGGATCCGCAATATTCTCTTTTGACTTAAAATAGTCAATTGACATAACTCCAGTTGAGATTAATTGTCTAATGGTATTATGTCGACGACGAATATGTCTTGACTTACCATTATACATAGTACTTTGCGCTCTACCGATAGCAGACTGACTGTCGCAGTGAATGCTAATAGGCGCCACATGTTTACCCCAATTTGGAATATCTTCCAAAAAATGGCGTAACCATTCAGCCTCCTCACCACACTTATCTAGAGCAATAAACTCTGACTCCATTGTGGATCTGGCTATCACAGTCTGTTTCGCAGTCTTCCACAATACTGCACCTCCAGCTAGTATGAACACATAACCACTAGTGCAATTTGATTCCTTTATATCAGATATCCAGTTAGCATCCGTGCAGCCTTCTAGCACAGCAGGATATCTGGTATAATATAATCCGTAGTCAAGAGTATATCTTAAGTATCGTAATACTCTAGTTATAGCAGTCTAATGCTCAGTACTAGGTTTACTCGTGTAGGAGCTTAACTTGCTTACCACGAAAGTAAGATCAGGACGTGTGCAACTCATTAGATACATCAAACTCCCAATAATGCGTGAATATTCCACTTGGGAAACACCTTCAGCAAGGTTCTTAGTTAAATGAAAATTAGCATCTAATGGTGTTCTTGCAACACATGGATCATCCTTGTTAAACTTTTCAAGAATTTTGTCCACATAACGAGCTTGACTTAAGACTATACCATCTGCGGTTTTAAGGATTTTAATTCCTAATATCACATCCGCAAGACCCATGTCTTTCATGTCAAATTTGGAATTCAACATATCCTTTGTAGACTTGACCAACTTGTCAGAGCTACCAACAATGAGTTTATCATCTACATATAGACATAAAATGACATAACCACTTTCAGTCTCTTTAACATAAACGCATTTGTCACACTCATTGATTTTGAATCCATTAGTGATCATTGCATAGTCAAACTTTTCATGCCACTTCTTTGGAGCTTGTTTGAGACCATACAATGATTTAACTAGCTTACAAACTTTCTTCCCGGCCCCTGGAGCTCTAAAGCCCTCGGGTTGCTCCATGTAGATTTCTTCATCTAACTCTCCATTTAAGAAAGCTATTTTCACATCCATTTGATGGACTTCCAAATTCCTCAAGGCTGCAATAGCAAGAATCAATCTTATAGAATTTATTCTCGACACGGGAGAGTACGTATCAAAGTAGTCTAAGCCTTCGCGTTGCTTATACCCTTTAATTACAAGTCTTGCCTTGTATTTTTCAATGGAACCATCTGGTTTCATTTTCCTCTTGAAAATCCACTTAGACTCTAATGGTTTATTCCCAGGAGGGAGATCGACCAACTCCCAAGTGTGATTCTGCAAGATGGAATCAATTTCACTTTTTATGGCTTCTTGCCACATAGGTCCCTCAGTGGAACTTACTGCCTCAGCATAGGTCAGTGGCTCATTCTCCAACAGGTAGGTTTCAAAGTTATCACCAAATGATTTTTCCACTCTTGCTCGTTTGCTCCGTCTCAGTTCAATCTCTTAAACTTCAGTGTGATCTTGAATTTCTTCATTAGTCCGTTTAACTGAATTAGATCCACTGCTAGACTTGCAAGGAAAAACATTTTCAAAGAAAGATGCATTCCTTGATTTTATTATTGTATTCTTGTGTATATCTGGTATTGCCGAATTATACACGAGAAAACGATAAGCACTACTATTATGTGCATACCCGATGAAGATACAATCCACTGTTCTAGGACCAATCTTAACTATCTTAGGTGCTGGAACAGCAACCTTAGCAAGACACCCCCACACTCGCAAGTATTTGTAGGATGGTCTCGTTCCTCTCCATAGTTCATACGGAGTCTTGTCCTCCTTTTTCCGGGGTATCCTATTTAAAAGGTAATTGCTTGACAAGATAGCTTCTCCCCACATATTTGGAGGTAAGCCGGAACTAATTAACATCGCATTCATCATTTCTTTTAGAGTGCGATTTTTCCGTTCAGCAACCCCGTTAGATTATGGAGAATAAGGTGCCGTTACTTCATGAATAATTCCATGTTTCACACAAAAGTCACCAATCGGTGCCTCATACTCACCACCTCTATCGCTCCTCAATCGTTTGATCCTTTTACCAAGTTGATTCTCAACCTCAGTTTTATAGAGAATAAACTTTTCTAAGGCTTCATCTTTGTTTTCATCAAATATACATAGCAGTATTTTGTACTATCATCGATGAAGGTGATAAAATATTTATTACCACCACGTGTTTGAATCATTTTCAAATCACAAACATCACTATGAATTAATTCAAGCGATTCTGTGCTTCTTGTTATAGATGGGAACGACAACTTGGTTAATTTTGCTTCAACACAAGCTTTGCATTTGTTTTCTAAATTAATCTGGAATGTTGGTATATGATTCAAGTTAATTAAACGACGAATTGAATTAAAATTAACATGACCTAGTCTACCATGCCAAATTTGAAAACTCAATCAAATAAGCAGAAGAGGTACTTTCATTAATTTTGTTGACAATCGTCATTATATTTAATTTAAATAGCCCATCAGTGGCATACCCCTTTCCTACAAACATTCCTGATTTAGACAGAATAAGCTTGTCAGACTCTATTACAATGCGAAAGCCATGTTTGTTAAGCAAAGAACCAGACACAAGGTTTTTGCGGATTTCTGGCACATACAACACATCTTGTAGTGTCAGTACCTTGCCTGAAGTCATTTTCAGCAGTACCTTTCCCTTGTCTTCAACTGTCGCTATAGCAGCATTTCCCATGTACAATTTCTCACCGTTTATCGGCTCAAAAGTAGAGAATTGGTTCCTGTTAGTGCAAACATTTCTAGAAGCAACGGTGTCCATCCACCATTCTTTCGGATTTGACTCCACCATGTTTGCCTCGGTAACCACAGCCACCAAGTTCAAATCATCCACATCTTTGGTGATTTCATTCAGCAAGTTGGCCTCATGTTTCTTTTTGGATGAGTGACATTCATTTGACTTGTGGCCTTGTTTGCCACATTTGAAACATTTGCCTTTGAACTTGTATTTTGGCTTTGTGAAATCGCCGTTAACTGGCCCCAACTTGCCCTTACCTTTGTTGGCATTCTTTCCCTTAGAGCCATGCTCCACAATATTAACTTTAGCACCAACACCGTTTGATGCCTTAGACTCGGATCTCTTGTTGTCTTATTCAATTCGAAGTCTAACAATCAGATCCTCTAGGGACATCTCCTTGCGTTTGTGCTTAAGGTAATTCTTGAAGTCTCCCCAGCCCGAAGGTAATTTCTCAATGACCGAAGCCACTTGGAAAGACTCACTGAACAACATACCCTCAGCTTGGATATCGTGCAAAATTAATTGCAGTTCCTGCACTTGACTTGTTACAGTCTTGGAATCAATCATCGTATAATCAAGGAACCGTCCGACCACAAATTTCTTTGCGCCGGCATCCTCAGTTTTATATTTCCGATCCATTGATTCCCATAGTTCTTTGGCAGTTTTAAATTGACAATAAACATTATATAATAAATCATTCAAACCATTCAAAATATAATTGCGATATAAAAAATCAGAATGTCTCCAAACCTCAACTGCAGAAAGTATTGTCATATCTACGTTATCTTTCAGCATCACTGGAGCATCCTCCGTTAAAAACCTTGCCAGATTCAAGGTAGTCAAAAAGAACAGCATCTTTTGTTGCCACAGTTTGAACGCAGTAGCAACGCCAGTGAATTTTTTTGGCTTTCCAACATGACTTGGTGGAACATGGACAGTGGCAGCAACAGGAACAACATTAACGGCGGAAGCATCCATCTTTGTGGGATTTGAAGCAGAGGTATTGGCAGCAGCAACATAAGTGACATCAACGGGAGTCTCTTTGAGATTAGCCATCACGAATAATAAGCTAAACTGTTTTAAGATTGTTGGAAAATATTTGGAGAAAATAATATATTCTAAATGGCTTAAATAAATCAAATATAATTGAAATCCGAGGCACATGTAAACACGCTTTCCTTAAAACAGTTTAGTCCCTTCACTAGGTGCTTCAGAGGATCGTTGGACTACTATTTCCCAAGATACAACGGATTACAGAGACCGGACTTGGCACAAAGTCTGTCTACTGTCGAA
>CM025783.1:19186977-19242559 GCA_014636745.2 Centella asiatica | reverse complement strand
AATGAACACTTGAATGAATGAGAAATTAAAATACAACGGATTACAGAGACCGGCACAAAGTCTGTCTACTGTCGAACAGTACTAGAAACTGTAATGAACACTTGAATGAATGAGAAATTAAAACAGGGCATTCGTGTCCGCAGAAATTCTAGGATTTGCACCCCCTGCGCACACGCGTGGAGGATGGAGTATAATGTAACCACTCAATTTGACTAGTTAGCTTGTTTTCCCATATAAAAGGTAAGCAACAATCTTTCCAAATTTCGATGTGGGACAAAGTTCCCTTTACTAACTCATCTTTGTATCTTCCATTCCAAAGAAAAAAATCAATTCTCATTCACATTCTCATTAACTTCCAACAAATAAAACATATATAAAATTTGAATTTAAATCGAAACAAATAAAACATATATAAAATTTGAATTTCAATCGACCAACGACACGACACCATCACCCACTTGGTGATGGACCATGAGATTTGATTTTATCTTACAAAATGTGGAGTAAACAATAACTATATATCTCGTGCAATATTTGATTAAGTTTGATACATAATTCAGAAACATCAATTAACACGTTAAATATATCAATATAATGACCCATTTATTGTGCTTCCTAGCTAGATTGTAAAGATCATTCAGCAAGCATATACGTACGTTGCATGCTAAAGACCGTGACGTGACGTAACGTAACGTAGTTCTACTTACTCTTTCCACTTGGCTATCAATTTTGCCAAGGCAATGCGAGATGTCCCTTTGTCTTTCTCTATTGCAGCTGTCGCCGCATCTCTCATTTCCATAACTCGGCGTCTCATCACTTCCCCACTCTCCGAGTCCATCAACTCTCTCACTCGCTTCTCCAACTCAGCTCCACTCACAAACCTGTCATCCCCGGATTCCTCCAAATTCAGCCCCAACTTCATCTCCTCCGCCAAAACCACCCTATTCATCCTTTGCTCCGCGTACAATGGCCACCCAATCATCGCCACTCCCGCCCACACAGCTTCCAAAACCGAGTTCCACCCACAGTGAGTCACGAACCCACCCACCGAGTCGTGACTCAGCACGGCCACCTGTGGGACCCACGTCGTCACCACGAGCCCCCTCCCTTTCGTCCTCTCCAAGAAACCTTTCGGCAATAACACATCTAGATCAGGTTCCTCCACAGCTTGAGATCCATGGTTACTCTCGAGTGGATTTAGCACCACCCACAAAAACCTATGCCCACTATTTTCCAATCCAATTGCCATCTCCTTCAATTGCTCTACTCCGAACACCCCGAGACTTCCGAAGTTGAGGAAAACAACACTTTTACTCGGTTGCGAATCGAGCCATTTCAAACACTCGTGCTCAAAACAATTCAATTCGTCGGTAGCAATCAGAGGTCCAATACAGTAAATAGGAGGAGTTGGAACGTTTGGGATGCAGAGTCCTTCTGAAATTGCTGTAATGGCTCTTGGTTCTATAGATTCGAAAGTGTTTACGATAATTCCACAAGATTCGGCCATTTGTGTAGCTGTCTCGAGGAAGCATTTGTATTCTGCACTGTTTCTATCCAACAAAGGTGAAGAAACATCTGATGAAAAGATTGGCGGTAAGCCTGGGTAATTAAGGAAGCTGTTGAGATCTTTGAAACTTCTTGTTGTCGATTTGTGGATTACAGGTAAATAAAGCAGGGATGAAAGATTTGAGGCACTGGTGGTGAAGAAGTAATAAGTGGGTATGTTGAAGCTTCTAGAGACTTCGAAAGCTGCATTGCAGAAGACGTCGATGACGAATGCTTTGATTTTTGATGATTTTGAGATGGTTTGAAGGGCTTCTCGAACGTTCGGGTTGTTGTGCTTGAGGAATTCGAAGTATCGGGCTTCTGGGGATGGGGCAGAGATTTGTGGGGGAGTGGTGGCGGGGAGGTGGTGGAAGATGATGGCGGGGGTGGCGGCGGAGACGGTGGCGATATATGGGGCAGTGGAGCCAGTTTGGAAATTAGGAGTACTAGTGATGAGAACTGTGATGTTCGAGAAGGAATGCGGGTGGTGTTTTAGTATGATTTTTGCTAGCTCTACCATTGATACCAAGTGGCCTACCAAAGGAGATGGATACAAAACTAGGGTGCTCATGTTTCTTTAGCTAGAGATGGTCAGGTAAGAAGTTGAAGGTAAGATTATGTTTTGAAGATGCCGTTGATCTTGTAAATGGTACTATGTATATATAGAGAATTAGAGCCGTAAATGGACGACACTTGATTTGGTTCATTTAAAATTCGTTCTCTTCATTTTGTTTAATTAAACAAGTTACTTTTGAATATAATTTTTTGACCGTTTAAGTATTTAAACTTGACTCGACTCGGTTTAAACACAAAAACTCGAGTAATTTACACTTTGCAATTTGATTGGATTTTGTTTAAGTCAACGACTACTTAAATAAATCGATCCCAAACACGATTTTTAATTCATTAAAAAAAATTATCTAATTCAACTTGACTGGTTTAATGAACAAACTTGACTAAACTCTTGTGTAGTCTAACACTATAAATATACACATACTAACATGTTCCTATTGCTCATAATTTTAAGAAGAAGGGCGGTAATGAAAACTCAAATGGGGCCAGTTGCATGGAGTCATATGCCACTACTAATTCAAAGATTAGTACTCTCTCATGATTTAATTTTACTGTCACAATTGTCTATTTATGATCAAATTAATTAATTAATTTTGAAATTTATAATCTAGCAAATGTATTATAGATTATAAAAAAAGGAAACTTTATAAAATTCGAAGATTATGGGGACAAAAGTCAATTATTATATTCTATTTCCCTGGCTAGATAAATATATGGAGTATTATTTATAGAGAGTATTTTACTTGTAGGACCCAAAGTCAGTGTGGTGCAAGTGTGAAAGTATTTGGTGTATGTCATTTATCTGTATCAAGGCATTGGCGATTTCGGCCTAAATGATCTTTTCGTGTAAAAAAGTTTCCATTTTTTCTTCAAGCGTGTGGAAGTAAATGCAAATATTGGCATGATACTACTGTCAAGTGCTCAAAATGTAAAAGAGGACAGGTCCAATTACTTATGGCAACTAATTGATTTCTGATGGGCGAAGTTAAATGCTAAAAAACACTACATACTGCGTATGGGGTTAGCATATTAATATATATGGTATGGTATAGAGTACTTTTTTTATTTTTTTGGGGTAATAGTATAGAGTACTTTGTATCAACAAAACAGGTGAGGTAACATATTACAGCGTTGTAATTGTTACTACTACTTACAGCTATATACATTTAAATAAATGGCAGTATCAAGTAGTCCATTTTGGCAGCAATTATAGGATGACCATCCACCCAACTTTTCACCCATGTGTTATTCTCGTTTATTTCACCTTAAATTTTAAAGATTTTAGATTGTAATGTAAATTACACTGTCGAAATCAATAATATCTAAAATTTAAGCAAAAACAAACGAAATCGTTATCAGGAGCACTATCCTAGTATCGCAAAATAGTAAATTTTTTATACTGCCACTGATTATATATATATATATATATATATATATATATATAAGATGGGGAAAAAAAGTTATAACTCATTTTTATAATTCTACCCGCTCATGTTATATTTAGCTTTTCAAAATATGCGAAGGAAAATCTAACCAAACGAATTAAAATAGGCATGCAAAAATAAAAAATATATAATTTTTTGAGCTTATTCATAAATATGTACGCTGGCATTACATTATTTTAGTGTTCATTTTTTGTTGCAGAGTCAATTTTGTGTTGGTTTCTCTTATGAATCAAAAGGTAACTGGCTGAACAAAAGGATATGTATTCATAGTTGGGCCTAGCTAAACTGAATCAAATGTACAAGCCCAACCCAGCTAAAATCTTGGATTCCCAAGTTCCAATTTATCTCCGGTTAACTTCCATTTCTACGAGACGAATAAAACAAATACAAGATAGAGATACACGAATTACGATGGACAAATGTTCTTTCAATCTCAATCTATACGGTCCAAGTATAGTAAAGAATGGTGGGAAATTTTGTGTACGTAAATTTTTTCATGTCATGCACATTTGAATGTGCCGCGTAATCCTGTATATGTATATATTTATTTGTGTTATTTGTTAGTGCGTATAATATTATTAAATTTTAATTTATTTAGGTCAAATAATTGATTGTAATAATATTACTTCATTCGTTTTATAATAAGTAATATTTTAAAGTCTAATTTTTATTTCACAATAAATAACATTTTATATATCCTTAAAAACTTATTTCTTTTGAATCCTAATTTACCCTTGAATGTAGTTAAAACAATTATTCTCTCTCATTCTCTTTATTTGTGTCACACTAGTTCTCTTTATACAATTTTTTCTTTTTGTATGATTTTAATGAGAGTTAATAATGTCGACGTATTAAAATTTTAACATAAATTATACTCTCTCCGTTCATAAATGATAGTCATTTTAATTTATTTTTTTTGTTAAATCTCTAAATAATAGTCGTTTTCTATTTTTAAGAGAATTGTCTCTCATTAATTTCTTAATTTACCCATCAATAATGATAGTGTGACTTTTTTTATGTACATAAATTCCTACAAACATATAATTATATATGGGTAATGATGGAAAAAACATCAACAAGGTTCTTCGGGGTATGCGTAAAAACTTTTAAAGTGATTAACATAAATGAACAAATAAAGTAGATCCTTAATATGTGTGTAAATAATTATAATTCCACTTATTATAAAACGTACAGAGGGAATACTATGTATGAGTAAATTAAAATATATCGCACATATAACGGGAGGGTTTTCAATACATGACATGTAGATACTTCACTTTAAATTTTAACCACTTGTTTGCTTAAGAAAATTTAGACCACATATTTTTGTATCTTTTAGTAACTTGATACTTGTTAAACCGGTTAAAATTACATCATTTAAGTAAGTTATTGTCAAAAGATGTAACACAATTTCCAAAAAATGTACACAATAACTTTGGTCAAGAGATCTAAGTTCTTTACGATATTATGTAATTCTAGACAAATGTTGTATATTTTTTTATCAAAAGGATCTAATTTAGAACAATTTAAGTTAAAATATGTAGTTTTTTTTTAGAGAATTGATGTAATTTAAGTCAAAGGATGTAACTTAAGATTAAGTTAAAAAGTATAAGTTTTATGTGATTGAATGTATTTCTAGCCAAATAATGTAATTTTTTTTGTCAAAAGGACGTAACATAAATAATTTAAGTTAAAATATATAGTTTTTTTAGAAAATTGATGTAATTTAAGTCAAATGATGTATGTTGATTGTAAAAATAATGTAACTTGAGTTTAAGTCAAAAAGTATAAATTTTATGTAATTTTATGTATTTATAGTCAAATGATGTAATTTCTATTGTCAAAAAGATGTAAAATAAGTAAAAAGATCAAAGTATAAATTAGTATGTGACAACCATGTTGCCACTTGTCGCAATGTTATAGAATAATTCAAAAAATATAATTAACATTTTTATTTATATATATATATATATATACAATTATTATTTTATTATCAATTATTAAATAATATAATAAATATACATACATTATAAAAATGAATATTTCTTAATAAATAATTATCTAAATTTATTATTATTGTACTTTAAAACATATATTTGTTTGGACTATAACCATAATATGATCACGGAGTTTGATTTCTCGTTTAAAATTATTTACGAGTAATTTACTTGAATCATAGATGAGTGATTAATAAATCAAAATTTATTAAATAGGATTTAAAATTCCATCAAAAATATTATAAATTGATTGACCTAGATATAAATTGTTTCTTCATTTTATATTAGAATAATTATAATATAAAATAGAAATGTATATATGAGAATCCGAAAAATAATATGAGAATTTTTTATTAGTTTTGTTGTATGATTGATTCATATTATGATTAAATTATGTTATGCATGAAGGTTTAAATTTTTTTTTATTTCGGTATGAATAATGAATTCATATCTTAAATGAAAATTTTATGGCAGTGTGATATCCAAAAGATTTTAAATATACTTTGAGCTCAAATCTTTAAATGATTATTACTTTTTATCAAGAGTAAGTAAAATATAGTCATGTGGGGAAGGCAACGCGGGAGAGCTATAGTACCCGTCTTTCTTTAAACCAAAGACTGCTGTGAGACAAGTGATATAATTATATTATATCAGGATGAATTGCATGTGACCCGTCAAGTTTTAAATCAACTCCAACAGTACACTAGATTGTTGACTACGATAGATGACTAACTAACTCTTAACGACCGTAACACCACACTTTCTAACCAATCACTTCCTTCTATAGTTTATTACTGACCAATACAACCAACAACTGAAAATCTACCCTTAAATAATCCAACTGCTCTTGTTGCTCGGCAAATGATATAAATATATCATTTGAAGTACAACCCTAGCCCACTTTCATAAATTCTCTATACAACCAAACACCCACAAAGTCCAAGTTCACCTTCAAAGCAACTGTCTTTCTCGAAAAATAATCCAAACTTCTAATTTCTTCTTTACAGTCAAAAAGGTAAAAACACTATATTAAAGTCCTGCTTTGTTCTTGCACTATTTTTGTTCTGTTATGCATGCCATGTTTGTAAAAATACTTTGTTTATTCATTTCTAAAAGTATGATTTAATGCATGTTTTTAACATCTGGAGTTAAATGCCATTTATTTCAAAAAAAAAACTATCCAAGATAAGAATAAGAAATATTGACAACCACCTAGTAGACAAACCATTAACTTCCAAATATTTCTTTTTATCAGTAGTTAAAACACCACGCCTGAATCTTTGTCAATCAGAGTCCTTGTAGCCTAACAATGTTTATAAGAATTATAGACAATAAGAATGATGCACACTGCAGATTAGATGACGAGAGTCGACCTATGTGTGGTTATCTGTTGACAACACCACCCTCTGAAGAGTGATGAAGTCACCACTGTATCGGAGACAAGTCCTAAGTTAGTCTCCGATAGTATAGAATTTAGTCTCCGACAGTATAAAAGTTAGTCTCCGACAGTATGAAATTAGTCTCTAACAGACAAAAATTGTGTTAGTCCCTGATGAACAAAATTTTGTTAGTCTTTGACGAGAAAATTTTGTTAGTCTCATTGTTAGTCTCTGATGAGAAAATTTTCTTAGTCTCCAAGAAATAATTTATCCACCGAGGAGTTTGGCGCTGACTTATTGAGTTTGACGCTGAACAAATTATTCACTGACGAGTTTGGCGGTAGGCAAATAAATTAACGACAAGTTTGACGATGATCAAAATCATCCCCTGATGATTGAAGGCGATTCCCTGATGGTCGAGGATCATCTCCTGATGGTCGAGGGCCATCCCCTGACGGGTGAACTAGTCCCTGATGACCAGTTATCCCCTGACGGGTAGTTATCTACTGATGACCAGTCATCCCCTGACGTGTAAATTAACCACTGATGGTTAATTTATCCCCCGATGGTCATTCTTAGCCCCTGATGACCAGTCATCCCCTGACATGTAAATTATCTACTAATGGTTAATTTATCCCTCGATGATCATTCTTAGCCCCCTGAGGACTACTTTTATGCGTCAACGTTTATCCACTGATGCGCAGTTTGTCTTCGAAAGTATAAAATATTATTTTCTTAAATTATTTCAAGATGTTATTAATTAATTTTTTTTTATTTTAAACCTCAACGGTTCAGATGTCAAATTAAGACATTAAAAGTTCACGGACATCACATATGTATTTTTTTCCCCATGTCTTTGCTAAAGGTATAAATTTCTCATGTTATATGCATGTTTTACAGAGTGTCTCACTCACAAGTGAATTGAATTTGATTTTTTGCTAAGGACCAAGGCAAGTATATACTCACTCTACATTCTTTCAATTAATAGGCATAATCATTCTTTCGATATGCGTAATGTATTCAATATATTATTATGTCAATAGTCACGATTCAATTTCTTCAAAGTTAAATAACGTATGATCTTTTGATCTGATGTACGTGAAAATGTTGTACTAGAATCAAGCATTCTTTGGGTAGATGTTAGCTATTCAAATTCGCTAATACGCCAAGGTGAATCCTGTACGGATAAAAAAAGATTTAATTTTTCTCACCCCATACTTGTGAAGTATATCCGTGTGGGTAACTAAAACCTAGTGGGTTGCATTTGTCTGGCACCCTTGGCCTAAGAATGATAGGGAACAGAAGCCGAGGCATCGGTGATCGAACCCTTACAGACAAAAGGTTTCTGCTTAGACTACGTATGTCATGATAATGAAGTCAAATGATCAGGTTGGCCGACTGATATATCATTTGATAAAGAGATGATGAAGTCAGATAGTGGTCAGGCTGGTAAGATGATGCACTATTTAATGAAAAGAAGGCAAATGTATGATTCAAGATTTCTTTCAAGTAAATGGTCAAATCTCTCGTTATCATTTAGGGACCTTGGGAGCTATTTTTCCTCTAAGTTATTTAGAGGTGTGAACATTGTTTCTGTCCAACCTCATAAACACATAAACCAATAGATTATCCATACTTCAAAGCTCACCCTATAATTGATTATATACTTGTGAGCGTAAATCGCTCATGTTGTTATTATCTAATGTTTTTCAGGATAAAACGAGAAGGCTGAGCCGTCTTCTAAAGACAAAACAAGGATGGCTTAGTGAACGCTTCCTAATTGCCCTCTTATGGATGGTATTCAGAGGAAGAGTGAAGTATGAGGCAATTACTGAAATGTTTAGATTGTAAGACCTGTGTGGGCTTCACATACATTTCCGCTGTTAGAATTTTATTTTGGATGAATGTAACAGAGAATGCTATTTATTTCTCTTATTTATTGATATTCATACTTGAATGTTATTACTGTTTTTTTGTCAATTATTGACGGTACCCGAAGTCCAGTATGAAATTTTTTGGGCCGCCACAATATAAGTATAAATTCTCTAATATTGCATGAATGATGAAAAATATTTAACAAATTGTTTACCTTGTACTCTTGTCTATATATCATAGTAATATTAATACAAATTCACAAGAGCCGATTATAGATGGGTTGACTTAGATTGAGGTCATTTGTAAATTAAATTAAAATTAAACTATAATTATTATAATATATAATAAATTAATTAACCAATAAAATTTATCCAATTAAAAAAATTATAATAGATTAATACTCACAAATAATAATGTGATTTATAGTAATGATTATCAAATCAATTATTAAATTAATCTATTCTAACTAAAACCTAATTATAATCAAACCAATGTATATTGTATTATTATTACGATATGTTTTAAGCTACTTTAAATATAATTCCAATTTTATGTGTATTTCAATTGTTCTTCTAATTTATTCGTCTCTTTGAAATACTTCTTCATGTTTGTATAATATATAATATTTTTTATCTCACATAAAATTTGACATATTTGTGTATAATATAACTATTCACTTATATATATTATTCATTTTTATTTAGTTGATGTACGTTAAGTAATATATTTCGATGTGTAAGGAATTAAAGCCTAGTTTTTTGTTATGTAGTAATTATTATCTAAAATTTGAATATTTTTTTAATTATTTTTTGTCATTTCTTTTATTTTTACCATATTTTTTTAGGTTTCAAATATATGTAATTCTATAATTTCAACAAGATCTTTTTTTTTTGAAAATACTTTTGAATTATTACCGATCACTAAAAAAATATTTCTATCTTTAATTTAATAATCATTAACTCGATTTATTAGATAAAGACTTAATGACCAAAAAATCATTACAAATATTATTTTTCTTTTCAATTTAACCATCAAAATTTTTTTTTTATCACTTTTATTGTTAGAACTAAACAAATTCAAGTGTTTATAGAAAATGGGTTGAATACAAACAATAAAAACTTTTTGCTCTTTAAAACTTGACAAACAAAAAGTGAAATAGTTGCACAATTATCCCCTGATAAGGAAGAATACAGAAAAACAGAACTGAAATTAAAATAAACACACAAGAATTCAAGTTAAAATAATTGTATTATAACTTGAGGTTTTTCTGGGAATCTGTATAATTAATAAGTGATTAAACAACTACAAATATGTAAACAAATACAACTTCTCTTCATTCACACTTCTAACTATACTTTCTCTGTAACTTTTTATTTCAAGAACAATTACAGAGCTTCTCTCTCTAGTGCTTTACAATGTGTAACAACCTTTGCATATATAAGAAAAGAAAACATAAATCATATGCTAGACATTCTCCTCCTTCAGTGTGCTATCATTGTCCTCTCAGGGATACAAGTGTCAGACTTCTGATGGCTATAACTACTTCTTTTTCAATCCTTGTTCTTTATGCAGTTTTGGTGCAAAAGTTTGTTATTAGACCACCATATTCCAAAGAGTATATTTCCAGAAATACCCCTTACTTCTATGCCAAGTATCAGTATATAACTTGTAATCCCTGATGACCATCAGTGCTTAGAGCATTCCCTGATGTTGAGTAGATTATGTCTTAACTATCCTCCAATGATAAACATTGATGTAGACTTGATCAGTACTTCTAGATCCCTTGATGACAAGTTTTGATGTAGACTTGATCAGTGTTTCCCTGTTCACTGATGTTAATCTCTGATAACAAGCCCTGATGTAGAATTAGATCATTATTTTTTGATCCCCTAATGTTAAGTCATGATGTTATCCACTGATGTCATCCACTAATGTAGTATTCAGACTATCCCCTGATGGTATCCCCTGACGGCTTTAACTACTAATGCTTTCTTGAATACCAACATCTTTGACCACTACTACTTTGTTGATTGATTCATGCATATTTGATGGCGAAAAACTTGAACATTAAGTACAATTAGACATTCCCTGACACTAACAAGTCCTTTGAGATAATCATTGATGACTTGCCTAGTGCAATTATGGCTATTCTCTGACAATTTAAATTGTCTATCAGTGAATGCTTATTTGTGCAAATATACTAAAGTTTATAAAATACATTGAGTATTTATAAGTGCACAATTAGTAACTGAACAAAAGAATAATAGCATCATCATCATCAACATAATTCCTAACATTTACCATTGAATATTTATTCGAGGTTGCAAAAAGACTAACATTCGTACTATATCACCAATTATAGTTACTAATATATTGGTCTTTTTGTAAATTAAGATAAAAATTTAAAAGGTAAAAGTGATAAAACAATACGTGAATGTTTAAATTGAAAATATCCAAAAGTTTAATGTTTTTTTTTGTCGTTAAGTCTTAGATAAACTAATTTAATCAATAATTGATATACGTTTTTATCATAGCCTAGTTATAATAATTTAAAGTTTTTCATTGTTGCATGATGTCTAATATATTCTTATTATATTATATATTTTTATAGAACTTGAGATAATATAGAAAGTATAAAAATAACTAGGTAAATTAGTTACTTAGTCACTCAATTTATTCAAATTAAAATATATAATTTAAATTTTATAAAGACTTTTTGAGTCAATTTTAAGATATCGAAATTATTCCAAATCTTAAAAGGTAAGAATTATAAATTTCTAAAATTAAGTCAATTTATAATTTTGAAGTTCATGTATAATATACAAATTTAAAACATCTATTATACAAGTATGCAACACAATTATTAAATCTTAATATAAGCAAATATTTAATTTCTTATGTAATATTTAAAATGTTAAATAACTTTTTAATCTTTCCTTATTTACTAATTATATCATAGTTACAAAACTTTAATATTAAAGAGGATTAAAAATATTTACATGTAGCTAGCGTGTAACAACCCCAATTTTCATAGCCTAAAATAGCTAATAAAAAATTTAATATTTTTCTGTCAGTTTTTATATTAAATCTGACTTCATAAACACTTAAGGATTTTAATTTTTTTTTAAATAAGAGATTAAATCATTAATTAATTTTAACTATTTAACATTAAACTTGCAAGACTAAAAAATGAAACTAGAAAATAGGTAAAAGCCATTAAATAAGTTTTAATTGCATTTTCTAGGAAAAAATTAATAATTACCCATAACTTTTAAATGATAAAACCCTATTTTTAAAATTTAAACAATTATTACACAACAATTATAAAAAATTCTTAAACATTACAAAAAATTTCTAAAAACTTATGACATGATCTAAACCAATCAAAAGACTAGGCAAAATAAAATTATTATTTTTTGTAAGGTGTAACTAATTTTAACTAATTAATTATAAAACAGAGAGAATACTAAATAAATTTTAAAAAATAAGAAAATGGAGAAAATAATTTTTTTTATTTATTTTTCATTATAATCAGGAATCAAATAGATCATATGAAAATTTTCAGATTTTTTCATGTCGAAAACATATTTATTAGCTCAAATTGTTAATTTAACTACTTAACACCATTAATCAGATAAATTAGTAAATAAATCTAATAATATTCCAAAACACTAGAGTAAGCCCAAATTACATTCAGATTAATATATAAAAATTGGGATATATTTTGTGATGTTTTCGTATTGTTCAATTTATACGCTAATGTTTAATGATAATTCATATGTTTTAGGAAAGGACAAAAAACATATGGTAAATAAATAATAATGCTCATAAATAAAAAATTTCAATACTATTGATTCTTGCAAAGTGTACTGTGTTTGTTTGTGATAAAAATCAAAATGAAAAATATCAACTTATTCTTAGTGGTTAAAGAATTTGGAAAATGAATATTTTAAGAATAAGTATCTTAACTTGGTGAGGTTAAGAATAACATAATAATATATGAAAAATATCTAAATTATTTTTAGTAGATAAGATATTATAATAAAAATATCTAAAATTTACGGTAAATAACATTTTCTATATTTTTTATGAAAATATCTAAGATATTTATAGTAAATATTATTTTTTACACACACATATAGATTAATGTTTCGTATGGTTGTAGAGTTATGAAAGAAAAAAAAAATATTTGTGAGATATTTAATTAACACTTTTTACCATTTGTAGTTTTTAAATATATGTAATTCCTGATTTTCTATAATATTTTTTATTTGAAATTACTTTTGAATATTTATTGATCATAAATATTTCTATGTGAAAACACTAATTTTTTATTTTTTAATTCTTATTATCTATTTCTGACTATATTTTGTTTAATTTTTGTTATTTGTATGATAGTGTACTAATTTTATTTTATTTTTGTCAATTTTATTATAGTTTACATATGTATATATTTATAAGAGGTAAAATTCAAAGATTTTAATATATGATTAAAACTTGAAAATATAAAATTAGAATTTTTGATACCCAACTCAATTTGTTTGATAAAAATATTAATTAAATATCACAAAAAAAAAATTTTAACATGTGTTTTATTTATAGTTGAATTTTAAAAAAATGAAATTATGATAAAATTTGACAAAACATTTGAATTTCATCTTATTCATATAAAAAATTACATATATTGACTATAATTATATGCTATGATAATTAATGTACATACTATGATAAAAACAGTAATTTACATGTTATTGATAACAAACATTACATAGATTGACAAGATTTACGTACTAATACAAGTAAAATTATATATTATAACAAAAATGGTAAGAATATTGGACTCTTACATTTTTATGACAACAAAAATTACATTTTTAACTAGAATTACATAGCATAACAATATAGTTATATATTATAACCAAATAATTTATATATATACCATGACAAGAAAACTACATACAATAAAAAAAAATCATAAATTACATCTTTTAACATAGATTATTAGGTGTCATAATTTTAATTACAAAAATTTTCACTATAAATAATAAATATTAAAAAAAGATGGGAAACTTGTTTGAATTTAAAAATTTACCTACAACAATTCTAATTTTTAGTGGCCAAATGGTTTGACCCGATTTTCAAGATTGTTTTGATTTTAAAAAATATTACATCATTTTTACATGAAATCTGCATTTATTCATATTTATAGTTATAATATTTAACAATAAAATTATATCATATGATCTCAGTTTTATAAGTTACATTTTTTTAACAAATAATTTATATCTATTGATATTCAAAGTTACACATTTTATTGTCAAACTTACATTTAATGACTATAAAATTATATCTAATGTCATAATTTTTTTAAGTTATATCTTTTGACAATATACCATAATGTATATACATTAAAGCCCCTATGATATATCAAAGCAATTTCCCAAATACAACCTCTGAATGCATGTTCTCCGTATTTTATATCTTTAGACTGCTTATCATTGTCATTAAAGTTCGTTGACGTGGTAGTTATTCTTCACTGTAATGTTCATTGTCACTGTATACTTATTGGAGTAATTGCAACTTTCAACCTATATTTGTTTCCCAAACAAAAAATTTAAGTATCTTTCCAGCTTATTGATTTAATTGATTAGTCCTCCTAAAAGTCCCCAACTTATTTACTAGTATTTCTCTACACTTCTACACATTAGGTAAATCAACAGCAATAGCAGACAAGGGTGATCAACAACTACATACTCCGTCGTGTCGTCGCTGCCGCCGTCGTTAGACGCCCGTCAAACTCTAGGAGGTTTTTCCTTTCTTTTTTTTTTTTCGGTTCTTTCGATCTTTCAGGTGGTTGAGTTTTATCCTAAATTGAATTAATGTACCATGGTAATTGAGGGAATAGAATGAGTGAGAATGAATTTGATCAACGTGTAACTATTACAAAGGATCAAAAAAATTTATGGTCTTTATGGAAGATGATGGCGGAATGAATTATTACTCGTATATGTAATTTTATTATATGTGTAAGGAGGATGAATGGTGCATTACATTTTCCTCATTGTTATTATCTCTCTCATTCCTCCTCATCACTCTTTCCACCACTATTTTTCACTAAATTCTTTTTAATTTTTTATCTACTCTCACTCTCATTCCATTCGCTTATTCCAAACACTTTAATTTGTTAAAAGATACTTTAACATGGCATAGATAATGGAAGATGGTTAATTCAATTGCTTATTCACGGAAATTTTCACCTTTGCTAAGAAATTTTTTTATCATAATAATAAAAAATAAAATACTTCACAGGAGTAGGTCATTCAAGAATTTGATCTCGAAAGTTATAAGAATTCAGCTAAATTGTAATTTATTAAATATTATGCGTGTCTGGTCGATTCTATCGTCATAAGTATACTTAACTTTTGATGTGATACACTTTATCGCTACTGACTTAATTAACATATTTTCGGTGTGAGACAAGTGAAGTGTTATAGATCAGCCCTAGAATCTTTCGGTGTTGGAAAACTTTGTAAGTTTGCCCGTTTGTCCTTTAGATTTGGACAAAAACTTTTGTATTATCATTTGATTGCTTAATAAAATGATTTTTTTTCCGATAAAAAAAAAAAAAAAAAGGTGACCAGTGTGCAATCATATTCAATAATATCACCAAAAAGCCATTCTATTGTCATTGAAATGACATTGTTTTTCACTCTACAAAATACAACTAAGCCCACAAATTTAGACTCAAAACTAAGCTCTTTATTGAAAAAAATAGCAAAAGCCCATGTCTTGCCAAATACACATTAAACGATTCACACGTTGAAAATTTCCTCACCAAGGTATACTCATAAGTCAAAATGCATTGTGACACTTCAACAAATCTTGCCTCCTCTATGCATTTTATCCCATTATTTATCTAGTTTCTCACCATAATTATCCTTAGCACTATATTATCCCTATCACAAAAACAAATTCTCTCTCAAACAAATTCAAAAACAATGGCAGATAAGGAGGAGGAGCAGCAGACAATTCATCCACTAGCTTGCACAAGTTGTCATGCCCGAAGACTCGAGGAGGAGGAGGCTGCAGCGTCGTCGTCTCGACAGCTCTCTAGGCTCAAGAAAAACTTCAAATATGGTTTGTTTCTCATTGCACTTACTGCGTTTGAGACAGGGGTCATATTACTCTTTGCACTCACCGTCTTAAAATTCAGAACTCCGAAATTTCGCGTGCAATCTGCGGTCATCCAAACCATGAATGTTGGAAATACAACCAACCCTTCATTCCACATCAAGCTGAAAGCTGAAATTGTCATCAAAAACACAAATTTTGGTCACTTTGGGTATGAGAACACTACCATATATTTCTATTATGAGGACACAAACATAGGAAAGGCATTTATTCGCGAGGCGCGAGCCAAGGCACGGTCCACGAGGAAGTTTATGGTAAATGTGAAGTTAACATCGGCCAATGTCCCAACAAGTTCGTTAATATTTATTCAAGATTTGCATTCTGGGCTTTTGCCAATAAGCGTCCAAGCTAAATTGAGAGGAAGAATCACAATATTGAAGCTATTGAAGAACAATAGATCCACTAACATGAATTGTAACATGGATGCTTTATTGAAGAAGAGGCAGGTTAAGAACTTGACGTGTAAATGATAAGAGAAGTGATATTTTCACAAATAAATTTGATATTTTGACAAAATCCTCTCGAAAAATAGTAAGTGAATATTATATTCTCGTTAAAGAGGAACTTGCCAAAATATTGAAACTCCTTGTGAATTCAAGATCATGTGGTTCAGTTTTTGTAGTTATTGTTACAATCATGCTATATTCTTATTTAGAACTTGTACACTTGTATAAAAACCTAAGATATCTTGGTTTCATAAGGATTGCTGGATTTAATTTCACTTCTATTAAGGTGAGATATGTTTGGTCTTTACAAACCAAGGCGTATACAGTATTCTTCGAAATTTTGGTTAGACAAAGAAATAGAGAAGCCCAAACATTGTTGTCCAAATGTAAAGATAGAAAAGGCTGAAATGAGTTAGTAGGTATTATTGGATTGAGATTTCTCATATAAAATATCTTTTCAAACTATTTAAAAAATCTAAACACATATAAATTTAAAAAGATAAAGGCGAAATATATTCTAGAATTACTTTTAGCTCTATTACAATTTACAACGAAACGCTTTTTATATTAAAAAAGGGTGGATTCAAATAGATGCTTGGTGAATATATTTGAAAAGATATCAAGAGAAATAACATATCAGCATTAATTTTTAATGTAAATTAACAGAGCTGTAGGCAAATGAAATTTGATTTTGCTCGAATTCATATATCAAGATTGAGCACGATTCTTCTTTCCATTTCTTTTCTTTCACTTCTTTTTTTCTAATTGAGCAGTATATATGTGTTTGGCTAACATTTTATTTTGGGTTTTCTGAATCGGTTATTAAAGAAGTTAGTGGTCACTTATAATGAGTGTCATCCTTTGAGCTAAATTTCAATAAAATAGGCGGAAAACGATATCAAATTTCATATTTTAGTTAGGACTCTAAATCAAACCAAACGGTTCGTGATTTGTTCAAACTTGATTCGAAAATTAATTTGCTCAATTCAAATTTGATATGAAAACGAGTCAAACTTAATTTTCAATTTAAAGATCGATTAGTTAAACGAGTAAAATCGATTATACTCGCGAGTAGTTCGATCATCTCTATATTAAAATATCATAACATATATTGGAGATATTTAATTAATTATTTCTTAATAATACATTTAAATATTATATGTATTTAATCAATTACTCCAAAATTAATGTCCATAAATAAATTATATATATTTTTATCTTAAAAGAAATATTAAAAAATTTATTATTATGTACAAATTTTCTAAATTTATATGTTCATAAGTAATTTGTAATCGACTCGAATTTGATTATAATAGAATCTGAGCAACAAAATTCTATTCGACTAAATACTCGAGTTCGAATTTGAGTATCGAAACATTTATTAGAGTATAATCTGATCACATTACTGTTCGCTCGGATTCTAACTTATTTACGCTCCTAATTTAATTGGTGTCTGATCTCATGTCTCATATTATGCATGTAATGTCACATAATCTTCATTACTTCCAAAACAAAAAAGAAAAAAACAAAACCTTACAAGTAGCAAACCCTACGGTACAAACCACAATTATATTCCAAGTCCAGAAGCAGAAGTCTCTATTGCTTTTGAACAAGAAACCATGCCCCTCTCCAACGTCAATAAATTCAGGACTATATAATTAATTTCCACGCGTTTATATATTAATTCACATTTAAATGAAATTTCAAAGAAGGTGTTCTATCATTTTACTACTAAGTAACATTACTCACCACCAAATTAACTAACTTCCCATTATATATACACAAAATACATATATGATCCCCATTTTTACAAATATCACATTTTCTCCAAAATACCACGAGTAATTAAAAAAATGGCAGAGATGCCGGAAAATGAAAAAACACACCACCTTCCGCCTAGCGCCAACCGTTACGGCCGCCTCGACGATGAATCCGCCACCAAAGACGGCAGTCGCCGCCGCCACAAATCAACCATCAAATGCTTCACAATCCTACTTTTACTTGCAATCTTAACAATAGTCACCCTAATAGTACTCCCTTTCACCATTCTAAAATTCAGAAGCCCGTCGTTTCGCGTAAAATCTGCCGCCTTCGACACATTCACTTACTCCATTTCAACGCCATCATCGTTTAATTTCGTGATGAACACAGAAATCAACGTTGAAAATCCGAATTTCGGTCCGTTCACATACGACAACACCACGACGGTAAAATTTTATTACCGTGGCATAAAATTAGGCGACGGTTTGTTTCGCCCGGGACGAGTTAAAGCGCGATCCACCGGAAAATTTAACGTGACGGTTATTTTGGCATTGGGAAACGTGCCGATAACTTCAGGGGAATTTGCAGGGGATTTGAGTTCAGGGGTGTTGCCACTGAGTAGCAGATCGAGGACGAGAGGAAAGATAAGTCTATGGAAGGTGTTTAAGAAGAACAAGTCGATTGACATGAGCTGCACCATGAATATTATTGTTGGATTGACGCAGCTGGAAGATATAATCTGTAGTTGATGGTCGATGACTTTTTATTTTTCTCACTCACGAAATTACCTAAATTCCAGAATAATTCGTTAGATTATGTTCCATTGATCTCAATATAAGTATCGTTTGATCGTTTTTTCATCCGTAGATTTAAGTGAATATTATTTGGTACCTTATACATTTTATATTAGTTAAAAACTTTATTGATATAATTCTTATTTAAGATATTTTTATTATTAATATTTTAAAATTTAAATAAAATATTTAACGTACAAAAAATTTTACCCAAATAAAATCAAACGACACATATATTGAAGTGGAACGAGTATATGATGATCTTTTAATTTTCTAATTTTTTAATTTGAGTTGAATTATCTTACATTACACGAGTATAAATTTCCAAAAATATTTTCTGAAAGTTCAATAATACTTTAATATATATTGACCAAATAAATACCACTCTAGTTAAGGAAGTATCCATGTTTCCACTTTAGTATAATGAGCTTACGCTAGCATCCAATTATGAGATTGAACAAAACCGATTCACATAGTAACTTTAAGTAGTTTACATAATAATTTTAAACTACTACATAAGATACTACCAAAAGTGTTATTCATCTCCTTCAATACACGGCGTAATTAAATTTCACTAGTCACTCAAACCATCATAAATCTAGCATCATCTCCTTTAATCTATCAAATATTGCATTTTATAAGCGCAATATGAACTCCCAATCCTGGTAAGGGAACCTAATGTCTTCAACCTTTCTATTATAAAAATCCCACTTTCAAACCCCAAATTATGAATCTCGCCGCATGAATTAAACGAAAAGATTTCAATCTCTTGTATCATTTGAATGTTTTGAAATAAGTGCAGTATAATTCCTTATATTTAGGTGACAAAAATAGTTTGTGCAAGCTGAAATAGAGGCTATGTTTTGTGTGCAATGTAGAGATCTGAAAAATTACATCAAATAGATAGAACGGATGATAAGCTTTGAGGATATTTTGCAGACCGATCAGAAAGCTAAAAGGGAGGATATATGAATGAGAAAATTTATCAAAATTTATCGAAATTGCATTTGTAAAGGATATTTTGGTCTAAAAGGAATTAGCTACTCTGGCACTAAAAATATGGCTCTGACAATATAAATTGCCAATGTAATATTCAGACACATTATTAAGTAATTTAGAAAGGAACAAACTCTATTTAGTAATATTATTTCACTAATTAGATTTTTAGAATAATATCAAGATAAAATACAAAGTTATATACAAATATAAAACGCCACAAATAAAACACTAATTGTGATTACAAATTAAAATATGCACAGCTTAATACTAATTTATTAGTGGGCATTAGTTTTAAATTTAGAATGATAAAGAAAATATTCAAACATATTATTAAGTAATTTAGAAACATAAATGAATTATATTTAGTAATACTATATCACCAATTAGATATTTAAACACAATATTTAGATATAATATAAATTTATGTTGAAATATAAAAAAGAATAAATGTGCAAAAATAAAATATCAATTGTAATTACAGATTAAGATATGCACAAGTTATTATTAATATTATTTTTAACTTTAGAAATACATATTATTAAGTAATTTAAAAATAAACAAAATATATTTAGTAATACTATTTGACAATATTTATTACTATTATTTGTAAATTGAGAAAGATAAATGAAATAATCATACATATTATTGATTAATTTAGAAATAAACAAACTATAATTAGTAATCTTATTTCACTAATTATAAATTTAAATTACTTATACTTCGATTTACCGATCTCAAAGTCATGTAGCATCTGTGATTGGAAAGAACTCTTAAGAGTCTTATAAAACTATAATTTACTAATTTTGAAATCAACTTTGTTTTGAATTAGTATATGATTCGTTATTTACCTTATTCCAAAATAATAGAGAAATCTAATTGAGAATGTTAATTTATATCTCATAAATTTTATCAAACTTAAAATTTAGAAAATTTTCATTCAACGTAGTTTTGAATTAAGATAGCATGCGTTCGTTATGTAAATTCTGTTGGGAGTATTTTAAAGAACAACAAACCAAATAAAACTAGAATGCAACGATATAAAAACATAATCACTGTGTTGCAATTTTAAATAATAAAAATGATTGGCCTACAATTTCCCCAATTTGAATTTGTGATACAACATACGAGTTTTGTGAGTTACATTTGGAGACTTGGATTACATTACATATAAAGCCAGTGCCTGATTATGCTACTATGGGCTATCTATTCAATTCTGGTCCAGAAAATCTTAATATTTGATATAAGCCCATGTAACTATTTTACTTCAGCCATTGCCTTATTTACTTTATTTTTCTTCTTTTCATTAAGGGAAAATAACATGTCGTTGGAATTATGATATCAAAACGACATTAAAGTGATGTTTTTTTTTAAAACTTCTATCACAGTGTAAATAAATACTATTATGTAATATTAATAGGTCAGTTAGTAATATAATAGATCAATTAGCAACATTAACTCATTATTTAATCATATTGATATAACATATGTTGATAGTCTCCGAGAGTATGCTAAAATTGTTAATAAAATTTATTAAAATTATTAACAGTAAAATTTTACTAGAACTTGGATTGTATGATTTAAAAATATCATCACTGAAATGAAAATATTTTTTATTTACATAACTCCAATGTCAATTTCTATTTTCTTTTTCATGAATATTGCCTTGTTAGATGTTACCCCTCAGTCTACCTTTACTTGTCCTCATACTTTCATCGTAAAATTAATCAATTTTACATTTAAAATTTCTTATTTATAGTTATTTGATACAGGTACATAATTTATTATCGATCAACATTTGTAATATTAAAATTTATAATGTATTTATCAAATTCTAAATTCTAAAAAGCGGTTAATTTGATCATAAAAAAATTAAATACAACAAATAAATTTAGACAAAGGAAGTATAAATCATAAAGTAGTTTGATTTTAGACGAGGAGTATATTATTTCATACGTTTTCATGACGAATTTAAATTTTTTTCCTTCTGAAATAAATTCAAAATCAGTTGGAATATTTGTTTGATATCACTTGCCCACTTCGTAAATTATGATTTTTTTAAATAAAAATAATGTTTGACTTCTAAATATATCTTCGATAATTCGATTCAATTTTAAAAACGATCAACAAGACGATTAGAAAATTCCGAAATTGTATTTCGTCTAACAAGTTTTTTTCTCCGCCCTTTCATATATCAACAAATTTCACTGTCAATTATTGGATGTCACATAATGTACACCTTAATCACTTCTTTGTCCATGAATTTTCGGTCTATGTATTACATTTTTCGTTTGAAAAAAAGTTACGTTTCAAAAACTTATGTAATACTTTCACGAAAATTTATAATTGAAATTTGGTTTGTATTTGATTAATTTAGACTATAAGATGGTTAATATTATAAAATACATTAAAATAAAAACTTCCTCTTGAAATCATCACACTAATGTTGTTTGTGTCCGACTTGGTGACACAACCAACACTCGTCGTTCGATGCATTTTTTGTGCCTCCTTTCTTCCCTTTAGACTTTGACTTGTTGCAGTTGTCTTGTGTTTGCTCTGACTTCTTCCACGTTTTTCTATTATTGTAGATGCTAAATATTCGTCTTCCCCAGACTCTACATCTCTTAATCCATAATGTTGTTTACAGCAACTCTTTATTATATGAAATTAAGTTAAACTTTTGTCCACTATTTAAAAAATTATCACCTAGTCTAATTAGAATTTATCTATATACTAGAGCTATTCTTTATTGCCCGATACCTAAGTTTGCATAATTCTCACTTAATTTTCACTAATTTCATATAATACTCGTTTAGGTGTTACACTCTTTTTTTACCGATTAAATCGACTTAACATTATTATAACACTATAATTTTGTCATAATTTAATTGTAAGATTATACAACTTAATACAGACACAATTACAATGTAATTTTTTTTATGAAAATTGCTACTCAATCATTTTATTATGTCAAAAAACAAACTTTTCAACTCGAACTATAATTATTAATCTGTTAGGTAAAAGATAGAGTATATGTGGGAGGAGGAAGTGAAGGAAACACAGAATCAACAAAGGGCAGAGCAAAATCTTAAGAGTCCTCGAGTAAACAAACACTGTCGGGCAACTTATTATAATGATCTGGCTGGGTGCATAGCATCACTTTCTTCATAAGTTTTGTTTCCTTGGGTTATATGCAATTCTATGTGTCCCCCTTATATTATTATTTTTAGATTATAGTAATACTTTTTTATACAATTATTTCGTAAACTATTAACTTAATCCATTGAGTTAGATTCATATGATTGGTTATAATCTATGATAAAACAAACCTTTGGATTAGTAATGGCTCCCCCTTCTTTCGAGTGTCGCTTTGTTCTGTCCATATTTAGTTCCCAAATGTAAGTTTGTTAAAAGGGTAGATATTACTCTATACTTCCTCAATTTCAAACAAAAAAAATTAAGATATTATTTTATTTGTACAAGATTGAAAAATAATAAAATTTAAATTGTGAAAATAGTTTAATAATATTTTATTATTATAAAGGGTTTATTTTGTTGAAATATTTATATATTGCGTAATGTTAATCATTTTCAAATCAAAATCAATCAAATTCAAATCAAATTTTAATAATAAAATTTCGCAAAAGTACTAAATAACTTCTTAAAATACTACTCTTTTTTTGAAACAGAGAAAATACTAATGATTTATGGTTTAAGAAAATTAAAATAGGATTAGTCTATTTTTTTTAATTAAGTTTTAAAAAACTGAAACCAGTTAAACCATCTGGTTCAAATTGAGTAAACATAATATGTATATATAAATCTATCTATGCCTATATATAAAGGATTGGTAAGTACATACGTAAAAAATAAAAAAACACAAAATTTCATATTCTAATAAATTTCATAACAGAGTCTCGATAGAACTCTAATTTCATAATATAGTAAATAATATATTAATTTTGTCCTATAATAATTTTAACAAATTAATTTATCCAAATAATTTATGTATTGTTTAATAAGATACACATATTTCTGATCAAATTAAATTCTTCTATGATATTTATATTTAACTTTATTAATTTAATTTTAAATTTTAATTAGCTAAAAGAAATACAAACATATATAATTAATACAATATATTCCACTCTAAAATATATTATCTATATACTAAAAAAAGCCATAAAACCATATAAAAAACAAAGAAATAAAGATTATGTTTGAATTTGCTGTTAAAAAAATCATGCACTCAATTTCCAATCAAAAACAAAAATAAGATAAAAATACTTAATAATACATATACCAAAATAAAAAAAATATACTATGAGCCTAACACATATATTAAAAAAAATGTAATAATATTAAGAACTAATAAAAAAAATACATATAACAAAATAAAATAAAAATTACACATGAATTACTCCAAAAAATTATATATACTCAATCACTACATTTAAGAATTTGACTGAAATTCAAATTGAAAAAATAGATAATAAAATATTATATATAATTCTTAATTATTTTTATTTTTTCAAAAAAAAATGACAAATTTAAAGGAGTAAGAGATGAAATGTATGGTACGTATGTATGTAAAATCCTAAAAAATAAAAAAAATGGTAAAATCTTAAATCTTAAAATAATTTCATAACAGAGTGAATAATATATTAATTTTGTCTTATAATCTTATACTCTCAAATCCTAAAATAATTTCATAATAGAGTCTCAAGTGAACTATAATTTCATAATAAAGTGAATAATATATTAAATTTGTCCTATAATAATTTTAACCAACTAATTTCTCCAAATAAATTATGTATGTGTAATAAGATGCACATATTTATAATCAAATTATATTCTTCTATAATATTTATATTCAACTTTGATAATTAAATTTCAAATTTTAATTAACTAGAAAAAATACAAGCATATGTTTAATTTACACAATATTTTTCATTCTAAAATATATTATCCACGTACTTAAAAATGATCAGAAAAAATTAATTTGTTAAAAAATATTCAAATTAACATGTAAGTGATGTGTACAGGTTCCGTAACTTAATAATTACCCTTACTAGAATATGTTCATTATCACAATTCAATCACTACATTTAACAATTTGACAAACATTTAAATTTAAAAAATAGATAATAAAATATTTTGTCTTATAACTAACTACAAAACATTGTAAGTAATTCTTAATTATTTACATTTTTTCTTTAAAATAATAAATTTAAAATAAAAATAAAAACACTTAATAATAAAACTCATATTGTGCATGAATTTTTGAGCTAATTATATATACACTTATTATAATCTTCTAGTTGTTTTGTGTGATATTATTAATAGTAGTCGTAGCAAAAGCTACCAAGTTTTAAGCATCAATAAAAATATAATTATAAAAAATTTATCCCACTTTTCTTAAAATTACAATCTTTATAAAATTTTTAATTTGTAAGAAGAAAATCTATATTTAAAATCGACTTATTACTTTACAAAATCGAAAAAAAAATCAAATAAAAATTAGCAATTGTGATTTTATTAGTTCTAAAATGGAAGTGTTCGATTTAATTATATTTTAAAAAAAAATTGACCAAACTAAACTATCGTGCATAACCCCTATGTCATAATTTTGTTAGTTCTAAAACTTGAGTGTTCAATTTAATTATTTTTTATTTAAAAAATCGACTAGAGTAGCCGTTGTACACCTACTTAACCCTTTGTCACCCCGTACATCTATTCATCACTTGACACAAAGTCGAAGCAAGTTTGAACGCTTAATACATTGTGCATCTATTAAAAATAATATTACTCCATTATTCAAAACAAGTTATCGTTATTTCTTTTGGTTTTAAAGAGGGCAGTTATCTATTTTTCTTAATACAACACTTACCTCAGCAAAGATGTCATCCCTCGTAGTTAAACCTTGTGCAATGTTCCGTATATAATAACAGTTGCATGAAAAATATTATGTACACTCAAAACTTAAATAAATAAATGCACACAAATATACGTAGTAAATTATTAATTATTAAAATTTTAATTAAAGATTTCATCAACATTCATTAATCTCATATAAAATTTAGTCACATCATTTTATATATATTTATTTGTATATAAATTAGTGTTTTTAATATTACTTTACTTGTATACTCGAGTATATTTTTTGAATTTTGAAATTTGTCTAGGCTAATTTAATCTTTTCTTAACTTTAAAAGTAGGCACATATATATTTAATTATATTAGTTATAAATATTGAATCTTATTATTGTTATTATATATTTGTTTTGTTTTGTCACACACACATATATAATAAAAAATTTAAGTCAAACATAGGCGAACTAGAAAACAAAGACAAGATAAAAACATTATAATTACAAAATTTATGAAATATTATATTGTAATGAAAAAATAATGTAAATATTGTTCTTTTTCTTAAACAAATCTTATTCGGTAATTTTATTTTTTTAACATATCTTTTTTCCAAAAAAAATAAAACTGGGCAGGTATCATTTCGATGAATGCATACCTCTATTGCTAACAAACAAAATTTATTAGGAAAAAGATTCCAAACAAAAAAAAAAAGTGAATTCTTCATTGTTTAAAAATGTTCAAATAAAAACTCCAAATTCAAGAATCAGAAATGCAATTCGATGTGATAGTTAGATATATTAGCTGGGGCGAGCGGGGGGGGGGGGGGGGGGGGGGGGGGTAGGGTATATCATACATGTAGGATGATGTAATATATAAGGAGGTGGGTAGTGGGCGAGATGCAGCAGCAGCAAGTGAAGTAGTAATGGGTATATATATGCATATGGGTAGTGTCAGTAGCTAGCTAGCTACAATTGAAATTGATCTCCTTCTCTTCTCTTCATCATTATGTTTTATATTGTTGGTGCTTGCCTTGCTTTTTCCTTATTTTTCTTCAGACTACTACTTCTCTACTTCTACTGGATGTATGATCGAACAGCTTCTTTTTAATTTTCTTTTTCGAGGCAAATCCCTTCACTTATCCTCTCCACAACTTTCTCCTTTCATCTGGATTACCTCACTCCTCGTCCTAATTGTTTTGTAATTAATTGTATAGTGTAACCAGATATGACTGTTTCCATTTGGTACAATGCATGTGCGAGAGAAGAGATGTCATAATTAGGAGTTTTGAATTAGATTTTTGATTTTTCATTTATGCCTTTTAAGAAATAGGAATGAGAGATGTTAAGCTTTTTATCAGGTGAGTTATTTTTTTCTCAGGCATTGCCATCATGTTAATGTTCAGTTTGATTTGAGAAAATAAAACGACCGGAAAATGAATTTAATCGATATATATTTACTAAATGAGATTACAAAATTTTATGATATTTATAGAAAATGGTGATTGAATGAACCATTTCTCCTATATATAATTTCATTTCATGATGAATGAGAAGAAATGATTCATTTTTTATTTTTTCGTTGTGATTCTTTTTTCAATCATTCTCATCACTCCTTTCGGAACTAATTTTTATTAAATTTTAATATATTTCCTCTCTCATTTTCTTTTCTCAAATCAAATGGAGTATAAAGTTTAACTACTAAATTTGAAGTAAATTGGTGTATTTCCTCCACGCATGAAGAAACAAAAATATCAAATCATTAATGAAAAAAGATATGAGAGAAAAGTATATTGATTTGAGATTGTAAATCCCCAATTCTTTATCAGAGAGCTAACAGATAAATTTAAAAGTCTTTTACAAATTATACAAATAAAGGATTGTGAATGACGTGAAAATAAGGGACATGTATAAGATTTGAGGTTCATAAGTCATAACATTAAAATTTTATTATTAATTAAGAATGTATACATTTTGCCCAACTTTAGTTTTTTATCAACAAGTTTGGCATGAGTATGACTTTTTCCCGTTTTAAATACTCAATAAAACGCATCATTTTTTCGTAATGTGTATGTGTGTTTTACATTTATAAATTGGTTCCAAAATTACATGAAATGTACAAAATATTTGTTTAGCAAACGAATAAGATTTTTTCGGTAATTTTGGAGCTAAAAGTCTCAAAACACACCAAGTAAATTGAACATCCACAATTATTTTATTTGGTGAAGGACGAAACGAGGAATGTTCTATAAACATGTGGATCGATATATTTATATAAAAGTTAGATCTAACACAAGATGGGAGCAGAGATATCTATGATACATGTATATAACACTTATTCATAGTTAACATTAATTAGTTAACATTATTAGTTGTGAACTTTTTCGTAATTAACACATTAATTAGTTAACATTAGTTGTGAACTCTTTCGTAACTAACACATTTATATCTGTTGATCGGATAATTTAACGGTGAAAATCAAACTCAAAAAAAATATATATATCTTCCTCTAGTCTCACTGGTGAAAGACAAAAAATAAAAAAATAAGATCCTTTCTGCAAGTATCATTGGCGGAAAGGGCCTTATTATTATTATTTTTTAATTTCCGCCAGTGAAATTGGCGGAAAGAATTTTTTTTTTTAGTTTGATCTTCAGCGTTAGATTATTCGATCGACGGTTATAAATGTGTTAGTTACAAAAAACTTCACAGTTAACGATAATTATGAATCTGCCCATATATATATATATATATATATAATTATATATCTAATAATTAATCTTCAATTGTAGAAAATAAATGGGAAGCCGTCCTTGAAATGAAGAAATGGTGTCTGGTCTTTGTTTGTTAATTGTTCCGCTATGGAATAGCACTCTCTAGGTACATTGTATATGCATGATTATATATTTCCAGTTTAAAAAAATAAAAAATCAGTGAATTAGATTTTGCAATAGTTATAAGTTGCACTGTAACTTTGCTATTTCATTTTTTCTGTTTTAGGATGATTTAATTTACATTTACACGTTTTATCATATATCCAACGATACAGATGATATTAAATTGATTTAGTTTTTTTTTTCTTTTCCCCTTTAACTACAACTTGTACGACTAACAATAAAATGTGAAAGCACTTAGATCTCACAATATTAATAAAAGATGCAAAATCGGAGGAAAGAAATATCGCAAGATATATTATTTTTTTATACGGAGTATTAATTTTAAATTCTATATTTGTAAAATATTTTGTGCAGGTAAACTATGTCATCCTCTTTTAACGACAGAATAGGTGTACTAAAGAACAAGAGCACTTGATTGAGATTTTCAAAACTAAATTAAGTATTCAGATTTGATTATCCAAATATAAATTAAATTATTATAACATATGCTTAAAATTATAAAAGTTTCAAAAATAGAATTCGTTTATGAAAACTATCTGTGTGGTAGTATGTACTTGACTTATATTTCCAACATTTTATGATTAATACGAAACATCCTTTACATTTCCTTTTTTACTTCCAGCATAATCGTATATTACTAAATAGTCTTTGAAAAACTTAGATTATAAAAGATAAAGATTTAAACAAAATAAAAATTTAAGAAATGTACTTTTTTCTTTATAATGAGATCTTCTTCAGTTTTTGAATTTTATTGTATTATTTATTTTAATTAAAGAAAGTTTGTTGAACTTTGCTCTTGCCGTATGTATAAGTCAATTTTCATTAATATATTTATATTAACATTTATGGGGTTTCCTAGAAAATATCTCCTAAAATTTATATTATGTTTATCAAAACATAAAAAAAAAACAGTGTTTATAAAAACATAAAAAAAAACTTTCGATAATATGTCTACAACATTGATGATCATCAATAAGTTATAAAAATATTGATAAAAAGCAATATTTCTAGATATGTAGCTATTAGTAAATTTTTGTACACATTCGACATAAATCAGAAGGTACACAAAAATATGAAAAATAAAAAATAAGCACGTACTCCATTTTAAAATGTAAAACGTTGACTTTTAAATGTACTTTTAGACAAACTTAATATATATTAAATATTTTATTTTTTTAAAAAAATTAAAAAGATAAATATAATATAAAATTATAAAAAAAATATTAAACATGCATTAAATTTAATCTAAAATTAAGTTATTCTCAAACGGCGTTAGTATTACATAAATATGAAAATGTTGTAGGTCAGAAAAGAAAGACAAATGACGGGACAGTAAGAAACGTCAACCTCTAAGTTACTCTCTATCCCTACTGCCACCCCCCCACGCGCCACCCCCACCCCCACCCCCACCCCACTCCCCATGCTCTGTCCCTACCTGGCTACCTCCTCAACTCCTGTTTTTTCATGCACTGCTCTGTAACTCTAAACTCCACGTCTCCGTTTTGTACTAAAGCTCTCTTTTTCAGCGTTTTTTTATATATACTTTATTTAATAGACAGACCAATTACGAATTAAATTCTTTCTTAAAATGAAATGGAAAACTAAAACTTAAATGTTATTCTAAAGGACAAAGAAAATAACAAAAGTAAGATGTTTTCCACGATACTTAAAGGGTCACCTTCTTTTTTGTTGGTTAAAAGAGAGACTTTTTAAAAAAGATTAAAATCTCTTATCTTACGCCAATAACAATATCCACAAATTTAACTTCTCTCGTGAGAGATATTAATCGGCACAATTTTGCCTTCGTAAATACGTGCATTAACCCCCTCAATTCAATTATCATAACTTGAAATTTTACATTTTATGAATAACCATTTAGATGCTCCCTTTACAAACAAATGTTTCCATTTCAACAAGTCATTAAGCTGTTTCCGTGATTAAAAGTCAGAACCATAAAACTGCCAAAATATTTTATATTGAATTGCAAGTACTCTTTTTTGACTTATAAATTATGACTTATAAAGTAGGACTCAATCATAACGGGTGAGATTTGGATTATTAAAAAAAATAGACAATCAAGAAAAAATATATATGAGGTAAACAACAGTAAAGGGGAAAAAATTTAATTAAACACTGATTTCAATCTTCTTCCATATCTATATTCTATCCTTCACAAACATGCAGAGAGCAAGACATATGTAGTTGGGACCAAAACACAGGCTACTCTCAAAAGTAATAAAATTACCAGTAGTATCACTTCTAATTTTAGATATTATCAAAATCAGATTTTCCCGCTCTACACTCCTAACAATTCATTTTTGTTTTTCTGGATCGAACTCATACACAAACAAAGCTTTTAAAATCAAATGCTACTTCTCTTCTCCTCTTCAGCAGACATTCTTGGTGGATTAAATGATCTTTGATAAGAAGAATCACTTGCACATCTTAAAAGCATTGTACATTCTGCAATCATATTCAATTAATCAGTCAATAATTACAGTCATTAATCAAATAATTAGCATAATTGAATAAAATGCATATGATATAAATAACTTTGAAGCAAAGTTTCAATGATTTTAAAAGTTGTTTTACCTTGTGAAGTTGTTGATGACGATGATGATGATGAGCTGAATGATCTCTTGCAATGGAGAATGGCACTTTGGATCCCATCCTGTTGCTGCAATGCCGAATCATCTCTCCTACTCGCCGGCGCCGGAGGTAATCCGGTGGAAGCCGGAGGTAATCTGGTGGAAGCCGGAGTCCGTCTGTTCCTCACTAAACTCTTACACGCTTCTCGAAATCCGGCCGCACGACTACCTTGCTTATCATCAGTAACCTTTCTCGGTGAACTCGCCGACATCGGAGACACTGCAGTTGACTGATCGAAAATCCTAATCTTCGACGCCCTAACATAAAGAGGCTTAATCAACTTCAAATACTTCTGAACTCCGGTTTGTCTCTTAACCGATTCACTCTCCGGAGACAAAATTTCAAACCTCTCGCTCATCATTTTGCTTCTCAAACTGTTATCTCTCCCCAAAATACTCGCCACCGGAACTTCTTCAAACGTGTACCTCATATTAAACCACTTACTCTGTTCTCTCTTCGGCGGCGTCGCCATAGATTCCAACGACTCCGGCTTCTCCTTCTTAAACCCTAACATGAACACTCGCAGCTTCGGAGGAGATCTGAGAAGCGAAATTGGAGATTGGGGCTTGAAATTCGATTCAATTGGAAGCACTTTTCGAATCGAAAACACATCGGCACCATTATTATTATTATTATAAGTGTTGGACTTGGTCAGGCCGTCTGTTTTTGACAAATTGTTGGTGGTGTTTTTGTGATGTTTCTTCTGCTTTTTGTCACTTTCAAAGCTGTTGATGTCGACAGTTGTAGTGGACACATTGGAATTGTTTTTTACTGCAACAACATCCTTAAAGTCGCAATCGGGCCCGGTGAGGACCAAATCGAAGAAAGAGTCTTCATCTTCGATTTCATCGTCGGAGTTTGGAGCTCGATTGCGAACGTCGAAGTCGCCGGCGGCGACATTCCGCCAGAATTTAAGTAAACTAAACACTTCCATGGTTGGAAAAGCCAGAGTAAATGTGTAGCGTAAGACAACGTTATTGGTGTGTTTTAGGGGGGAGAGAGTGAACAAAATGTGATGGGGGTGGTGATGGAAAAATTGGGGATTATATATAAAGGGGAACTTTTATTTTTATTTTTTAAGGCGTTTGGATGACGAATATTTGAAAATCGGAGTTTCGAGGAAGCTGAATAAATAGGCTTTTTACAGGTATTTTTGAAGGCTTTTTACAAGAATTTTGATAATGACATTTGATAAGGTAATTTTCGTAACTAGAAATGTTAGTTTTTTTAACTGACTCACTACTTGTGTAAACTATAAGTGGAAACATTTCTCTAATTGTTCTTTATTATAAGAAAAAAATTTTTAAAAATTCTGAAATCTCAAAAATATTTTAACATAATAAGAGTTTTTGTTGAATCTTGTTCATTAAATTAACTTTTATTATAAACATATTACCTAACGAACACTAAAAGGTTGAGTGTAAATTTCTTTTTAATTCTAAATTACTTAATATTATTAGTTTTATTTAATTTACGTATTTGATTTAAGTATCTCTGTTGTAACAACAAAGGGAATTCTAAATTTTAGTGTTTAGACATGGAATATAACTTTGTTAAAATAAATATTTTTTTCATCTTAGATGGCTTAACTAACTGTTTATGCATATTACACATATTAATAAATTTAATAAAAATTATAAAATAAAAACGTAATAGATAATAGATGAAAATCAATGTTATAAAAAAATAAAAATTATCTAAAATATCAAATATATACTAAATTTCACCTAATTATACCTCTGCCATTTTTTCTTGCAGAGACATAGTATTAACTTAAGGAGGGTGCGGACTGAGGTATGAGGTAACCCAAACTTTTTTAGCAGACTAAACGTATAGAAAAGGAAGAGAGAGTAAAAGGGAAAAGAAAAGGAAAAGAGCGCTGGAAGTTTTTGTTTGATTAGGCTGTGTTATAAAAAGGAAAAGGAATTGAATAGAAAATTTGGCCATTTTTCTATCCAAAAGTGACAATATTTAGATAAAATATTTATTATCATTATTTTACATGTTATTGAGTCAATATTAACACTAAGCTATAACCACATTAGAAATTAATATTAAAGATAAAATGAACATTAACTATTTTTTTTCTTTTCCTTTACTAAACTCAAAAATAACATATAAAAAAAACTTATAAATTTTTTATTCTACTCTTTTCTATCTATGTTAAAATTTTCTATTGTTTTCTTTTTTATCCGGACTCATGAACATAGCGAGTGAGATTTATATTGATGGCGTCATATACGTGTGGAAAAAGGAGAAAGGAATCATGTGATGTGAGATAAAAAAAAGCACTCGACTACTACTACATACATCTCTCTCTCTCTCTCTTGGTAGGAGAGAGAGAGAGTGATACATTACATTACATGTATACATACATATGTATAGTTCTTGTTGTTGATATAGTGAGAGATAATGACTAGAGAGCAGAGGACAGAGGCTTATTACCAAAAGTAGTCGCAGCAGCCGAGTCAGTAATACTCCAGTCCCTTTTGAATTGAAAATTTATTCAACACCAGCAATTTCCTGGTCCAAACCCTACTTATACCAAGATACCTCATAAGATTTTTAACAGAGCATATCTGCAAACAAATAAATTTGTAAATTACCAAAACAATGAATATTTAACAAAATAATAAATTTATTTTAAAATTTGTCCCAAACGAATATCTGAAAATACATATATTATATTTATTTTTCTCTTACACTTTCTTTCCTCTATTTTTTGTATCACTCTTTTTTCTCTCATTAATATATGTGTTTAAGTGTAGTTTAGATATCTTTGTAAGAACAAATGAGTATACATTTAACATGTATAACACGTACATATTTGAGAGTGTATTCCACATAATTATTTTTAATTTTATAGTTGATCTCGAGGTGAGCTTGGTCAATCTTACATATTAGATGAGTCGATCATATATTACTTAACAGGAAAAAAATTTGTGTTTAATATCGATTTATTTAAGTGATCGATTTTAGCAAAATACAATTCAAACAATATAAATTAATTGAGTCTAAACAAATATAAAATCCTATTTAAAATTTACTAATTTAAAAACTCAAGTCGAATCGAATTAAGTTTCACTACACTGGGACAAATGTGCTCTAACAATACATAGTAGTGTATCATTAATCGGCAATGAAACTTGATTTAGTGACAACTAGAATCATGCTTATAAGCATTGACAAAATTAGTTCTCACTTTGTTTTTGGATCGTAAAATCAGTGGCTGAACTTTATTTTTATTTTTTTTAATATTACACAAGAGGCTACTGAAATCAGCTGCCGAAGATCTTTGGTGACTAAGACGCATAACAGGCTTAGAAAGGTAATCATTTCTCTTTATTGTTACCAAGAAGTACTTGAAATAAAAGAGTAATTAAAAATTTTGTATTTTTCAAAGTCCTTGCCTGTACTCGTTTAATTTTAATGCATATATTGTAATTAAATTGTAATATTTTTTTTAAAAATTTTGAAAAGGACAAATGGGTAGATGAATTTTGGGGATAGCATTAGACTCGGCCCATTTCGAAAAGGGACAATTGCTTGCAATCTCAATAATATCTCATGTTCTGAACCACCAGCTATTTGTATGAAATTGGAGTTTCAAATGGAGTATCGTACACAATGTTACCTTCTTCGACCTCACGTTTTTCTAAGATTGATATTCCCAACTCTTATCCATTTTACAAGTCCTTTTAAGTAATCTGAGTTGGACGAAATCTAAAAATATTATCACTCGTTCACTCACACGACAATATATTAAATGCAACATTTTTTTGTCCATCCTAAAATTTTATTGGTTTAATATAATTAATTTCTTTGTTTATACAATAAACACTCTTTCACCTAACTTTTAGATCTAATTAGTTTTCTTCAACTTCGATTAATCTCAATGTTCTTCTTAAAATTTAGTATGAGCGCCAAAAAAATTTCTTATAATTTGAGTCTGCCTAACATTTTTCAAAATAATAACACTCAAGAAACATGTCTTCTAAGGAGACGTGTAATCTCCTAATTTTGCACTATAAAATGTGACTAAATTTCTAACGTAATCTAAATTTTCAGATTTCCTTTCTTAAAATTAGTACCAACTTTTCTTTATTTTGGACCATAAATTTCTGAATTTTGGCATGGATGGAGTATTTTCATATGATATTTTGTGTATAAAATTAGTGGAATCCAAAGGAGGGGGTTTGTCGAGACAGCTAAATTTGTATACTAGACTTTCAAAGAATAATGTGTAAACCTAAAGAAACACCAATAATTTATTTTGGAAAACAAATTCACCTGAGATAATGAGATTGCCTTCGCGTACTTTTTGTACATACCAATTTCTTGTATAATTATCAATTTGATTGCATGTTTGCTCTTTTTGCTTTTTCTTACCTAGTAGACAAGAGGAGGTTGACAAGAAACTTCCAAAAAGAATTTAAGAAAATAAAAGAAAATAAAAGAAAAAGGGAAAAAAGCCAAAAAGAAAAGATATTGGAAAAGCTAGAGGGACAAAGGTGAAGTCTTTATTAGTTACTAGTTTCTAAAAATCAGAGCTGACATTGGGTTCTCTTCTCTTTCATTTCTTTAGCTTCTTTCCACATAAAAACAGAACCACCCATGGCGCTCTCTCTCTCTCTCTCTATATATATATATCTATGGATTGGGCACGCTTGTTTGTGTTTTATGGACCAAACCCTTTTTAAAGAGACTCTTTCACAGCTTCCTCATTATAAAGGTTTGACCTTCAAACTTATAATTTACAACCAAACTAAATATAATATAAGTAATTACATAAAAATAATATAACAAAAGATTAGAAAAGAAATGGGACAACATGAGCTTTTAATAAAAAAAGTTTAAAGAAAGAGAATTAGACACACTCTCTTTCTTTAATGTAAAGATACATCTATTGGTTAGCAAAAAGATACATTTTGGCAATGACCACTTTAAATATTTAAAATTTGGAAATATATTTGTAAACGAAATTATTAGAGAAAACAACTAGGGTAGATATAATGTATTTAGAGTATTTTTCAATCTAATAAAAGTATAAGTAAATGCAATGTCATGTCATGTATCGAGATCTTAAATTACGTATTTTGATTTATGAAATTGACGATAAATGAAAATGTTTAATTTTTGGGTCATAAATTAAAGGGTGTGCAGCAAGTATTAAATTTCTCTCTTTTTCACCTGCCTAACTTGTGTAAATTAAATTTTGGATCAGGTCTCATGGACACCTTTCTCTTTATCTTTCTATCTCTATATATGTAACATATAATGGAAAATGGCCAAAATGACTTTAAAGTCGTGTTATTTTAATTGTCATAGTTCTGAAAAAGTAGAGTTTGGTCGCAGACTTGGGCCAACTTTTCTCTCTGCATATGTATTTTCCATTGACCACAAATTTAACTTTAGAAATTAAAGTTGTGTGTACAAAGATGTTTCTTTCCTTACATGATTATGAATTTATGATACAGCTGGGGTGGAGTTAATTACAAGTTATTAATGAAACAAGCATAGAAAACCCAGTAAAACAAGAATAATAAATAATTTCATTAATGATGTCTTAGTTTTTTTTATTTTTTTGGTGGCATAGCAAGCGACAATAGTGAGCTCCAAATATTAGGGGCTAAAATTTTATGCGGCAGTGTATTAAAAGATGCATACGAACATATTCCATTTCAAGAAAATGAAAATATTAAATTTGCATGAATGTGTATTGCTAGTATGAGAATTTTTTGTTTTGTATTGTCATGTATGAGCTTGTTTACTAGTGAATAGTATGCATCAGCTTTTTACATTAATCCAATCAATAATTAAAAGTTTGACATTAGCTCAATCACAAAGTTGAAATTATTTTTCAGAAAAAGTTGCATTACAATACATAGACTTAAAAACTTAATATTGTAGCATAAAAATTTTCAGAATTGAAACTCATAAGTCTACGGGCATTTTTCAAAAGTGCACAACCAACAATTGTTCCTATTTTCATAGTGCGAGAGACGTTGCTCAATTGCTTGAATTTTATTTTTCAAAAATGCAATTTATTTTTGTAACGCCTCAATTTGCTCTTCCGTGATTTTTACTTTATCTCGTAATTGTTCGTCATCGTTATGAGAGTCTGGAACCACGAAATTAAATTCGTCATTGATATCTTCTGAAGACATAGTTGAAACAAAAGAGATTAATTTAGAGTAGTAAAGCAGTAGATACGAAAATTTAAAATGAAAACGAAGTATTGAAGTATGGAGTTATATGCCTTTGTATAGGACACTAATTCATTTTGTTAGGAATTCTAAGAGTCAAGAATTAAAACAAATTGGTACAGATAAAGAAAGCTATGGATAAAGAATTGTCAGTAATAATTTTTTTTTTGTTTTTTGCTAAATATTATTATATCCACGACCACCATTCGATTTTTTTTTTTTTTGCCTTTTTTTTTTCAGTAAGTCGGATTCAGTCTCAAAATTAATAAAATAGAAAAAGTAAAATTTGACAAACGGACAACATAAAAGAAAAAGTCACGTGATAATATACCATAGGGAAAACTGATTTTTTGAACGTATTTCGAACTATATCAGTTTTATACATTTAGTCGCTAAAATTTTTTTGTAACTTGTTTAATATACAAACTTTTTAAAACTTGTATAATCAGAAAATTTCGTCAATATTTCATTAAATCTTAACAAAAAATACACTAATATAAGTTATACATTTAATTTTTAGTCTTTATTTTATTGAGAAATTATATTTGAATGTTTCTGACCAAATTTGTAAAGTTGATATCAGTTGAGAACATTCGAAAAGAAAGTTTACATATGACGTAAACCAACCATTTCATTCTATAAAAATTATATGTGTGATTCGCATGAATGTATTTTCTATCAGATTTAATGAATAATTGATGAAATTTTCTAATTGCACATAATTTAAAAAATTTGTGTACCAAAAAAATTGTGAAAAAAATTTAAGAATTAAATATACAAAATTGATATAATTTAGAAAACATGAAAAAAGTTTTTCCCATATTATCCTGTACATTTGTAGATTATCCTTGTAAGTTGTAAGCGTACAAGTACTATGAAACGATTTTGTCATGTATAGAAAATTGGAAATCGGACTTTGGAATTTAATTAATTACTCCTCGTACTAATTAGTAGCTAATTGCTTGCATAACAAAAACTTTTTATTTTTCAAGTTAGTGTTTCCAACTTAGGATGAATTGATATTTCAACACCCTAATGCACTTGATTTGATAAAAATATTTATTAATTCACAAGAAGAAAAGTATGTGTATAAGAAGATTCTTTAATTTTTCCTCCTTAATTACATTAAAAACATAATTTTCATAAATAATAATCAAAAACTACTATCAAATTCTGGAAGAAAAAAAAATGATAATGAAAAACTACTATCAAATTCTGGAAGAAAAAAAAAATGATAATGATGGTGATGATGATAGTAATAATCAATTACAAAAAACAATCATACAATTGAGTCGAAATCATCTATAATGAAATTATTACGATCAAATCAATTATAATTTTAATTACAAATTAAATTTATTTAATTAAAATAATTATAACCAAATTTATTTTTATATATTATTACAGAAGTTGAGATAATTTTAGGGAATTAGCTTTTGAGTTAAATAACTAAGATACATGTTCAATTTAGAAGTTTTTTTAATTCATACGAAAAATTTATTGAGGATATTGAATTCGTTATACTATACTCATTCCCAAGTCTATTTTGAAAAGAATAAAATCAATTTAAACAATTTATAATTTTGATATTCATGTATAACAATAAAATTGAAATAAAAAATTATATCATATGTAACACTATTATTAAATTTGAATATATTAAGAAAATAATAAATTTATTAAATATTTGAATAAATTTTAAATTATTCAATATTTACTAAATTGTATGAAGATCACTAAATTAATAATATTAAAATATTTATCCATATTTTGTACGGGTTCATACGTTAGTAATTAATGATTTCATATTCTTATATGAGTAGAATATATATATTATTTTATTTTATTTTTGATGTACTCCGTATATCTAATCATTACTATTAAACATATGATTACCTGTTATATGAAATTCTGCACCACAACTATACACTTATATCATATGCATATAGTTGGTAACTTTAATCAAACTTTGGGATTTCTTAATTGAGCTTGCTACCACTTTACTTGTTCACGACTTTTATCGATGTTTTTTTCTTTTGGGTATTTGTATGTTTGTTGTCATGATCTCAGGTGGATCCTAGTTGTCCCCATTTCAATTACCTTCTTGGTTTAGGTTGTTGAGATCTGGAGGGTGAGCCAAATCTAATTTTATGCTCGCTGCAATTCGCCTTTTATATTTCTCCATTTAATATTTAACCAGCAGAAAATCACCGGTGCACATTAATTTATTCTGTTATAAAATTAGATATATATTTTTAAAATAATAATTTTTAAAAATAATTGTAAGCTTCAAATATACTTACTCATATTATCATGTTATATAAAATAATATTAGTGGTACGGATCACTAAATATTGGGGATAATGGAGTTTGTTTGAGTAGTGAAATATTAAAATGACATTTTAAAGAACTTAATGAATTTTTTATAGTCTAAAAATAGAAATGTATTCTTAATTTTGGAACAACTAAAAAAAAATATGTATTTTTAATTTTAAAATAGAGAGAGTATTGAATATGATATATTTTAAATAATAATTTAATTCTTAATTTTGGTCTAAATTCGTCTTCGGAAATTCAATATTACAAACAAATCTCGATGACTAATAATCGAGTTACCGGTTATTGGCTGAAAGCCTCAAACCCTGCCTAGAAAATTTAATATTATAAAACAAGTGGCTTCCCTAGTACGTTAAAACTATTTGTAGAATTATATCTAGGAAAAGAATAATAGGGCCTTTTTTTTCGAAAATTCATCTGAACCATTTTAAAATTATAAATAAATGTGAATAATTTTAATTTCAATATATTGAAATTTCAAGATAATTACCTTTTTTTTAGTTTATGATTAAGAAGATACAAGTATTTTATGCACATGTTATGCGTGTGTTATTTTTCTTCTTAATTTCTTTTATCAACCTTTTTTTCTATCATGCGGATAAAATTTCTTCCAAACATAGGATGTGCGCCTCTTTTTTCTGTGTTGGTGTGACACAAACTCACAATAATTATTTTAAAGAGTAAATCTTTAATATAATAGATATATAAATTTAAAGATGTTGTCAAAAAAAGGAACATAAGTTGTTAGGCCATTCACACTAGTTTCTCTTAACAGATTTTATATTTTACAAAATAAAGCACAACTTTTTATACATATATAGATTTTCTATTTATCTCATCTACATCAGATTCTCTAACATATAACATATCATAATATTTTAAACTTTTACTATTTACATTTTTTAATTGTTTAATAACAGATAATACATTTTATACATTAATAATTATAATATAATATTAAAATATCAGACATATAGATACTATAACTATATATAAATAATATTAATATATTATATGTTAGTTTTATATATTATAATATAATATCTATATAATATAATAAAAATTATAATAGTATATACATTAATATTTTGTATTAATGTATTAATTCATCACTATAATATGTAGTATTATTGAATTTAAAAAATATAAATAAAATGTTAATTTCTATATTAGATAAATATATAATATTTTAATATAAATAATATAAAAGAGTGTGTGTGTGTGTGAGTATAGAATAGTAATGTTGGATTATAAAATAGTATAAAGTATAATAAAATAACAATATAATTTTGATAAATGTGAATAATGATACTATATGTTTAGGAAACACTATTTACAATCATCAAACTAACTTTAAAATTAAAATATTTATATAACTTATTTTTTCTTAAATTTTAATAGGAATTCTCTATTATTAGGAAACGAAATTGGATTTAAGAAAACTTAGGAGGGCTCTTATAGGCTTTGAATCGAGATCCGTCGAAGATTATTGGAGAAGGGGGTGGGACTTCTTGTTGTCTGATGGATGGAATGAGTAACCAATTGAATAGAATGTCTTTCATGATTGCTCGAATATTTAGGGGTGATTGGAAGACGTTGCCATCAATTATAATGTTGACTAATAATTTCCAAATATATATGCCAAATGTGAACTTTAATTGCTATTTATGTTTTAATAAAAAAAAAGTTCATCAAAATATCACGTGTAAATATATTTTATTTGAAGTTTATATATCGAGAGGTTGGCGAGATTTTCCTGGCCGGGTGGATTATTCCCTTTGTTCCACGAGAATGAGTAATACTCAGTTTTATATGTACAAGAAGTTTTTAAATTTAAATACTCTCTCTGTTCTAAAAAAAAAAAAATTATTTGAAAAATTTTGGTATTGTTCATTGTAGAATTAAATTTAAATTTGTAGGATTTCATAAACATACATGGAAATTTTTAAATGTAACAATTTTTATGAATAGATGGGAGGAACTACCCATAGCCATGCAATGTAAAAATATTAACTAAATTTGGAAAAATATATGTCGCAAAGATATAGAATTCAAGGTATGTATTATTCTTTTTAAGCGCATTTAAGTGAAATTACTCAAATAGATATGCAAAGCTGAGAGATTGATTTGATATCATTTGTTTGTATCAATGTAGAGCTTGACAAATCGTTTTGCGAGACAAAAGTAAATAGAGTGAGATGAACTGTTTTGTTATATACCTCATTATTTGCTCTATATATTTTTTTTAAAGGTTATCGTGTTTTCTTTTAGCATTTAGTATTTTAATTAATAAAAATGAATAATAAGTTACTTGTCGATTCAGAAAATAATGAAACAAAGAAAAAAAATAACAAATGAAACAATTCTAACTACATTAAAAGTAAATTATTTCCAACATCTCTAAATTTCATATACTCACTTTGTAATAACTAAGATCTTAGAAAAGAAGCAAACATTCTTCTTTTCATAATTAAGGACTTTCCGTAATTTTGCGGAATATGAAGAAGAAGACCACTTAAAAACCCAAACTTTACTTCACAACCTTCGCTCAAAATAGGTCGTCCACAGCTACACGCCACCCTCAAAGCCCACCTGCCTATTAATTATATGGGCAATATCACCAAAACCAACAATAATATTTGAGTCAATTTTCATTAAATATATGTATTCCATCTATAAAATAAATAATTATAAATATCTAAAATTATTCTTATTCGTTAATCTCAATAAATTCGGTTGACAATTTGAATTAGAAAAGATAAAGTTCTATTTTTATACACAATATATATATATATATATATATAGTCCTTTTTTTATGCATACAAGGAGAAGTCTGCACTTATAAACGCACAAAAAATCCTAACCTTGCAAATATCTAAGATTACCATCATTCATTAATTCCAATAAATTGGGTTGGCAATTTGAATTAGGAGAGACAAACTCCTACTTTTATACATAATATATATATCAGGAAAATCCTATCGTGTACACTTAATGCACAAGATAAATGTCATTAAATAAATAAAAGTTTAGTTAGATTCTCTTGGAAAGAAGTAAACTTAATTAATGTGAATTTTTCAATAAGAGTGATATCAACCTGTTAAACAAGTAGGAGGTAAATTTAAATAAAAAGAATTGAAATAAAAAGAATCTAAGTAAGTAAAATATGTAATTAATGTTTTTTATTCTGTACATAGTTGCACAGAATAGCCGGAACTTTTTGCGGCGGCTTCATCCATGTAGATTATCTAGAATTAATTTTATGTGTGTGTGAATTATGAATTGTGCACTCATATTTGTGGGTGAATTGTTCTTTTGAAAATTTTAATTACATTCGTAGCAAAATTTGAGTTGTAGTATTTTCAGTAACAGATGGATTGTTTCAATTTGTCCAAGCTGAAATTTTTGCAGCACTTTCAGTTCTTGTTGCGCATGAGAAGAAATTCAAAACTTTTTCATATCAAATTTCATTGGGTAGCAAATTTTGTAGTTGTAACTTTATCTACAGCTTGTGCAGGAGCTCATTTGGTATCGAACGGTGAGAAACTGGATCAGAAGGTTGGAATCGATGATATTCTCTCCGTTTAAAAAAAAAAGTTATATTTAAAATTATTATCTAATATTTTTATGAAAATTTATAATTCAAATTTGATGTCAAATTAATTGATCAATATTTGAAATATAATTTCCAACAAAGTAAATCTTTGGTGCATGAAATTAAGTTTAGATCTTAACACAATTTAAATTTTAAGTTTTCGTAATTTAATACACCAAAGTAAAGTATAATTTTTTTATGAAATAGAGAGAGTATATTTTTTATGGTTTAGCTTCCAATATTTGTGTTTCTATTTATTGTGGTCAATTGGTCATTCATGAACAATGTTTCAATTATTGAAGAGGCTAAATATACTTTGAAAAAATTTTAATTGCAAAAGAACAATGTTTTGTTTTGATGGTCAAATGATTAAGTGTATTCTGTGTTGGAGTGTATATTTTAGTGGCCAATTATGTAATGATTGTGACACTATATTTATGTTATATTTTGGTTAAATGATAATTTCTTTTATTATGTTTTATTTACTGCGTTATATATAAATGTTAACATAATAAATGTTCTTAGAAAAATGATATAATTATATGGATTCAAATATGTGGCTTGAATATGAGATCGTATAAGTATGTTATATATACATATCATTATTCTTAAATGTCCCTAGTCGAGTATTATTGTTAGTGGGACAACAATAATACATAGAGACTAGTATGTGGATTGACTGATGACCATATCTCATTGGTTATAAATATATACGAGATATATTAAATTGATGCATAGGTACCATGTTAGAGAACAGTGTACTGGACAGACTCACCATGAGAATTCTACATGGAGCATTATGATATGTGTCATAAGTAATTCTCATAGTGACAATGATGTAATGGTCTTTCGACCTGAAGTCGTGACATTTCTACATAAGGAGTTATGTGTTTTGGCATTGTCAAAAGTCACCTTTAACCGGGTGAACGATAAAGGATGATTGTTGGATACATCATGAGTTATGTGAGAAATGAGAATGATGTAGATGAAATTTAACTCTCCTATAAATTAGGGGTGATATCTATAGGCCTCTTAATTGAGTGAGATTATGAAATGTATAGCCGTACTCAAATAGAGATTTGTTTCATATAGTCTACTCATTGATCAAGAAAACTGAGATTAAATTGTGAAGAGGATGACACATCCATGCCTTGAATTTAATATTAGATATCAATGTTAAAATGATTAAATTACATTGTAACATTGGTCACGAAAAAGTTGCGTCGAATCAACGACTTTATTATTATTTGGGTAACAATGATGTATTACTAGATGTTACTCAGTGTTTATAATTTTATAATATGATTTAAAATTATTGCCAACGTAATAATAACCTACAGGGTCACACACTAAGAACATTCATTAAGGAGATATAATTTAAATGTCAGTGATTTTAATATATTAGTAAGATTGATTTTATTTAAATCATGGTTTTAAATTATATGTATGTAATCTGTATAAATATATTAGAGTCTCTTGGAAGAAATACGAATATATATTTATTTAACATATATATTAATTAAGTAAGATTTGATTAAAATATATAATAAATATAAAATTCGGATTTTATTCTCCTAATCAGATTAGGGTTTGGAATTACTTTATACATAGCTATATATATGATATATCAGTTGTTCTCTCAGAGATATACATTTTCTAAAACCCTAGCTGCTCATCAGAGAGAGACTAGAGTTAAGAGAGAGAAATAGAGAAACAGATTCAGCAGCTAATACTGCAATTCTCCTTGATTCGGATCGTGAGACGATTCGTGGGGTGTTCGTGTGGATACCATAGAGGCGTCGTCCAGTTGGATTGCGTTAAAGATTCGGAGGCGTTCAACACCCTCATCAAAGATTCGGATCCGACATGCTTAACTGGTAAAATCTTAAACCATCTGTATTAAATTGTTTCGCATGGATTCTCAGATTAGGATTTCTTTTTATTTTAAATAGTTTTTTTTTATTCCGCTGCGTTTTATTTGTCGAAACCCAACATTCTGATAGTAAGACAATTTCCACATCATAAGATACTTCCATAACATTCCTACACTTTGATGATTTGGCTATATCATCAGATTGAAACAAACTGACAATAGAGAATTTGGTGCCTCCTTGTATTTTATGAACAATCGTTGCCTACCTGATAGATTCTTTTATTTCCACTTGACATGAATAGAGTATTACTTTTGTATAATCCCTTCCAAGATATTCCTCTCAAGGAAACTTTGTAATAATATCGGGTTTCTCAAAATTGCATTGATGGTCCAATTTGCATTCTTTTTGTCTCATCCTCCTAACTGTCATCTCACAGTGTGGAATGAACTCGCATAATGATAGTTTTTTACTAACAAATCTGTCCATGAACGCGTTCATGCTTTCACTTGTTTGTGTTGTTCTAATTCCAGCTAAAAACATATTTTTGGAGTAAACAGGAATCCATAAATGTCTAATTGCAAACAAATCAGTCAACCAAGAACATTTTGATAAGTTATTTGCTTCAATGATAGATTTCCAATCTTCTTCAAACGACTCTTGTGAATGTGAGTTCCACGCATCTCAAAAAAGGTTCACCAAATTTTTTTTTATTTGCTATCGTCGGACCAACTTTTTCATTTAGTTTTTTTAAGATGTGCCACATGCACAGTCGATGGTGACCATTAGGAAACACTTTACGAATTGCCGAGTCCATGGAATGGCACTGGTCAGTAACAATTGTCTTTGGTGTCTTACCAGATATTGCTTTAAGAAACGTTTCAAATAACCAAGAATATGTTTCCGCTTTCTCATTTGACAGCAATGCACAACCAAATACAACTGATTTGATTGACTATGGTGATTGACCCCCACAAAAGGTGACATTATCAAAGCATATTCGTTAGTGTCATGCGTTGAAACAAATACAACATCTCCAAAATGGTGATATGCTTTTCTAGATAACTCATCGGCCCAAAAAACATCGGTTAACTTGTTATCTAGCTTCATCAGCTCTATACTCAAACCAGAATGAATCATTACCATCTTTTGCTTCTTTCAAGTGGTTAATGAAAATTTGTGCATCACAATCTTTCAAGGCAATCCTTTGTTGGTTTTGATAATTTCATATATCAACTTCTGTAGATCCTATGTTTTCATAACCACCACTTTGAATTTCAAGAATGGACATTAACTTGTTTGTTGGTATGTTTGCGTCGCTAAAATCTTTGATCAAACTTTTGTGAACATTAGAAACCTCCCGATGTGATCGTAAAAAGTGCCTCTTACTAGGAGTTGTGACCAAATGATTATGTTCTTCAACAAATTTTAGAAAACGCCACCATTTTTCTTCTTTTTTAACTGAAAGTTCAGCCTTACATTACTCTTCTTGAATCCCTCTTGAGAGCGGACAAATTTTTTAAACACAATTTCACCATTTTTATCCAGTTTTGACTAATTTCGTCGAATGCTAAATCCAACTTTCTTAGCATATCCATTATAAAGTTTTTCAACATCCTCTAATGAATTAAACACCATTCCAACCGTTGGCTTAAATAATTCCAATTCTTTTGATGGAGATGCTGGGTCAATTTGATTCATGCCACAAAAGAGATAGAGATGGAAAGAGTATCTACGTGAGTTTTTGATTGCTAGAATTGCTGCAAAATTTTAGGAGCATAATGGTGAAGGATATAATCTTGACCGTTGGTTTCATCGCACGTGAGGATTTCTTGTGCGTTTATAAGTGCGAACTCTCCTTGTGCGCATTATAAAAGGACTATATATATATATATATATATATATATAGATATTCGCATAAATTCATAGTAGACATAAATAAGCTCACTAAAGTCGCACTATATATTTATAAACTTACGCCAACTCATGAACTCACAACAAAGGTATATACATTTACACCAACTCATCAACTCACAACACAAATATATAAACTTATAGATATTAACTCACAACATACGCATAAATATACAAAAAAAAAACATTTGAAAAAATTAAAAAAACAGATGACATGAAAAATAAGTGACTACCGAATAAATTCAACAGTCAATTTATAATAAAGATAATAATGAGATGTATATTAATTTGACACAACTTCTGCACAAAGAGATTTACATGAATTGAGGTAAAAAAATAATAATAAATAGAAAAATGAAAAAATAAAAAGAAAACCAATAATAAATAGAAAAATAACCTCTCATGAATTATTTCCTAAAACAATAATCCGCAAACAATTTTTCATCGATTATAAACTAGTTCAACATGTGCCCAACAGGGCTTCATGGTTGTTGATGTTGGAGGTTTTTTATAATTTTTGTTTATATATTTTATTCTATGTGATGTATACCTGAGTTTTTTCATAACAATAAATTTAATAGTTGATTTTTATAGATTTTATGATAATACTGTGACATTTTGTTATTGATTTTAATGTAATTATTTGTAATACTTTGGTGTGTCCATATAAAAGTCTTATCTATCAATAAATTATTGCATGTGTTATATCAAGGATAAGTTAGGTACAATTACTATTGAAATGTTACAATTTTATAAAATTTTGTTTAATGAAATATATGTCCAAAAAATTTCTAATACTATTTATCAGTGTTTTAAATTCATCCCTCCATTTTAATAGTAATTAAAGTCGATCTGATTTTAAAATTTAATTGGCTCATTTTCAAACTTGAAACTTTTTCATATAATTTTTGGGAAGTGGTAAAATAATAAATTTAAAATGTGTAAGATGTTATGAATTTTTACCGCAATTTGTAGTTTTATTATAAAATTAATTTATTGTAGACAAAGTTTACATGTAAATTGAGTCAAATTGAATTCAGTAATCATACTTAATTTAGGGATGAGGTGTTTCTTACATTTGTTAGATTATTTTTTTTGTGTGTGTGTTTCTTTGTGGGTTTTTGTCACGTTTACATGAAAAATGAGTTCAATAAACATACTTAATTTAAGAATGAGGTGTTTTTTATATTTGTAAAAAAATAAAATTGAGAAGATTTGTTAAATTTTTTGTTTTGTTATTTTTTTGTGATTTTTTGCCATGTTTATATGATAATTTAAAAATGAGATACGAAAATTAAACATGGTAAATCACATTTAACAAATAAAAATACATGTAACGAAAGTGTAAATTGACAGGATTTTCCAAACAATATAGGAAAGGAGAGCGAAAGTTCGTGTTTAACTAAAAAGTCTAAACTCAATACATGTAAAAGTTAAGCATATCTGATAGTATAAAATGCTGAACAATTTTTAAAATACTCCTTTTGTATTTGTATTAAAGTATGATAATAATAATGTAAGTTTTAGTATTCATGAAATAAATACGAAAAAACACTTGGTTCTCGCAACTTAACCAACTCAATATAACTCACTTAATTCATCAATAATAAATCGAATTATCAACTAGAGTTTTTAAATCGCTATACAATATTTTGATTGAACCTAGATCATTTGTATTATTGGCCAGTCTTTAGCATAACTAACCCGGGTACGTGTGTGATATGCTAAAAAGATGAAAAATGTGTTTTTTTTCTCTTCTCAAAAGGATAGTCTACTGGCTTAGAAATTAAAATCGTCATCTTCCTTATATTACTAGAGTATTTACAGTACAATCTTTTGGCTGAGGGAAAAATATAAAACATAAAAATGCATTAGTTATTACACCATGCATTCTTACTATATCAAGTATTATGTATTAATTGATTTTTCTTTTTCAACTCTACTAATTTATTAAATCGATCAATATTTTTTTCTTCCTATTATTGCTAAAATAATTTTAATTGATTTAAATTCAAATTATATTTGGTTTCAACTTTAAACAATTCTCACTTCAACTTAGAATTAGAATAAAAAAATGATCAATAATTCAAAACACGGTAAGAATATATAATTTATACATATATAAAAGATGCAAAGAATTTCTCAATATTGCCCAAAAAATAAATAAAATGACTTGTGTTATGCACATATGAAGACTACTATACAAATAGCAGAACCTCCTGCACGGCACGACTTATTTTTCAAAATTATTTTTTAGTATTTTGATAGTTGAGTTTTTAGTGTTTCAATATAATTTTTCTTTTATTGGTAACTTTCCATATTTTATAAATTATTTTCATGTATTATAATTTTATTGTTTTACAATTAGAATGTAACAATAGTATGAATTGATGTAATGTTCTACTCAAATATTTATTTCTCAATTAACTAAAATAAATATTTTATATTTTTGCCATTTTATTATTATCATTATTCTAAATTAATCAAGAAAGAATTATTAAAATAAAAATAATGTATCAAATGTTATATCTTAATTATACAGTTCATTTTTCATACATTTATATTTTATATTATTATATACAAGAAAGTAAAATAAAATTTTATTACTTAGATTGTGTGTTTTGTGCATGATTTAATTTGCTTAATTTGTATAGAACATTATATGAAATGATATTGTATGTGACTATCATACAATTATACTAATTGTTACTTCTTCTTTTCTTTTCTTTTTTAATATCAAATCTTGGCCAATTGAAATTTTTTATTCCATATTTCTTTCAATTCAATAATTCTAACATTATTATTATTCAAGTAACTTAATTAGCTATAAGAATTTATTCTATTTGTGTATATTACAACAATGAAATAATTTGATTTAATCATAATTGAACAATTATGATAGATTACATGATTATGTTTTATTATTCATTTGTTTATATTTATTTTAATTAAATAATTTTTGTTGTTGCAACTCTACTTATATAATCATTGCTTAAACATTTATTTATTGTTTAAACTATAGGAATTGATGATGAAATATAGTCCTTTCTTAAGTATTTTAAAAGGACTTACAAAAATATCCAATTTGTTAGGTGGATATAATTTGTAGTTAAGTAAGGAGTTTGATCACCATTGAAGTCTACTGATATGATGAATTCATTGATCAAGAAGGATTCTGAGGACATGAAGAATTTTCCAAGTATAGTCCTGATTAGAATAGAAATAAGCAAGAACTTAAGTTAGCAAGATCCTTTGCTTGGTCAAAGTTAAGTTGTCAGAAAAGTTATCTTTACCCCTGCTTGGTCAACTTAGAGGAGACTCTTCAGAAAGGCACTATAAGACAGAATAACGGCTAACTTTTCTAACTAAGCAAGGACTGCTATAAAGGTACAAGTCACATCAAGATCAGTACACTCCAACGGATCTAATTCAAATTTTCAACGGATAGTTTTTTTGGAGTAGTATAAATAGGAGTCATAAATTTCATTTATGACAACTGAACAACCAAAAAAAAAATGCTCTGACACTCTGACATATTAAAGACTTCAGTAAGACTTCATAAATCTTGAACAAGTGCTATCAATCTGCTCAACTAAGGAACACTCTACTTGAAGATAACAAGCAAGATTTACTCAATCTGCTTAAAGTCTGTGTGACTAATCTGGTCTAAGTGACCTAGTGTAAATTAGACTAAATGTCCTCCTGCTAATTGTTCTGTGTGAACACGCCTGCTGATTGTTCTGTATCAACAAATTTTAGTGATAGGCTTCTCAAGTAAAAGAGAAGAAGAGTGGAGTAGGCTTAGTCCGAACCACTATAAAAATTCTCATCTCTATTCCTGCTTATCTTTCTTATTGCTTACTTGCTTTGTTTTGTGTTTTGCTTAAGTCCTGCTGAACTCTATCAGCAAAGACTTACTATCTTTGCTCCTTTTAGCCATTAACCTTTGCTACAAAAACTAAGGGGTGCTTTGCTTAAACAAATTCCGCTGCTAAACTTTTTCAAAATATAAGAAACTCTTTTAATAAGTAAGAAGTGTTTAAATCAGTAAAGTTTTCTAAGTAAGACTTAATTTTTGAAAAACACTATTCAACCCCTCCCACCTCTAGCATTTTTACCCTTTCAGACCTAATAAGTGGTATCAGAGCTTAACACTCTCTGCTAAGCCCTAAAGCTTGAGAGGATCCTAACTTAAATTTTCTAATGGCTTTAAGAAGTGATTTTGGTGGCAAGCCCCCAATGTGTACCAGAGATAGATTTGCTAACTGGAAATTACAAATACAGGTATACATGGATGCAATTGATGAGGAACTATTTGAAGCAATAAAAGTTGGACCCTACATACCAGAGAAGCTATCTGTTGATGATCCAAATACACTCATTCCTAAGCAAAGGAAGGAATGGACTGATGATGAGAAGAAATTGGTAGGCTACAACAAAAAGGCGATAAACATTCTTTTCATGGCTCTTGAAGAAGAAATGTTCGAAAGCGTGTCTAACTGCACCTCTGCTAAAGAAGTATGGGATGCCTTGCTGGTTCTCAATGAAGGAACGGTAGAAGTCAGAGAGAATAAGCAATCCCTGCTTATTCAACAGTATGAAATGTTCAACATGCAACAGGGGGGAGAATTTCACTGCAATGTATGAAAGATTTACTGTCCTGCTCAATAACTTGCGTGCTCTAGGGAAAACTTATGACACAAAGGACATAAATCTCAAATTCATGAGATCATTACCAAGGCAGTGGGATCCTAAAATCACTGCTGTCAAGGAATTAAGAAATTTATATACTACTGATCTCCAACAACTCTATGGAAACCTGCTTACATATGAAATGGAGTTAGCTCAGAGAGATGCCACATCTGAGCCAAGGAGGAAAGATAGAGGAGTTGCATTGAAGGTTGCTGAGCCAAAGCAACAAGTAGATTCAGACTTAGAGTCTGCTAATAGTGATGAAGATATGACTATGTTAGCAAGGAAGTTCAGAAGGTTTCTAAGGAAAGACCGAGGAAACTTCAGAAGAAATTCAAGTAGCAGTAAGAGAGATTCTTCAAAAGAACTTTGCTACAACTGTAAGAAGCCAGGACACTATGTTGCTGATTGCCGAAGCACAACAAGAGAGGAAAAGAAATTCCCTACTAATGATAAGAGCAAGGGAAAAAAGTACTACAAAAAAAAGTACCAGCAAAAGAACAACCCTTCAAACTTCAAGAAAGGTAAGGGTCTTCTTGCTGAAAGATCATGGAGCGATAGTGAAAGTGACTCAGAAGACTCCGGACCAGAAACTGCCAACCTTTGCTTAATGGCTAGAGAATCCGAAGCAAGCAAGGAAGTCGACCTTACGGAGGCATTTGACTTTAACTCTACTGACATCACTGAAGCTGAGTTGCGCTCCTTGCTCAAGGATGTTGCATCTCAGTGGCACAGATATAGAAGATTGCTGAGAATTGCTTCAGCAGAGTCTGATTAACTAAGGAGTAAGAACTCTAAAATCTTGCTTACACTTGAAAATGTGCAAGCTGAGAATTTAGAGTTACTTGTTGCTGATGATGAGAGGACTCTACTTAGACAACATCTCAGAAACTCTTAAGAGAGAGAGTTTAAGTTAACCTCCCAAGTTAAGGAATTAACTACTACAATCTCCACATGGAACAAATCTTCTTCAAACGCTTATGCTTTGCTGAAAAAGCCAAAAAAGCATGCTAGATCGAAGTGGAATTGGATCCGAGACTTGTGAAGTCCTTGCTGAAGGGAGTGGAGAAAGTGATGCTAAGTCTATCAGCAGAACAATCTCTGTGCATTCAGCAGAGTGTGAACCTCCTGCTACAACCAAAGGTAAAAGAAATGTTACCTTGATAAAGAACAAATTCCCTGCTGACCGTAACTATGAGCAGGGACGTGATGCTAAACAGACCAATGGTGGAAAGTTTAGCAATTGGTCTGTTTAGCAAGAACCATGTTTCTCCTGCTCATCGTTACAACAATGCGAGGAATTTGAAATTTAGCAAAGGTTGGGTTTGGAGCAAACGTTAGAAACCACCTCAACCTAAGAGAAGAGGTAAACAGCACACACATCACAACATGATGTATTTGAGATGCTATTGTTGTCATCGGATTGGCCACATAGCTTCTCTTTGCCTTACTGACCCTTACTATACTGGTTGGTCTCAAAAACCAAAAATGAGACAAGTATGGGTCCCCAATGGTACTAACCTAAATGGACCCAAGTCTTGCTGGGTACCAAAGTGATTGCTTATGTTTTGCAGGAAGTGAACAAGGAACAAATTTGGTACTTGGATAGTGGATGTTCAAGATATATGATGGGAGATAAAGCCTTGCTCACCAATTTTAAAGAAAAGGATGGACTTCAAGTGATCTTTGGAGATAATAGTGCTGGTAGAACTAAGGGATATGGTTTAGCAGGAAATAGGTTAATCTGCTTCAACAAAGTTGCCTATGTGGAGGGTCTCAAGCATAACTTGCTTAGTATAAGCCAATTGTGTGACAAAGGGCATAAGGTCACCTTCTTAGACAATCAATGTCAGGTAAGAGATCTTCAAACAAATTCTCTGAAGCTTTCTGGTTCAAGAAATGAGAATGTTTATGTAGTAGATTTGACTAAGTTAAGTCCTGCTGAAATAACCTGCTTTCTTGCTAAAGTTTCAACAGATGCTAGTTGGTTATGGCATAAGAGACTTTCACACTTAAACTTTAAAACTATTTCAAAACTCGCTGCTAAAGATCTTGTAAAAGGTTTGCCTAAATTTTCCTTTGAAAAAGAAAAACCATGTAGAGCTGGTCAATTTGGTAAGCAAACAAAACAATCTTTCTTAAGCAAACCTGAAAAATCAAACTCTATACCCCTCCAACTATTACATCTTGATTTGTTTGGCCCTATATCAAGTAGTCTTGGTGGAATGAAATATGCATTCACTATTGTGGATGACTTCACAAGATTTACATGGGCATTATTTCTTGCTCACAAGAATGATGCAGTAGCAGAGTTTGAGAAATTCAGCAGACAAGTGCAAAATGAGAAAGAACTCAGAATTAAGTCAGTAAGAAGCGATCATGGAAGAGACTTCAACTTTGGAGGCTTTACTGAGTTCTGTGATGAGCAAGGAATTTCTCATAACTTCTGTTAGGTTTTATTAACATTTGATGATGATTGTCTTTAGAATACTTAGAAATACAAATGTACAGAAAAGTGTTGGTTTGTAACACTTTAGTTTTGTAGCTAGCAGTAGTATCTCTTGTTTGTAATTTAGTCATTATAATAAAGAGATAGGTTCATTACTTTTGTATGTACTGCTGGAATACTCGTTGAGTTTGTTCAACAAGTTGTTTAAGTTAATTAGTCCTTCGGAGATTGATTTTGGCTTGTCGGAGATTAAGGGAAAAGTCCATCAGAGATTAAAATTTTGTTCATCAGAGATTGGACTTTGCCCATCGGAGATTGAAGAATCCTTCATCGGAGATTAAAATGTTTTGTTCATCGGAGATTGAAGGATTGGTCATCGGAGATTAAAGCTTACGTCATCGGGGATTGTAATAAAGAGTCAGAGATTAATGCTGACGTCATCAGAGATTAAAACAATACCTCGGAGATTAAATGCTGACATCACCAGAGACTAAAGCCAAAGCATCGGAGATTACTCGAAGTAAAGCATCGGATATTACACGAAGTAAAGCATCAGAGATTACACGTTGTAAAGCATCGGAGATTACTCGAAGTGATCAGGGACTAATTAAAGAAGCTATCGGAGATTAGTCGAGGACTTAATCGCTGATGGAGTTAGAGTTCAAATCAAAGAAGGAAAGTCTTCCATGAACACGTAGACTTTATTGAAGACGTAGCTGACAAGGAAACTTGTTAGAAATCTTTCAATTGGAAAGATTGTATTTGATTTGAATTAGGAAGCTAGGTTTTTGTAAACTTAGTTTTAGAAGCTGTAATTATAAATTACAGAATTGTAATTCGAAGCTGGTATGTCTGTATAGATAGAGAGAATTGAAAGTGTTATATTTTTCTATATACACAGAATAGAAGCTGACGATCAAAGCTTGTTTTTGATTGTTAGAAAACTTGTAATCAATTGTTAAATCAATAAAAACAATTGTTTATAAAGTTTTGATCTTGTTCTTTATATTCCGCAGAAAGTTAATTTCTTAAAGAACAGGAATTCGGAAAAAGTTGTAAGAACTTGTATTCAACCCCCCTTCTACAAGTTCTAGGCCATCTCACT